>CM060361.1:95571415-96771415 GCA_030545235.1 Helianthus tuberosus | reverse complement strand
ACGTAGCAATAATTTTCTGTGCAACAAAGGACCAGTTGGCTGATATAATGACCAAGGCACTGCAACCGAGAGATTTTCTTCGCTTAAAGATTTTACTGCATATGATGATGCGTTGATCTAGCTTACGGGAGGGTGTTAGACAAATATATTTTAATCATAAAAGCTAGATATATTACTCGTTATTATTAATATTAATATTATTGTTATTCCTAAGTCAAGGCAGTTATAGCCGAATTATGTATCTGTATATATACATTATGTACTGCACAATTTAGAAACATCAATTCATATTTATGAACAAGAAAATTCTGTCGAAACCCTAATCATAATCAAAGGAAATCCTACACTTTCATTTTTAATGAATGTAACCCCTTGTAAAATCAGTTCTCAGTCGTTATATGTGGCACAGATTTGATAAAATAAATGATAATCAATAGAATGCTTCAATTAAATATTGCAAGTATGGTTACCTTTGATTTGTTGTTGATACATACATATATACAAACTCCATAGGGATGAAACGCCGCGATGATTCACAAAGCGTTGAAACCTAGACAGATAAACGGTCGCTAACTTTCGAATGCTACACTAGGACCCTTTGACTTATATATAATATATACTAGGCATAAAACATACTTTATACTATTTACATTTCACCCACTAATCTTTTCATTCAAACTTGGTTAATAATTATGGCGAACATTATACGGGCGTATAAAGGGGCGAACTTTACTTATACATAATCTTATACGGGCCACATAAAAGGGCGACAATCGTTATACAGCCCGTATAGTTCGTATGTAACATCTTATACAGGCCATATAGGCATTTATTTGTAAAATAATAATTTAAAATCAGTCAAATCAATAGAGTGGGTGTGCATTTAGTAATAAGGGGGGTACACTGCAACCCCTTACATATTAAACTCATGTGGTATAATATGCTTATTTCTCTTTGTTTCTTTTTCAGGGACTTGTCCTACAATAACTTGACAGGAAATGTGCCAAAGTTTCTTGCTCGACTAGACAAGTTGAGGATTCTGTAAGTCATCTGGTTGTCGGTTTAGAACGTAAGTTTTACATGATGCATCATAATCTTAATGGTCTTCCTTACATACAGCAACTTAAGGGGAAACAACTTCAAAAGTCCACTTCCAGCAGAACTTCTAGCAAAATCAAAGGAAGGGTCATTATGGTTGAGGTTTGATACTTACTTTAGAGCACATTAACATTCACCTTACCTGTTATAACATTTTTTTACATAATCAGTATTGAAGACAGCAGTGGTGAAAATAAGAGTTCTTGTCTCGACGGTTCATGCAGAAAAAATAAGCATAATATAGTTGTAATTATAGCACCAATTATTGGATGCATCGTGCTATTGTCCATCATCATCGTATCCATAGTTAAAAAACTAAAAAGAAAAGGTTTGCAGTATTCTTATCCTTGTAATCGTATCATCTAACAGATTAGTTATATCTTCTCACATTAAATGGAGAAGTACCTATTAAATTTGAATACATGAATGCAGTTTTGTTAAAAAGGAGGGAGGTTTTTACACCCAGAAAACAACAGTTTACATATTCTGAGGTGGTAAGTATGACTAACAACTTTAAGAATGAAATCGGAAGAGGAGGATTTGGAAGTGTGTTCCGTGGATCTGTTGGGGATAACCAAGTTGCTATGAAGTTGCTCTCTGTATTATCATCTCAAGGTTACAAGGAATTTCAAGCTGAGGTAATTAACAGATAAAACTATCTTTTAGGATAGAATTACAAGTTAAGTTAGTTAAACAAGCAATGATACTTAAACAATAACCTGCTAAATGAACATGGAAACAATTTTTTGCAACAAGACGACTTGTTCAAATATAAAAATTAAGAAAATAAGTCATAACATGGAAGGCTAAGAAACTTTCGTTTACAGGTCAAGCTGCTCATGGAAATTTATCATACAAACATAACTTCACTCGTTGGGTACTGCGATGACAGAAACCACAAGGCAATCGTCTATGATTTCATGGCTAATGGGAACTTAGAAAAGCATCTATTTGGTAATTCACTGTAGTTTATCCGTTTAAAAACATAACCTGTCCTCTTGTCAAGACTCCAATGTCTTGAGCTGATTCCTTTACATTTCATAAGATTGATCAGATGGGCGTCCAAGTGTCTTGAGCTGGGAAAGAAGGTTACAAATTGGATGTGATGCAGCAGAAGGTTGATAGTTTATCAAGTTACTTCACTGGCTTGTACAATACTGACTGAGTTTTTTAAGCATCTGCTGCTTTAACAGATTTAGCATATATTGTAGGGCTAGCGTACCTGCATCATGGTTGCAGGCCACCAATAGTCCATAGAGATGTCAAGTCTTCAAACATATTGCTAAATGAAGGTTTCCAGGCAAAACTGGCTGATTTTGGGCTGTCTAGAGCTTATCCTACTGAAGATGCCACTCATGTATCATCCTCAAACGTAGCCGGCACTTTTGGGTACCTTGACCCTGAGTGAGTTTTACACGTCAATGATTTTCACTTTATAAGTTTACTGAAAGAGAAATTTATTTGAATCGTTACTGAATAATATCCAATAATACTATCTTACGAAAGTTGGTTACAGGAGTTACACCTTCTTGTTCAAATGTAAAATGCAGGTATCACTCAACTAAGAGGTTAACAGAGAAAAGTGATGTGTATAGCTTCGGGGTAGTACTCTTGGAGTTGATTACAAGCCGATGAGCAATATCAGAGGGCATTTACATAACTAACTTGGTCAAGTTAGCAGTTGAAGAAGGAAATGTTGAAAATATAATTGATTCTAGACTAGATGGGCGTTTTGACATCAATACAGCCTGGAGGGTAGTAGAAATTGCAATTGATTGTGTTTCTCCCACATCCATCAAAAGGCCAACCATGAACGATGTGGTGATAGATCTCAAGCACTGCGTGCAAGCAGAAAAAAATCGTCGAATTGAATCTATGTCCTTGAATTTTGGTAGTATGAGCGATCCAAACCCAAGATAGTGAAGTCTTGAAAGTTTTAAGTGTCAAATGCTCATGTAAAACTAGTATGTTATGGTGTGCAATTTTATTGTAATAAATTCCTCATTGGAATCAAACGAACCAAGTGAGTCTGGGCCAACATATATATTTAATTGTTTTTTGAAGTTCAAGGTACTAAGTTGGATCTTCAATATGTTGTGGTTGTATATGATCTCCGATCTGTAATCCCAAACTCTAGAAATCAGAGCCCTAGCAGTGGTCATGGTGTTGGGGAATATTTTTAAAATGACAAAAACAAGATACTTAGGTTGACGGTTGACTCCTAGGCGAGATAGAATAAAAAACATAGAATTGGTTCGCAACAATATGGTTGGTTCATAAATCACAACAGTCCGTGTATTTTGAATAAGCAAAATAATCCCTCAACAGGTACTGGTTATTGTTCATTAGGGTGGGCTCATCCTTTTTGGAGTGTTAGCAAATTCCTAAATTTGGGCCCTTTCTTAAAAAGAGTTTTATGTTTCTTATGATTCTAAGACTAAAGGGAGTGGGGCGTCTCCCCCTCCCAAGTTGCCCCTAAGTCGCCGCCTACACCGCCCCCAGAGGCGTTCCCGGGGGCGTCCCCCCTCCCGGCGTCCTCTTCTCGTCGCTCACTCATCCCACATTTCAAAAAAAGGAGCCGTTATTTTGCACCAAATTTCACAAAAATACCCCCTCCAACGGCTATGTTGACCAACTATTGTTTTTTTTTTTGAGTAAATTACAAGTTTTGTCCTTTATGTTTGTCCCAAATTTCAGGCGCTGTCCTTTACCTTTAAAATTGATGAGTTTTGTCCTTAATGTTTCAAAATCTTGCACGTTATTTCCTTTAGGGCAAACTCAGTTAATTTTTTTTTGTTAAATCTGATCATGTGCAAGGCACATGAGGTCATTCTTGTCATTTCACATTTAAAGGGACTAATGTGTAAATAATTAATATTCAATGACTATTTTATAAAAAAAATATAAACAACTGAAATCACTCTTTCTCTCTTCTCTCTCTCTAAACTCACTCTCACCTCTTTTTCCCTCTTTCTTGTCAGTTGACTGCAACCACAATACACAACACCTAATCATCACTCCATTGGCTACAAACCATCGCCTCCACCCTGCACCGCCTACAGACACCACCTACAACCACCGCCTCCACCCTTCGACGCCTACGCCTACGACTACCGCCTCCACCCTCCACCACTTCCACCTTCCACCCTTCATCGCCTACAACTACCGCCTCTAACCACCGCATATTCATCACCGGTTCAAGCTCTTCATCACCGGACACATGAGGCACGTGCCAGTTCACGAACATGTTTTCGGAGCTGCACAAGAAAAATGTATCTGGGTGGTCGGAGAGGATGTGGCTGGCCGTAATTGGTTGCCAGAATTCTTGTAGTTTTCCGTCAACGGAGTGGATTACCTTAGCTGTTGATGATTGGTTCTTATTGTTGATTTGTAATGTTGCTCTGTTTTTTGGATAATGAATTGATATGTGCCCATGTGGTGCAAGAAAGTCACTAGGCAACAGATAAAACACTTTTGAAACTTTCATTGCTAATAACTATTATTTGGAATTTGGTGATTTTAGAATATGGGAATTTGGAATTTGTACGCAAATGGGGCATTAGAAATTTGATGATTTTAAAATTTGGGAATTAGGGTTCTTAATGATTTATTAAAGGGGGGGGGGGGGGAGTTGTTTGTTCAGATGATTTGGGGATTTTTTGTTTGTTCAGATGATTTGGGGATTTTTTGGTTGTTCAGAGATTTGGGGATTTTTTTGTTGAATCATGTTATACTTCTCATCAGATGTAAGAAGGCAGGTGGTGTTTTTAGAGAGAGAATGATATAGATAGAGAGGTGAAGGAGAATGACTGGTTGTGGGGGCGATGTAGAGTGGCGGTGGAGGACCTGGAGGTGGCGGTGGAAGAAGGTGGTGGTGGTGGAAGGAGGTGGTGGAAGTGGTAGAGAGAGTTAGATGTTGTAGAGAGAGAAGGTTTTGTTTAGAGAGAGTTGAGTTAATATATATTATTTTTATTTTTTCTTTTAAGATGTTTTTTTACATAATAGGGTAAAATGTCAAAAATGACCTCATGTGCCTTGCACATGATCAGATTTAACAAAAAAAATTAACTGGGTTTGCCCTAAAAGACATAACGTGCAAGATTTTGAAACATTATGGACAAAACTCATCAATTTTGAAGGTAAAGGACAGCGCCTGAAATTTGGGACAAACATAAAGGACAAAACTTGTAATTTACTCTTTTTTTTTAACCAAATCACCTATATATATATATATATATATATATATATATATATATATACATCCACCATACAACACAACACACTCTAAAAATATACAACACCAAATACATTCTTTCAACATAACCATTTTGTTTGTTTGGAACCACAAATGGAGTTCAACGTCCCTTCGTCATCCTCGTCCGACGACGATACAACTTCATCTAGTTCTTTTGAATTTGAAGAAGCCATCAACGAGGCGGTAATGACAACGATCAATTTAATGGTTCAAGTTGCTAGCGAGGACAATGAAACGGATGACCAACCGATTAGAAAAAGAACTCAGATTATGCGGGATCGTGCCGCAGGACAACAACGGCTGATACATGACTATTTCGGGGAGGAGCCGGTATATGACGCGAAGATATTTAGACGTCGGTTTCGCATGAGTAAACGTATATTTACCCGTATTACAAACGAAATGGAGGAAGATTATGATTATTTCAAACAAAAGTACGACGCTCGTGGGTATCTTGGCTTTACTCCATTACAAAAGTGTACTGCGGCCATCCGACAACTTGCATATGGCACAAACGTTGATTCATTTGACGAGTACCTGGCAAAAGTGTACTGCGGCCATCGGACAACAAGCGTTAATGAGTATCAATAATTTTATAAAAAATATAACACTTTATATTTTTAACATAAAAAAAATCAAAATTAAATGGGTGCCACGTGTCGCAAGACGCCCTACCCAGCAAAGTTGCCCCACTCCCCCTTTTTTGCTCAAAATCCTCTAATCTGACGTGGCGCCACGTGTCGCAAGACGCCCTCTCAAAAGGATGCCCCACTCCCTTTAGTCTAACCGCTCAAATATAGTGTAAGTAGCTTATGGGGTTTTGATTTTGGTGTCCAGTAAGTTGATACCTAGAGCATTTTTTTCGTCGAAACACTCTATTTTCCTTTCTTTCTATAATTCCTAGTTAGGAGCTACTTTATAAAAATGACCATAAGAAACTAACAAATAAAACCTATATGCAAACATTCCATAACCTTAGGGAACTTCATTGGAGATATGAAATGCAAAGGGAAAAAAGAAACTAGTGTGTATTGATTTTAGCTAAGTCTACTTGCCATGTATGAAGTACGGGACGGCTATGAGCCTCTAGTACCCGTCCTGGGGACGGTTTGGGGACGGCTGTGGAAGGTTTCTTTTCATTTTTAGGGTTTTCAGGAAGAAGAAGATGAAGAGCAGAAGATGATGACGGTTTCCTTCATTTTTAGGGTTTCCAGGAAGAAGATGAAGAAGTAGAAGACAGTGGGCAGTGGCGGCTGGGTTTTAGGCTTTAGGGTTATGTAACTTATGTATTTTGACATTTAGCCCTCTATCTTTTACTAGGTTCTATTTATTCCCTAAAACTTGTAAAAATTTACATAAAAGTGAAAAATTAGTTTGTGCAACTTAACATTTAACCCCCTTTATTTTCACTAGTTTACATTTGGTGACATAAAAAGTATAAAACCAACATTATATGTGTGTATATAAATTATAAATAGCTATTTTTTATATTTTTTTGTCGTACCTTTGTCGTACCCGTATCTTGGATTTTTTAGTTTTGCCGTTTCTCGTACCCATATCGTCCCCGTACCCCAGTCTTGTACCCGTTCCCGTGCTACATATCTTGCCATACAGTTCTACTTTCAATAATGGTTATCATTACATAAAAGGTCGGGTAGTGTGAAGATCATAAAACAATTTAAAAAATTTGTAGTTCAAATGATGCAATAGAAATGTATTTGCAAGCAACAGTCTTACAAGTACAAAATTCATCTGCATGAGGTTTTTTTTGGCTGAAGGTATTCACACACCAAGTTTGCCTATTTGCACACTTAGGGTTTTTATACGCTGCGTATAGAGCTATACCCAGCGTATAAGTTGCATGGAATTCATAGCCTGTCCAACAATCATTGGCACAGACAACCCGGGTTTATATACGTTGCGTATAGAGCTATACGCAGCGTATATAACCCATCAGGATTTTGTTTGGTTATTTTGATGTATTTGTGGTATAAATTCTCACCCCGTTCCAACGTTAAATCGCTTAAAATATATAACCGTTAATGTTATACCATTAATATTATATACCGTTAAATTTACTTGAAAAATGTATATACGGTTCGAATATATAATATTGTTATCGTTTAAATTTAATAATTATACCACGTCTAGGGCGGTTCGAACGCTATAAACGTTTAAATATCATACCGTTAATTATTTTTAAATACTTGTGTACGGCTCGAATATATTATACCGTTTCCATACTATACCGTTTAAATTAAAACCGTTAAATATTTTGAAATATCTGGGCACGGGTCTAATATATTATACCGTTTCAATACTATTCCTTTTAAATTAAATTATTATACCAAGTCTCGGTGCGGTTCGAATATTATACCGTTCAAGATTTTTATACCGTTAATTTTATTAAATTACTCGGGTACGGTTGAAATATATTCTACCGTGTTTCCATACTATACCGTTTAAATTAAAATAATATAGCATTTTTAAATTTTATAACATTAAATATTTTGAAATACCCGGGTACGGTTTGAATATATTACACTGTTTCCATACTAAACAACACCTATAGTATAAGTCTCGTATGGGTTCCCTATAGGTTTTGTATATGCCCACAGGCCTATACGGGACCTAAACCCACATATAGTACTATACGAGACCTATACTACACCTATAGGCCTATACGGGTGTTATATCATATCGTATAGTATAGTATCGTACCATATTGTATAGTATCGTATCGTATCGTGTAGTATAAGTCTCGTATAGGTCCCTTATAGGTCTTGTATATGCCTAGGATACTACATCTACAGTTTTATACGAGGCTTATACTGGACTTATACTATACGATACTACACCTATATTATACGTGACATATACTACGTAACCTATACTATACCTATACGATACGATACGAGGTCAATACGTGACCTATACTACACCGATACGATACGATACGAGGTCAACACGTGACCTATACTACACCTATAAAGCTATACGAGACCTATACTACACCTATAGGCCTATACGGGTTTTATATCGTAACGTATAGTATAGTATCATATCGTATCATATAGTGTAGTATAAGTCTCGTATAGGTCCCTTATAGGTCTTGTATATGCCTATAGGCTAATACGAGACCTAAACCACACCTATAGGCCTATACGCGAGCTAAACCACATCTACAGGACTATAGGGGACCTGAAACACCTATATGCCTATACGCGACCTAAACCACACCTATAGGCATATAAGGGACCTATACTACACCTATAGTCTTATTGATGACCATCATAAGGGTCATGCAAAAACCTAATTAAACTATGTAGAAAGCGTAAGTAGGGTATCGTATCCACAGGGAATTTGTGGTCAGTGTAGAAGATTTTAACTAGAACTAGAATTATCTAAATTGGGGGTTTGTTTGTTTGGTTGCAAAGAAAACAAGATTTGTCACGAAAAGTGTTATCAAAATTAAGAAGAAGTAACCTCCACCCGAAATCCCGAATACCCGTTTTAACATAAAAATTAGTTTACTGATTCAAAACACCACATAGATATGGCCTTGGAATTAATGGTTTTGATTAATTTGTTAAGGATAGTTTGTAGTATTCACCATGCGACCTAACAATCCATTTAATTATGTCAACTACCCACCAAATTACCAACTCGCTAACAATGCAAGTATGTTGCCAATACACTTGATAACACGACAAATGATTCAAACACAACCAACGTTTATCAAGAAACCAACACAAGAAGTTTAGCCGCACATGCCGATCTTTACGCATCAGTTGTCATCCCGAATAAGTTAGATATCATTGAATGGACTTGAAAGATGGATAATGCTCTTGAAATTCGTCCTAGGGTTCTTGGTCTATGGCTGATCCCTTGAATGATCAAAGATGATGCCTTAAATACGTATTTCAGCTGACTTCCCAATTTTTTTCGGTAAGTGATGTGGCCCGCGCGTCGCGGAAGCTTTACGGCCCAAACCCCCTCGCGTGTCGCGGGGGTGAACTACTTGGCTGACACGTTTAAAATTTAACCAACATCGACTTGACTAGCCAGGCGTGTCGTGGACCACCCTTGTTCATCTTGTGCGGGTCGCGGGGCTTATCCCTGTTGTCTTTTCGTTTCTTTCGTCCCTGCATTGATTTGACGAATGCATTTTCAATCTCGTTTCTCTCATTAACTATGTATTACCTGTTAAGCCTAAAATGAACAACACATAATAAGTATAAATAACGACGACTTAACGTATTTAACATAAGAAAACTCGATGCTAACTAAGACTAATTACACATATTTTGACTCGACATCACATCCCCACACTTATCTTTTTTCGTCCCGAAAAAAATTATCTGCAATGGAATCACAATCAGAAACATTGGCATCTAAAAGATTTAGTTAATTTATTAACAAGTCAAACCACACATTAACCAAGATTGCAGGTATACGATCCACTTAAACCCAACCACCAGCCCTTGTTCACGATTCATTTAAGTTCAAGTAATTATAGCTATCTATGGATCTCACACTCAAAAGACTACAACTCCACCAAATCCTGTTTCAAGCTTATAAGGTTAAAAGATAATAATCTATCGTCTTATATAAAAACCCTTATGCTATTCCGATTAAACTTTTGATGGATAGATGAATGATATTGCGAGCTTTACATGCTTTTCTTATGATCAGTTTAGCGGACATACCCCACACGAGTCACTATCCCCATGGTTAATGCCATAAACTTCACATATTTTTTATAACCCCACCTAGAGGGTATGTACCGCATGAGTCGCTACCCCTGCGGAAATACCATAGGCTTCGTTTTCCCCTTTTCTTTTCAACCTATGCTCAAATGAATGGATGGAATATTTTTTTCGGGTGCCACACTATTTCGGATTTGTTTTCACAAAAATAAACAGGTGTGCCAATTTAATCGGAAAAACTTATAAGATTTTTACTTATGACGTACCTCTTATACTCTCTAATCTCCATAGTTTCAATTTTGTCACAACTTCTAAGGCTAGAACCCACAAGATTCCTAATTTAATTTATTTTATATCATTCCTAAGAAACACTTCAATTGGTTGGGCCAACCCACATCCTAAGTTAGACGCATGACCGAGTGTTCATTATCTCTTATATATAATAATCAAATGCCAACGATCCAATTATACCTATCATCTTCCATTTATTGCAAAAACTTTCTCGAAACATTTTCTGTTTTTTCAATTATTTTTGGATTTTTGATTTTTTTTTATATACGACACGACTAAGACACACTAGATGCTAGTCTCCCCTCCCCACACTTATTTCCTTCATTGTCCTCAATGGAGCGAGAAACTATTGACACAACTAAAAACATAAATAAAATACAGAGATAAATGGAACAGACTCCCCTGATTTGACGCGGCTGAGTCCTCTGAGCCTTGGTCCACAGCAACCATATAACATTTCATTCACGGTTGCATTCAGCATTGGATGCTTGTCTTTATATAATTGTTCGAAGCACTTTCGTCCAAATGGAGATTGAGTACGGACAAAAGCGATCGATCCTGCAAAATAAAACTCACAAGCTCCAAACACAGGTTAAACGGTTAGTAAACGAAGAGAAATGAGTGAAAATCGGGTTTTTTTAATAATAAATATACACACACAGAATATACACTATCTGAGTCTCGACTAAACCAACTGGCCCAATATTTCCGCTCAACTTACTCCGAATAGTGTATCGACTTTATTGCCCCTTTGACACACCATACCTTTCGAACTCGTGCCTATATGCCAACAATCAATTCATATCTCCTTCTTATCTTAAACACTCGCTGAAGGCTCAGTAACCGTATCTCACTTACTTTCTACTCTCGCTTCAGTATACCATACACACCTCTTTAACTCTCAACCGAATTCTATTCCAACAATCTACGATTATGTTTATCTTTCTACTACTCACCAAGAAACTTCTATTCATCAACCGACACTCGCACATTCACTGATTCCACATTCTACTCATATTCCTCAAACATAACCAACGTCGCCTTTCACCACAGTTTCAGCCATCAACACCCTGAAATCCTGTTTTTAAACAACTCTCAACTCAATCATCAAACGCTCCTACGATTGTATTCAATACCCCTTTTTGACAAAATCATATCAACCCCAAAAATTCTCATACTATCTAAACTAAACTCAGCCTTAGTTGGAATTCCTGACCCATCTCTATACTCAAACATATTTTTCAATAACCAAACTCAATACCTACATAACAATCTTCAGAATTTCAATCAAACAAGAATAATTTTCTGCATCAAACAATTAAAAAAATTTGCAATCTTTCATACCTGTTGAATTGAGACTGAAGAATTAGAGAAATTATGAACTTTGCTTGTTAATCGGGGTTCAACGGTGGTCAATCGGAGGTCAATGGTGGTTTTCGGCCGTCGATAATGGTGATGATGAACAGTGCATGGTCGCCGGCGGTGACAAAGATGGTGGGTTCACGGTCGGTGGCCGGAGCTGGATGTGGTGATTTGTGGTCGGCCGGAGATGAAGAAAAAGGTTTAGGGTAGATGGTGGAAATGGTAGTAATCGATGGTCACCGGCCGTCAATGATGCTCGACAATGGTGTAATCGGAGGTGAGTAGGGGGTGTTTGTTTGTGGAGGTAGCCGTTCGAGGGGTAAAGAGATCGTGGTGGAGGTGGTGTATGGTGGTTTATTTCGCCGGAGAAGGAAAGAAGTAGAAGAGAATATCAAATCTGATTTTTTATGCGTGAAAAGGGTTTTATTTGGGGGACAAGGGGCGTGACACGTGGAGACTTGAGTGAAGACCCCCACGACACGCGGGGGTGTAAATTTTTTTTGACTTTTTGACCAGATTTCCCGCGACACGCGGAAATAAGAGGACACCCGTCCGTGACACGCCTATGGGCCATTTTTCCAGAAAAACACTCAATTTTTGTGGTTAGAATTTTTTATATATATCTTTTTTTTTTTTTTTTTTTTGTTTTCACCTCCCAAACCTCTCGGACGATTTTTTTATGATAAGTGTTCAATAAAAACATACCTGGGGCTCCTCTTTTCATGATTTCCTTTTCCGAATCATCTCATATCCTTGAAATACTCCGAAAAAATATCGAAAACAACCGAAAATTGTGCAAAAACGCTCCAAAAATCATTTTTTCGGGCCGATTTTCTTTTTTGTAATCTTTTAATCACTCTGCCCTACCCCAAACAAGTGTGCATTGCCCTCAACTGCACTAAAGCATAGCCAAACCTCCTCAGACTTCCCCACACTTAAATAATGGCACGGTTAGACTCGAAAACTCACATGAAACACACTAACTAACTACGAAAAACAAAAATAAAGACAAATGAACCTTAGGCTGCCTCCTAAAAGCGCTAAGTTTTAGATCTTCAGCTAGATCATACCTTCAATATTCAAGGTGGTTCAAAGTCGGCTCACCTCCAGACTTCTCCAAATTACCTAGTTTCGCATAATCTGGAAAGTTTACATAGTCATGCGAATTAAGTTCAATCTTGGCCCCATCTCTCTATTCATTTCAACCATCTGGTGGTTTCCCTGCTTTTCCTTTCTTCTTCACTTTCACCTTATTCACTGATTCTTTGTTTATCTCATTTTTAAACCTATCACACTTAATACCAATCTCGTTAGTAGTAACTGCTTCATATGAATTATCAATAATTTAGTAACTAATAGATTTTGAATAAACATTAAAAATTAACTTACGGTTTTCAGAACTCATTGTAATCAATCCTTCTCTACAGTTGATTTGAGCATTGGCAGTGTTCAAAAATGGACGTCCAAGAATTACCTTTTGTTGCTCGTTCGTTCTTGTGGATGCCTAATCCAATACTAAAAAGTTGACCAAATAGTAAACTTCACCCAGTTGGATCTTCACATCTTTAACAACCCCACGCGGTTGCTTCCAAGTATCATCAGCCAAAATCACCTTTCTATCAAAATCATGCAGTGGTCCGAACTTGTACTGATAAAAAAAGCTGCCTAGCAGAATATTCGTGCTCGCCCCGTAATCCAACAAAGCCTTGTGGATTTTCAGCTTCCCTACTTTAATAGGCACAAGCGGTGCTCCTAGCTCACTTTCCTCACCTCCATCACTAATACCTGCAACTACTTGAGAAGAAGACATAACATCTGTATTAATAATTTCAGAAATAGGAATGGTACTTACCGAATTGACTCTTGCATGATGTTAAGGGTTCTTTGTAGTGTCACTCGGTAATTTCCCTGGATCTCTTCTCACCTCCTTCACATCGACCGCCAACTGAGCAACTTGCTTTTCTAACGCTTGATATGTCTTTGATTGCAACTCTAAATCTTTCTTCATTTGTTTCAACATTTCCATTATCTCATTATTTGAACCTTCGTTTTGCCTACTCGATCCTCCTTGGTTTGGATTATGTTGGAAGCTCCTTTGATTGTTACTTTGGTTATTGTAACCTGGCTGTCTATTCTGGTATTGCTGACCTCCCTGATTTGGTACTTGAAAATTAGGATTCAACAGATTAGGAGTATTACTGTACCTAAAATTAGGGTGATTACACAAACCTGGGTGATACGTGTTTGAATTTATATCATATCTCTGCTGATCACCATAGACTTGGTTGACTTCCTCGTGAGTTGTACCAAATTGCATCGGGCATTCTTCCCAAACATGGCCTAAATCTCCGCAAGAATCATAAACCGGATAAGTATGATTTTAATTCAACACATCTCTTCATCCAATACCCTTGAATTTCGCCAATTGACGTTCCAACGCCTCTTTCTCTCTTTCCAACTAAGCAACCCTTGCTGTAGACATCCCCGTATTGGCTGATGTAAAAACGGGATACTTCTTTCCTCTATCTGATTGGCCCTATCTCTTCGAATCTGCTGCTACGATGTCCAAATAATCCCAATCCATGTCAACATTGTTTCTCAAAAAAGTACCACCCGTTGTGGCCTTTATGTCTTGCCTATCATACTTCGACAACCCGTAATGGAAAGCGGTGATTAACTCCCACCATGGAATACCACGATGAGGACAATTACGAATCAACTAATTGAACCACTTCCACTACTCATACAACAACTCACCTGGAAGTTGTTGAAACTCTCTAAGTGCAGCTCTCCCCATTTTGGTTCTTTGTGGCGTATAATATTCTTCTAAGAACTGCTGCTGCATCTCTTGCCAAGTGTGAATGCTCGCATAGGGCAAAGAGATGAACCACTCTCGTGCTGAATCTTTTAGAGAGAACTGAAATAATAGCAACTTCACCTGAACCTGTGTGAACCCGTGTCCACCTATTATGCTACAAACTGCTTCAAATTCTGCAATGTGCACGTATGGTTCTTCAATACCCTTCGAGTGAAAGGTAGGTAGCATGTTCAGAATATGAAGTTTACCTCAAATTGTGACACCTGTGCCTCTACAACCATCAAACAGATACCAAATTTATGAAATATTTTGTTTCACACTTGGGATTTGTAAAAAATATGTGTATCGTTTGCACATATCAATTCTTGTTCGATTTCAAGCATTAAATCGCTTTCTGGAAGGTTATACGCGCACTGATGCATAAATATAACCATTTTAATGCAACGAACACTCCGGAATAGTGAAATAGGCTTAACATACCTTAAATAACCTTTACATAACTTAGAAATAAGTTTTGGAGGGTTTGGTGAGGCGAAATCAAGTTTATTCGCTTACAGGGACTAATTTCGACAAACTGCGAACATATGCCGATTTGTACTGTAACGAAAATTCCGGAACATGAACATAAGTTAAACATACCCTAAATATCCTTTACATAGCTTAGAAATAGGCTTTGAGGGGTTCGGTGTGCTAAAATAAACTTTTTGGTCATTCAGGGACTAAAAGCGTCAAAAAGTGCATAAGTTTGCATTTTCGCGCATATCCTACGTTCTGAATACATCCGGACATCCAAAAATTTATGTAATCATTAAAATATTTTATTTTAGTGATTGGCATGATAAAATTCCATTCGTCGCGTAATTTGGATCGTTTTTCGCATTCGTTCGTGTTTCGTCGTAATTAACCGAACAACGCAACAGTACGACCAAACGAACCGACATACGAGATATTTTTGAGCATGTTTCATGTTCCCTATACTTTAACTTCATTTTAGAGCTTTGAAATGGGATTAACGGGGCTTAAACGTGTCAAACATGCATCAAAAACCATGTTTTGCACATTTAGGGACCAAAATTGACAATCTGCCATAGTTATCTTAGGAAGGGACCAAAATGAAAAATCTAAATTCCAGCTTGTTCCAGCTGTTCCCCTCATTTTCACATGGTTTTAATGAAACTAGGGGCTCCCATGGTTTCACAAAACCATGGGCACATGTGTACGGATGAGATCGAAGCTCGTTTTACGATGAACGATGTTAACGGTTGTGCAAAAACTATAAATACCCCATCCATCTCATTGTTGCAACTCACATTTGATATGATATTTCTCTAAGTTGAGGTGCTTTCACTTCATACCTGAGAATAATAGGGTCAAACTTCCGTTCTTGGACCTTTCATAAGTCCTCTTTCGTTCTTTTTCGCGTGAAAGTCAAACTGTGTTTGACTTTCTGCTTTGACCAGTTTATGGTCAACATTAAGTTCATTTGAACTTCATAACATGAGCGTAATCATGATGGTTTTAGTCTCTTGTGACTATACCTACTGATTACCACGTTATCTAGGCATAGTGGCGAGTCTTAGTTTCGGCTAAAATGCGTATTCTTGCGTATTTTGTAACCAAACTACTTTTAGGTATCAAAACCGTTTGTTTTGATACCAAACCTGTTTTCAAACCTCGTTAAGCATGTTTTAACAACCGCTTAGTGCTTATGTAGGGTCGTAAGGTAAGCGGTCTAAACAACCGCTTATACTTTCGAACCCGGCCCGTTTGGTCGATCATTAGGATCCGACCAAACACATTAGGTGACCATAGTTGTATAGGAAATAACCTTCCGAGGATATACCTTATGGTCACTTCGTTTAAGTAGGTGTATGATAGGTAGTTTATATGCCTTAGGTAAATGACCAAAATGCCCTTTTTACGCATAAATTCATTTTAATTATATGTAACCTAAATTTTTACATATAAATTGATTAGGTAACATCATTAGACATATTAAGGCATATAATACTTGTCATAGGACTAGTTAGGCGTTCCGAACGCGTTTTACGCGAACGACGCGTTAAAGTGGCGTAAGCTACCTTAACGAGTCGTAATGGGTCGTAAGCACTTAGGTTAGGTTTCGTTTTAGAATGTAGGATTTGTAAAACCATATTACATGAGTCCCTACACTCATTTGGTTTACGAAACCTCATTTTATCCGATCCTCCGATTTATGTCCGTTTATTTACATAGTTATCTATATTAGGTGTCGTTTCATTCCGTGATCCCTCTAGCTTTGCTTGGTTGTTGTACAAGACTTCTAAGCACCCTCAAGTGAGTACATAGTCCCCTCTTTTACTGTTTTTTTAAATGTTTTGGGGTGAAACACATGTGCCTACTTGTTACTTTCATGCTTTCCATGTTTTCATATCATATACTTGCTATGTTCATTAGTACGCTATTAGTACATGATTTCATTATGTTTTTGCTATGTATGTCCTTTTAGTGCATACTTAGTACATCGTTTTACATTACATTTCATACTATGTATGTTCATTCGTTGCATATACTTATCCAGTATATGGACACATTGTTTTATATCTTTTTAAACCATTTGAAGCTGATTGATTTATGTGAACCATTTGTAACCTGTTGATTTATGTGAACCATTTGTAACCTGTTGATTTATGTGAACCATTTGTAACCTTTGATTTATGTGAACCATTTGTAACTGTTTGAACGATTGGGATTAGGGAAGTGAGTAGGTAACGGGGCGGGTGTAATGTGTTAAAAGCATGGTGGATACGCCGCTGGTACTTCCTATATAGAGTTAAATGCTTGGTTGGTCCCTGTGGTTTGCAAAAATTGCAGACTTGGTCCCAAATGTTTACTAATTACACGCGTGGTCCCTGTGGTTTTCAAAAATGCACTCGGTTGGTCCCTAGCCTTAACATCAGTTAAATTTCTCAGTTAAGTCCATGTTAAATGACCAAAATACCCTTGCTTATCAATAACCATCATCAAAACCCAACAAATAAAACCCTGCACCTTATCCATCCACACAAACACACAGAGCTCATTTTCCCCAAACAAAATCACACACACCTCCTAGCCCTCCCCTTCCTCTCGATCTCTCCCTCTCCCTCTCCATGACCGGCGGCTGGTGAAACCTGTGGTGCCGGTGTTGTTTCCCCGACGACAGCCGCACCCACACACCTCTACATCTCCTTCTTCCTGTACCTATAACACCCACGCATCTGAATCAAGAGAGAGAGAGAGAGACTGTTTGGATGACACCCACACCCCTTGTGACCTCGTTTTCCGGCGGTGGTTTCTCATGGCGGTGGCAGACAGAGAGAGAGATAGAGAAGAAGGAGAGATTGATCGGAGAATCGAGGAGAGAGTGAGGGGAGAGAACCTCCGTACACGGCAGCGGCGGTGGCGGATCGGTTACTTGGTCCGACGAGTAGTTCCGTGGGGTTCCGGCGACTGAATCGCCAGTGATGTTGAAGTCCGATTTTGATGATGATGGTGGAGCTTATGCGTGGTTCAGTTCCGGCAACAACTTATCAGGTTCATTTATCAGGTTCATTTACTTCGGATTCTGTTAGGTTCGAGTTGTTTTAGGCTCAGTTCAGACTCAGTGGAGTCTCGGCTCAGTTGGTTATGCGTGGTTCAGTTCCGGCAACAACTTATCAGGTTAAGCCTGGGGTGGGCTGGGTTGGAGTGCGATTGTTAATTGAAGGGTGGGGGTTGGCTGGGTTGAAGGTGATGGTGGAGGTGGTGGTGATGGATTGAAGGTGGAGATGGTGGATTGAAGGTGGAAGAACAGGGGATGGGATGAAGAAGATGGTGGGTTTTATTTTTTTAATTGTTCAGGGGTAATATAGTCATTTCACACATAGTTAACTGAGAAATTTAACTGATGTTAGGGCTAGGGACCAACCGAGTGCATTTTTGAAAACCACAGGGACCACGCGTGTAATTAGTAAACATTTGGGACCAAGTCTGCAATTTTTGCAAACCACAGGGACCAACCAAGCATTTAACTCTCCTATATATAAGTGCTTTTAACACATTATATATCGATGCGTTATCTAGATCACTTGGGCAAGGTTATCAAAACAAAGTTATATTACAAGGTTTTTCTAACAATATAAACCATACGAGTTTTATTTAACGAGTTTTTACGAGATGTTTTACAAATTTTGGTTTTTCTTAAACAAACGTTTTGGGTAAGAATCATGGCTATGAGATTTTATAAAGTATAACCAACTTGATTTGAGTTGGTTAGTTGTGATGCAATGCTATACTTTTCAAAACAAGTTTTTTTTAATAAGTATTGCAACATGTAAAACGAGCCATGAATCTGACACTCCTATAAAACCTATGTACTCGCCGACATTTTTATGCTGACGTATTTTCACATGTGTTTCAGGTACCATGGTTGATGATGTTTGATGATGATACTTGTGTACGCTCACATAGGAATGGACGAGGCCTTAGTGACTTAATAACAATGAAAGTTTATTTGTTCCTGTTTTGTTTCTAATTCCAATGTAATGTAATACATTCAATTCAATAAAACGAAACTGTTTAATCCATGGTTGTGAAACAATGATTCTGTTACAACACTCCCCGACGTTTCCGCCACGTTTTGTTGTTTTTCGTGGTCGGGGTGTGACAGAAAAGTTGGTATCAGAGCCAATGGTTATAGGGAATTAGGTTATTAGTAATGCTTTGACCTAGACTATAACCTTCCTAGGACCCTACCGCGAGTATACTTGCGTTTAGTCATAAAACAATATTGTTGCCTATCTTTAGGCAGCAACCACAACAAGAGCACAAAATTCGAATCTGTTTTGAAAACTAATCATCTGTTCTAGGATGATTTATTGTAAGGTTTTGAACCTTCAAAGTTTTCAAATTCTCGTCAAAGTTTAGGGCTACATAATGTGAACACGTGCAAACTGGAAGGGTGGGTGCCTGTCCCCTGAGCTTTCTGTCTAAGGCTAGAGTGTTCGTACAAATCCGCAATATCGGACCAGTCACTCTTACCTGGGAACTTTTGGGGTGAGTGTCCACTTATAGGCGAGTATGTCTTCGCGATACATTATGAGGACCTATTTGCTTTGATTCAGCCTTTGTGTGTCGTTTGTTTGCTTCGTGGTTCAAACAAATGACCATCACCCATGATTTTGGTCGGTAATTGTAACATCCTATTCTTACCCAATGCCATTTCATTTGTTTTCTCTCTTGTTTCCCCTTTTTAGAATGCCTCCACGACGCGAAAATCAGGTACCTATTGAAGAGCTGGCAGCTGTCTTTACGCAGCAAATGACTGCTGCAATCCCGAACATCGTTGCTCACTGTAACCAAGCTCTCAACAACAATAATGCCCCCTGCAACTTCAAGACGTTCCACTCGGCTAAGCCATCAAAGTTTTCTGGGTCTCAAGGAGCGACTGCACTTCTGCAATGGTTCGAGAGTCTAGAGAGCACCTTCAGGCATGTTCAATGCCCAAATGAGCGAAAGGTAGAATTCGCATCTAGTGTCTTTGAGAAACGAGCTTTGACATGGTGGAATGGTGTGATGAGAGATAGGGGTGCAAATGTGGCACTGGCTCAAACGTGGGAAGAGCTTCGAGCTCTGATGATGAAGGAATTCTGTACTCGTCACGAGATCAGGGCCTTGGAAAGGGAATTCGACGATCTTAAGCAAGATAGCGGTGAGCATCGAGCCTACACGGATCGTTATGAGGAGTTAAGTATGTTATGCCCGAATATGGTTACGCCTTTGGATAAGGCAATCGAAAAGTACATTGATGGCCTCCCTGACCCAGTACAAGACATTGTGACTGGTAGTAACCCCACTACAGTTAGGCAGGCCATTGAGCTATCTGCTACCTTGACTGAATCTCAAATCAGGAAAGGTAAACTTTTCCGAAAAGGTGATAAGAAACCAGTCGAGGAATCGAAACCCAAAGATGAACAGACTGAATCCTCCAAGAAGTCAAAGAAGCAAAAAACTTCCCAGAACTTCGCCGTGGTTGCTCACAATGATCAAGCTGCCCCCAACCAACCAGCTCAACCCCCTGTAAGGAAGCCATACAACGGAACTGCACCCTTGTGCAACCAATGTAACCTTCATCATCATGCTAGTGTGAAGTGCCGCAAATGCCAAATTTGTGGACTTATAGGTCATACAGCAAGAGTTTGCCGAGCTGCAGTTGCACCAAATCAAGCTGAAAACAATCCTGCTCAAGCTTGTTTTCCACCAGGTTCTTGCTACAACTGTGGCGAGATGGGTCATTTCCGAAGAAATTGCCCAAAGCTTGCTAATGCAAATCCAGCATAGGGATGAGCATCAGACCGACTAGATGACAACACCATTTAGAAATAATCACGTCTTATGTATTATTTTCTTTTGTTGTCAATGTCCATGAAACAGTTGTTATCGTTGTTTATAAATAAATCTTTTATTTACATTGCAATATATTTATGTAGTTGCATGTATAAACAACATATCCCCTCCAATACCGACAATCAGGGAATCGTATTCCTTGAAGAACAGACTACCCCCAAAATTCTTCCATTTTATGGTCTCTTGCGTTTTCCATGAAAATCCTAAGTACCCGTTTCTTCCAAAGAAACAAAGTACAAGGTGCAAGTTACAACTCTGGACGAATACCCAAAGTACCACTATAAATCCTTAATAGGGTACCCAAGGGTATTTCCGTAATCCTAAAATTGTTGTGTACCTTAATTCGAATATTATGTTTCTTTGAAAACAAAATCGGATTTTGGAAGATCATCCTATCTTCATAGATAGATTCTTGAAAATGATTAAAGTGCCAAATGAAATCCACGGATTGGATTCCTGGTGTGCTTTAAGTATCCGCGTCCAAAGATAACAAATTAAAGGTCAAATTAAACAATTATGTGATTATGTGCTTATGCGTTCCCTTTTATGTTTTTGAATGATCCAATTTTTTGTTACCCAAATCCTCGTAGAATCTTCCATATCTTCGTATAAGGGATTCATAGTAGGATATCCAAAGGTACTACCTTAAATCCTTAATGGGCTTCTACGTAATAGTAAAGACCCTTGGATTATATTGTACTATTCCATAATTAGACCCCTTGAGTGGTCTAGTTAAACAGATTGATCCAAAAATCTTGTTAGGAATATCATGTGATGATATAGCTGAAAAGACTCCTTGGTGGTCTAATTAAAGAGATCATTTGTCGATCTAATTAAAAGGGACCCTCTGATAGTCTAGTCACACTCATCACAGGTTTGGCTTGATTTTCTTCCCCTTCACATTACAAAACAAACTGTGCGGACTGTGCAAGGAATTACGTAATTATGGATGCATACATAATTATGGAACTCAGTGCACAGAAACCACAGCAAGTTTTGTCATGTGTCTAGAGTTGGCCTAGTTCATTTCCATTTCTGAAGAATACCCATTGAGGAAAATGACTCTTTCCGTGCATTTTCATTTCTGAAGAATATCCATTGAGGGAAATGAATATCCTTGATTTTTCCTTCATTTCCATTTCTAAAGAATACCCATTGAGGAAAATGACTCATTCCGTGCATTTTCGTTTCTGAAGAATATCCATCGAGGGAAATGAATATCCTTGATACTTCCTTCATTTCCATTTCTGAAGAATACCCATTGAGGAAAATGACTCATTCTGTGCATTTTTATTTCTGAAGAATATCCATCGAGGGAAATGAATATCCTTGATTCTTCCTTCATTTCCATTTCTGAAGAATACCCATTGTGGAAAATGACTCATTCTGTGCATTTTCGTTTCTGAAGAATATCCATCGAGGGAAATGAATATCCTTGATTCTTCCTTCATTTCCATTTCTGAAGAATACCCATTGAGGAAAATGACTCATTCCATGCATTTTCATTTCTGAAGAATATCCATCGAGGGAAATGAATATCCTTGATACTTCCTTCATTTACATTTCTGAAGAATACCCATTGAGGAAAATGACTCATTCCGTTCATTTTCATTTCTAAAAAAATGTCCGTTGAGAGAAATAACAGGATTATGCCATGCATATCTTTGATGGGTTATTCTACGCAAATAGATAAAAACCCTAGATTCCATGCACGATAATTATTTAACACAGCGTCACAGACAGACTCCTACGAATAAATTTCGGGACGAAATTTCCTAAAGTAGGGGAGACTGTGACACCTGTGCCTCTGCAACCATCAAACATATACCAAATTTATGAAATATTGTGTTTCCTACTTGGGATTTGTAAAAAATATGTGTATCGTTTGCACATATCAATTCTTGTTTGATTTCAAGCTTTAAATCGCTTTCTGGAAGGTTATACGGGCACTGATGCGTAAATATAACCAGTTTAATGCAACGAACACTCCGGAATATTGAAATAGGCTTAAAATACCTTAAATAAACTTTACATAACTTAGAAATAATTTTTGGAGGGTTTGGTGTGGCGAAATCAAGTTTATTCGCTTACAGGGACTAATTTCGACAAACTGCGAAAGTATGCCGATTTGTACTGTAACAAACATTCCGGAACATGACCATAAGTTAAACATACTCTAAATATCCTTTACATAGCTTAGAAATAGCTTTGAGGGGTTCGGTGTGCTAAAATAAATTTTTTGGTCATTCAGGGACTAAAAGCGTCAAAAAGTGCATAAGTTTGCATTTTCGCGCATATCTTACAGTCTGAATACATCCGGACATCCAAAACATTATGTAATAATTAAAATATTTTATTTTAGTGATTGGCATGATAAAATTCCATTCGTCGCGTAATTTGGATCGTTTTTCGCATTCGTTCGTGTTTCTTCGTAATTAACCGAACAACGCAACCGTACGACCAAACGAACCGACATCCGATATCTTTTTTAGCATGTTTCATGTTCCTTATACTTTAACTTCATTTTAGAGCCTTGAAATGGGATTAACGGGGCTTAAACGTGTCAAAAATGCATCAAAAAACATGTTTTGCACATTCAGGGACCAAAATTGACAATCTGCCATAGTTATCTTAGGAAGGGACCAAAATGAAAAATCTAAATTCCAGCTTGTTCCAGCTGTTCCCCTCATTTTCACATGGTTTTAATGAAACTACGGGCTCCCATGGTTTCACAAAACCATGGGCACATGTGTACGGATGAGATCGAAGCTCGTTTTACGATGAACGATCTTAACGGTTGTGCAAAAACTATAAATACCCCATCCATCTCATTGTTGCAACTCACATTTGATATGATATTTCTCTAAGTTGAGGTGCTTTCACTTCATACCTGAGAATAATCGGGTCAAACTTCCGTTCTTGGACCTTTGTAAGTCCTCTTTCGTTCTTTTTCGCGTGAAAGTCAAACTGTGTTTGACTTTCTACTTTGACCAGTTTATGGTCAACATGAAGTTCGTTTGAACTTCATAATGTGAGTGTAATCACGATGGTTTTAGTCTCTTGTGACTATACCTATTGATTACCACGTTATCTAGGCATAGTGGCGAGTCGTAGTTTCGGCCAAAATGTGTATTTTTGGGTATTTTGTAACCAAACTACTTTTAGGTATCAAAACCGTTTGTTTTGATACCAAACATGTTTTCAAACCTCTTTAAGCATGTTTTAACATGTTTAGCTCGTCACTTTAGTTTTAGTGCTTATGTAGGGTCGTAAGGTAAGCGGTCTAAACAACCGCTTATACTTTCGAACCCGACCCGTTTGGTCGATCATTAGGATCCGACCAAACACATTAGGTGACCATAGTTGTATACGGAATAACCTTCCAAGGTTATACCTTATGGTCACTTCGTTTAAGTAGTTGTATGATAGGTAGTTTATATGCCTTAGGTAAATGACCAAAATGCCCTTTTTACGCATAAATTCATTTTAAGCATATGTAACCTAAATTTTTACATATAAACTGATTAGGTAACATCATTAGACATATTAAGGCATATAATACTTGTCATAGGACTAGTTAGGCGTTCCGAACGCGTTTTACGCGAACGACGAGTTAAAGTGGCGTAAGCTTCCTTAACGAGTCGTAATGGGTCGTAAGCACTTAGGTTACGTTTCGTTTTAGAATGTAGGCTTTGTTAAACCATATTACATGAGTCCCTACACTCATTTGGTTTACGAAACCTCATTTTATCCGATCCTCTGATTTAGGTCCGTTTATTTACATAGTTATCTATATTAGGTGACATTTGATTCTGTGATCCCTCTAGCTTTGCTTGGTTGTTGTACAAGACTTCTAAGCACCCTCAAGTGAGTACATAGTCCCCTCTTTTACTGTTTTTTAAACGTTTTGGGGTGAAACACATATGCCTACTTGTTACTTTCATGCTTTCCATGTTTTCATATCATATACTTGCTATGTTCATTAGTACGCTATTAGTACATGATTTCATTATGTTTTTGCTATGTCTGTCCTTTTAGTGCATACTTAGTACATCGTTTTACATTACATTTCATGCTATGTATGTTCATTCGTTGCATATACTTATCCAGTATATGGACACATTGTTTTATATCTTTTTAAACCATTTGAAGCTGATTGATTTATGTGAACCATTTGTAACCTGTTGATTTATGTGAACCATTTGTAACCTGTTGATTTATGTGAACCATTTGTAACCTTTGATTTATGTGAACCATTTGTAACTGTTTGAACCATTGGGATTAGGGAAGTGATTAGGTAACAGGGCGGGTGTAATGTGTTAAAAGCATGGTGTTTACGCCGCTGGTACTTCCTATATATAAGTGCTTTTAACACATTATATATCGTTGCGTTATCTAGATCACTTAGGCAAGGTTATCAAAACAAAGTTATATTACAAGGTTTTTCTAACAACATAAACCATACGAGTTTTATTTAACGTGTTTTTACGAGATGTTTTACAAATTTTGGTTTTTCTTAAACAAACGTTTTGGGTTAAGAATCATGGCTATGAGATTTTATAAAGTATAACCAACTTGATTTGAGTTGGTTAGTTATGATGCAATGCTATACTTTTCAAAACAAGTTTTTTTAATAAGTATTGCAACATGTAAAACGAGCCATGAATCTGACACTCCTATAAAACCTATGTACTCGCCGGCATTTTTATGCTGACGTATTTTCACATGTGTTTCAGGTACCGTAGTTGATGATGTTTGATGATGATACTTGTGTACGCTCACATAAGAATGGACGAGGCCTTAGTGACTTAATAACAATTAAAGTTTATTTGTTCCTATTTTGTTTCTAATTCCAATGTAATGTAATACATTCAATTCAATAAAACCAAACTGTTTAATCCAAGGTTGTGAAACAATGATTCTGTTACAACACTCCCCGACGTTTCTGCCATGTTTTGTTGTTTTACGTGGTCGGGGTGTGACACAAATGATCTATCCGCATTTCCTTGTGAAACTGGCATGACAATTGGTGATGAGTGTTCCGCAATTTGTGGGCGGAAATGACTCTGAACTCCTCTAATGTTAGGAACCAGAAATCGAGGATCCCTTTGCCGATGACATGGTGCTGCTGGTGCCCGATAAACCTGCGGTGGAGTTTGATACTCATCCCCACCTCGTGGATGTCTCTGTTGAAAAACTGGTTGATTCCGGTTCAATGCCGGATTTTGCAAACCACCTTGATATCCAATATAACCATCGTTTATCCCCCACTCTTCATCTCCATACCCATCAACCCATGTCTCGGTTCTAACCCATTTTTCCACTTGATCAAACATAAAACCCGACCAGTTAGGGTGTGGCACTAAATAAGGTTGATTCACAGCCCGCAACGGATTAGGCTGTGGTGGTAATCGGCTTTCTAACGAGTAAAGTGGTCGACCGAAAACGTGAAAGTCTCTAGTTGGAGCAGATGTTGGTTGGGTGGTTATGTTTGATGGTGGTGCAATGGGTGGAGTTTGTTGAGTTTGGGTTTTAGTGTGGGATTGATTTCGTGGCTCAGATGTAAACGGGGTGGTGGCATTGGTGGCATCTCAGT
Organism: Helianthus tuberosus; assembly: GCA_030545235.1. Taxonomy (NCBI): domain Eukaryota; kingdom Viridiplantae; phylum Streptophyta; class Magnoliopsida; order Asterales; family Asteraceae; genus Helianthus; species Helianthus tuberosus. The sequence continues at coordinate 96,744,881 of CM060361.1, read as the reverse complement.
AATTGGGGCTTCTTGTGGTGTTTGCTGCTTCGGGGTCGATTGGGTGTCTAACGGATTCATTGTGGTTTCAATTGCTTTTCCTTTCAAGGCTGAACGAAGAAGCAGATTTTGGCATGCGGTCTTTTCGATTTCGGGATCAAATAGTAGTTGTGAATATCTTCCTGAAAACCTAGTATGCATGCAAAAAAGATCACGTGCACACAAGTAGACAAGAAAAAACGCGCAATACTGAACGAAACAAGAATAAACAAAAAGAAATATTTTTGGGTTTTTATGATTTTTTAGAAAACAAGAAAAATGACTAATTCTAAACTAACAATAAGCGCACGAATTCCCCGGCAACAACGCCATTTTGATGACTTTCGTAAGGGTCATTCAATAACCTAATTAAACTATGTATATAGCGTAAGTAGGGCATCGTATCCATGGGGAATTCGTGGTCAGTGTAGAAGATTTTAACTGGAACTAGAATTATTTAAACTGGGGGTTTGTTTGTTTGATTGCAAAGAAAACACGATTTGTCACGGGAAGTGTTATCAAAATTAAGAAGAAGTAACTGATGTGTGTAAAATGCAACATATAAAATACATCAATTGATGCATAAAACTAACCCTTTTTTAGTACTAATGTTGGAAAAAGTGTGCTTTTGTCTTCCTTTTGTATTTTCAGGATTAAATGAGCATAAATGAACAAAAGGAACAAATACGCAGCAAAATCTAACCTAAATACAAGAAAAGGAATAAACGTGGCATGCCCGACCCCTCGACAGCATCTTCCCAAGCAAAAACAAAGAAACAGAAGGCTAACCACGGCCCCGTGCCCAGTGGACACGGGGGCGTGGTAAAGTGTCTGCAGAAAAGACAAAGTTGTAGAAGCTTCTATGCCCAACACGGGGGCGTGCCCAGCTCCACACGGGCCGTGATCAACGCTAAGATTCGCAGATCTTGCAAATGTTGATAGTAGAGACACGCTTTTACACACGGGGCCGTGCCCAACGGACATGGAGGCGTGTGGAGCTAATGCAGACATATTGCAATTAATGAAGAAAGATAAAGAGAATGTACACGGGGCCGTGCCCAATGGACACGGGGCCGTGTCCGGGCGTCTATGCAGGCTATAAATAGAGGTGTTTGGTTCACTTCAAAGGCATCCCTTGGCAAACCAACTCTCTCCCACTTCACCCACATTCCACCACCACTACAACCCACATCCACCACCATCATCCATCATCCATCATAGAGTGTGTGTAGTAGTCTCGGGATCCAAGATTGATAGTAAGAGTTCTTGACAATCAAAGGCCATGTTTGCCTAAGTCACTTACATCAATTGGTGAAGACAAACATTTAGTGTAATACTTTTGATTTTTAATCTTTCTGCACTTTTTATTTGGTTTTGTATTAATGACTTTAATAACTAGTTTCTTATGTTGAAGGTGAAGCTTCCTTATCCTTTGTTCGTGGTGTCTTGGCATTATTTTACTGTCTATATAAAATAAAAGATTTTCACCATTCATATCTCTACGGTCTATATAGAGATATGTTGGCTACCTGGTCGGGGGTTAAGGGAATGGTTTGGTAAGGTTCTTGCCTTGTTCAGTGTATAGATCCTGCAAGGACCTGGGTCAAGCTTACTAGGACCTCCTTCAATACCCACTTGTATTGGATGGCGGGGGTGCGAATGGCTTGATCCCCTCATATGTAAACTACTATTAATACATTAACCCGGCTACTTGGGATTGTATCCCTGCTGACTCAAACCACTTAGCCGAGGGTAACGTCACCTTCAAAAGAGGGTCCTACCACATTATGCATTAATAACTTAATTAATTATCTTCCAATATTCCGACCCTTTGGGATTGTATCCTTGCTGACTCAAACCACTGGGTTGAGGGTAACGTCACCTTCAAAAGAGTGGCCTACTACTATAACTAAGATAATCTTTTAAAAAGTGCAAAAGTGCGGAAATTATCAAAGGTTACACTAAAGGCTAGTCGGATCCAAGTGATTCATCTTGTCTATCTGTTTTTATTTTCTTTTATTTTTCAGCATTTTTAGTTTTTATTTTCATGTTTAAAACCTTTTCTAAAATTTTTATTTGATTAGACGTTAAGGATAAACCGATACTAAAAGCTCTTGTGTCCTTGGACGACCACGGTATCTTACCAATGCTATACTACGCTCACGATGGGTGTACTTGCCCATATGTGTGTTTAGTGTTAGTAGAATACCGTGTTTTATAAATTTAAAACTTGACTAAAGTGTTAAAAAGGGCTTAAAATATTAACAAAAACATATAACGCTACACGCACATCAAGTTTTTTGGCACCGTTGCCGGGGACACAAGGATTTTAAGAAAGTTAGGAATCAACGGCCTAATTGTTTTTCTTATTTTTCTATTTTTTTAGGATTTTTCTTAAATTTTCAGCTTTTGCAGACTGCAGCATGGGGCCGTGCCTGGTCGGACACGGGCCGTGCCTAGCATCGTTACTAGCAGTTTTTATTTTCCAAGTTACAGAGAGCTGAGCATGGGTCCGTGTTGGTGCAGCACGGGGCCGTGTTGAACTCCCCAGTAACAGGGATCCGGAAAAAAATCATTGTAACTCCGACCACGGGGCCGTGTTCAGCTGAGCACGGGGCCGTGTTGAAACTTCTGACCAATAATCTTTTTGTTTTTATCGCAGGACTTGGAACCCAGGCGCCACACCTGAACTTCCTACGCAGTGCATGAGCTCCAGTTCCAATGAAGACATAAAAGAACCTCTAGACGAACCCGAACGCTTTTTAAGAAAAAGACTTAAAGCTAAAAACCAAGAGAAAGTTTCGGGGGACCCACTTCCAATGGTGGATCAACGTACCCTAATGGATAACCTACGGCCCACGGTAGGTAATCTCGGCGCCGCTATCAATGCACCGAATGTCGTTGCCAACAACTTCGAACTTCGGCCGCATTTGATCCAAATGCTCCAAAACTCCGCAACTTTCCATGGGCTTGCGGACGAAGATCCCCATTTACATATTACCAACTTTTTGGAAATATGTGATACTTTTTGGATCAACGGAGCATCAAATGACGCCATCCGCCTTCGAATGTTCCTGTTTTCACTTAAAGACTGAGCTAAGGCTTGGCTTAACACCCTCCCAGTTGGTTCGGTATACACTTGGGATTAACTAGCCCAAAAGTTTTTGTGTAAGTGTTTCCCTCCTTCTAAAACGGCTAAATTAATGACTGAAATTAATACATACTCACAAGAGGACGAGGAATCCTTGTATGAAACTTGGGAAAGGTTCAAGGAGCTACTAAGAAAGTGCCCTCATCATGGTCTTGCGGTATGGCAACAAGTATCCACTTTCTATAATGGGTTGTTGCCACACACAAGACAAACACTTGACTCTAGCTCCGGGGGACTTCTAGGTAATCATCGCCCAAATGAAATTTATAATCAAATTGAGGAAATTGCTCAAAACAATTTTCAGTGGCACACTCCCCGAGGCACAAAATCTATTGCCCCGGACGCCCATAAGGTTGACGAAAGCACTTCTTTACAAGCCCAAATTGAGGCCCTCGCTTCGAAAATCAAAAAGTTAGAAATGCCAAAAACGGCCTAGGTTATGGCTTGTGAAGGGTGTGGTGGACCACATGAAAATTGGAGTTGTATGAAAGAAATGGATAATCAGACAGAAATAGTAAACTACATTGATACTAGACCTAGACCGTTAGGTCCTCCAACGGGTACCTACAACCAAGGATGGCGTAACCACCCTAACCTTGGTTGGAGAGAACCCGACAATAGTAGTAACCAACAAAATTAAAACCAACGAACAAAAGTTCAACAACAAAGAAATGAGTCACAAAATTTCTCTCAACAACAACAAGGGGGATAAGAAAGGCTTGAAGATACTATCTCACGCCTCATCTCTGACACCGAAAAGAAAAACTCGGATGGATTTCACCAAATGGAATCGAACTTTAGAAATCAACAAGCTCGTATTCAAAACATTGAAAAACAATTTAATCAACTAGCTCAAAATTTCTCAGAGTGACCACAAGGCGCGTTACCCAGCAATACTTAAATTGTCACACCCCCAAAATCCACACGCGGAGTACCACCGCTTGGAGGCGTGACTGACCAGGATCAAGCCACCAATCATATTGAACAATGTAAATAGTAAATGTAATTCAACCAAACCAATATGAAAGGTGTTCAAAACATAAGTATAATTCTCGGTTTAGCGGAAGCATAAAATAAACCCAATCATAAGTATAAGTATGAAACGTCATAGTGTTTAACATAACATCCACAACCCTTGCCCACAACGACCGCGCCTCCCGTGCAAGCTCCATATGTACCTAAGGTCCTGCAAGGCATGTAACAGAGAGTCAACAACTAGTTGAGCGAGTTCACAGAAAGTAAGTTCGTTGCATATCAATGCGTTATTAACTAAATCGTTTGTATGTTCAATAGGTGGGGGGCTTCCCATGTTGTATGTACTATTAGTGGGGGCTTCCTGTGTTTGTATTTACTATCAGTGGGGGCTTCCCATGTTTGTATTTACTATCAGTGGGGGCTTCCCATGTTTGTATTTACTATCAGTGCGGGCTTCCCATGTTTGTATTTACACTAGACTATTTGTAACCATAAGTGTTCTTCTTAACCCGAGAACAGTAGTACGTACAAGGTTTACGTAGGTTTTACGTAAGTGCCCTTCTTTACCCGAGGACAGTGGTACGCGTGGGGTTTACGTAGGTTTTACGTAAGTGTCCTTCCTGACTCCGGAAGACAGTAGCATGTGTGAGTTTACGTAGGTTTTACGTAAGTGTCCTTCCTGACTCCGGAAGACAGTAATATGTACTTGTTTACGTAGGTTTTACGTAAGTGTCCTGCTTAACCCGAGGACCATGGTAGATAGTCTAGTAGTCGTGTAAGTACGAGTAATTGTTCAATCCCATCATTCAACCCATTCCCAATCCCCGGGAATCCCATGCCTTGGTAAAGAGTGTGAACTCACCTTGGTTTGCTCGGTATGCTAAAGTATGCACGCTCACAAATAATCAGTCACGACCTAAAGTACGCACGTATATACCATCAGTTTCGTTCGTAATGACTCGCATGCAAATAACATCACGTAATGCGTGGCAGTTAACATCATGTATCATGTAGGGAATTAATCAATCTCATGCACTTCATCCTTCACATAAGTATCCTTCGCGGTTTAATCTAACCATATCATCTACTAACATGACTAGTAGTGTTAATGGGTTTAACAAGGTTACCGCACTTAATTGGATCAATACACTTTGCTTAGATCACATGTATAACAGAGTTAATCGGAAACATATCACAGTTAACTCACATAACACAGTTAACATAACAGAGTTAAAATAATTAATCATAACCCAGTTAATATATTTAATATAATCAGCCTGCCTTAAAGCATTAATAAACTTTACCAGAGTGAAAATCTAACTGCATTAATATACTAACAGGGTTACGAACTAATAAGTTTAGTATAACAAGGTTACTGTATCGCAATCCTAAATAAACATCACACCCAACGAAATCATATACATGCATGGCGAAAACACGTAATAGTGCAAACCCCTATGGGTCGAAATCCCTATGGGTTTTTCGTTGAAAACATCATCATCACAATAATCTATCACTTGACAACATCATGTGAGTATTTATTAATTTATGAGAACCTACTGATAGCATTCAATCACATCATATGTAAATGACTTTAATGATTTACTCCTTCCTATGTATACCCACATGACTACTGCCATGATCACATGCAAACCATAGGTTAGGTACCATCTAAGAACTCATGTGCACTTTATCAATTCATGTATAACTTCAGAGGAAAATCAGTATTTATAATCATTATGTCTAGTAACATCACAAGATCCATGGGCATGCACTTTCAAAGCACAGAATCGTATAAATCATCATAGCATTCATATGGAGGCATAACAAACATCAATATTCGATTAATCATACACATACGGACCTGTGGTCATGCAAGAATCAAACAAAGTACAAACTAACCTAGATGGAGAGATCACTAACTGATCGAGGGAAAGGTGAAGGAAAAGACTTGAAGGGTTGTGGCTGCCGTCGCACGGTAGGGCTCTAGGGTTTCTATCCCTTTGTGATCATAACAACTTACGTATATATAAATGTAATAGTTTGGGGCGGTTGTTCCTTTGGACCGAACTGGGCCTAAGCCCACTCTTGATTTCGTTGGCCGCATGAGTGGACGAAAACACTCATGTGTTTTCATGAGTGAATGTGTTTTCGTAAGGGGGTGTTTGGCCAAGTTCCATGCTAAACACCAAGTATATTATTATTAATTTACACTCACTAATGCACATCAACTAAATAAAACACACTTAATGCATACCATATATCACATATCGGTTACAACGAAACACCTTACGATTTAACGTGTTACAAACGTGTACAAGTCATGTAAAACAAACAAGTCACGTAAACAAACAATCTAAATTATTAACGTGCAATAAATGCAAGGATGGAAGTCTTGGAAACTCGAGTTGTCACATTATCCCCAACTTGAAAGAAATTTCGTCCCGAAATTTAGCTTGCGGTTACTAAGGAAGCTAGGTGAGTTGTAATCGTTTACTGGTTTTCTTGGGGTGTCACATCATCCCCCCGTTGATTTGGAATTTCGTCCCGAAATTCTGTAGTAGCTTCAGCCTCAGTAGTGGTTGCACTGTTTCTGAATAACTGGGGATACTTGAGTTTCATTTGATCTTCTCGTTCCCAGGTGAACTCTTGGCCACGACGGGAGTTCCAACGAACTCGAACAAGAGGTATTCTAGTGTGCTTGAGGACCTTAACATCCCGGTCCGTGATTTCAACTGGTTCCTCGACGAATCACAACTGTTCATCGATAGTGAGCTCCTTCAAAGGAACTATGAGGGTCTCATCTGACAGACACTTCTTCAGATTCGACACGTGAAATATGTTGTGAACCGCACTAAGTTCGTCTGGTAAGTTCAGTCTGTAGGCCACCCTGCCTATCTTTTCATTAACTTCAAATGATCCGACATATCGCGGATTGAGCTTGCCTCGTTTGCCAAAACGAACCACACCCTTCCAGGGTGAAACTTTAAGTAGCACTCGATCCCCAACCTGGAACTCGAGTGGTTTTCTGTCTTTATCAGCGTATGCTTTCTGACGGTCACGAGCTGCCGCCATGCGTTGTCGTATTTGAGAAATCTTTTCAGTAGCATCAACGACCATTTCTGGGCCTGTGATTTGACTATCACCCACCTCTGCCCAACAAAGAGGTGACCGGCATTTACGTCCGTACAATGCCTCGAATGGAGCAGCTTTAATGCTGGTGTGGTAACTGTTGTTGTACGAAAATTCCACAAGTGGCAGATGCTTCTCCCAACCGTTGCCAAAATCAATTACACATGCCCGTAGCATGTCTTCTAAAGTTTGAATAGTGCGCTCAGACTGCCCATCCGTCTGAGGATGATAAGCTGTGCTCATGTCTAACCGGGAGCCAAAAGATTTGTGCATTGCTCGCCACAGTTCTGAAGTAAAACGTGCATCACGATCAGAGATAATGGAGGTTGGCACCCCGTGCCTTGAAACCACTTCTTTTAAATAAATGTCTGCTAAGGTAGAGAACTTGTCTGTTTCCTTGATAGCCAAGAAGTGTGCAGACTTTGTGAGTCGATCCACGATCACCCAAATAGTGTCATTTCCGCGCTGAGATCTAGGTAGGCCAGTAACAAAATCCATGGAAATTTGTTCCCATTTCCATTGTGGTATCTCAGGTTGTTGAAGTGGGCCTGAAGGTTTCTGGTATTCCGCCTTGACTCTCGCACAAGTCAAGCACTTGCTAACGTATGTTGCTATGTGGGCCTTCATGCTAGGCCACCAATATGTAGTTTTGATATCGTGGTACATTTTATCCGAACCAGGATGTACCGAGTAGCGAGACTTGTGTGCCTCATCCATCACAAGCTCTCGTAGGCTGCCATAAAGTGGGACCCAAATGCGTCCTGTGACGTAGTAAGCACCATTTTTCTTCTGTTCTAAGCGTTGCCTTGAGCCGCGTAGGGCTTCAGCCCTGACGTTTTCTGGTTTCAATGCTTCTACCTGAGCATCTCGTATCTGAGAAGGAAGACTAGACTGGATAGTAAGTTGCAATGCTCGTACACGCCTAGGCGTAGTATCCTTTCGACTGAGGGCGTCGGCCACCACATTGGCTTTGCCCGGATGGTACTTTATAGCACATTCGTAATCGTTCAGTAATTCGACCCATCGTCGTTGCCGCATGTTCAACTCTTTCTGCTTGAAAATATGCTCGAGACTCCTGTGATCAGTATAGATAGTGCACTTGGTGCCGTACATGTAATGTCGCCATATCTTGAGTGCAAAAACAACGGCTCCCAGCTCTAAATCATGCGTTGTATAATTCCGTTCGTGAATCTTAAGTTGGCGCGAAGCATAAGCAATAACTTTATCCCGTTGCATCAATACACAACCAAGACCCTGAATTGATGCATCGCAGTAGACTACAAAATCATCGGTGCCTTCAGGCAGTGAGAGGATAGGTGCGCTACAAAGTCTATCCTTTAAGTGCTGAAATGCCGTTTCCTGTGTATTACCCCAACGATAAACAACACCTTTCTGTGTCAGTGAGGTGAGGGGTTGCGCAATCTTGGAGAAGTCTTTGATGAACCTTCTGTAGTAGCCCGCCAAACCCAAGAATTGGCGGATTTCTGTTGGTGTGCGAGGTGCAGGCCAGTTCTTGATCGAATCTACCTTGGATGGATCAACATGAATCCCATCCTTATTTACTACGTGGCCTAGAAAGTGGACTTCACGAAGCCAGAAGTCGCATTTCAAAAACTTGGCGTATAGCTGTTCCATTCGAAGGAGTTCCAAAATAAGTCTTAAATGCTGCTCGTGTTCCTCCTGACTCTTCGAATAGATCAGGATGTCATCGATGAAAACAATAACAAACTTGTCAAGATAAGGTTTGCACACCCTGTTCATAAGATCCATGAAAACCGCAGGTGCGTTCGTTAGCCCGAATGGCATGACCAAAAACTCGTAATGGCCGTAGCGAGTTCTGAATGCTGTTTTGGAGACGTCCTCGTCCCGGACTCTCAATTGATGATAGCCTGACCTCAGGTCAATCTTCGAGTAATAGCTCGACCCTTGCAACTGGTCGAATAAGTCGTCGATACGTGGAAGAGGATAGCGATTCTTCACGGTCACCTTGTTCAGTTCGCGGTAGTCTATACACATGCGGAAGGTACCGTCCTCCTTCTTTACAAATAGTACTGGAGCTCCCCAGGACGAAGAGCTAGGGCGAATGAAACCCTTTTCCAAGAGTTCTTGCAGTTGCTTGGACAGTTCTTCTAGTTCAGTTGGAGCTAAGCGATAAGGTGCTCGAGCTATGGGTGCTGCTCCAGGAGCTTGTTACTATGAGTTACCAAGGGTTCTTAACCAGCACGAGGAATGCGGATGATCTTTTCTTTGCGAAGAGTCTCTGCTCGTTGTTGAGGTAGCCAATCCATACCAATATCGATGTCGAAACCATCAAATCGTTGGGGTCATTCCTAGTATCACCCTGACCAATCACGAACGCTCGACCCCTGGCACCATTGCCGTCGTTATTACCCCCATTGTTGCCCCCATTATTGTTCCTGTTTCCTTGGTTGTGGTTCTGATTCTGGTTCTGGTTCAACTGTGGGCAGTGTCTTTTGAAGTGGCCTTCAGCACCACGCTGATAACATCCCTTGTTACCCTGCTGTTGCTGCTGATTCTATAGATCTTGTGGCTGTTGTTGTTGGTTCTGGTTTGCAGGACGTGAGTTTCTACCATCTTTGGCTCCATGACCAAACTTGTTGCATCATTGACAATGATTGCGGTTGCAGTGCCCGCTGTGGTGCAAGTTACATCGTTTGCACTTAGGGTGGTTTCCCCTGTATCCACCCTGCCCTTGACTACTAAAAGGTTGCTGACCAGGACTTTGATTGTCATCGATCTTTCGCTGCTGTGCCTGGGACGGATTCGTAGTCGAACCCTTGCTAGAGGTTCCATCCCACTTTCATTTGTTGTCACTGAGGGTAGCAGAAGTAGTTGAAGTAGTAGTCGTAGTAGTAGCGCTGATACGTTGAGGCAGCTTGTTCTGTTCCACTACCTGTTCTGTGAGACGATGAGCAAGACGAGTATTCATCCTGGATGGTAGCAAGGTTGGCAGAAGTCACATGACTTTGAATCTCTGGTACTAAGCCTTTGAGGTACAGCTCAGTGCGTTTGATGAGAGGATCCACCATAGTTGGACATAACACTGCCAGTTCATTGGATCGTTTCTTGTACACTTCTATCTCTGACCCCGTCATCTTCAGGTTAAAGAACTCCACTTCCAGCTTGTGGATGTCCTCGCGACTACAGTATTCACGTTTGATCAGTTCCTTAAAATCATTCCATGGGGTGGCATTAGCAGCCGCCAGCCCCAGCATCTGAACTTGCGCGTTCCACCAAGTTAGCGCGGTGCCTTCGAGAGTACCAGTGGCGTACTTCACCCTACGAGCCTCAGGGCATTCACACATCTCGAAGACAGACTTGAGCTTTTCAAACCAATGGAGGAGTCCAACTGCTCCTTCCGTGCCACTGAAAGAAGTAGGACGACAGTCCATGGAAGTATTGACCGTGTACACAGGTGGCTGAGCGTTTTGACCTCCTGCCTGGGCAGCTGCAAGTGCTGCAGTAACTTGTTCAGTGATCAAAGCCGCCAACTGGGCTTGAGTTAGGTTAACGTGTCCACTCATGATCTTGATATCAAAGAGAACATGAGTGAGAGAGGTTCGCGAAAGTGCGATGATAGAAGAGAGTAAGCACACAAGTGTTCTCATGCAATAGTGTTACGTTAATCTAAGCATACCCTGAGCAAAGTTCTATGCAATTCTATCAAGTAGGCAATAAAACATATACCATATTACCTAGAGTGTTGAGTCTTGCACGTGGAGCGAGGCGTCGTTGTGGATCGTTGAGCACTGTACAGGTTATAGTCTGGTTTTAATAAAAACGTTTTCCCCTTATTAAAACCAAGTTCTCTATAACCAATGGCTCTGATACCAATCTGTCACACCCCCAAAATCCACACGCGGAGTACCACCGCTTGGAGGCGTGACTGACCAGGATCAAGCCACCAATCATATTGAACAATGTAAATAGTAAATGTAATTCAACCAAACCAATATGAAAGGTGTTCAAAACATAAGTATAATTCTCGGTTTAGCGGAAGCATAAAATAAACCCAATCATAAGTATAAGTATGAAACATCATAGTGTTTAACATAACATCCACAACCCTTGCCCACAACGACCGCGCCTCCCGTGCAAGCTCCATATGTACCTAAGGTCCTGCAAGGCATGTAACAGAGAGTCAACAACTAGTTGAGCGAGTTCACAGAAAGTAAGTTCGTTGCATATCAATGCGTTATTAACTAAATCGTTTGCATGTTCAATAGGTGGGGGGCTTCCCATGTTGTATGTACTATTAGTGGGGGCTTCCCGTGTTTGTATTTACTATCAGTGGGGGCTTCCCATGTTTGTATTTACTATCAGTGGGGGCTTCCCATGTTTGTATTTACACTAGACTATTTGTAACCATAAGTGTTCTTCTTAACCCGAGAACAGTAGTACGTACAAGGTTTACGTAGGTTTTACGTAAGTGCCCTTCTTTACCCAAGGACAGTGGTACGCGTGGGGTTTACGTAGGTTTTACGTAAGTGTCCTTCCTGACTCCGGAAGACAGTAGCATGTGTGAGTTTACGTAGGTTTTACCTAAGTGTCCTTCCTGACTCCGGAAGACAGTAATATGTACTTGTTTAAGTAGGTTTTACGTAAGTGTCCTGCTTAACCCGAGGACCATGGTAGATAGTCTAGTAGTCGTGTAAGTACGAGTAATTGTTCAATCCCATCATTCAACCCATTCCCAATCCCCGGGAATCCCATGCCTTGGTAAAGAGTGTGAACTCACCTTGGTTTGCTCGGTATGCTAAAGTATGCACGCTCACAAATAATCAGTCACGACCTAAAGTACGCACGTATATACCATCAGTTTCGTTCGTAATGACTCGCATGCAAATAACATCACGTAATGCGTGGCAGTTAACATCATGTATCACGTAGGGAATTAATCAATCTCATGCACTTCATGCTTCACATAAGTATCCTTCGCGGTTTAATCTAACCATATCATCTACTAACATGACTAGTAGTGTTAATGGGTTTAACAAGGTTACCGCACTTAATTGGATCAATACACTTTGCTTAGATCACATGTATAACAGAGTTAATCGGAAACATATCACAGTTAACTCACATAACACAGTTAACATAACAGAGTTAAAATAATTAATCATAACCCAGTTAATATATTTAATATAATCAGCCTGCCTTAAAGCATTAATAAACTTTACCAGAGTGAAAATCTAACTGCATTAATATACTAACAGGGTTACGAACTAATAAGTTTAGTATAACAAGGTTACTGTATCGCAATCCTAAATAAACATCACACCCAACGAAATCATATACATGCATGGCGAAAACACGTAATAGTGCAAACCCCTATGGGTCGAAATCCCTATGGGTTTTTCGTTGAAAACATCATCATCACAATAATCTATCACTTGACAACATCATGTAAGTATTTATTAATTTATGAGAACCTACTGATAGCATTCAATCACATCATATGTAAATGACTTTAATGATTTACTCCTTCCTATGTATACCCACATGACTACTGCCATGATCACATGCAAACCATAGGTTAGGTACCATCTAAGAACTCATGTGCACTTTATCAATTCATGTATAACTTCAGAGGAAAATCAGTATTTATAATCATTATGTCTAGTAACATCACAAGATCCATGGGCATGCACTTTCAAAGCACAGAATCGTATAAATCATCATAGCATTCATATGGAGGCATAACAAACATCAATATTCGATTAATCATACACATACGGACCTGTGGTCATGCAAGAATCAAACAAAGTACAAACTAACCTAGATGGAGAGATCACTAACTGATCGAGGGAAAGGTGAAGGAAAAGACTTGAAGGGTTGTGGCTGCCGTCGCACGGTAGGGCTCTAGGGTTTCTATCCCTTTGTGATCATAACAACTTACGTATATATAAATGTAATAGTTTGGGGCGGTTGTTCCTTTGGACCGAACTGGGCCTAAGCCCACTCTTGATTTCGTTGGCCACATGAGTGGACGAAAACACTCATGTGTTTTCATGAGTGAATGTGTTTTCGTAAGGGGGTGTTTGGCCAAGTTCCATGCTAAACACCAAGTATATTATTATTAATTTACACTCACTAATGCACATCAACTAAATAAAACACACTTAATGCATACCATATATCACATATCGGTTACAACGAAACACCTTACGATTTAACGTGTTACAAACGTGTACAAGTCATGTAAAACAAACAAGTCACGTAAACAAACAATCTAAATTATTAACGTGCAATAAATGCAAGGATGGAAGTCTTGGAAACTCGAGTTGTCACAGAAATAAACCCAAAGGCGCAAGTACAACTCATCCCATTAAGAAATCGTACCGTAGGTCCTGAGGAGGCCCCGCTACCTGCAACTGAAAAGAGTCCGGCTACCTAAACCCCAACTTCACCGATGCCCCAAAAAGAGACGACTCCTCCACCAAATCAAGAGCCTACCAGGAATCCTCTGGTACCTTACCCTGGTCGGTTACTTCGCTAAAAGACCGATGAGCAATTCACAAAATTCGTAAATTTACTAAAATAATTGCACATCAATCTTCCATTTGTGGAAGTCCTCTCTCAAATGCCTAAATATTCAAAATTTATGAGAGACTTCCTCACTCACAAAAGGAAAATTGAAACATTGCAACTAGTTAGTTTAAGTGAAGAATGCTCCGCCGTACTACTTAACAAACTCCCACAAAAGAAAATCGACCCTGGAAGTTTCATCATCCCTTGTTCCATTGGGGGATCACCCATCCGCAATGCGCTAGCCGATCTCGGGGCTAGCATTAATCTTATGCCCGCATCATTGTTTGGCCGACTCGGAGTAGGTAAAACAAGCCCCACAAAGATGAGCATACAACTCGCCGTTAGGTCTATCAAATATCCACAAGGTGTCGCCGAAAATCTATTGGTAAAAGTCGGAGACTTTGTCTTCCCGGCCGACTTTGTCATACTAGATATGGAGGAAGATACCGAAGTACCACTCATTCTAGGAAGACCATTCCTAGCCACAGCCCACGCAATGGTAGACATGAATGGTGGGACATTAATATTGAGGGTAGGGGACAAGGAGATGGAGTTTGGGGTTGGGAAAAGAGTAGAAGACGACGACCCTGTCAACTACATGAAAGTCATAGACTCAAGCTTGGATGATGCTCTCCGACGGTGCATCATGGGATGCAAAACATCCCACTTGGGTATCATATGACTGACTTTGGGTCTAGCCAAGGACCCTTATAAACGTGGCGCACCACGGAGGCATTCCGCGGAACTATCCTTAGTTTTAGTTTAGATTAACTTATATGTTTTCTAGTTTAGTTTTACTTTTCAGGAATAAAACACACTCGGAATGGTGGAGGTTACTAAGAGAAACTTGAACCCACACCCCATGCACAAAAACAGAGCCTCCCGACAATTTTTCTTCATTACAGCAAGTTCAGCACGGGGCCGTGCTCAGCCCAAAACGCCTCGTGCCGGAGGTTCTGCAGAAAACGCACAGTTCAGGTAACTGGACACGGGGCCGTGTTCACTGAACACGCCCCTGTGCCCAGCCTTCTGTAAATTATGATACTGGCGATCTGAACACTGGCCGTGTCCGGACCAACACGGGCCCGTGCCCAGACGCCCAGTAACATAAATTTTTGTTTTTAAACACCTTTTTACACGTTCAATCAACCTAAAAACTTATTTTTGGGACACATTGAGGACAATGTGTAATTTAAGTGTGGGGGATGCTAAAACCTTGAATTTTGCATGTCTTAATAATAAGGCTTACACAAAACTCTATTAGAAATGCTAATCACCCCAATTTTTTTCAAAAACTTTTCATTTTGTTTACTTGTCTTGGTTTAATTTGGGAGTAACAAGTTCTAAAAAGGTTATATTTTTACAAGTTTGCAACCGATAGCGTTTTGAGCCTTTATTGAGCATAAAAGCATACATCTTTAAATTAAATGCTCATTTTTCGTTTCTAGTGTGAATAGCCGCTTGGTTTCTTACAACTCTAGAACTTGCCATGACGATACATTCCCGGTCCTTACCAACTTAAACCCAAGTAAGTAAATGATGGAGGCATTAGGACTAACCCTTTTTCTTTTCAACACCATTATGTTTCACTTTTTTTTCACCTATCCAAAATCCCCCTAGTTAACCCCTTTGAGCCTAAACCTTTTTGTTTCTAAACCCACAAAACAAACACCTTTACCTTCCAAAACCCTTTTTATTTTTAAACCTTTTATTTTAGTAAAAAGCTCGGTCTTCACGTGACATTCCTTATCATTAAAAAAAAAAATGAAGTCTAGCAATAAAACAAACAAGTTCCTCAAAGAAACTTTGTTTGAAAATGTTTTGTTTGAATAAAAGTCACAAAAACAAAAAGTTTTACGACGACCGACGCTTTTTAAGCTTTTCGCCCTTTTTACTAACCACTAACCCAAAACCACCTACCTTTAACCCAAGCCTAACCCTTCCCCAAGTCCTCTTGATATTTTCAAATGTTTATAGTTAAAAAGGAGGAGGATTGATTCCTTGGAAAGCTTATGGTAGAAGTAAGTTCCATGCCGGTCTCGAGTGTTTCACAAAAATACATCTTTGGCCGAGTGTTGAGTGATCTCTCGTGAGGTATGTGAACTTGTATATAAATGGAATTTTAAAAAGGCATGTCATGCCCAAATAAGTAATTTCTCTTGTGAAACGTTCTAAATAAATCATAACGAATAGGATTGTAAATAACGTAAAAATAAATCCTAATAAAAGATCTTGGATTCCCGACACTCAAGAAAAGCCCAAAACTTCTCTTCTACACATTCCATTTGGGAGTGTAAGCCACATTATAAAGAGTTTTTCATGAGGAAAAGCAAAGATTCAAGTGTGGGGGTATTTAATGTGTGTAAAATGCAACATATAAAATACATCAATTGATACATAAAACTAACCCTTTTTAGTACTAATGTTGGAAAAAGTGTGCTTTTGTCTTCCTTTTGTATTTTCAGGATTAAATGAGCATAAATGAACAAAAGGAACAAATATGCAGCAAAATCTAACCTAAATACAAGAAAAGGAATAAACGTGGCATGCCCGACACCTCGACAGCATCTTCCCAAGCAAAAACAAAGAAACAGAAGGCTGACCACGACCCCGTGACCAGCGGACACGGGGGCGTGGCCAAGTGTCTGCAGAAAAGACAAAGTTGTAGAAGCTTCTATTCCCAGCACAGGGGCGTGCCCAGCTCCACACGGGCCATGGTTAACGCTAAGATTCGTAGAATCTTGCAAATCTTGATAGTTCAGATACGCTTCTGCACACGGGGCCGTTCCCAGCGGACATGGGGGCGTGTGGAGCTAATGCAGACAAATTGCAATTAATGAAGAATGAGAAAGAGAATGGACACGGGGCCATGCCCAATGGACACGGGGCCGTGTCTGGGCGTCTGTGCAGGCTCTAAATAGAAGTGCTTGGTTCACTTGAAAGGCATCCCTTGGCAAACCACATCTTTCCCACTTCACCCACACTCCACCACCACTACAACCCACATCCACCACCATCATCCATCATCCATCATAGAGTGTGTGTAGTAGTCTCGGGATCCAAGATTGATAGTAAGAGTTCTTGACAATCAAAGGCCATGTTTGCCAAAGTCTCTTACATCACTTGGTGAAGACAAGCATTTAGTTTAATACTTTTTATTTTTAATCTTTCTGCACTTTTTATTTGGTTTTGTATTAATAACTTTAATAACTAGTTTCTTATGTTGAAGGTGAAACTTCCTTATCATTTGTCCGTGGTGTCTTGGCATTATTTTACTGTCTATATAAAATAAAAGATTTTCACCATTCATATCTCTACGGTCTATATAGAGATATGTTGGCTACCTGGTCGGGGGTTAAGGGAATGGTTCGGTAAGGTTCTTCCCTTGATCAGTGTATAGATCCTGCAAGGACCTGGGTCAAGCTTACTAGGACCTCCTTCAATACCCACTGGTATTGGATGGTGTTGGTGCACTACATCTGTCGACTTCGTCTTGTATCGAGTCTTAGTCTTAGAATGTTAGATTAGGGTACATTTTACGAGTAAATAGGAGAATGTATGTGTCTAAGAGACTGATTTCGCACATATGGTCATAGATAGGTGATTCCACTTATTCGTCAGTAGGTGATTCCACTTATTCGTCAGTAGGTGATTCCACTTTTTTGTCAGTGAGTGATTTCGCTTTTGTGTACATGTTTACATAAGCGAAATCACCAACACTATATATAGGACACTTGAGTGAAATCAGTATAGGTGTTGTGTACTTGGATACCGAAGTGCTGCCGGTCTTCCAATTGAATGTAAACATTGTTATATCAATCAACAAGGTGATTTAAGTGAAGATCTAGCTGTTTCTACGTTGGTTACTTGTTTTCCGCACCTGTAACTAATCGAGACTCCTCTGATAGACTCGTTCGGGTTAGAATACGATCCTACAAGTGGTATCAGAGCTTCAGGAGGAGGAGTTCTACAGAGATTTGCTGGATTTCATCATAAATTCTTACTTCTACACTTTCTTTCTTCATCAGAACGAGATTTAACGGTCGGAATTGGCTCAAAATTTCACAGACTGTGCGTTTTTGGACATAGACAAATCCCTGAAAGTTTGAGCTTCAAATTCAAAGTAAAAATGGTCCAAAATACCCCCCGAGTTGATTTCGCTCATATGAACAATCCTTGATTTCACTCCAACATACACTTTAATTTCGCTCATAAGGACATTCAGACCAATGATTTCGCTCATTTGACACCTGATTTCGCTCCAAAGTACATCCAAGAGACCTGATTTCGCTCATGTGTCAACCCATTAACCTAATTTCGCTCATATGTACATAAGTTGAGGGATTTCGCTCATAGATCATTCTGATTCCGCTTATTCGTACATTGTGATTTCGCTTATTCGTACATTGTGATTCCACTCATTCGTACATTGTGATTCCACTCATTCGTACATTGTGATTCCACTCATTCGTACATTGTAGTTCCACTCATTCGTACATTGTAGTTCCACTTATTCGTACACTGATAATTCCACTTATTCGGACATTGCTTATTTCGCTTTTTAGGTCATCCAACAGAATCTGATTTCGTTTATAAGTACCTGTGTTTGAACAAAGAGAATTAAAAAAATGGATACTGAGTTCTACAACGCTTTTGCTACGACCCCGACTAATCCATCCGACATTGCTAAGAATATGACAATGGAGAATGAAACCGGAACAATGCAAAAACCCCCGAAACTTATGGGAATTGAGGATTATCACGGGTGGAAGAAACGGTTTGAGAATTGGGTACAGGAAAATCATCTAAAAGCTTGGGAGAGTATCGAAACTGAATATGAGAGGCCAAAGAATACAATGGGAGCTGATAAAATCATTTCTGAATTTACTGAACAAGAGAGGGAAAGTTATAAAGGAGAGAAAATGATGATCAATTTGTTACAACAAGCGGTAAAAGAAGATATATTTGTGTTGCTTCAACATGATGAAGATTCTTATTCTATCTGGGAAGCTCTTCAAAAGAAGTTTGAGGGAAACACTGAAATGTTACAAAGTAAAGCAGCTTTGTTGAAAAAAGAGTTTGAATTGTTTACGTGCATGCCTGGTGAGACAACAAAGACTCTCATTGAGAGATACTGTCATCTTATACGCACTATGTCACAGCTGAAAATAACAAAAACTCCAGCAGAATGGGTTGAAAAGCTTGCAGATGCGTTACCGCAAAAGGAACGGGGTACATATCTGATGATATTGAAGAATTTCGGACAGTTTAAAAGGTTATCAATTGCACAGTTTATCGAGAAACTGGAGGCACAAGATCTGGAGCAGCAGAAAATTGCTAGAATGAACAGTTCAACTCATCAACAAGATATTAAATTGTATTATAAAGGAAATGTTCAAACTGCTGAAGTCAGTCCAAAGATACAAACTGCATTTAGTGCTGGAAATCAGTCTACACCTAGCAGTCAAGGATCAGTCAACACTAGTGGGTTCTCAACAGTGAATCCTCCAAGTGTTCAAAGTGTATCTGCTGGAAATGGGCATTCGATTCAGTGCAATGTAGCTCTACATCTTCAAAACGGTCAAAATTATTCTGAAGAAGTTGTAAAGCATCATATGGGATTATTGGTCACTGCATTAGAGTCTTATGAAGGGTTGATTGCCGGAAGAATTGGTAATCCGATGCTCACAGAAGAAGATTATGACCAAATCGATACAGAGGAACTGGAATTGATGGATATTAAATGGGCATTAGCTAGCGTTTTGAGGAGAGCAGAAAAGTTTAGATTGATTACAGGAAGAAATGACTTCTTGGATGCAAACCTTTCTAATCTAGGATTTGATAAATCTAAAGTTGTCTGTTTTCGTTGCAGGGAGAAAGGCCACTTTAAAAGAGAATGCAAGAATCAGGAGCCGAGAGGAGCAAAGGAGTCATCTGGGAAAGATGATTATTATAGGAAAACCATTTATCAGCAAATCACTCATCAACCGCATCAACAAAAAGAAGCTCAAACGGCACATGGAAGAATGATTGAAGATGCAAACAAGAAGGCTTACTATGGCATCATGGATCAAGATGACGAGAAAGTAGCTGATGGTTTTAGCTGGGACAAGTACATTCCAGCTGATCCTAATGTTAAAGCTTTTATTGCTCAGATTGTTCAAAAGCCAGAGTTAATAAAGGAATGGATGGCTGTGATGTCGGATGATGAGGAGAGTCAAGATGGAAAATCTGTTTCTTCTGAAACAAGTGATAGTGATGAAGAGATGGAACAGATAAATTTGGGAAAAACTCATTTATCTTCTGACACTTTTGAATTTTATTTTGCAGATAAATTGAAGAAACTGAAAGAAAGGAAAGCTGCAAAGGAAATGAAAGAGGTCAAAGTGATTGAGAAGATTGTAGAAGTTGAAAAGATAGTTGAAGTTGAGAAGATCGTTGAAATCACAAAACCATGTCTTACTTGTTTAGAGTCATGTAAACAATGTATAGAAAAAGATGAGAGGTTTAGTGAGTTAGAAAAGTTGAAAGAAAAGTTGTTGTTTGATGTAAAAAATTTAAAACAGTCATATGATGTATTGAACAGAACTGTGAATAGTCTGGAAAAGACTAACTCTGAAAGAGAGAAAGCTTTGAAGATGTTTAATGCTACCATGATGACAAAGCAGAAAGAGATCAACTTGTACATAGAAGAATGTGCAAAGTGGAAGAAAGAGTTGGATAGTGAAGCAACTGAAAATGAAAGAATCAGAAGATTGCTGCAAAGTTACAAAGGTTGTGACTACATAATTGATAGAATTTATCCAACAATTGAAGGTTTTGAAGCGTTTAAAGGTGAAGAAACAAAGTCAAAGAAGAAGAAGGATACTGGTAAGAAACAGGGTGTCTGTTATAATAAGTGTCCGCCTCCGATTTGGGAAGGGTACTCATCTAGAAAACCTAACGAGGAAGAACTAAAACAGGCAGTCAATATTAAGCTAGAATCCGAGATAACCGACGTTTTACCGGACAATATTGATGTCATGTTCACAGCGTCCGACACAGATCATGAGTCAGAACTGATAAAAAGAGTGGTTGATCAGGTGTTGGATAAGGATGAAGAGTCAGAGTCAAAGTCCGAGTCCAAAAGTCCGTGTCAGTCAGTTGGGAGTTCGAGTTCGTCCGAAAGAAGTTCAAAATCGTCGGGAAAACGGGTTTATAGTAAAGAGTTTTTATTGTCAAAATCTAATTTGGATGATGAAACATTTGAAGTTATGTATACTTTGAATGATTCTGACAAATTATATTTTGATAAAGAGTTTCCAATAAGAAGTGTTCGTTTTGACATGATCAAAAAGGTTTTCAAAATAACAGAAATTAATATTTCTGAAATAAAAGATGAAAATCTTAATGTGAAACCTAAACATTACACCTCAAGAGTACAACAACGTTTGAACAAGAAAAAGAGTTACAATTCTGGTTCTGGTTTTCAAAAGAAACCAAACCACAATCGTAGCTACAAAAAGAAAGGTCTTGGTTTTATTCCACCTGAAAACTATAAAAATGAAAAATTTTCTAAAACAAACACAAAATTTGTTTCAGGTCCGTCTGCTGAGGAAGAGAAGAAAAGCTCATTTTGGAGACAAACAAATCAAGAATTTCTTGCTGAGAAAAAGAAGAATGTAGTTCAGAGAACAGAAACCAGAACCTGTTTCCGATGCAATGAAGCTGGTCACATTGCATGGAACTGTCCGAAAGCGACAAACACAAAACAGGGAGTTTCTGGAAAACTGAAAGAAGTTGTTGTTGATAAAACCGAACCACCAACTGAAAAATTTAAAGTTTTCAAAAATTCAACATTTGAAGTTGGTGAATGTTCGAAGAGATTTTACAAGCGAAGTTTGAAACTTGATAACCAAAAATGGGTTGTTAAGAAATCAGAAGTAAAATCTGGCGATGAATCTGATTCCACAAAGTCAGAGGAGCCACAGTTTGATGAGAGTGATGAAAACTCAGTTCTTTCAATGGATGATGAGAACTTTCCACCATTGAGGACTGAGAATTTTAAACGAAAAGTTGGAAAAGTTGGAAAAGTTGAAATCTCAAATCAGTTTTACTCTGAGAAGGATAATTTTGATGTTGAGAAAGCGTTTAATGGGAAAGTAAAGAAAATTTTCGGAAAGATGGTCGATGGGAAGGTTAAAGGGATAAAGGAGTTTTATGCTACAAAGAAAGCAACTTAGACCCCAACTGCTTCTGAATTGAAAACACCCAAGGCTGGTCAGGCTTGGGTGGATATTTTCTTTCATTGAAAACCTGACTATGCCTGAGATCCCAAGTTTATATCGTGGATCAGGAATCGGAATCATTCATATTTTAAAGTGTTTGTATGAAAGTTGTTAAAATTGTTAAAATTTTTACAGGATAAGTGTGACTTGCCGGAGCTTCCAGGTTGGTAAGTGTGAAGCAGGAATCGGCATCTTGAGTGGTAAAATGGTTTGTGTAGATGTGTTATTCCTACATGTGGTTATATTGATTTGGATATTTTTACAAGTGGTAAGAGGTTGGATCTTAAAAAGTGATTCGTCAAGGTCTGTTAGGATCTGAGGCTCTCATGATTGTGCTTGTTTGTGAGATTTGAACATATCAAAAAGATATGTGTAGTTTTAAGTGCAGCGGAAATGAATAACAAACTTTGTAAACACAATCATAGGAGAATATAGTTTGATAAACAATTGCTTTTCATAGAGTCGAAAGATTACATCAAAAGCAAAAGGTTACAATGCAAGCTTACAGACTAAACTCCCCCTCAGCCTGATACTTCAGAGTTGGTTGCACAAGATGAAAGGATTGAATTGAGGAGATGAACTCTCTCAAAACGAATCAAATGTAACAGTACAGAGTACTGTCATATTTATATGCAAACCAAACCACTGATGTACCTCAGCTGACGTCACCATGATAGTGACATCTAACAGCCTAACAACCTATAAGCACTGGTCTATACAAAACTACTGATGTCTAACAACTGATTGATAATTAAATATAAAACAAGTCTAACACTGTTCACGTTCCACTGATGTAGCCTAAGCACTGATTACTTGAACATCAGTGCTTTCTTCAAAAGGTGATCAGTCTTTGAATGAGCAGTGCTTGGGTCTTCAGCAGTACTTAAGAGACAGCAGTAGATAGAGCTCAGTGTTTGCCTATAGCAGTCTTTAGTTGTTTCATCAGTGTTTGGTTCAGCAGTTGTTCTTCTGAGCAGTACTTAGAGCGTATCAGCAGATAGGTAACCACTGTCAAGGGGAGAGCTTAGTGTAAACGTCTGCTTATTGTGAATCCACAGTTGTGACCTGGTTTTGGCTTTACATTATCTGTTCCTCTGGTAGGGTTCAATCCCAACAATCTCCCCCTGGAACAGATAATGCCAAAACCTGTCATTATTCTGGATCTTTATTACTCATCAAAAGTTCCCTTGCTTTTCTTTTGAAATCTTCTTCAAATTCTTTGGAACTTATGTCATCTGCATCCCTGCACAGTGAAAGTTCAAGGAGATCCTGCAAATCTTGAACACTAAGGCTTAGTGCTTCTTTCCTTGATATGTATTTCACATTTCCATTGGATCTGACAATAGTCAATACATGGGTCTTTTGGTCAGACATCCACTTTAGTACTTTCGAACCCAATGGATTTCTTGGGAGAAATTTATTTGAAGATGAGCTTTGGGATATTGGCCTTGAGAAAAATTGTAAAGCAGTATCCTGAACTTCAGACATTCTTTTGAAAGCTTCTTCTATGACTTCATTTGCTGCAGCTATATCTTCTGCAACCTCTTTGTCAATCAGCTCTTGTCTTTCTTGTTGATCAAGCTCATTGTCTGGGATATCTGCTGAACTATGTGGTGATGCAGGCTTAGTTGATACCTTCTTAAAAAGGTTTTGAAGCTTTTCTGAGCTCTCTTCTTTTAGACCCATTTTCTTGATGGCTTCTGTGAAGTACTCAGCTTCCTTTTCTTTAACCTCTTCACTGGTCAACTGTTCTTTTTCTTCTTGATTTGTCACAAAAGTAGACCGGAACAGTGTTTTGAGGTTTTCTATCTGTTGTTCAAGCTTCATTCTTTGTTCATGCTTCTTTGAGGTGCTTGAAACAGTTATCTTTCTTTTCTGTAGCCTTTCATAGGCTTCATCAGTCTGCTGTTTTGACCATTTTGATATGGCTTCAGCAGTATCCATTTTTGCATCCACCAGCTCCTTTTTCTTCCTCTTATACTCAGAAGTTAGGTCAGCAATGAACTTTTTGTATTTTCTCCAGTTTGGAGCATTCTTCTTCTTTGTAGGATCGTTCTTGATTTTCTGAATCCTTTCTGCCTCATGCTTTAGAGCGACTAGTGGCCATTCTTCGAACTGTTGTTCTTTAGCAGGATAGAATTTCTCTTTCATGATGTAGGCTAGATATTGTTTTCTTAACTTTTTCTTTTGATCAGCCTTTTCTTTGTTTAGGTTTTGTGCAAACTCTTCTATCTGCTTTACTTTTGTGAAGTAGAACTCCAGTCTTTTAGCAATGCCATCTTCGCTTAAACGTTCACGTTCACTCTCAACTTTAGCTCTTAGTTTAGCTTGCCTTGCCTTGAGTTTGAGGTAATCATCCATACATCTGGTGGCATGTAACCTATGAGTGAGGAGAATCTTCTTTTTGAAGGATCTTCTTCTATATAGAATTGCCTCATCTCATTTTTTATAGCTTCAAGTTCCAGTGGATTTTGTGCAGCATTGGGATCATGTATACCCTCATCGGCAGAGATTGGCTTTCTTTTTCTGTTGAAGAGCTTTGGTTGTGATGTAGGGAAGGTGAGAGTAGTGGTGGATGATTGACTAACAACTGTTGAAACAACTGGTGTTTCTACTGCTGTTGTCATTACACCTGCTGTTATGTCAGCAGATGTCTTCTACTTTTGAGCAGGGGATGACGGTGGTGAGGTAGTTTTTGACGATGGTGATGGTGGTGGTGAATCATCATCTGATATGAGATTCCTTCTCCTTTTTAATGAAGAAGGGGCAGATGATGTTTTGGGTGGATCAGTGGTTTGAATGATGGAGAGTGTCTGACAAACAACTGTTGAAACAACTGGTGCTTCAACCGCTGCTGTCATTACAACAGATGTTGTAACATCTGTAGTCTTCTGTTTTATGACAGGTGGCAGTGGTGATGGTGTGATTGTAGATGATGGTGGTAAAGCAGTAGTTGTAGTGGTGTGTGGTAGAGTGGTGTGTGTTGAAGATGTGTGTGTTGATGACATGGCAGCTGTTTGGCTACTGACAGCAGTTTTTGTAACTACTGGTGTATCAGCTGTTTGACTAACAGGTTTTGAGACCTGTTTTTCTTTTTCTTTTTCCTTTTCAGGCTCAATACAAAGGCCATGTTCTATTCCCATTTTATTCATTTTTCCCAACAGCTTGATATTCTCCCCCTTTTTGGCATTATCTGAAGGGGGGTTAACAAGAAATGATATGGAAGAAGGAACTTTGCCAGAGGCGCTTTGAATGCTAGCCTTTATAGCCTTGATATCTGCTTGAGTGTCTTTAAACCTTGATTCCACCATGTTGGTCAGCATTTGTACTTGAATAGTATGCTTTTTATCAGTCATATGTTGCTGTTTTTCAAGCATGGGTTGAAAGATATTCCAGAGCTCATTTGCAGCAATTGCTTGTGATGGAGCAGATGCTTGAGTTGGAACAGATGCTTGTGGTGGGGCAGCAGTAGATTGTGCTTTTTGAGCTTTTAAAATCTCTTGCACCATCTCCTTTATTTCAGCAACTGAAACTTCAAGTTTTTCAACTCTGTCCGTCAATTCCTGATATTTTGAATCATCACCTACGTTAGTAGGATCATCTGAATCCCCACCAGCAGTGGTTATATCAATGTGTGACTTAGGAACAGAGTCCCAAAAATCACCCATTGATGCCCCTTGTTCTCGGTACTGGGGACTTCTTTCTTCAGTACTCGATAAACCTTTGATGGTACCAGTGGTTAGATCCAACTCACCGGTGGTTACCGAAGTTGCCATGGAAGAAATTGCCTTCAAGGGAGTCTTATTAATGAAACAACTGTCCAACTGAAGATCTGTTGATCCACCAATTGTAGTTGCTGCTCCACTTGAACTACCACCGAGAGTTACTTGTAACTCAAGGGGTGTAACCTCCTCAATTGTTGCTGGGATAGCAGGAGTAGTAGCATCAGACCCAGTCACTTGTGGGGGTATACTCTCAGTGACAGGTGATAGAGAGGAACTGGTTTGTGTCTGAGCTATAGCAGCTGCATGCAACAAGGGTAACATGGATTGTGGCATTATGATTGGTGAGGGTATAGGTGTTGAAAGAGACATGTCCTTGGGATCAGGACTGTGGAAGATAGAGCCAAGTGGATATAGAGCTTCATAATTTGGTGTCCCTGTGATTACAACCTGATCCTTTTGTGAGGATGCAGGAGGAGTTTTAGGCAAAGGTGGAGATCTTTCTACCAACTGCTGTGAGGAAGTAGCAGCAGTGGTCTGTGGTGACTTTTGTGTTGTCACAGGCATTTCCTCTGGGATCTCATCTTCCAGAGTTGCCTTTGTTTTGGGTTTAGTAGGTTTTCTGGATGTTTTTCTTTTGGTCTTTTTGGTGATGTCAGGTGTGGGTTTCAAAGCAGTGGTTGTGCTGCTCTGATCACCTGGAGCAGTGGGCTCAGCAGAAGTTGCCTGAGGATCAGTGGCAGTTTCTAAAGTCTGCTCAGGCACCTTTGCTTTTAATTTTATTGGTGCCATCATTCTTGAAAATGTTTCACTAGTTAAACTTTTTATTTGAAAATGCACACCTTGTTTGGGCAAATTTTCATCCTCTTTTTCAAATTTTTGTTTAAAGTAATAGCTTAGAAATCTTGGAAAAAGAGGAAATGATTTGCTATCAACATTCTTTACCATGTCATTGAAGATCTCCTGGGAGTAGTTGTAATCTTTATTGTTTAAAATAGCATAGCCCAGGCATTGAATCTTCAATGGTATTTCGTTAAAAGATGTTGTTTTATTTGAAACACACATCAAGAGTGTGTGAAATAAAAATCTGGGTGCAGACGGGAAATAACCTTTTTGTAAGGTATCTACCTTTGATTGTTCTGCATATCCCTTTTTCAGAAAATCAGCTTTTAACTCGTTTTTGTCAAAGGAAATTTTACCTTTCAGATCATCGAGTTTGAAGACTTCTGAGATTGATTGTGGGGTGATTTGAAATGCTTTACCCTGTATCGAGGAGTTAATGGCTATGACTTTATCGTCTTGTTTTTCAAGCGTCGCCTTTTTCCAAAACTCTCTCTGGGTTTGCAGATAGATGGGAGCATTTACTATCAACAAAGTTTTATACTTTGATGCAGATATTGTATCAATGATGGAGTCGAAAGTGTGGTTGTCTTTGAGTTTTGTGAGTAAACCCAAATAGTTGTGAGATTGTTTGTATGGTATTTCGATGGGTTCTTCGGCCGTTTGAGCGACCTCTTTTGAAGGTGGTGGTGATTTTGGTTTAGATTTTGATTTTGACTTTGATTTTGTCATGTTTGCAGAGAAGAACGAAGAATGATTTTGAAGATTTTGAGAAGAAGGGTTGGAAACTGCTATGAGAAGAGAATTTTGGAATTCAATTCGACAGTGTAAAACCCTGTTTGGGGGTTTAGGGCAGGGTTTTATTTAGGGAAAAAGTGATCGCTGATGTGGCAGCGGTTATTATGATCTGAGGGCTAAAAACTAAACACGTGTCAAACACTGATGAAGTGGATGAAGGATGGAGAACAGTTGTTTTAAGGACCACTGATGTATCAAGCATCAGTGGTTACAACGGTAAAAATTATGGACAGTGGATGATTTTTACTATCAGTGAATAGCATATCAGTGGATAGGACACTGATTTTAAACATCAGTGCTTGTCAAGAGAATGAAAGAATCAGTGGTTGACTTTCAGCAGTGGACAGTATTTAGTGACCAGATGTTTGAACACAACGGAAATTTGGGTAAATGGTATAGATTTGAAGTACCAGTATTTCAGCAACTGTTTTGGAAATTTTCATTCAAGGTTTTTGCCACATGTCAACTTTGAAGGACAGTGGTTTAGTACCCCAGATGATGAGAACTTTTTACTAAGACACCTCATTTTTTTCGTTTATTATCCAATTAAAACATGAGTGCCCCAGCAATTTAAGTACAGTTTGACAATCAACCTTTGACAATATTAAAAAACAAACCTGAGTATGACATGATTTTGAACAATGTACCATTTCCTTTTGATCAATTCATGAGGACAATAATACCAACAAAAATAAGATACTATGTCCTGACAGGTGATTGAAACTAATGCCAACAAAAACAAGCAAAAGTTCAAAAATATATTATTCCCCCAAAAAAATGAACAATATATCCTGATTATTTGAGAAAATCCTTTATAAAAAATAATTAAAGGATTTTCTGGGAACAGCATCAAGAAGGATCTGGTATAATTTCAATAGAGTACATGATCATATCATTCTCAAGTCATTGAAAATGGTCAGTGGTTTGACAATAGTGGTAGAAAAATTTTGAGCACATTTTAACCACTGTTTGGTACCATTTTCTTTGTCAGTTGATTGCAAGCATGAGGACACATGTATCAGTCCTTTTGTAAACTCAATCATTGAGAATACTACTGTTACCTGAATTCTTCTAAACCAATGAGTACCAACAGTTGCTTAATGACCATTATTACCCCAAGCTTTGACTCTTATGTGTTTTACATTTATACTCTTTTCTTTTGACTTCAAAAGTTTTGAGATAAACACACTTTCGAGTTCTTGTGAATTTTAGTCCAAAATCATTTTGCAGTAATGTTTTGAGAGACTTGGTCATGTTTGCATAAGTTTTTCAGCCAATCTCACACTACATATGATACGGACTATGTTGACCCCTATATTTCTTAATGTATTTAGACAAAGTTGGTTTGTTCCTTTTGAGGATCTCAACCTGTTTTCAACACATAAGATCAAATGACTAAAGTTTTAATTTCCCTCTTTTTGTGTTAGCAAAACATCAATGTTTTTATGAACATAGGTTTTGTTAATCTGAGGTTTATACTTTAGTATTTATGAAAACATCACAAATTACACATCAACAATTGAAATTAATTTAGAAAATAAGAAGTAATCTCATAGTTTAACAAATATTGTTTTCAGATCTAGAAACCATGAGTGTCTTGTGCATGAATTCACTTGTTGAGTGAAATTTGTGTGTCATATGGCATCTTGGTTGATATACAGAGTTTTTGATTAACCACTTTGAACATGATTTACCCGATACTCTGTTTTTCAAAAAAATACAACCAACCTTAGTATCAATGAATTTTGAGCCGAACTGTTATGTCAAATAGACTGTTAGATCGAATTTGACTGTCCAGGCTCTGATACCAATTGTTAGGATCTGAGGCTCTCATGATTGTGCTTGTTTGTGAGATTTGAACATATAAAAAAGATATGTGTAGTTTTAAGTGCAGCGGAAATGAATAACAAACTTTGTAAACACAATCATAGGAGAATATAGTTTGATAAACAATTGCTTTTCATAGAGTCGTAAGATTACATCAAAAGCAAAAGGTTACAATGCAAGCTTACAGACTAAACTCCCCCTCAGCCTGATACTTCAGAGTTGGTTGCACAAGATGAAAGGATTGAATTGAGGAGATAAACTCTCTCAAAACGAATCAAATGTAACAGTACAGAGTACTATCATATTTATAGGCAAACCAAACCACTGATGTACCTCAGCTGACGTCACCATGATAGTGACATCTAACAGCCTAACAACCTATAAGCACTGGTCTATACAAAACTACTGATGTCTAACAACTGATTGATAATTAAATACAAAACAAGTCTAACACTGTTCACATTCCACTGATGTAGCTTAAGCACTGATTACTTGAACATCAGTGCTTTCTTCAAAAGGTGATCAGTCTTTGAATGAGCAGTGCTTGGGTCTTCAGCAGTACTTAAGAGACAGCAGTAGATAGAGCTCAGTGTTTGCCTATAGCAGTCTTTAGTTGTTTCATCAGTGTTTGGTTCAGCAGTTGTTCTTCTGAGCAGTACTTAGAGCGTATCAGCAGATAGGTAACCACTGTCAATGGGAGAGCTTAGTGTAAACGTCTGCTTATTGTGAATCCATAGTTGTGACCTGGTTTTGGCTTTACATTATCTGTTCCTCTGGTAGGGTTCAATCCCAACAAGGTCATTAGTTTGAACTTGATGTAATCCTCATATATGTGATTGAATGAACAAGATGATGAACCCGACCCTACAAGTGGTAAAATCAACAAAACTTATTTTCCGGAAAAATCATTTTGGTTAAAACAAACTTAAGTGTTTTGAAATCATAATGAGAAAATAGTTTTGTGAAAGGGGGAGTTCTGATTGTTTATGCCAAGTGGATGGCGATTTGAAGCAATTCGATGTCAGTTGTCAAGTTTTTGTACAGTTCTTTGTATGTTTCAAGTGGGTCAAGAGTCTAGTAGTTTTCAAATTTACTTTAATGTGTTTGCATTTCAGGGGAAGTAGAAATTTCTGAAAATCCAAAAACATTAGAAAATTTGAAAAAGGCAAAAACATGATAAAATCAAAAATGAGTTTTGGTGTCAAAGAAGAGGAAATGATAGTACATCAGTAGACAGTCACAGTATGCTAAAGAAATGTATTGTTTAAATAGCGTTAAACGGTCTCACTGATGATATGCCGATAGGTTTTTACACATTTAGTAAGTTTTTTCGGGATATAAACTAAATATCAAACTTGTTTATTTCGTGGGGAACACTACTTGGATATATAGGTAACCCCTGAAATCTCGTTTGAAAGGTCCCTCTTTCTGAGATACTAGGTCTTTATGCTCAGTGATATCTGGGGTATTATCCCGGGACTTCTGCTGAAAGAAATTTCTGACCTAGTCCCCGGAGATTACTTTCCGTATGCTTGAAATATAGCGCCGCCCTCAGCAAATTGATGAAACAATAAAATTGATAGTCATTGCTGTTGTAATCAAAAGATCCTCTAAAGGGGACCCACCAAAAGTCGAAGCCGTCATCTCTCTGCGTATCGAAAGATCGACCTGAGCTCTCACGGCCCTCGTACTATAATTTATTCCCTTACAGATATCATCTGTGGTATACTCACATGTAAGACTGAATATTGGGATCTGGATACGGGAGTATATTCAAGAGGTGGGACACATGAATGAGTTTAAGTCCTTAAAACATCTAACTCATATCCTGAATCAGTTGAAATTTGTGTGAGAATTTAAGTGGATCAGTATATCGGCAATCTAAGTGAATTGTTTAATTCTTAATGTGTAACTAAGCTCAACGGTACTCGTGACTTGTCAAAAACTGATATGATCCTCTTACACGAACTCACAAAAATATTGTCTGTAAATATTTCTTTACTGCATTTCTTTACTTTCAAAAATCCAAAAAGATTTTGAGTGTGTTTTAGCATAAACTTTTGAAAAAGTCAAAAAGATTTTCGACAACTGGTGTTGTAGAGCTAATTTTCAAAATTCCAAGTGCTAAACATGATGACATTGTTGTGAGGGGGAGTGTGTCTTAATTGTCAAAATATGTTTTTAAATCAATAAGTGGTTCGTCTTGTGTGTATGATCTAAGGAAGATTTGGTGTTGATGCATATGTTTATGAGAGGGAGTTATCTATTTATATCAGTATGTTGGTGCATACAAATTGTTAAATTTAGAAAATTTATTTCTGGGTTAAGAATATGCAGGTTTAGCAAGGCTGATTGATCCTAAAAAGCTGTGAGATGGAAATCCAGTCAATGATCCTAAAGCTGATGATGCTGATGAACTGAAGAAATGCCAGCATATCGCAAGGGGGAGTCTGAAGATCTGCAAGAATAGATTGAGAGAGTGAAGCCCAGAGACTGATCAAGACTGAAAAAGTAAAGAAATGATATTGTCAAAGACTCGACACTGCGACTCGTCAACATCTGAGGGGGAGTCTGTTGGTGCACTACATCTGTCGACTTCGTCTTGTATCGAGTCTTAGTCTTAGAATGTTAGATTACGGCACGTTTTACGAGTAAATAGGAGAATGTATGTGTCTAAGAGACTGATTTCGCTCATATGGTCATAGATAGGTGATTCCACTTATTCGTCAGTAGGTGATTCCACTTATTCGTCAGTAGGTGATTCCACTTATTTGTCAGTGAGTGATTTCGCTTTTGTGTACATGTTCACATAAGCGAAATCACCAACACTATATATAGGACACTTGAGTGAAATCAGTACATGAGTTGTGTACTTGGATACCGAAGTGCTGCCGGTCTTCCAATTGAATGTAAACGTTGTTATATCAATCAACAAGGTGATTTAAGTAAAGATCTAGTTGTTTCTACGTTGGTTACTTGTTTTCCGCACCTGTAACTAATCGAGACTCCTCTGATAGACTCGTTCGGGTCAGAATACGATCCTACAGATGGCGGGGGTGCAAATGGCTTGATCCCCTCATATGTAAACTACTATTAATACATTAACCCGGCTACTTGGGATTGTATCCCTGCTGACCAAATCACTTAGCCGAGGGTAACGTCACCTTCAAAATAGGGGCCTACCACATTACGCATTAATAACTTAGTTAATTATCTTCCAATATTCCGACCCTTTGGGATTGTATCCTTGCTGACTCAAACCACTGGGTTGAGAGTAACGTCACCTTCAAAAGGGGGCCTACTACTATAACTATGATAATCTCTTAAAAAGTGCAAAAGTGCGGAAATCATCAAAGGTTACACTAAAGGCGAGTCGGATCCAAGTGATTCATCTTGTCTATCTGTTTTTATTTTATTTTATTTTTGAGCATTTTTACTTTTTATTTTCATGTTTAAAACCTTTTCAAAAATTTTATTTTGATTAGACGTTGAGGATAAACTGGTACTAAAAGCTCTTGTGTCCTTGGACGACCTCGGTATCTTACCAACGCTATACTACGCTCACGATGGGTGCACTTGCCCATATGTGTGTTTAGTGTTAGTAGAATATCGTGTTTTATAAATTTAAAACTTGACTAAAGTGTTAAAAAGGGCTTAAAATATTAACAAAAACATATAACGCTACACGCACATCAGTAACCTCCACCCGGAATCCCGAATACCCGTTTAAACAGAAAAACCCATTTACTGATTCGAAACACCACATAGACATGACCTTGGAATTAATGGTTTTGATTAATTGTTAAGGATAGTTATTAATATTCACCATGCGACCTAAGAATCCATTTAGTTGTGTCAACTACCCACCAAATTACCAACCCGCTAACAACGCAAGTATGTTGCCAATACGCTTGATAAAACGACAAATAATTCAAACACAACCAACGTTTATCAAGAAACCAACATAAGTAGTCAAGTTATACTAGTATTACGAATCAGAAAACAAATAAATACATCAAACAGCATAAACATTCATCCGGGCAGAAGTCACAAGAAGTTTAGCCGCTCATGCTCATCTTTACCACATCAGTTGTCATCTCGAATAGGTTAGATATCACAGAATGGATTTGAAAGATGGATAATGCTCTTGAAATTCGTCCTAGGGTTCTTGGTCTACGACTGATCCCATGAATGATCAAAGATGATGCCTTAAATACGTATTTCAGCCGACTTCCAAATTTTTCCCGTAAATGATATGGCCCGCGCGTCGCGGAAGCTTTACCCAACCCCCCCCCTCCTGTGTGTCGCGGAGGTGAACTACTTGGATGACACGTTTAAAATTTAATTGACATTGACTTGACTAGCCAGGCGTGTCACGGACCACCCTTGTGCATCTTGCGCGGGCCGCGGGGCTTATCCCTGTTGACTTTTCGTTACTTTCGTCCCTGCATTGACTTTATGAATCCATTTTTAATCTTGTTTCTCTCGTTAACTCATGTTTTACATGTTAAGCCTAAAATAAACAACACATAATAAGTATATAAATAACAATGTCTTAACGTATTTAACATAATAAAACTCGACACTAACTAAGACTAATTACACATATTTTGACTAGACATCACTTATACGGGTGTAGTACCCTATAGTATCGTATCGTATCATATTGTATTGTATAGTATTGTATCATATAGTGTATAGTATAAGTCTCGTATAGGTTCCCTATAGGTCTTGTATATGCCTATAGGCCTATACGGGACCTTAACAATACCTATAGTACTATACGAGACCTATACTACACCTATAGGCCTATACGGGTGTTATATCATACCGTATAGTATAGTATCGTATCATATCGTATAGTATCGTATCGTATCGTATCGTATAGTATAGTATAGTGTCGTATAAGTCTCGTATAGGTCCCTTATAGGTTTTGTATATGCCTACGATACTACATCTATAGTTCTATACGAGGCTTATACGAGACTTATACTATACGATACTACACCTATACGTGACATATACTACGCTATACGATACGATATCACACTTATAGGCATATACGAGGTCAATACGTGACCTATACTACACTATACGATACGATACGATATTTATCGTATAAAAATGGTTAATGTTGTATAAAAAAGCTTGTAAGAAATACTTACTATTTATTTATATAAAATAGAAAACTTTTTTTATAAAACTTTAATAAACCATCAATATTGTTTAAATGTTTCTAAAAAAACCTTTTTATACGTTGCGTATAGGTCTATACGCAACGTATATAAAGGATCAAAAAGACAATTTTACCCCTAATTTGGGCTGCATATAGCCCCCAACCCAGGGGTAAAATGGTCTTTTTTACCAAACATGCCTATATATACGCCACATTAAGTGCTATACGCGGCATATAGTAAAAAAGACCATTTACCCCTGGATTGGGGGCTATATGCAGCCCAAAATAGGGGTAACGTTGTATTTTTGACCCTTTATATATGCTGTGTATAGGTATATTCGCAGCGTATATAAAGCGTAGTTTTTTAACCCCAAACATGTGGTAAAATTATCTTTTTGACCCTTTATATACGCCGCGTATCGGTCTATATGCAGCATATATAAAGGGTGTATTTTTTTAGAGAACAATTTTATTCATTATTTATTGTTTTTGCAAAGTTCTATAATAAGTACTTTAACATTTCATTTTTAAGTAGCGTATCGTATAGTATAAGTCTCGTATAAACCTCGTATAAGTCTCATATGGGTCTTGTATAGGCCTATAGGCCTATACGGGACCTATACTACACCTATAGGGCTATACGGGTGTTCTATGGTATCCTAAAGTATCATATGGTATTGCATCATATCGTATCATATAGTGTACAGTATAAGTCTCGTATAGGTTCCCTATAGGTCTTGTATATGCCTATAGGCCTATATAGGACCTATACCATACCTATAGGCCTATACGGGTATTCTATGGTATACTATAGTATCGTATTGTATCGTATCGTATAGTGTATAGTATAAGTACCATATAGGTTCCCTATAGGTCTTGTATATGCCTATAGGCCTACACGGGACCTAAACCACACCTATGACATTTAAATGTTTATAGCATTCGAACCGCCCTAGACGTGGTATAATAATTTAATTTAAACTATAACAATATAATAAGTGGGAATGCACGCGCGTTGCGGAGGGTGTC
Organism: Helianthus tuberosus; assembly: GCA_030545235.1. Lineage (NCBI taxonomy): Eukaryota > Viridiplantae > Streptophyta > Magnoliopsida > Asterales > Asteraceae > Helianthus > Helianthus tuberosus. Next base: position 96,709,394 of record CM060361.1, on the reverse strand, counting down.
CCGACTAATATCACAAGAAATTATACAGTGTCACTAAAACTCGCCTCCTGTTTTCGACACATGCCCCAACCACCTTAAGTCGTTTCAAGATCGAGGCAACTTCTTAGAGCTGGTTGAAGCAACTGATTTGTTTTTATTTGACATAGTTTATAGACACCTATAATAGAAATCACTTTGATTCGACATGGTTTATGTCTTTATGAACACCCTTAACAACATCCAAAGACACACCCCTATTTCTCGGTTCAACCCTTGAAGGGAGGCGATTATCCACCCTAACGCCAAACGAAAACCAATTGACCCATTCCATTGAACAAATGTCTTCAACATTATCTTAATTTCAATTTTGTTCCTTAACTCTCTGTACCATGGCCAAATGAACTCCTGTTTCCATCATCTCTTTTGATTTTATGTTCCAGTATCTTCTTGTCATTTCTCCCCATACTGTCCCCCTTTTGAAAAAAAAAAGAGAAGAGGTACACTGAAATAAATAATTGCTCCGATGGAACCTTCTCTTCTACCGTAGATTGGCGTAGATACACAACCCAAGCCATCTTGTAACCCCGAACTGGCCCCATCCCAAGACCCCCTGTCTTTTATATCTGATAACCTGCAACCTCCCACAAAATAAATAAATCCCTGTTTTACACTTATCTAGTTAACACAAAATAAATAAATAAATAAATGACTCAAAGACAATGTATTTTTTTAGTTAGCCCAACATATAAATTCTGGGTATATTACGATTACTATATAAAAACTCACTGATTAATTAAATCAATTTCATGGAATCCATTTGCTAAATTTTATATCTATGGTAGTTACTAAAATAACTATATATTATTAAAACGACCTTAACCTCAGACTTTGATAATATACAACATATATATATATAAGATAGTGTGCGTATCTTTTAATTATGAAAAGGAACACAAGAGTCAATACCCATATGGTCCAAGATAAATGGAAGGGAAATAGAGATGATTGTATGTTCCGTGATAGTATCAAAACTAATCGTAAGTGCATTGGCAAATGACAAGATAGAAAAGAGAAAAGAGGAATGGAACAATGTTCTGGTTTGTTTTCATAACCTCAAAACCAAGACAATACAGTACATATAAACCAAACGAATATAACTACCCTCTAATTTCTATGACCAACAACTTGACTTATTCCCATGCATTAAAGAAGCATAACCATGCATTGCATGAAAGTAGTTAAACATTTGCATCTAATTAAAATTAAAGTAAAAAACATAAAGATGCAACATGATGCTTCATTTCGAAGACCATATCATCTAGTTGGAAATATATGGACAAACTGGTGAAATAATTCGATTTATATAAATGAAAACCAAATAGCGTTTTTGTTCTGTTCGGTTATGACGAACAAGGAAGTATGATCGGCGTCGGCAGCAATGTAACGCCTCTCTTTTTGTAACATTCCATATTTAGAAACTTTGTCTTGTACTTCTATAACCGTATTTTGTTTTCAAATTATTGTAATCCGTGACCTTGATCGTAATAAAACTTGATCGTTTTATAAGAATTATACATTGATTATTCATACATACTTGTCATTCGATTTATTCACATACTTGATACATATTCATCATTCGCGCAAACATACACTCGTTTTACATACAATCAGTTGTGTATATGTGTTTAATACTCATTATACGTGAAATATACATGATAAAACTCTCATCATACTTGGTTCATGCTTTAATACTTGATTTATACTTAATTACATGCCCTTTATACAAGTTACACCTCAAAACATCATAATAAACAAACTACAGGGACTAACGTCGAAAAAATGAAACTGATGGCCTAATGGAGGCTTGGCGCTACGCCAAGCCTAAATAAATTTCTCGTGGTGGGGCACCAAGCCCCTGGATCCGCAGAAAGTTGTTTCTTGTCCACAGGTTGGCAAATATCTCCACCTCCAAACTCACCCAATCACCTTTAAACTTCATTAAAACTCAAACCCTGCTTCACCACTATATAACTAAGCTTCCATCACCTCATTTTCACTTTTCCAACTCTTCTACACTCCAAAAACACTGCCAAATCAGTTTCAAATACAAGTTTTGGGCAGATTACAAGTAAGTTCCAAAGTGAGTTCAAAACTCACTTTTCTTCTACATTCTTCGCCATTTCTTCTTCTACAAAGCATGGAACATCTCTAGGAGTCTTACCACAAGATTATAATGGTAATCTAAGGTGGGACATCACCATTTTGAGGTCCAAACTTTCTGTTTTGGAAGAAACTTGGTTAACTTTTACAAAACTTAACTTTTCATACTTGAATCTTGTACCTAGCAACCTCCTAAACCCATCAATGGTTGTGGAACTTGTTAGAGTTGATTCTTACAAGTGTAGAAGTACAAACAACCTCTAAACTTTCTGTTTTATTAGGGTTCAATACAACCACAAGTGTTGAAGTTACATAAGTTTACCATAGTTCATATGGTGAGATTTATGTTTGATACAAGTGTGAACATTGGATGCTTTGGCAATCTTAACTTGCTTACTAGCTCTAAAGTAACATAACCCCGTCTAGCCTCCAACACTTAGTTATCTCTTTCCATGTTGTGTTCGCTCACCCGGGTTAACGACTTACTTGGCTACTTTATGTATATATTAGTTAGTTGTCTATATCCTATTCATTAACACCCTCCGAATCATCCTTGTGATGATTTGTGTAGTGGTGAATCATACAAAGAGGTTAATCCTCCATTCTTGACTTACATGATAATATATGACAATCTATGATTGACTTAGCTTAGATTATTAATATAACTATATATATATATATATATATATATATGAACTTGGCCAAGTTTGTGATAGTAATCGGTTTATGGTTATTCATCATAACTAGGGCTAACTTATCTACAATTCTAAATCACTCGTTGTTGATTCTAATGGGCAAACTAGGATCCATGAAATCACATACAACTTAGTGTCACTAAGTACTTAGACTAGATAATACTTTTATGAATACATACTTTTTGTACTTTAAATTGCAAATACGAATCTTCCGTCTAAATTACTATTACTCACACACCTTCGTTTACCCCATGTAGGGTAACCTCGGTGTTCCATCCTCCAACTCACAAAACTCTTCACGGGATTCCAAATGAAAGCTTTGCAAAACCGTGAGTACACTTGAATGCCTATTTTTACGCTTTACACTTTTTGGGTGCAATATGTTTAGCCTATTAAAATCACAATAACACTTATACTTTATGCAATGCACAAACAATCCAATACATGCATACTTATTCGTTATACTTGATTCGTATTTTTGGGTGATTCTTATGTGATAAACATGTCATTAAATTCGTACGAGCCTCCATTTAACATGTATAGCGTTATAGGAGTAACCCACCGCCCGTAGACTAGTGGTCATGTTAAATTTAATTATTGCGGTAATCAGAGGGTTGACTTGAATATTCGCATGCCAATTGTACGTTAATCTTGATAACGTAGTTGCCATGTGGATTGGTTTAAACATTTTATCTTATGCTATGTATTAAACTTTTGTACTCACTAATGCCTTGTGTGTTGAACTATACTTTTAAACATGTTGCGGGTTGATGATGATGATCTTGATGAAATCTAGTAGGGACGAGTTTAGAAACTCATATCGAAATGCTAGAATTGTTATCATATTTTTATTAAACCTTGTTGTACTTTGAATTTCAAGTTTTGTATTTTGATTTCTTTGATGTAATTGACAATTATTGTTATGAAATGAAATCGGTTTTTGAATTAATTATTGTTACAAGTAGTGTTATGAAGTCTCGAGCAATCTTGTTCGTCTCACTCTGATGTTTCCGCCATTGGTTGGGGTCTGACAAGCAACACTGATCTTCTCACGTCTCTGGTCATGGTGGCAGTACAGTCGGTTCACAGTGGCAAAATCGTGATTGGAAGACTAACACAGACTCGTAATGTGGGGTAGAGACTGAGAGGATGGTGGTGTGTGTAGAATGAGAAGACGATTGGAGATCGGAATCATTGCCTTTAGTATGTCACAAGGATTGTAATCATGGAGATGCATTTAATTTGAAAGCCATGGGTTTTACCGGTGGCCGAAACATGATGTGAAGAAGAACGCCGCAAGAGAGAGCTAGGGAGAGTTAGGCATTCATGAGCAAAGGAATCAAGAATGATATTTATATTGAAGACTGGCCGGTATGCCAGTTCTAGAGTTTGTAATTTAAGATCAATCATGGCATTCAAGATGTACCATTCATTGGTCTGTCTGTTACAATCATTATGGAGGACGATTTGATGGAATATGCATTGGTTTCACAATAACTTAGAAGGGTTAGTAAAATAACCTTTCGAGTTTCCTCCATTAAAAACCTTTTTTTTCCAAAACACTTGAAGAGTGTTAAAGTAATAACAATAATAACAATAATAATAATAATAATAACTAGAAGATTGACCCGCGCGCGTTGCGCCCCGACCAACAAAATTGACATGTTGTTGATCAGATTCACATTTACAATGTGTTAAACATGTTTTTGTCGGTTAAGTCTGTATTACTATCTTATATGTTGGATCGTTGTATGACCCTATTGAGTCGTTCAGAAGAGTTTTACATCCAGTTTAAAGGCGGAATCAGTAAACCGGACACTAATACAGCTTGTAATCTTTAATCTGTTGCTTGTATTGATAATAACAATGTTTACAACCTGAACAGAAATTGGCAGCACTTCGTTACAGTTCTGGAAGTCGCGTACCAAGTGAAATGACAACAACCCTATATATAGACATGTAGATTTCGCTTGAACTGGCCTGAAGCGAAATCAAGTCATGTTGATTTCGCTTGAACTGGCTTGAAGCGAAATCAAGTTATGTTGATTTCGCTTGAACTGATTTCAAGCGAAATCTTCATGTTAAACATGTCTAAACCCTAATTAAAACCCTGTTGTGTGTACATTCAACCTATCTAGACACAAGACTTGATTATGACGTAATCAACAGACATATAGTGCACCAACAGACTCCCCCTTGGATGTTGATGAAGTCTTTGGCTTCAAGTCTTTGTCTTCATCATTCTTCAAACATTCTGTCTTTTCATCAAAAGCACTCTATTTTCACAGATTTACTTCTTGTCCTGACTCCATCTTCAAACTTCCCTTTGACTGTTGATCCAGACTCCCCCTTTCACAGACTCCCCCTCTCAATATGCTAGAATCTGAGATGTCTGGTTCAAGCTTTGACATTTAACCTCCGTGGAAATTCCTGAAACCTGCAATCACTCATCCAAATATAAGTAACAAAATTTTTCATGATATCAATCAATCTTCTTTAATCTACTTCCTCTATCAACAAACTTTACTGATATGGCAGTGTTAAAGATTCCAACTCCCTCACAGTTTATCATCCAAGTTCAAGCTAATGACCTTGGAGATATCACAAACTGTTTTTGAAATTTTTGAATTTAAAACTTCAAGTTTCAAATTAATGAACTTGTTTTATTTTCAGAAACACAATCAGCTTACTTAGATTTTGAAACTTAGCACTCAGACATCAGTTGTCGAAAATAAAGCAGAATCAAAATCTTTTTGTATTTTCTGAAAACATAAAGCAGTAAAAAAATATGTACAAACATATTTACAAACAATATTTTTGTTTTGAGTATGCGATAGAGGATCATATCAGTTTTTGACAAATCACAAGTACCGTTGAGCTTAATTTCACACTCAGACTTAAACAATTTACTTCGATTGTCGATATACTGATCCATCTTAAATTCTCACACAAATTTCAATTTACTCAGGATACGATTTAGATGAATTATGAACTTAGATCATTCATGTGTCCCACCTCTTGAATATACTCCCGTATCCAGAATCCCAATAATCAGTCTTACAGGTGAGAATACTACAATGATATCTGTATATAATTTAGGTATGCGAGGGCCGAGGGATCTCAGATCGATACTTCCGTATACGCAGAGAGATATCAGCTTCGACTTTTCGGTGTGTCCCCTTTAGAGGATCTTTTTGCTTAAAACAGCAGCATTTATCAATTTAATTGTTTCAGCATGCTGAGGGTTTAATGCTGTGTTTCAAGCATTGCAGCAACTATTAGCCAGGGACTAGGTCAGAACTACCGTTCAGCAGAAGTCCCAGAATAATACCCCAAATATCATAGAGTATAAAGACCTAGTATATCAGATTACGAGACCTTTCAAACGAGATTTCAGGGGTTACCTATATATCCAAGTAGTGTTCCCCACGAATTCACAAGTTTGAATTTTAGGTTTATATCCCGAATAAATCTACTAAATGTGCGAAAACCTATCGACACATCATCAGTAAGATTGTTTAACTCTTTTATACTTTCCATTTCTTTAGCATACTATAACCGTCTGCTGATGTACTATCATTTCCTCTTTTTACGCAAAACTCAATTTTTGAATTTTACCATGTTTTTTTTACTTTTTCAAATTTTTCAAATGTTTTTGTATTTTCTAATGACAATTTTTCTCCCCCTAAAATGCAAAACCATTTAAAAAAAATTTGACAACCAATACTGATAGCTTTGTCTCGCCATCCATTTTCTGCATCTCATGCTCTGTTTTGCAGAAAATATAACACTTTTAGCAGAAAATATAACATACCCCCATGATATACAACACATTGATCTTAACAGTTTGAAAACCGTTTTTCAATCTGATGAAAGTAATCATGTTTGTTCAGCCGTGAGGGTTTCGGCGTATTCAATCAACATACATTCAAACAAAATTAAAATCAACATATTTTTGGTTTTTCAAATTTTAACAAACTAAAAACATATTTTTGATTTTTAATTTTTCAAATTTTTAGGATTTTGAAAATATTGTTTATTTATGTACAAAAATCAAACTGAACTCCCTGTTCAACCAAACCAGGGTCCTGCAACCTCTTCCTGTGCCAGGTTGCTCCAACTACCATTCTCACAATCTTCAGCTTCGTTGAGCACCTGCACATTCAAACTTTATCAATCATTTGAACAACTTAGCCCAGGTCTGTTGGACCTTAGGCATTTCAACACAATAATGTTCATTCAGTTTTGGAAACTCTTTGTCACTTAAAACTTGTTCAACTTTGACTTCAACTTTCTCATCTTTTTCCAACTTCACTTGTTTCTTAACACTCCACATTTGACCTTCCGGAGTACCTCTTTTGTAAAAATTTGTCTCTTTTTGAACCTTTTGATTTTGAATAACATTTTTAGGTTTCCAAAACTCTTGAGGTTTTGTCATATCAACAGATTTTCTCCAACTCTGTGTTGTTCTCAATCTGGGTGTGTAAGAATTCCAGGTCTGTCTTGAATCGAACCTGTTAGGTTTTGATTTCCAATTTTGATTTGAAGCAAACTTGTTTGTATTTTACCTCCAAGTTTGTTTCGAATCAAATCTGGTTGACCTTGATTTCACATCCTCAGATTTCTGTTTTTCAACATCAACAGGCTTTGGATTTGGACACTTTCGTGCAACATGTCCAATTTGATCACATTTAAAACACACTTTCTTTGTAACATCCTTGGCCTGTTGTTGTTTCTTTTTCATAGCATCAAACTCCTCATTAGACTGTTGTCCAATTTTGAGTTTTTCTTCTTCTTTCAAACTTTTCCCTTGAACAAAACTCATCTTTTGTTGCACATTTGGTTTTTTACTTTGATTCCAATTCTATTTCTTTTTATAACCCAAACCAGCCTTCATGTTTTTCTTCTTAAAACCAGGTTTGTTATAAAAAGATTTATGACCTTTACCAGCAAACTTTGGAATCTCAGACTTCTCAATCTCAACCATTTTGAAAACTTTATCAACCTTTTCTGAAATCACATTCTGAATCGGGAATACAACATCTAAGAATAATTTGTCCGATCCAATCATGGTATAAACCAGTCCTTTTGAATCATCATTCAAACTTTTCTCGGATTTTGTGTTTTTCGAATAACCATCATAAAAATTTCCTTCATCTTCATCCTGTGATTCAGACTTACCTTTTGTAGACTCATCTTTCAAAACACTTTCAACAACCTTACTTACCACCTCTGAATCATTAGCATCATCAGATTTAGAGTAAGTCACATCGATACTTTCAGGTAACTGGTCAGCTATGTTCAAACCCTTTGCCACCTTTTCCTCATCATAAAAAGTATAATTGTTTCTCAATGGTGGTGGTACCTGATGAAATTCTGAACCAATACCCTTTTTGCAATTTTCAGTATCTTTGTCATCTGGTGTGATGTTGAAAATGCGTTCGAGAATGTACGAAGAGTTATGATAACTTTGAAGTTTTGTAACAATCTTTTCTTTTTCAGCCAAGACTTGCTTAAGATTAGCAATTTCATCAACATATTTGTTCAATTCAATTTGCTTTTCTTTAAACTTTCTTTCATACATTTCTTTAGTTGTTAAAGTTTCAGACAGTCTTTGATCAAAACTTTTGACTTGGCTCTTCAAAGTATCATAAGCTTCTTGTACTCTCTGACTCGACCACTTTAAAGAATCATACTGTTTTTGTAAATCTTGAAATTTAGAGTCTTTTTCAACACAATCGACACATTTTGTAGAACACATTTGTTTATAAACATCATTATCCTTTTCAAGACCTTGACATTTCTGTGTCAAATTTTCAACTTTTAGTTTCAAAATTTCTTCTTTCTCAATCATTTCTTTACATTTCATTTTGAAAACATTTTCAAGTTTGCTTGTTTCAATATCTTTTATTTTTATGATGTCATCTTTTTCAGTACAGGCTTTACACATTTCTATGCAATTCCTGCACTTGTTTTCTTTTTCATCAACCATTTCAACATTAGATAGATCAGAAGATTTTCTAACCTCAGTCTCATTCAGCACCGGTTCTTCTGATTCAACTTTCTGATCTTTCTCCTTTTCTTCTTTCTGAACTTCTTCATTCTTCTGCACTTCTCCAGCTCTCTGTTCCTCTCCAGCAAGCTTTGCAACAGTCTTCACTTCTTCAATAATCTTCTTCAGTTCTTCTTCTTTTCTCTTCTTCATCTCTACCACCTTCGGTAAACTTGCTTCAAAAACTTCTCTTAACTTGATCATCAAATTTGGCAAATAGCTTTTATCAGAAAGCCTTCTTGTGTTGAACGTGCCCTCACTTGGAAACACATTGGTTACAGCATCAAAATCCACTTTTGATGGATCAACTACTGGATTACCCTGTGGATCCATGTAACACTCTAACTCTTCATTCCATCTTTTAGCTCTCTGTGCTTCCTTAAATGGTTCATTCAATTTGCCAATCTCCCATCTTGCACTGTCTCTTCTCCACCATCTATCATGATCATCATTTGCAACAAATGCATAACCAACTGCATCTTCTTCAGGTAGAACCTCTTGACTCCAGTCATACCCTTCATCATCATATATAACTGCAAGAGCCCTTGATCTTTCTTCTGGTTTCTTTAATCTTGGTGGCTCAGACTTGTTCTGATGATAAATTGCCTTCCTGTAGTAATCTTCATTGAATGGATTTTCAGAATCATCAGCAGCATACGCATTTCTGCACTCGCGCTTAAAGTGACCTCTTTGTTTGCATTTGAAGCATGTCACCTTGGATTTATCAAATCCCAATTTGGTAGATGGTCCACCAATTGACTTTCTCCCCGTGATCTCCATGAACCGCTGTGCCCGACGAACCGCACTGGCCATGCACCATCTGATATCCATTAGTTCCATCTCCTCGGGGTCTAATTGATCATAATCTTCTTTCGTCAAATTGGTATTGCTAATCTTCCCTGCAACGAGGCTTTCATACGATTCAAGTACAGATGCCAAGAAAACCATCTGTTGTTTTGCCGATTCTTCGCTGAAATTCTGCCCATTCTTCAAATCCACTGCGATATTACACTGAAACAAATTCTTTGAAGCAGATTGGTTTGAAGTGTTTGAAGAAGATCCACTGTGAAAACCACTGTGAAGACTTTCATTGTTCACTGAACTTGAACTTTCTGCAGAAAATGCTGTTCTTGGTGACCCAGCCTGCGGTACTCTGTAGTAAAGCTCTACATTTTGCTGATAAGCTGGATTGTTGACTTTAGATCTCTTTATCTCCAGCTCATGACTTTCAAGTTTTTCAATCAGCATATCCAATTTCAAATCTTCAGGCTTGATTGTATTTTTCACCATTAGAGCGAAGTATTTCCACTCTTGATCAACTGGCAATGAATCAAGCAGTTTATCCACCAGCTCCTCTTCAGAAGGTAAAATTTGATGTCTGATCAGCTCCACTTTTAGATGTCCGAATCTCTCAATCATTTTACAAACAGATTCATTTTTCATACAATTGAATAAATCAAACTCTTTACGCAACAATTTCTTTTTGTTTTTAACAATTTCATTACTTCCTACACATTTTCTCTCTAACGCTTCCCACAAACTCTTTGAAGTCTTTTCTTGTTCGAGCAATGAAATAATATCCTCTCTTACTGACTGTTTGATCAATGTTATCATTCTATGTTCTGCCACAACATTTTTTATATCTTTTTCTGAAAAATCTTTTGCATCTATTAACTCTCCTCCTTCTTTTACTGGTGCAACATATTCATCTGTCAGTTTTAACCAGCTTTCAGTAGCAAAAGCTTTTACCCAACCCTCAAATCTATTTTTCCACCAGTGATAATCTTCCACTTTCATTAGCTTTGGTGGCTTTTGTTGGCTCCCGTACATGTTCTCAAACTTCAAATTCTCCGAAATCTCTTTAGAATATTCTTTCATCTCAGATCTTCTATCTGACGATTCGGAAGTGAATGCGTACATATCGCTAAACGGGTTTATGAAATTATCATCCATCGTGAACGTACCTGAACAAAAATCAGTCAACCACTTAGAAATTTTCAAAGTTTTGAAACTTCAGCAACTTCAAGCGAAATCAGCTTAAAATAACACTGTTCAAGCGAAATCCACTATTTCGCTTCAACTGATCTCAAGCGAAAACCAAATTCAGATCTGATTCAAGCGAAATCTGATATGAACGATTTCGCTTCAACTTCAAGCGAAATCCAATAGAATCAAGTTCGCTTCAGAAGTTTCAAGCGAAACCAACTATTTCGCTTCAGAGATTCAGGTTCAATTCAAGCGAAATCCTGCCAAACCAATTTCTCTTCAACAGTTTTCAAGCGAAATCTACCTGTAACCTTCGAACACTTTCAAGCGAAATCTAGTTTTAGGTAATTTTTAACATGATTTAGTCTGAATTTTAGTCCGAAACTTTGTAGGCTTTGTTAAAACTCAGTTTTACACGTTATACTCGAAAATCAGACCATTTCGACCGTTGAAACTTGTTCAGATCTGAAAAATGAGAAAAGAAGTGAGTAGAAATGAGAGAAATCAGTAGAATCAAGCTGTAGTAGTATGAACTCCTCGTCCTGAGCTCTGATACCACTTGTTGGATCGTTGTATGACCCTATTGAGTCGTTCAGAAGAGTTTTACATCCAGTTTAAAGGCGGAATCAGTAAACCGGACACGAATACAGCTTGTAATCTTTAATCTGTTGCTTGTATTGATAATAACAATGTTTACAACCTGAACAGAAATTGGCAGCACTTCGTTACAGTTCTGGAAGTCGCGTACCAAGTGAAATGACAACAACCCTATATATAGACATGTAGATTTCGCTTGAACTGGCCTGAAGCGAAATCAAGTCATGTTGATTTCGCTTGAACTGGCTTGAAGCGAAATCAAGTTATGTTGATTTCGCTTGAACTGATTTCAAGCGAAATCTTCATGTTAAACATGTCTAAACCCTAATTAAAACCCTGTTGTGTGTACATTCAACCTATCTAGACACAAGACTTGATTATGACGTAATCAACAGACATATAGTGCACCAACATTATACAAATAAGTAATTCATAAAATAAGCTCAATACAATTAATTGTATCATAATTACTACGTTACATGACTTGTATCCATAAAAATAACCTATCGTATTAAGCTCCCCGTGCACGTTGCGGCGGGGGCGTAAAACCGGGACAAATAGCACCAATGCCACACTAAGCCAACGACCACCAACATTGAAGTTGCGGCGTCTTAACGTGGAAAAATTAGTCCGACATATATAACATAGAAAATAGACGACGTAAACACACTGAACCACACACGTAAGTTGCCCCATGTTAACTCGCAAAATTTAGAATGAAGCGTATAACAAAACGTAAAATCGTTGAACCACACACACACGTTGTGCCGTGTTAAGTCGCAAAATTTAAATCTAAACGTAAAACGAAAAATTTTGCAAAATATGAAAAACATAGGGGATCAAAGTTGAAAGTAAAAAGGTTGTGAGGTTAAATTAGAAAAACTAAAAACTTTTGGGTTAAAACTACAAAATCAAGTAGTTTTTGGTTTAAAGCGAAACATCAATTTTTTTTTTTTTTTTTTGAAAAACCCCCAAAACATGGGGTACAACACCCTAATGGCTCAACTTGTTGTAAATTTATATTATTTAAATAATAATAATAATAATAATAATAATAATAATTATTATTATTATTATTATTATTATTATTATTATTATTATTATTATTATAATTAATACTTTTACACAATGCATAAATTAATGTAGAATAACAATTAATTTAGACTCTTCATATGTCTTTTTAATTATATAATTATTATAGGTTATAAAGGTGTCAACTCCCTAAAATATATTCGAACCGTATATATGTTTTTCAAAAAAAATTAACGGTATATAATATTAAAGCTATAACATTAACGGTTATATATTTTAAGCGATTTAACGTTGAAACCGGGTGAGAATTTATACCACAGATACATCAAAATAACCAAACAAAACCCTTGTTGTTTATGCCAATGATTGCTAGACAGGCTCTGAATTCTATGTAACTTATACGCTGCGTATAGCTCTATACGTAGCGTATATGTGTAACCATATACACTGCGTATAGCTCTATATGCAGCGTAGGTACAGGTAGGGTTTGGTATGCAAATAGCCATGTTAGGTATGCAAATAGGTAGACCCTTTTTTTAAATACTGTGGTATAAGTGTTTTAGCCATATTAACAAACTTTCGTGGAAAGGTGCCATATGGGGCTCGATGCTAATTAAAACTTTTGCGCTAATTAAAAACTTTTTCGTATAGACAAAATTTTTGTTACAAACTTTTAGGAATAAATGGAAAATCCTTCTCAAAATTTTTAATTAAAACCTTTTTGGACAAAGAAAACTTTCTTACAACGATGGTTTAATGATCAACTCAGTTTAACACCACGTCATAAGAAAATTTTTCGTGAATCAAGTTTTTCATAAAATCCTTTATTAACTTAACAAAACTTCTCTTACAACGTTGGTGTGAACATCGACTCAGTTTAACGCCACGCCGTAAGAAATTTTCATAAAACAAGTTTTCCTTAACATCCTTTTTTAATAACTTAACAAAACTTTTCCAGAACCCATAACATTCTTGGATCGTCAATTCGTGAATTACCATCTTTTAGTCAAACGAATCACTTCACTCATCGCTTTCTCCATATCACCGAGACTCTCTCACTCGTCAATCCTCGATCGATCGCTCGCTCACTGTATCACCACGTAAAAACGTGTCGAATTATGTAAAGACATGTGTCCTAAACTCTACATATGTGAAAAATTGAGTTTGAATGACTAAAGGTGCCAAACGATGAAAATATGAAACCACAGGGACTAAAAGTGTCAACATGCCAAACTTGTGCCTCTGAATGACCATATATGAAGAATATATTCTTAAACGAGTGATTAATTGAATATAAGAAGCCGTTCATGAAAATAATCGGAAGATTATAAATTACAAGGGTTAAACGTGTCAACATGTAAATTCTTACCTCTGAGTGACCTTTTAACGAACCCGAGGCTTCAAAATAATCAAATATACTCTCAAGAATAAGTGGTATAAATTTCAAGTGGTTTCGAGATCGTTAAGCAAGTTTTCAAGACTTTAGGTGAAAAGTGTCAACGTGATGAAACTTGTATTTAAGGTGATATTTAATGAAACCGGGCCTAACGGAGTTTGGATATACTCCCTTGAACCTCTACAAACTAACTACAAGGGTCTTATATGCCAAAAATGAGGTTAAATAAGGTTTAAAATGACCAGGGACTGAATCTGCCAGTTTTGAAACATTTTTAACCTGAACAACAGGTTTACGCGGGCCGCGTAAACCTTCCTCTGATCCTACACGGGCCGCGACAAACGCCCAGGTCTGTGAAAAATTGACAGCTGCTGGTTGCAGCCTGTTCCACTGCCTTAGATGCCTGAATTTCGATACTTGGGGCTTGTTGTCAGTTTTAGGAAACCACTAGGACACTTGGGGTGATCCTAAACACTCCCATTACACCTGGAATGATCTTGAATCAAGGATTTCAAGTATAAATAAACCTCTTTGTTGAACATATTATTTGCTCATTTGGTTGCAACAACTTCAAAACCCGTCTCTAGAGATAGCAAGCATTAGGAGAAGACTTAGAAGTGTAGAAAAGATAGCAAGGACCTTGTGTAAGAGTTTTAATCCCTGCTTAGTCCTTTTAATTAGCTTAAAAACCGAAAAGTCAAACATATCGTAATTAAGCTTTGATTTTCGGTTTAATCATAATTGGTCCAACCACTGATCGAAACGAAAGTGGTTATGGAACCATATTAAGGTAGGTGATTAACCCTTAAAAGGGCACCTCCTAATTATTTCGTTTGACTAGTTAATTGTCGGGTCAAACTAGTTAGTCAAAAAGTCAAACTGGACGGAAACTTTAAAAATAATTTAAACTAATAAAACAGAGGTTCTAAATTATATTTTAACATTCTAATGACTTGGTAATTAGTATTAGAACATGTTTAACCAGGTCTAACCCGACAATTATCAGTCTAAGGTCAGTTTATAACCGAAAGTCGCAAAAGCTTTACTTTTGCTTTGAATTTCGGTTCTGACCCGTTTAAGCTTAATTCTTCCATGTTTTAAGCTTCCATTAGGACCATATTATATAGTAGTGTAACCTCCTGGAGTTATATTGCTTGGTCCTTATTGGTTTGAATTATGTGCTCTTATTTGTTAATATGCTTATAAATGCCGTAAATGCCCTTTTGACACATAAATGAGATTTTTAGAAATGTGAGAGGACAAAAACCTTTGCTACTGATATATAAGCTTGTCCCGAAAATTTGACATCAGTTCTTGGTCTCAAACAGAAGCTATGCTCGATATCGTAATTAGAAGCTTTTTATTAATAAAATTGCTATATCTTGCATAAGACATGTTTAAACTTGGATTTTGAACCAAAACTCATTACCTACTGTTAAGATATTATTTTTAAGGAATATTAATATTTTTGGTCAGATTATAATATGTTTAAATCATAGAGTTCTTGTATAATTCGGTAAATGACGATAATACCTTTTTCATGCATAAAATGAGATTAACAAATGATTTGAATGCCAAACCTTTTCCTACTAATTTCATACATTAAATAAATTATTTTGAGCATTTACAACTTATCAAAATCTCAGATTTACATAAACATCTTGATTATCGTCAACTAGCGAGTTTTACACTATTTAGGTGCATAGTATGGTTTAAAACCATATTTAACATCTAAGACTTGTTACCTGCTGAATTTTTAAACAAATTTCAATATTATTACAGTATGTATAAGTTATAAACTCAGATTTCCAAAAATGTCCTTAAAATCATATGTGAAATGACCAAAATGCCCTTTTGGGGCATAGTTTGGCCATAAATGGTAAACCTCACATATATGTAGTATTTTACTGATGTAATGAGATAAAATAAATATTTTTATTGATTACCAAAGACCAGAACTTCAGTTTGTTATAAAATCTCTTTTATAATTACTAAAATGACCAAAATGCCCTTACGAGACTTAAATTGGTTTTAAATACTTTTTGGGCATGTATGTTAACATCCTACTGATATATTAACATATTTTAAGCATAATAACAATTAAGACCTGTATATAATTCATTTGGTTACCCGTTACGCATTTATGCGTTCAGATCGGTTTATGTGACTAGTTTACGTAAAATAGCCGAAACGGGTTTAACCTTATCATTAAATCCTCAAATTCCAGAATGTGTTTAGTTTACCCATATTATACAAGTATCCAAGCTTGTCGGGTCTAAACCACATTCTATTCCGGTCTCCGCTTAATCTAGCGTTTGGAACCGTAAAGTTTCTTCCTAGCTAGCCGGTCTAAGTCTTTGACTTGATTAAAGACCCTTAGCATCCTAATAGGTTATTAAACCTTCTATACAGATTAAGTAGCATCCAGTAGAAGGTATCATCATAAAGCTCTAGGATTTTACGGTTGAGTTACTTTTCACATTTAGCTCAGGTAAATACTTTTAACTTATTTTCCCTTATACGGGCTTGGGATACGGTATTATAATAATACCGCTTAGTCGGGTATGAAATCATTTAATCGGATTGTGATTAATAAATTTACATAACCCGTTTTAATCTGTCTTGTTTGATAACATAAACATTGGGGGTTAATACGATAGTGTCCTGGATATCCTCGGCTCATTTCATTTGAAAATGGCCACGACCTATACACGGGGTGTAGGCATACACCTGACAGATGCAAATGCTAAAATATAAACCCACGTGTTAGGGATAACTCCTTTGTGGGTTCTATAAGTGGTGAGTCGGTTAATCATGACCGGCTTCCAACCGGCCCCAATTGTATGACAAACATATTAATCTGTATACAAGATTATCTTTAAATAATTGTCCCAAGTTATAAATGATTTGTGCCTTGTGCACCTAAATCAATTTTTATAAATACTTTTCAAATGAGTCAGTTAATTGTATTTACCAGTGAAAACTGACGTATTTTCTAAAGATTGATTGACAGGTACTTCTCGTAAATAGGAGGGAGCTACTAGGTGTCATATAAGAGGATCTTGTAAATCCCTAGATACCTGAAGTCTGTTATTTTCCGTTTTCTTGTATTTTATATATGATCCGCCTGTGGATCTTATTACAATCCAGTCTGTATATTCTTTCATTCTGACACTCAAACATTATGGTTTGTAATAGTTATTTCACCAAGCCTTCCGTTGTGCTATTATATTGTGTATATTTACTATGATGATACCAACTACGTCACGATACTCCCCACCGGGCCCACCGGTAATATGTGAAAATATCGGGGTGTGACAGGTTGGTATCAGAGCCAACATTGAGTGAATTAAACACTAACCTTTTGTGTTTAATCTCAATGACACAATAAGCACATTTCTTAGACTTCCGAGTCTAGGCTAATGACCTAGGATTTATTCTTAACTTTCCTTTTATGGTTTACATTATATTTACTTGTTTTGACAGGTTTTATCAATAATGCCGCCACGTGTACGAGGCAAAGGAAAGGGACCAATGAGAGGAGGGCCATCAGGCCACGCGGGACCGTCCCATAGGCATACTCCGTTAGCGACTTTCTTTAGTTCTGACTCTTGGGATCATTGGATTCATAACTTCGAGCCGGCGAGGCATTCTGTTTCGCTAGGATCCTCACCTTCGGATCCTCCATACTTTGGGCTACCCATTCCTGACGAGCCCCAACATTCCCATCACTCTCAAGAATCACACCATTCGAACCAATCTCACCATTCTTTACACTCCCATTCTTTCCATCACTCTGATTCCATTTATTCCCCAGCTCAGTTCAACCCCAACGACTATGTCAACAATCTTTTTGGTTTCAATCCTTTAGGACCTGAAGATCACTTCTCCCAGGAGATTGAAATGGATGACGACCCTGATCCAGAGCTGCAAACCAGAAAACCGGGTCATCCAATCAGCATCTCTAGCGGTTCGCCGTACCAAGGGCCCGATTCATTTGCCGAAAGGTGGGCCAAGTATGAGTGGGAATTCACTCCTTCGTATCATAACTCTCCTGCTCAACCTCCTTTGAATGAACTGTATCTTCAAGCGGTTACCCCACCACCTCTACCAGTTGAGGAACCACCTCAACCACCTCCCGAGCCGCCTAGGCGAAGGAGGACTGCACGAATGTCTGTGTGTGGGGGACCACGGTTCAGTTCCCCTCATGGTTCAAGCTCATACCCTCCTATTCTCGAGGACCCCCAAATGGGCGGACCCTCGCATACGGTGCCGGAAGTCAATCCCCCGCCAGTTTCTTATGCACCACCGCCACCGCCAGTAGGTTTTGACAACCCAATACCAACATACCCAGGTTCATCTGGGTATAACCCATCTGGATATCCAACAGATTATGGAACCCATGATCCATATCTTACTGCGGCACAGTATAACGCACTTTATCCTTCTTCTTACCCACCAGTTTACCCAACTGGATATCCGGTGCAAGGGTATCAATACCCACCTTACCAGCAACCTCCTCCTCCTCAACAGGAGCAAACTCAGGAGATTTTACAGAGGTTGGACAGGGTTGAGCGAAAAGCGGATGAAACCAAAAAGCAGCACAGTAGCTTCCTCAAGGGCCTGGCGAGCCTTATTAAAGGTAAAAAGAAGTAGGAAGTTGTTTATTTTATCTTGTATTGCCTTTTTAATCAAGTCCCTGTAAGGACATTTTATTTTCTGTACCGAGTCCCTGCGTGGACTTATTTTCTATTTCTGTAACCCCTGCGTGGGCAGTGTTTTGTTTCAAGTCCCGTTTAGGGCATCTTTGCACTAGTTTTATGGTTTAATGAAATTTCTTTTTGGATTTTAAATATGTATTTTTATTACATCATCATATATGATTTCAATTTTAAATTGATCTGCCAAAGAAATTCTTAAAGGTATAACCTAGCCAAAATATTAATGGCTATGATGGTACAATCTATTTAAGAAAATAACTCCCTGTTAACATCTGAAAACATGTTAACATTCCTAGTTGTGCGGTACGAGAAACCACACAAGCTTTCAAATGTACTTGGATCCTTCCGAATCATTTTCATTGTGACAACCCTCATATTTACAGGTATCCGTACACTAAATTAATATTTAATTAGTGCTTAATTACTGTGCTTGACTACAATTATGATTAAACTGCTTACTGTTTTCTAATACATACATACTCATGCATCACATTTTATACTGTCACTCTATTATTTACACATAAACATTAGTGACAACCTTGATGCACAAAGCACAGTTAGCATACTAAACGGATAACCCAGTAAACATGCTGACATTTCCAGCACCTAGTCAGACACTATATTGAGGCCAGTATGAGCCGGGAGTAAAGTACTACACTGGTAGGGAGTGTAGGGATGTGAGGACCATTAAACTGCGTCACTAGGTGATAGTTATAGTGCCCGGAAGTGCCTAAAACATGCTTAAAGTGCAGAATTCTGCACTAAACACCAAAATTCAGCTTTTAACAAAGCTAGTAAAGTGCAAAAACCTGGTAAAATAATACTAGAGACTTTCCAAAGTGTCGGGAATTTACTGTGTCACTAAAAACACTATAAAAGACACTTTAAGGCTTTACTTGACACTTTAACGGAACAATATCCAACCGAACAACCGGACTTTACCCGGAACATAAATTTTTTACCAAAAACATTGCTTCTACTTTTCTGAGCTAGTTAGGGTCCCCGAACACCCTAACACACTTTATATTAGATACCACACTAATATCCTAACTAAAATCCTAACTAAGTTCCTAACTAATTAGTAACCAAGATTTACAACCCACCCCCCCCCCCCCTAATACCCCCCCCCCCCCATTACGGTTACATGTGGAGTGGGACACCCCCACATTCCTTCCATTATTTTATTTGAACATGTTGGAAGATAGGGAACATATTACATGATGGGTTATGTTAATACTTGGTTTATAAATAAGCATAAAGGTCTTGACCACTCTACATTCACCAACTCAACAAACAAGCAACTTCTCTCTTCCTTCTTCTCCTTGAGTTCGGCCGAACATAGCCCTATCACCACCACCATTTTTGTTTCTTGTTCAACCATTTCTGTCACACCCCGAATTTCCACGTGTCACCGGTGGGCCCGGTGGGGGAGTATCGTGACGTCATGGTTGGCAACATAATAGTCAAACAACACAATATTAATATGCACAGCGGAAGCAATTAAAAATATAATACAACCGAATTTATTATTGTAATATCAAATGTCACAATATTCGGAAGTTTATCCACAGAAGGATCGTAAATAAAATGGAAACAATAGTTCAACAGACTTCAGGCATCTTAAGCTTGCGAGACTCTTTATTGATGCTAAGGAGACAATCCAGCCAATTACGTTTAGTACCTGCATTTAGTCTTTTTGGGAAAATACGTCAGTTTACACTGGTAAATACAATCAACTGACTCATTTTGGAAAATGGTTTAAGAAAATTGATTTGGATGCACGTGGCACAAAAATATCTTTTATAATTTGATTAAAATGCACAGAGGCAAGATTAATCTTTTTAACTTGGGAGAATTATTTAATATTATAATCTTGTGAACGAATTACATGTTCCTTGTGCGTTCAGTAGCCCGGATCTTGTCTGGGTTAAAGATCAATAGACACGCCACATTATTCTTTCATGCACTGACGGGTGTACGCCTACACCCCGCGCTTAAGTCGTGGCCATTTCGTAAAATGATGCCGAGGATATCCGGGACATGGTCATTAACCCCCCAAAGGCTTTAAGTAACAAGACTGTTTAAACGAGCCGATCAAATTTATTCAATTACCCACTCAATCGGTGGAGAATTTGATGCCCGATCAAGCGGTATGCTATATACCGTAACCCAAGCCCGTATAGGGAAAATAAGTTGAAAGTATTTACCTGAGCAAGTATAATTCACAATTAGCAAAATGCACGTAGCTTTTACTGGTCCTCCTAATCTGGAACGAAGGTTTAATAATAACCTATTAGAATCCTAACGGGTCTTTAATCAAGCTTAAGCTTAGAGCGGCTAGTTTCAAAGATACGGTTCGTACGCACTATTAAGCGAAGACCGGATAGAATGTGATTTAGACCCGACAAGTTTGAAGACTTGTTTAATATGGGTTTATTATTCACATTCTGGATTTTGAGATAAAACCGTTAAGGTTTGACCCGTTTCGGCTAATTTATGTAAACTTGTTACATAAACCGAACCGTACGCGTAATAAGCGTGACGGGTATTCATGAGAGCTATATACAGGTTTCCTAAGTTAATTATGCCTCAAATATGTTGTGACATCAGTAAGATGTCTTTCATTATGCCCGAAACGTGTTTAAACACAAACTAGGCCCCGTAGGGGTAGTTTGGTCATTTAAAAGTTTATAAAAGAGTTTAAGTAACAACCTGAGTTACAGGTCTGATGTAATCAGAAAAAATACATAATTTGCTAAGTTATATCAGTAGGTTAAAGCATATATGTGAAATTTATTAAATTTAACCAAACTATGCCCTGTAGGGGTATTTTGGTAATTTCACATAAGCCGAAAAGCTCAAAACTGGAGTCTGAGTTTATCAACCTTTGCTTACTGTTAAAATATTATAATTTTCCTCATATATCAGTAGGTATCAACCCGGGTATGTCTAATAAAATTTTGATACATACTTTGCGTTAAAAACGCTTAATAAGGCGATTAAAGGCCATTTCCGGGTTCGATACTTAAATCTGATATTTTTATATTTCCAGAGGGCTTAAAATACTTTATTTATCATATGTGATCAGTAGCAAAAGGTTTGGAGTCGTTTAGATATGTAAAACTCATTTTATGGCCCGTAAGGGCAAAACCGACAATTACCGGATTAAGCCTACGATTACTAGTTATGCTCAGCCTAAAATTAATTAAAAATATTTAAAAATCCCAAAATAATATATTACATCAGTGGGAAAAAGATTTGATATCAAAAAGTAGGCTTAACTAGGCTATATGCTAATTACGCCGTTTTATTAACATAAAGCTTTAATTTTGCGATATTGAGCATAACTCTAAATCTACAATTCAAACTGATGTCAAACTTTGCATACAAGTTTATATATCAGTAATTACAGTTTTTACTCTTTTACATTTCCAAAAATCACGTGTTAAAGTAATAAGGGCATAATGGTCAACATACGAGCAATTAACGAAAACATGCATATTAATTGGATAACTAATGAATCAAGGTGTATAATCACAGAGGGTTGTACTAACATGTAACCTAGTCCAATTAAAGCTCTGAGGCATTTCTAAAACATGCCTTAACGGGTCAGAACTGAAATTCAAAGTGAAAGTCAAACTATGTGACTTTCGGTTCCGAACCGGGTCTAAACAGGAAATTGTCGGGTTGAACATGTTTAGACATGTCCTTACACTAATTACCAAGTTATATTAATGATCAAACAGGTTGTATGTGCACTACATTGCTAATCATGCATAAATCGCATTTTAAACTTTCTGTTGACTTTTTAATTACACGTTTGACCCGACATTTGACCTAGTTAGAGTGGAAATCAGGGGAAACCCTTTTAAGGTTTTATTACCCACATAATTACCTACTTAAAGGTACTTTTGATTCGACTAATCACTGGACCATTAGTGATTAATCTTAAAGTCAACCGTTAATTACGACGGTTTGACTGTTAAGCTAAAACTAAGCTAAAACTTAATTAAGAAGGGTCAAGCAAACTTACAAGAGTCCTATGCACGAATTATGATCACTTGAGAGCAGGATTGAGCTTCAGAAATGAGCAGAAAATGCAGATGAAGATGTGTGAAACATTTTTGTAACTTAGTTCCTTTTATAGTGAACTAAACACCACAAAATGTTGACAACAAGGTCTAGCACTCACCACAACTGATCAACACTTGTTTCTAGTGTTTAGGGGGTGCTTTAGAGGTCAAGAGATGTGGAGAATCGAGTTAGAATCGCGCACAAAGGCCAGGGCAGTCAACAACCCATTTTTCTCGGATCAGACATGGACTCGCGTAGCGCGAGGACCCCCCCTTGGGGCGTCGCGTCGCGCGACCCTCCTCTGCACACAATCAAAATTTTAGATTTTGCGATTTGATCCTTGGCTTTTCAAAACTCGATTAGGCACTTGTTTATTGCATTATGAACCCTCACAATTGATCTATAAGGGCTTTAAAACATATACCCACTTTGTTAGGTCCCCGGTTAACTTTGTTGTCACCCGAAAAGTCCTAACTTTCAACGTTTACGCTTTAACCCTTCACACACGAATTTGATCATAACTTTCTCATACGATAACGAAACTTTATGAAATTTTAATCGTGCATTCTAGTGAGCATAATTAACCGGTACAAAGCTTCGGGTTTGTCAAAAGGTCACTCAGAGGTATAACTTAAACATGTTGACACATTTAGCCCCTGTAGTTTGTAATCTCTCACTTTTTGCTTCGTATGATCCATGATTTATTCGTTTGAAGGTATGAGCACCAAGTAGGGTTAATGTATATTATATTTATTCACTGTCGACATTTAGAATACGTATATCCACATACTTTCCATGATTGTCAACTTTAGTCCTTCTATAATATTTCTTCCACACGTTTAAACATTTGACATGTGTCTACACATTATAGGACGTGAATTTTCGAGGTGTTACATCCTCACCCCCTTAAAATAAATCTCGACCCGAGATTTACTGAAATAAGTAAGGGTACTTTTCTTTCATCGTGGATTCAACCTCCCACGTGTATTCGGGACCTCTACGGGCATCCCATTTGACCTTTACAATAGGTACATGCTTCCTTCGAAGCTTCTTCACCTGTCGATATTCAATCGACAAAGGTTTTTCCACAAATTTCAAGCTCTCATCTATGTGCACATCTGTATGCGGTATTACAGTGATTCATCAGCGAAGCACTTTTTCAGATTGCAGATGTGGAACACATTGTGAATTCCACTGAGCTCTTCCGGTAAGTTTAACTTATAGGCAACTGACCCGACACGTTCGATAACCTCGAAAGGTCCTATGTATCTCGGGCTTAGGTTGCCTTTCTTACTAAACCGCATCACTCCTTTCCAGGGTGACACTTTAAGTAGGACTTTGTCACCTACTTCGAAGTGAAAATCCTTACGCTTTGGATCAGCGTAACTCTTCTGCCTATCCCGGGCAGCTTTGAGACGGTCACGAATCTGGACAATCTTGTCCGTCGTTTCAAACACGATCTCTGGTCCTGATAACTGGACATCTCCAACTTCCGCCCAACAACCGGGCCATCTACACTTTCTACAGTATAATGCCTCAAAGGGCGCAGCCTTAATGCTGGTATGGTAGCTATTGTTGTAGGAGAATTCGATTAACGGTAGGTTCTTATCCCAACTACCACCCAAATCGATCGCACATGCACGTAGCATGTCTTCCAACGTTTGAATAGTACGCTCACTCTGACCGTCAGTCTGAGGATGATAAGCCGTACTAAAATTCAAACGTGTGCCCAAAGATTGTTGGAAACTTTTCAAAAATGTGACGCGTACCTAGTATCTCGGTCAGAGATAATAGACACAGGTATGTTATGTAAGGCTACAATCTTATCAACGTATAACTGGGCTAACATGTCGGAGCTATAAGTCTCCTTGATGGGTAAGAAATGTGCTGATTTAGTCAGTCTATCTACTATAACCCATATTGTATCATTTCCTTTCCTTGTCTTGGGTAACTTGGTAATAAAATCCATAGTTACCATTTCCCACTTCTACGTAGGAAGTTCAGGTTGTTGTAGCAAACCTGACGGTTTCTGATGCTCGGCTTTGACTTGCGCATATGTCAAGCATTTAGCTACATAGGTGGCCACAGACTTCTTCAAGCCTATCCACCAATAGTTTGCCCTTAGATCCTGGGTAGCTGATGGCAAATTGTTAATCGTTTCCTAATTAGGGTTGCGGCATTTAATACGTAAGCAATATGAACCGTCTTTCTTATTTAATAACATAAAACCCTCAGAATATTGAGTCAGGCTATATGAGCCTATGTCTTAAAACCTACTTAATCAAGGTTTCGATTATTCCATAATCAATATGGAGTTTTCACAATACTCCAGACCACAGCGGGATACAAATCTTAATTCTATCTGCCTTCCAGGAGGTAAGCAGGGAAAACTTATGAGAAGAATAATCAAGATGCAAGGAGGCTACAGAGATTTTCCATATCTCAGGCTCCAGTTCATCCATCATTGCTCGTGTCAAATAAGTGACACATTTATGTTATAAGTCCACGAATTCCTTAATCGGGAACATTTACTTGGACAATTCCATTCTAGATATCTTCCTTAAATACTACTAGTCGACTTTAGTACAATATGATCATTGGGATATCTTAGGGGTTCCATGCATTAAACCTCCATACTGATCAGGCATGGAAGTAATCTATGGGGCACACTAGGATACGCCAATCCTCATATGGCACTTTTATCAAACATAGTTTGGCATTCGCAGGCGATAGAAAAACAATGAGAAAATAATTAAAATAACATATGTTGTCGTACTCTATGCGAAGAAAGAGTACTCTTAGATTTTTCGGAAGGATTTCTTGCCGATACTAAAAGAATCGGTTACTACAGTTTCCTTGGTAAGTTATACCTTGTGAAAAATATAAAAGTTTGCTAAGCTTATGGTTTATGAAGATTTATTATTGCCTGTATTAAAAAAAACAGGACACTTAGCAGAAATTATCATTGGTAAATGATAAGGAATGTATTTGATGACATCGTGAACTGCCTCTTGGCATTCATTCACCAGGAGGGTTAAGCGCCTCCATTCTTAATCCTTTCAAGCTTAGCTGCAAAATCTATGACAATTTAGGGCAGTCTCAGCTTTGACTGGTCGTTTCTTAATCTATATAACGTGAGTAGCTGAGGTAGATCCATAATGGATTTATAATGAGTAGGTTTTGAAACCTTAGTGTGCCCTCTTATTGCCAATGCTAACCACTAATAATTATGTGCTTATCTTTAATCAAAATGGAAATTTCACAAACTAGGCACCTAGCTCGGTTGGCTAGGCGCGCGAAAGGGTGTGGCCTAGACCCAGGTTCGATTCCGGGGACGGCCGGTTCCACCATTTTTAATGTTTAATATTAATTAATCGTACTGATACATATAATCATAAGGGTTGCTCATAAGGAGTCTTGATAATTAATTGCTTCTTATCACCCACAATATGGGCTTGATTTTTTAGACAACCCATCGATTTTATAACTATATTGTGTCTTTATATTTTAACGGAAACTAGGACATCGTGAACTGCCCATCTCATCCAAGTTTTCCATACTCAAAACTTGGTACTAATCACCAAGATTTAACAATTATTAGTCATCATCCGGATGACTTGACTTAGATTAGCCACGGCATTCATAAACCGTATGGGCTATTCTGTTTTGAACATTCTTGATGAATGCTATTTGAATGTATATCTATTACATTTAGTTTAGGTCACAAAAAGGACTATCGATGGCATTTAAGGTTTGGAGCGAGTCCAATACCTGCTTGACAGGGGACCATAATGTCACGACTGTCTTTGTCACAAGGATGATTATAAATAGCTCAAAGGTTTGCCTTACAAGACTTTTATTATATGTATACATATATGGCATAGAAGCCTGTCTCGATGGACGTAGAAAGATATGGCATAAAGCCCAATCATGAAGGACATAAATGATTATACGGCACGAAGGCCTTGTCGCAAAGGTCATTTAGATATGGCACAAACGGCCTTGTCATAAGGACATTTATCAAATCTGGCACAAGGCATGTCACCAGGAATGTTAACATTTAATATGTTAGCTTGTCACGAATGACAATTTATAGCACATAGGCTTGTCATGAATGACTTTAAAACATAACTCGATGATCTATCATCAAGGACCTTAATTTATTAGCCGCAATCTTATTAGATTAGGGCTTCAAGGTTTGAACGTGGTTCTTCACCTTTGGACAGGGAGTCATAGACTACAGCTGTCATCGTCTTGAAAGACGATTCATTTGGCAGAAAAGTAAGCCAATCAACATCACTAATGGATGTTTATATTTATAACCATCGTATCTAATGATATTAGTCATGATCATATCGATCATATTGACTATTAGGTTTGGGTATAATCACACTATTTTAAACAGGGGATCATAAAGATCGCTACTATCTTTGTCTTACCGATACTAAAATAAGGTATAGCCCGTAGGCATTTCATCACGGGGGATGTTAATATCATGATCATCATACTGATGATACTAGTCAGGACAGCCATGATAGTATAGACTATGGGATTTGAGTATAGCTCACCCCCTTGGGCAAAGATTCACGAAAGATTACAATTGCCCTGTCTCAATTGGACAAGATAATATAGCCCTTAGGCAAAACATCATTAAGGATGTTAAAATCTTTAATCATCATATTGACGATCTTTGTCATGATTGCATTGATCATATAAACTATCAGGCTTGAGCATAGCTCACTACCTGGGACAGGGGATCGTAAAGATCACAATGTCTTTGTCACACGTGGACAATATAATATGGCCCATAGGCGAAACATCACTAATGGATGTTTATAATAGGTTCATCCTTTTAGAAGATATAAGTCATGATTGCATTAATCATATTGACTACTTTGGCTTGAGCATAGCTCACCACCTCAGACAAGGAATCATAAAGATAACAATGTCAATGTCTCAAATGGACAATATATTATAGCCCGTAGGCATAACATCACTAAAGGATGTTAAGTAATATAATCATCGTATTAGATGATATTAGTCATGATCGCATTAATCATATAGACTATTATGTTTGGACATAGTCCAACATTTTAGACAGGAGGTCAAAGACCACCACTGTCGTTGTCTTATCGGACAACAAGTTTAGCCCGTAGGCACTTCATCACTAATGGATGTTTATAATATGATCATTTTATAGGATGATATAAGCCATGATTCCTAAATCACTAGGCTAGATAAGGGAAATGGGAAGAATCCAATATAAGGATGACTGTTGTGATTTTCTCGAATCACATTTGTCAAGCGTGCTAACACGTTCTTAGGTGTTAACAAGGATCTGAATCCCTTGAGTAGGTTTCACCATCTTGGCCGCGTAGGCTAGGTTTCACCTTTAAGATTCTTTTTAAAATGCATACTGACAGGGAAGGAAAGGATATTTATTTTATTCAGGATTTTTATCATAAATCCTAATTCATAAGTTAATAATAATAGCACAAATGGCCTAGTCGCGTAGACAAGTTAAATTTATAAGCCATGATTTCAGAGAATCGCGGCATTAAGGTTTGAATCAAAGTTCATTACCTTTTCCTGACAGGGAGCGATAGGCTACCACTGTCTTTAGTCTCAGAGGACATCAACTATAGCCCGTAGGCACTTCCCTTCTAAGGGATGTTTATTACGGAATTGCCCCTTAGGGAAATTCATTAACCATGGTAAGCAGAGACCATATTTGGTTAATTTATTAATCATATTTATTTAGGATTTCTATTATAATTTATCCTAATTATAAAACATTAACAGTTTTATTAGTGGCACCCAATGGCCTGGTCACATGGACATTTATAAATTATAAGCTTATGATTTCAGAGAATCAAAGCAACAATAACAGTTTTATTTAATAGCACAAAAGACCTAGTCACAAGGACAATTTTTAAACCATAAGCCATGATTTCAGAGAATCAAGGCTCTTAAATATATTAGCACAACAGGCTTAGTCACAAGGACAATTTTAAATCATAAGCCATGATTTCAGAGAATCAAGGCCCTTAAATATATTAGCACAACAGGCTTAGTCACAAGGACAATTTTAAATCATAAGCCATGATTTCAGAGAATCAAGGCCTTTAAATATATTAGCACAACAGGCTTAGTCACAAGGACATATATAAATTTATATGCTATGATTTCAGAGAATCAAAGCATTTGAGGTTTGAACCTAGTTCATTACCTTTTTCTGACAGGGAGTCATAGCTACCACTGTAGTTTGGCTCATGTGGAAATGAGCAAGGCCCGTAGGCACTATATTACCACGTATGGTTAAAATATGATCATCTTAATTGATGAGGTAAACCCAGGATTCAGAGATCATTAAACTGGGTTAGGAATCTTTAAAAATCCTCATATAATAATAATAACGTGTGTGATTTTTAAATAAATCACATCTGCCAAGAGTGTTAACATGTTTTCGGATGTTAACAGGGATTTGAATCTTTTAAACAGGTCTTACCATCTTGGCCCGGTCTTATAATTGACCCGAAGGCTAGGTTTCACTCTTAAGATTCATAATTAATAATTTGAATCTTTTTAACAGGTCTTACCATCTTGGCCCGGTCTTTTAATTGACCCGAAGACTAGGTTTCACTCTTAAGATTCTTAATTAATATTTATCGCAGAACAATTTCCAAATTGAAATGTTAATAAGGATCTGAATCTAAATTGAGGAACTGCCATCTTGGCCGGTCTTAATATGACCCGAAGCTAGGTCTTGTCCTTTTTAGATTTTGCCATTTTATTATAATGGTAGATCTTGCAAAAGGAAATGTTATTTTCCATTTATTTAATATTTCTTGTTTAGAATGAAAGTTTAAACTTAATCATTCCACTATATAAAAATAAAAGTATAAAGTTGCCCTAAGCGGGACTTGAAAGAAATAATGTTGTCCTCGTAGGGACTGAAAGATAATTATGTCCTTATAAGGACTAATAAGGAAACGATCTTCAGTAAATGGAGTTTCTTCTTCATTTTATTTCTGAATGCTTTCTCCTTGGATGCTCGTTTCATTCTAGCCGCGGTACGAAGCTCAGCATCTCAGGGCTCCGGGTGTGGAGAACTTCCTATTACGGCTTCTTCGCTTGGCGACGTATCCAATAAAAATTTGGAAGTAAAAATTTATAGATTAGGATTGAGAATATTCTTAAGTTAAGTCTAGACTCAGAAGGTCAAGGAATGTGCTACTGTGTCATTGAGATTAAACACAAAAGACTAGTGTTTAATTCACTCAATGTTGGCTCTGATACCAACCTGTCACACCCCGAATTTCCACGTGTCACCGGTGGGCCCGGTGGGGGAGTATCGTGACGTCATGGTTGGCAACATAATAGTCAAACAACACAATATTAATATGCACAGCGGAAGCAATTAAAAATATAATACAACCGAATTTATTATTGTAATATCAAATGTCACAATATTCGGAAGTTTATCCACAGAAGGATCGTAAATAAAAACAATAGTTCAACAGACTTCAGGCATCTTAAGCTTGCGAGACTCTTTATTGATGCTAAGGAGACAATCCAGCCAATTACGTTTAGTACCTGCATTTAGTCTTTTTGGGAAAATACGTCAGTTTACACTGGTAAATACAATCAACTGACTCATTTTGGAAAATGGTTTAAGAAAATTGATTTGGATGCACGTGGCACAAAAATATCTTTTATCATTTGATTAAAATGCACAGAGGCAAGATTAATCTTTTTAACTTGGGAGAATTATTTAATATTATAATCTTGTGAACGAATTACATGTTGCTTGTGCGTTCAGTAGCCCGGATCTTGTCCGGGTTAAAGATCAATAGACACGCCACATTATTCTTTCATGCACTGACGGGTGTACGCCTACACCCCGCGCTTAAGTCGTGGCCATTTCGTAAAATGATGCCGAGGATATCCGGGACATGGTCATTAACCCCCCAAAGGCTTTAAGTAACAAGACTGTTTAAACGAGCCGATCAAATTTATTCAATTACCCACTCAATCGGTGGAGAATTTGATGCCCGATCAAGCGGTATGCTATATACCGTAACCCAAGCCCGTATAGGGAAAATAAGTTGAAAGTATTTACCTGAGCAGGTATAATTCACAATTAGCAAAATGCACGTAGCTTTTACTGGTCCTCCTAATCTGGAACGAAGGTTTTATAATAACCTATTAGAATCCTAACGGGTCTTTAATCAAGCTTAAGCTTAGACCGGCTAGTTTCAAAGATACGGTTCGTACGCACTATTAAGCGAAGACCGGATAGAATGTGATTTAGACCCGACAAGTTTGAAGACTTTTTTAATATGGGTTTATTATTCACATTCTGGATTTTGAGATAAAACCGTTAAGGTTTGACCCGTTTCGGCTAATTTATGTAAACTTGTTACATAAACCGAACCGTACGCGTAATAAGCGTGACGGGTATTCATGAGAGCTATATATAGGTTTCCTAAGTTAATTATGCCTCAAATATGTTGTGACATCAGTAAGATGTCTTTCATTATGCCCGAAACGTGTTTAAACACAAACTAGGCCCCGTAGGGGTAGTTTGGTCATTTAAAAGTTTATAAAAGAGTTTAAGTAACAACCTGAGTTACAGGTCTGATGTAATCAGCAAAAATACATAATTTGCTAAGTTATATCAGTAGGTTAAAGCATATATGTGAAATTTATTAAATTTAACGAAACTATGCCCCGTAGGGGTATTTTGGTAATTTCACATAAGCCGAAAAGCTCAAAACTGGAGTCTGAGTTTATCAACCTTTGCTTACTGTTAAAATATTATAATTTTCCTCATATCTCAGTAGGTATCAACCCGGGTATGTCCAATAAAATTTTGATACACACTTTGCGTTAAAAACGCTTAATAAGGCGATTAAAGGCCATTTCCGGGTTCGATACTTAAATCTAATATTTTTTTATTTCCAGAGGGCTTAAAATACTTTATTTATCATATGTGATCAGTAGAAAAAGGTTTGGAGTCGTTTAGATATGTAAAACTCATTTTATGGCCCGTAAGGGCAAAACCGACAATTACCGGATTAAGCCTACGATTACTAGTTATGCTCAGCCTAAAATTAA
Organism: Helianthus tuberosus; assembly: GCA_030545235.1. Lineage (NCBI taxonomy): Eukaryota > Viridiplantae > Streptophyta > Magnoliopsida > Asterales > Asteraceae > Helianthus > Helianthus tuberosus. Next base: position 96,677,582 of record CM060361.1, on the reverse strand, counting down.
TTAAAAATCTTTAAAAATCCCAAAATAATATATTACATCAGTGGATAAAATATTTGATATCAAAAAGTAGGCTTAACTAGGCTATATGCTAATTACGCCGTTTTATTAACATAAAGCTTTAATTTTGCGATATTGAGCATAACTCTAAATCTACAATTCAAACTGATGTCAAACTTTGCATACAAGTTTATATATTAGTAATTACAGTTTCTACTCTTTTACATTTCCAAAAATCACGTTTTAATGTAATAAGGGCATAATGGTCAACATACGAGCAATTAACGGAAACATGCATATTAATTGGATAACTAATGAACCAAGGTGTATAATCATAGAGGGTTGTACTAACATGTAACCTAGTCCAATTAAAGCTCTGAGGCATTTCTAAAACATGCCTTAACGGGTCAGAACTGAAATTGAAAGTGAAAGTCAAACTATGTGACTTTCGGTTCCGAACCGGGTCTAAACAGGAAATTGTCGGGTTGAACATGTTTAGACATGTCCTTACAATAATTACCAAGTTATATTAATGATCAAACAGGTTGTATGTGCTCTACATTGCTAATCATGCATAAATCGCATTTTAAACTTTCTGTTGACTTTTTAATTACACGTTTGACCCGACATTTGACCTAGTTAGAGTGGAAATCAGGGGAAACCCTTTTAAGGTTTTATTACCCACATAATTACCTACTTAAAGGTAATTTTGATTCGACTAATCACTGGACCATTAGTGATTAATCTTAAAGTCAACCGTTAATTACGACGGTTTGACTTTTAAGCTAAAACTAAGCTAAAACTTAATTAAGAAGGGTCAAGCAAACTTACAAGAGTCCTATGCACGAATTATGATCACTTGAGAGCAGGATTGAGCTTCAGAAATGAGCAGAAAATGCAGATGAAGATGTGTGAAACATTGTTGTAACTTAGTTCCTTTTATAGTGAACTAAACACCACAAAATGTTGACAACAAGGTCTAGCACTCACCACAACTGATCAACACTTGTTTCTAGTGTTTAGGGGGTGCTTTAGAGGTCAAGAGATGTGGAGAATCGAGTTAGAATCGTGCACAAAGGCCAGGGCAGTCAACAACCCATTTTTCTCGGATCAGACATGGCCTCGCGTAACCCGAGGACCCCCCCTTGGGGCGTCGCGTCACGCGACCCTCCTCTGCACACAATCAAAATTTTAGATTTTGCGATTTGATCCTTGGCTCTTCAAAACTCGATTAGGCACTTGTTTATTGCATTATGAACCCTCACAATTGATCTATAAGGGCTTTAAAACATATACCCACTTTGTTAGGTCCCCGGTTAACTTTGTTGTCACCCGAAAAGTCCTAACTTTCAACGTTTACGCTTTAACCTTTCGCACACGAATTTGATCATAACTTTCTCATACGATAACGAAACTTTATGAAATTTTAATCGTGCATTCTAGTGAGCATAATTAACCGTTACAAAGCTTTGGGTTTGTCAAAAGGTCACTCAGATGTATAACTTAAACATGTTGACACATTTAGCCCCTGTAGTTTGTAATCTCTCACTTTTAGCTTCGTATGATCCATGATTTATTCGTTTGAAGGTATGAGCACCATGTAGGGTTAATGTATATTATATTTATTCACTGTCGACATTTAGAATACGTATATCCACATACTTTCCATGATTGTCAACTTTAGTCCTTCTATAATATTTCTTTCACACGTTTAAACATTTGACACGTGTCTACACATTATAGGACGTGAATTTTCTTGGTGTTACAATTTCTTACATACTCAAAGGTGCAAGGAGCTTCATAAACAAGCTTGGTGCTTTCGGAAGTGCAAGAACCTCTCTAGATTTCTTTTATCCACCTCGTTTACATCTTGTTTCTTCACTAGCCTTGTGCTAGTAGTAAGTGCTTCTAATCTTCATCTTGTTCATGATTTTAGTGGTTAATAGATGATTTAATGGTTAAAACTTAAGAACCCTCAAGAACATAAACTAAAGTCTTGAATAAAATGAATAAAAGTGGATAAAAAGAAGATATGTGTGTAAATCATGTAAAACTTGTGTAGTTGTGATTATTTGATGTTGTTGGTTAGTAGGAACAAGTTGGATCATCAACTAAACATACTAGATCATGTTTGAGAACATAAACTAGCAGGATGTAAAAGCTAGATATATGGAAGATGATGAATCCATCCATCCATGAAACATGAACTTGAGTAAAAGAAAATTTACTACTAGGAAATATTTTTGTGTAAATAAGAAAATTTAACAAGGAAATATTTAGAAGGTAAACAAGTGTGTGAACACTTGTGTAAATAATGAAGATGATGAATCCATCCATCCATGAAACTGAATGCTTTCTCCATGAAACATGAACTTTAGAAGGTAAACAAGTGTGTAAACACTTGTGTAAATAAGAAAATTTAACAAGGAAATATTTTTGTAAATCATGACTAGAAGTTGTTAAACTTCAAATCCTTTAAAAATAAAGTTTTTAAGAAACTAATCTTATTTTTAAAGATAACAAGATCCACTAAATATATTGGTGATTTACTTCATATTTTTACAAAACTCTCAAGTTCATGAGTTATGATTTAGGCTTATTTTTGTCCAGATTAGTGAGTAAATATTGCATGTTGTTGATTGGTAAATTTTTTTTATTGATTTTGAAAGGAAAATGATACGCTAGAAAGCGTGGACACCTCCATTTACAGGGGAAACTCTGGCGAAATTTTCCTAGAAATATAACACTTAGGAATATTTTTGTAACAAATGTTTATAGATGTGTTTTTAAGTTGGTTTTCAAAATAAACTTCGCCATGATTTTTATTTCAAAAACTACCAAGTGTCGAAGGTAGATTTTCGTAAATAAAACTTGATATATATAATTTAGAATATATATTTCATATTAAAACGCTTGTGTGACTGTTTGTTATTTTGTGAACTAAGTATATATTATTTTTAGGGTAAAAATAATATAACTGGAAAATATAATGAAATTACGACTCCAAAATAATACCAACGCTCTCACAAATAATTATTTAAGTTACACCGGTATTGTTATTACAACGCGAACTTTAAAATGTAACTTATGTATTTTTTTGGAAAATACTCGTATATGTATATTTGGATAAGTATTATTTTGGAAATGGTATGAGATAAAATATAATATTCTTGGGAAAAATATATATTTTGGAACTAAAATATTTTAGACAAGTGATTAAAATATATTTTTCAAGCGAGACTTTAAAAATATATTTTCGGAATTATAAAGCATACATGTATTAAAAACCTCCACCCTTGGGAAGGAAATACGAAGTTAAAATGCTTGAGAAGTATTAATACAGGTACACTGTGGAAACAAGTATTCCAAAACTAAATACAATTATTATAACTTGGAATAATACCAGGATCGTAACTCAAAAACATACATACTAAGACAAGGCACTACCCGTTCGTCTAATAGACGTTAGACCATTGTAGGTAGTCGTGTTTGCCGCGGAGATTTGGGTTACACATACTGAAGACGCAATACAGTGAGTTCATGTCCCCCTTTTCTCTTAACTGTTTTTCAGTTTTTACACTTCGGGGGTGGAATACATGTTACAGAAATTATGGATACTTTTATACATGGTATGGTTAGCTTAAGGAGGGTTTACTACTTAGATCATGTGAGTGGGTAGGCTGGAACTAGAGGCCATTAATCCTCATTGTAGGACTGAGGGTCATTAGTGATAGATCTATTTGGGTGTAGCGAGCCCCACTCCTGAGTCCGCTTAGTGGACCAGGCAGTGACTATGTGCCCGTCGCACAAATTTGCTAGCTTTGAGTCTTCCTGCATCACTTCACACATATCATTGGCTTTGCAACCCAATGATGATCTCTTTTTCCTTAATTGCTACATACCAGGGATTTTCATACATACAAACATATTACAAAGGTTTATACATTCTCACTTACACATGAACTCGCTCAAATTTATGTTGATTTTTCAAACTACATGTATTTCAGGAAACTAATGGATCTGGCACGGTATGCATATTTTTCAAGCTGCGTTTGAATAAAGAAGTCATCCAGAGTTGTAGGGTTTAGAAGGTGTAACCTCTTCCTGGACGGGTTACATATCTCTAAACCTAGTATTGTTTAAAGTCTTTTGCTAAGTTTTTATGAACTCAGTTAAATCAAGCCAAGGTTGTAACTTATTTTGTGAATGTTGTTTTAAGACAAGTATAATATGGTATTTTTCTAAACTTTATTAATGGATGAATACCTCATGTTTTTATCATATAGCATTGTTATGATTGTTGCTATGATATTAAGAAGTCACACCAATAAACCCACGCTTCCGCAAAAGTCAGGGTGTGACAGCTTGGTATCACAGCCTCGATCATAGCGAACTAGGATTCTTTCTCGAGTCTAGACTATGATCATCAGGGCTCTCACGAAAACATTTTCAAACATTTTACATTGCATACACTAAACGTCCAGATCCAGGGCACAAACATTTTTGCAAACAAAAAGCACAAATACACATTTCAAAATTTATATTTCAGTCGGGGAGACTGAGGGAATTCAGCCCTAAAGGCTGGGGAGGTTCAGTCGGGGAGACTGAGGGAATTCAGCCCTAAAGGCTGGGGAGGTTCAGTCGGGGAGACTGAGGGAATTTAGCCCTAAAGGCTGGGGAGGTTCAGTCAGGGAGACTGGGGGAGTTCAGCCCTAAAGGCTGGGGAGTTTCAGTCAGGGAGACTGAGGGAGTTCAACCTTAGATGCTGAGGGAGGTTTAGTCTTAGAGACTGGGAGGATGGTCTTAGAGACCAGGGATTTAGTCTTAGAGGCTGGGAGGTTGGTCTTAGAGACCAGGGAGTAGCGCCAAAGGTGAGGATGACATGACATGTCTGAAGCATGGTGGATACGCCGCTGGCACTTCCTATATATAAGTGTTTCTGGCATGTTGCCAATTCTTCGTACCACGCGCTAAGTATAGCCTGGGGAGACTAGGAGGATTTCTTGCTTGCGTTGATTGTGACTACATACTTTCATTTTTATTACCTACATGCTTAATTGCTAATTATCGATAAACGTGCATATGTGGTAGTTATTGCATACACAAATTGTTCATAATTACTATGGATATACATGCTGTTAGTACATTACGTCTGTAGCTTCCGTCAGCATGTTGTCATATTTTGTATTCTGTGTTTATGTATATTGTCAGTATGTATGTATGTAGTTAGCGTGATGACTCAGGAATAGGTTTTGTATGTAAAAGTGTTGTTTGGGACAAGCCCATCCACACGTATGGTAATACGCACGGATGACTTATCCGCACGGATAAGTCATACGCGCGGATGGCCATACGCACGGGTAAGCCATACGCACGGGTAGCCCACCCGCACGTACAACACTTATTAGTATCCTGAGTCTGTCTATAAATAGGTGGTCCGGTGCTACTTTGTAAGAACTTTTGACACGCACGGATAGTCTGTACTTCTTCCGGATCCTGTAACTTTCAGAACACTTAATAGAACGAACAGACAGCAGTTAAAAGTTGAATTCTGTGTTGCACAAATCTGTGATTCGTCATAATGGATTCCGCACATTAAGACGAAATCGATTCATCTTGTTCCTACGATCAGATCCTGTATCAACGGGACCAACAAGTGGTATCAGAGCATCCAGGGAGCTGAATCAAGATCAACAACACCGAATTCACCGGAATTCAAGCTTTATTCGCCGATCAAAGTCAAATTTCACCGGAGATTTGACTTCTGTTGCCGATTTGATTCAAATTTCACCGGAAATTTGATAGATTTCTTCTACATCTACTCAGATTTTACATTTGTTCTTCATTTGTCACCATAAAATCAGAAAAATTTAAAATTGAGCAAGAATTTACGGTTAAAATTTGTTAAAATCGATATCAATCGACTCGCAATCATTCAAAGTATAATCCTACTTAGTTTCATAACCAGATTCAACCTAAAACTAGATCAAAATTCATCGAAAATCATGTTTAGCTGTTCGTATTTGATGATGTCATTCACCTGTGTGGACAGCTGTCCTAACGGTTTGGATTAGTTAGTTACTGCAAGTTGTTTGCTGACATCATCATTGTTACACGCACGGATTACAACCCGTGCGGCTAACCAGAAAAGTTAAAAGGTCAAAGTTACCCGTACAACCATCCGAGCGGATCACTGTCCGTGCGGATAGACTTTGTCACCATTCGTATTCCTACTCGAACGGATATCCATCCGGTTCAAGTGTTTGATATTTTTAGAATTTGTAAAAATAGTCTAAGTGTTTGAAAATTATTTCAGGTACTTAAAAATGGAAGAATTCATGAATCCCTTCAGTGAGATGTATGCTTTCGCGGGTAATTCCGGAGACAATACTTCCAACCATTCAAATGATAATCCGAACCCGAAGAAAACTTTATCCGATGCCCTAAGTGTTGAAAGCGCATATGGTACCTACAACAAACCACCAAAGCTAATGGCAATCGAAGAATATAATCGGTGGGCAAAAAGATTCGAAGAATGGCTGAAAGCTTTCGCATATCAGAGCTGGAAGAACTTAAAGAACGGTTATGCTGCAGAAAGACAAGATTGTGAGAATTTGTCAGAAACTGAATCCGTAGAGAACTTTATAGCTGAACAAAAATGCATCGCTTTGATTCACCAGTCCGTAAGAGACGACATTATTTCACTCATTGAATACACAAACGCAAAAGATCTATGGGAAAAGTTAAATAAAAAATGTGTAGGAAGTGCAGAAATAATCAAAAACAAAAAGAAATTGTTGCAAAAGGAGTTTGATTTGTTCGGATGCTTAAAAGGTGAATCTGTTTGTAAAATGATTGAAAGATTTGGACACTTAAAGTTGGAATTGGCAAGGCACGGAATAAACTATTCTCAAGAGGAGCTAGTTGACAAACTGTTCGATTCACTACCAGAAGAGATGGATTGGCAGTACTATGCACTGATGTTAAAGAACACAATCAAAGCTGAAAGTCTGACAGTCGACTTGCTGATTGAAAGACTAGAAAGTCATGAATTGGAGATAAATAAAACACACAAAATAAATCATTCATCATACCAACAAAACATGGAGTTGTACTATCCAAAGAGTATGATTCCCAAGAATGTTTCTCCAAGAACTGCTTTCTCCGCTGAAAACACAAACACTTCAAGTAAAGAAAGTCCAAGTTCAAACAGTGGTTTTCATGGAGGTTTTTCATCCAATACTCCAAGACAGGGATCTTCTTCAAATTCTTCAAGTCAACAACAATCTGTTCCTAAGAACGTGTTTTCTTGCAACATTGCGGTAGATTTGAAGAATGCTCAAAATTTTGATGAGGAGTCGGCCAAACAGCAGATGATCTTTCTAGCATCTGTGTTGGAGTCGTATGAAGGGTTAGTAGCTGGGAAGATAGGTAACACCAATCTGACGAAAGAAGATTATGATCAGATTGATCCCGAGGAAATGGAGTTAATTGATATTCGTTGGGCTATGGCCAGTGCTGTTCGTAGAGCACAACGTTTCATGGAAATTACCGGCAGAAAGACAATTGGTGGTGCTTCTACTAAGCTGGGATTTGATAAATCGAAGGTGACGTGCTTCAAATGTAAGCAGAAAGGTCACTTCAAACGAGAATGCAGAAATGCATATGCTGCTGAGTCAGAAAACCCTTTCAGAGATGATTATTACAAGAGAGCAATCTATCACCAGAATAAATCTGAGCCACCTAGATTGAAGCAAGTTGAAGACAACAAAGAGAAGTCTAGAGCTCTTGCCGTGATCCATGATGACGAAGGTTATGATTGGAGCGAACTATTGCCTGAGGAAGATACGGTGGGTTATGCATTCGTGACGAAGATTATTCCTTTTAAAGATATTAGAACTGAAGAAGAAAAACTCATCAATCGAAGAATGAAAGCCCAAACCAGAATGAACAGAATTTATAACACTTACAAAGAAGCTAAAAGAGCAAAAAGGTGGGATGCCGACAGAGAATGTTACCTTGATCCTCAAGGAAACATTGCAGTTGACCCAGATTCCATCAGTGTTGATGCTCTTACCCAGCAATTTGCCGAGGAAGAAGAAGCGAGACAAAGAGAATGGTGGGGAGGTGGTGATGAGAAACAAGTAGAGAAAGAAGAAAAAGTCAAAGAAGCAGAACAGAAGCCAAAGTTAAAGAATGCTGATGATGGGATCATTGATACATCACAAGAGCTGACGGCTGAAAACTTTAGGAATATGGCTGAGAAAGTTCTTGCAGCAAAAGAACTTGAGGTAGTTTCTAGTTCTGGAACTGAGTCAACAAACAAGGTCAGTTCAAATGGTACACTTGAGTCAGGTAAGAAAGATAAATCTGAAAATGACTGCAAAAATTGCATGAAAGAGTGCAAAGTTTGTAGTACAATCACTTACCTCAGTGGTAAGAAGATTGAAGAGTTGACCAGTAGAGTTAAAAGTGTTGAGAATCAAATCTTAAACCGTGACAAAATGCTGAAAGCTTCGAATGATAGATCAAAAGAATTAGCTGAGAAAATTGAAAATGATAAAAATGACATTGAAAGAATAAGAAAAGAAAACGAAAAATTAATTCTTGAAAATCGTAAAATTTCTGAAAATTATGAGAAGCTAAAGCGAACGGTTAAAGATTCTGATGAGAGAAATGGTAAAACAACGAAAGAAAATCTTCAATTATCAGGGGTTCTTCGAGTAAAAGAAGAGCTAATCAACCAACAAATTGATGAAATTGCAAAATTGAAGCTGAAATTTGAAGAAGCTAAAATTGAGAATGAGCGTATTAATTTGAAACTAAACAGTTACAACTTTGCAAGCTTTGTTTTGCAACACATTGTTCCAAAACCCATTGGAAAAACCAAAGCTGGCGAAGATGTATACTGTGATGGAACAGGGGTGGGGTTTCATAAAGTTCCACCACCTGTTCTAAACAATTTTTCGAAAAGGCAATCAGGTTTGGTTAATGATGATGTTGAAACAAATGAGATAAAACTGCCAGAATCAATTGATGTGACATTTTCTTCATCATCATCCGATGACAGTGTTCAAACTGAGATCATAAAAGGCATGGCTGAAAGTGTCTTGGATAGTGATTCGACTGAAGATGAAGAATGTTTTCTGAACAATTACATTCCGAAACCAAAATCTAAAAACAACTTAAATGATGAACCGGGTCTTGTGATGTACAAGATGTCTGGATCTGATAAGTTGTATTCAGACTTTGAGTTTCCTCTGGAGAATGTTAATGTGAACAAATTGAAAAATGCTTTCAAACTGGTTGAAATTGATTTGTCTGAAGTGGACGGTTTGAAACAGACAAAGAGACAAATGAATTTTGAGAAAGATAAAGCTTACTATAAGAAACCTGTTATTCCACCACATTTTTCTAACAACAATCAAAATAAATGGTCGGGAGGATATCAGGGTAGTAAGAATTATCAGAAAAAGAATGTTCAGAACAAGAAGTTTGCTGTGAAAAAGGTGTTTGTGAACAGTTCAAACTCACTTTCTGATGAAGAGTCTGAAATCTTTTTAAAATCAAACAAAGAGTTCTTTGAAAAGAAGGCCTCACAGCCTCAGTCTGAAGGCTCAAGTCGGGTAGTTGACACCCGAACATGCTTCAAATGTAATCAAGTTGGACATATTGCACGAAAGTGTACCAACTTGAAGCCTAAGACTAAAACTGTGAAAAATTCTATCAAGAGAGATGTTGTGAAAGGAAAGGCTCCATTGATTGTTGAAAACAATGTTTTGAAAAATGATAACACCAAGATCAAAAATGAATCTGTTAAGAATTCGGTATCTAAAAATGATAAATTTTACCAACGGGTTGCATCACCTCAACAAACATGGAAGCCAAAAGTTGTTGAAAAGAAAGTTGATTCACCAAAGGTGTCTGAAACTGAAAAATCATCATCTTCTACCAAGAAGAAGTATGTACCCTTGAAGTTTTATGAGAAACAAAAATCGACTTCTGAAAAGAAGTATGTGGTGAAGAAAAATCAATCAGCTGATCAACCTCAAAAAGACGAATTTTTCTTATTCAAAGAGGTTGAAGTTGGGACTGCTGAAAGCCTTAAAATGAATGATAAAAACTTTCCGCCCCTTTACACTAAAACAACTCACCTTAATTTCAAGTTACCTGAGTCAAAAGAGGCTCGGGTAGCATCAAAATCTCATTAAATGTTTTTGACATGTGCAGGAGCTTCCGAGATCCGTTTCACGTTGGATTATGGATAGTGGAGCTTCTCGGCACATGACAGGAAAGACAGCGCTGCTGTATGATGTCAGAAATATCAATGGAGGTTATGTAGGGTTCGCGGGTAACCAAGGTGGTAGAATTGTTGGTGAAGGAACGTTATCCAACGGGATCGTCACGTTTGAAAGAGTTAACTATATTGCTGAGCTGGAAAATAATCTGCTAAGTATCTCGCAGATTTGTGACCAGATGTATACTACTCACTTCACAGACAAAGAGTGTTTGATTTTGAAACTAGGCTTTGTTATTCCTGAAGAATGGATCATCATGAGAGCTCCTAGAGTGGATGATCTGTATGTTTTAGACATGACTGTAGCAACTACAACAACGGATCAAGCACACTGTTTTATTTCGAGAGCAACGGAGAAAGAATCAAAGTTGTGGCATCGTAAGATGGGGCACATTCATCTTCGTAAAATGAATCATCTGGTGCACAATGATTTGGTTCTGGGAGTTCACATTAAAGGTTTCCATCTGGAAAAAGAGTGCATTAGTTGCATGAAAGGCAAGCAAAAGAGAAAGTCACACCCCAAAAAGCAAGTCAATTCAGTCTCAATACCTTTGGAGAGACTTCACATGGATTTATTTGGTCCTGTGAATGTCAAAAGTATTACCGGAGAACTTTATTGTCTTGTGGTTACTGATGATTATTCCAGATTTTCATGGGTGTTATTCTTGAAGTCGAAAGAGGAAACGTTTGACAGTTTGAAGGGGTTGTTCAGAAAGATTGAAAATTTGTACCAAAGGCGTATCAGAAGAATTAGAAGTGATAATGGTACTGAGTTCAAGAACAACAATATGGAAGAATATTGTGATGAAAGAGGTATCTTGCATGAGTTCAGTGCTCCGTACACTCCGCAACAGAATGGAGTTGCAGAACGTAAAAACAGGACACTGATTGAAACGGCCAGAACAATGCTTGCTGATTCAAAGTTACCGATAAATTTTTGGGCAGAAGCTGTTTCCTCCGCATGCTATACGCTCAACAGAGTTCTCACCGTCAAGAAATTCAACAAAACATGCTTTGAATTGATCAATAACCGAAAACCGAATCTAAAGTATCTTGAACCGTTCGGGTCGCCCTGTACTGTTCTTGAGCCTTTTGGAAAGTTTGGTGCGAAGAGTATTGAAGGAATATTCGTAGGTTATGCAAGTCCTTTACGACGAGTCTTCGTTCCAAGTCTGAAACGGATTATTGAAGCTCAAAATGTTGAATGTCAAGGTCACACAATGCCTCCACAGAATCCTGGCGACTCATGGCGTTTCAATTATGATACTTTGTGGGAATCCTTCAACGTGGAGGAAGAACCAGAGTTCTTTGATGAGTTGGATATTCTAAGAGAATATGAAGATGAAAGGTTCCCAGCAGAATCTTATCGAAAACGACAAGCTTCAAATGATGACGAGGCGGGTCCAAGCAATGCTAGAGAACATGACGATGTTGAAAATGATGTTGATCAAGAAAATCAGACGGTAGAGAATGACAATCAAGAATCTGAAAACAGAACAATATTCGATCATGATGATTCAGACTCTGAGGGGGAGCTAATCCAGTTTCCAAATCAAACTATTCCAGTTAGTGAACAAGTTGCTGATCAAAACGTCACAAATTTGGAGAGCGAAGTAGATGTTTCAGGCGAGGTGATGCCAAGAACGCTTTCTTATCATCCGGAGGAACTGATAATCGGAGAATTGCAATCAGGAGTCCGCACTCGAAGACAGCTTGATCAAGGGCTTACATGTTTTTACACAAAAGTTGCTCCTTTACAAACTGAATTCTCATTAAGTTGTTTTGTCTCGCAGATAGAACCAAGGACGTACAAAGAGGCGCTTACTGAAGATTCGTGGGTAAATGCAATGCAGGAGGAGTTAAACCAATTCGAGAAGCTTGGTGTATGGAAGCTAGTAGATTTGCCCGATGGTCACCGAAAGATTAATACCAAATGGGTGTTTAAATGCAAGAGGGATGATCGAGGAGTTATCATTCGAAACAAAGCTCGACTCGTTGTCCAAGGATTCAGTCAGCAGGAGGGGATAGATTTCACCGAAGTATATGCCCCTGTCGCAAGACTTGAAGCAATCAGAATCTTCCTTGCATTCGCATCGTGGAAAGGATTCAAAGTTTTTCAGTTAGATGTGAAGTCGGCGTTTCTCTATGGCAAGGTGAAAGAGGAGGTTTATGTCGGACAGCCACCGGGCTTCACTGACCCAATTCACAAAGATAAAGTCAATCTCCTTGACAAAGCGTTGTACGGCTTACATCAGGCCCCGAGAGCCTGGTATGAGACCTTGTCTCAACATCTGTTAGCCAACCACTTCACTCGAGGAAAGATAGACGCCACTCTTTTCACAAAAGAAGTCGACGGGCATCTTCTGATTGTCCAAATTTACGCGGACAACATAATTTTCGGGTCCACAAATGAACAACTCTGCAAAGATTTTGAACAAGTTATGAAGCAAAAGTTTGAAATGTCTTCAATGGGTGAGATGAAGTTCTTCTTTGGACTTCAAGTTGATCAACTTCCCGAGGGAACTTTCATACATCAAACAAAATACGTTCATGATGTTCTTGAGAAATTTGGGATGTCAGGAATGTCACCAATGTCCACCCCATTAGCGACGAACCATGGGATAAACCCTGATCTCACCGGAGAGAAGGTAGACGAAACATTGTATCGTTCCATGATCGGCTCGTTAATGTACTTGACGGCATCAAGACCGGATATTATGTACCCAACTTGCCTCGCAGCTCGATTTCAGTCAAATCCTAGAGCTTCGCACATGGTAATTGTGAAAAGGATTCTACGCTACCTGAAAGGAACTCCATCTCTGGGATTGTGGTATCCAAAAGCTGGCGACTTCATGCTCGAACGATATTCTGATTCTGATTTCGGATGCTGTAAAGTGAATGCTAAATCAACAACAGCGGGGTGCCAGTTTTTCTGACCACGATTGGTCACCTGGCAATGCAAGAAGCAGACCTCTGTCGCTTTATCCACTTATGAAGCTGAATATGTATCTGCTAGCAGCTGCTGCTCTCAGATCTTGTGGATCTAGCAACAGATGCGTGACTACGGTTTGCAATTTCTTAACTCCCCTATCTTTGTTGATAATGAGGCAACAATTAACATTACAAAAAATCCTGTTCATCACGCTAAAACTAAACACATTGAAATTCGTCATCACTTCATCCGAGACTGTTTCGAGAAGAAGTTGATACGAATAGAGAAAATCCACACCGATGAACAAAAAGCTGACTTACATACCATAGCTTTTGACAAAACACGCTTTAAATATCTTTTGAAACTTAATGGTATGAAGTTACTATCGGATGCGGAGGAAATCGTTGGCGTTGATGAAGGTGCCACTGTAGATGATGTTGAAAAACAATCTGCAATGGTTTGTCGAATTTTTACTTGCTTTGGTTTTTAGGGGGAGATAGTAGTTTTATTTTCAGAAAATACAAAAACAATAAAAAATTCGAAAAAGCCAAAAACATTAGAAAATTTCAAAAACCCAAAAACATGATAAAATTTCAAAAAGAGTTTGTGTAAAAAGGGAAAATGATAGTACATCAGCTAGACGGTTACAGTACGCTAAAGAAATGGAAAGTTCAAATGCGTTAAACAGTCTCACTAATGATGTGTCGATAGGTTTTTACACATTTAGTAAGTTTGTTCGGGACATAAACCTAAAATCTTACTTGCTTATTTCGTGGGGAACATTACTTGGATATATAGGTAACCCCTGAAATCTCGTCTGAAATGTCTCATAATCTGATATACTAGGTCTTTATTCTCAATGATGTCTGGGGTATTATTCCGGGACTTCTGCTGAACGGTAGTTCTGACCTAGTCCCTGGATAATACTTTCTGCAAATGCTTGTAACATAGCATTAAACCCTCAGCATGCCGAAACAATAAAATTGCTAGTCGCTGCTGTTGTAGCTAAAAGATCCTCTAAAGGGGACACACCTTAAAGTCGAAGCTGATATCTCTCTGCGTATACGGAAGTATCGACCTGAGATCCCTCGGCCCTCGCATACCTAAATTATGTACAGACATCATTGTAGTATACTCACCTTTAAGACTGATTATTGAGATTCTGGATACGGGAGTATATTCAAGAGGTGGGACACGCGTATAAGTTTAAGTCTCTAAAATACTAAAACTGTATCCTGAACAGATTGAAATGTGTGTAAGAATTTAAGTGGATCAGCATATCGACAATCGAGGTGAATTGTTTAATGTTTGGCATGAAATTAAGCTTAATGGTACTTGTAATTTGTCAGAAGCTGATATGATTCCTTAACACGCTCACCAAAAATTTGTTTGTAAATAGTTTACATTTACTACTCTTTTATTTCTGTTTTCATTTCTAGTCTATTTGCTTCATTAAAAATCCCAAAAAGATTTTATTTTTCTGCTTTATTTTCCGACAAACCAAAGTGGAGAGTTGATCTTCGGATTCGAAAGTGATAGAAGATGCAGGAAGTTTCTGGGATGGTAGATGAGTTTGGAGCTTATCATAACTAGTCTGTAATTGAAAGTGTCAAACACAAGTTCATTAAGTTGATACTTGTAATTTTTCAGAAAATTGTTTGAACAAAATTTTCAAAAGTCAGTATGTTTTGTTTCAGGTCAACCAAGGTCATTAAGTTGGACTTGGTCGACAAATTAAGTACCTTGGGTCATTAATTTGAACCAGGCAACTTAAGTGGATTTCTAAAAACTGACAAGATTTGAGAAAAATCAGAGTTGTAATTGAAAATGTTTAAGTGTGCATCATTCGGATGTTCATCCGGACGGGTAGCCATACGCACGGATGGCAATGCGTCCGGGTGACAATACGCGTTTGTTGAGAGTATAAACAGAGGGTCAAAGAGTCAGTCAAAGCTATCCGCACGCACAATACTCTTTCTCTCTCACACTTTGACTTTCTGATTTCGGAATTCTTTGCACGGATCTTTGTTTTCGTTGGATTACACAACATTTACAATGGCAAAGGTATGTTTTTCTAACTCAGATCTGCAATAATCCATTGTTTGTTATCTGTTCATCGCGTAACTTTACTCTCGGAGCTTTAATCTTAGATCTAGCCTGTGTTAGTTCGTTTTGTCATAAATAAATCATAGGGTTTTGTTCAGAATGCTTAGATCTAGGATTTTACCGGTTTAATTTGTGTTATAACATGTTAAAATCTGGTAGATCTGATGTTTGGACGGTACATAGTGTCTGGTAGGTTTTTGTGAAATTAACCTGTGAATAGGATGTTTTAGACATCATTGAACATAGGGTTTTGATCACGTTGACATCCTTTGTGTAGATCTATGTTCAATTTTATATTCTGCCATAGAAAATTTTTGATGTTCATAAACTGTTCTTCATCTGTGACTTGTATCCGCACGCATAAATTGTACGCGCGGATAGCAATCCGTGGCAAAGTCATGCTGTACGCACGTATGGCAATCCGTGGCAAAGTCAGGCTGTACGCGCGGATAGCAATCCGTGGCAAAGTCATGTTGTACGCACGGATGGCAATCATGGGCAACGTCATATTGTACGAACGGATGGAAATCCGGAGCAATGTTATGTTGTACGCACGGGTGGCTATACGGGGTATAGACAAGTTGTCCGCACGTATAAGCCATGCGTATGGATAACCATTCAAGTGTCATACCATACAACAAGTTTTTCTGTCAGAATATTTTGAGCTCCCAAATTATTTCTTAAATGAATAAAAATTTCTGCAGGATTGGGATAAAGCTCATAATATATATTGTATATTGGTTGAAGTATATACCGAAAATACAATAGTTCAAGATGTTGCGAAATTCTTGAGAGAGAGCAGAATCTCTAAGGCCTTAACTGATAAGACAGTAGCTTATAAATCTCATGTGAAACGATTTTGGAGTGCTGCAAGATACGAAGAGAGTGATAAAACCATTTATTCTGCTGTATCTAAGAAGGATGAGAATGGTAGAGATGTAGATTTGGAGATGAAAGTGACAGTTGGTGTTATAAGGAGAGTGTTGAATTTAGGAGACAATGATAGTGACCCAACCATAGTTTCTGAATGTCTAGTAAAAGGATTGTGGTATAGGATGGGTTTTGCTGGTAGTGTGAATGGGAGGATGCAGAAGACAAGTTTCAGTCACGCTTATAAATTCAAGGCTCATTGTGTTATCCATGCATTGTCACACAGAAAAGGTGGATATGATGAAACTCAAGACTATATCATGAATATCATTGCTTGTCTTGTACTGAACAGACCGTACAATATCTCTCAAGTAATTTTTGATCACATGTCTGAGAATGTAAAGGATGGAAGCAAGAGGTTTCTTATGTATCCTAGGTTTGTCCAGATGTTGATAGATGATCAGTTTGAAGGTTTAGAAAAGAAAAGTAATGACATTTTGGGATTAAGGCACATGACACCAGACACAATCAGCAGGTTGATCAAAGGTCCAAATCCAGGAGCAAAGAGAATGATCTGCAAAATTTCAAATCCAAACTATGTAGCTCCAGAGAATGATGCGTGGAGACATGAAGACAGCAATTCTGATAATGAAGATGACAAGATGAGTTTGTTCTATAAGAAAGATACAAGATGGTGGTGTATCAAAGATGGAAAAAGAAAGAGAACTCCAAAGACGTCCCCTGCAATTTCTATTCCAAAGAATGTGAAAAAGGGTATTGTGAAAGGGGGAGTCACAAGGAAATTAGAATTTTATATTGTGAAAATTTCTAATAAATGTGTCAAACATCTGTTTTGCAGGGTCTTCTGGAAAACAGCAGCACAAGTTGATAGATGAAACAGTGCTGGAACCGTCAGCTGTTATTCAAGAAGGAACTGAGTTGTTATCACAATCTCTTCAAAGTTTCTTAAAGAAGAATGAGAATGCTGCTAAAGGTGTTAAAGATCAAGAAGGAGTCGTTCAAGATCTTTCAAGTGATGATGATTCTGAAACCACAATATCAGAATCTGAACTTGATCCACTTACTCTTGGCAAAGGAAAAGCTCAGTTAAAGAAAAGGTCTCCAAAGAAAAAGAAAGGGTCAGATGAAGAAGACTCAACTTATGATCCTGAGAATCCAAAGAAACAAATCAAGAAAAGAAAAGCAGTTGTAGCTGGTCTTATTCCAAGAAGTGTTCGAACAAGAAAAGGCGAAAGTCAAGTTCAAAAGGAACATGATGGTAAAGATACTCAACATGTTAAATCATCTCAACCACAAGAAACAGAAGCCGAAAAGCAGACTAGTCACGATGACTATATTGAAGTTACTGATGCTGGAGTCTCATATTCAGAATTTCCAAAAGTACCAGAAATTATAGAGATTCCAGAATCGTCCTCACGGCCAAGAGATTCAGATGATTTCTTCAGCAATATTCCACCTGCTTCAGGTGATCCTTTAGAAGATCTGAATTTTGATGATGATTTATTCAACAATGAAGCAGTGAGAGTTCTTGCAAAGAAAGTCAAAGATCTTGAGAAAGAAAAAGAAAAAGCTAAAAGTGAACGTGATCTTTTATTGAAGCAAGTGAACAAGATAATGAAAGCTCATGATCAACTTAGAACGGTGTTAATCCAGGATGAACACACCATGAAGAAAATAAAGGAAGACGGTGATAGTAATACTAAAGTGATTGAAGCTCTTATGGCAGAAATTTCTTCATTGAACAAGAATCTCCAAGATGTAAATCAAACATTAAATCAGCTTCTCAGTGAAATGAGTGAATCTACTTCAAATGAAATGAAAGCAATGAAGTTGGAGATGGAAGCCATGAAAGCTGACAAAGTAATGAAAGATGAACAACTGAAGATGTTATACTCTGTTGTAGAAAATCTTTTGAAAAAGGATGTTCATGCTGCCTACAATGAAATTGAAGTAAGAAAAGTTGAAGAAAGAAGACTTGAAAGAGAGCGAAGACTAGCTGAGGATGCTATCCAAAAGAACAAAAGTATAATTGAAGATGTTCAAGAAGCTGGTGGCTCTTCAAGTCAAGTTGATGCAGAAATGATTGATGCTGAAAATGCTCAAGAACAAGTTGCTCAAGAACAAGTTGTTCAAGAACATGTTGTACATGGTCAAGATTTCATGTTAGTTGGAGAGCCTTCTCAAATTATTGATTCTGATGAAATCATTCGTAGAGTTGCTGCTGAACAAAAGAAGAAAAAGTCCAAAGAGGTGTTGCTACTTGAATGGAAGACAAAGCAGTTTGTTCTTGTTGGTAATGCTTATACTGTGCCACTCAATGTAAAAGATGGTCTTTACAGAATGAAAGTTATGAAAAGGAGAAAAGAAGCAAAGAAAGCTCGAGGAGAAGAAGTCAGTGACTCTAATGAAGAACTTCTTGTAGATGATGAAGCAGATGAAGATGAAGAGAAAAATGAGGATGAAGAGAAAGACGATGATGAGAAAGACGATGATAATAAGAAAGATGATGATAAGAAGAATGATGACGATGATCAAGGCTCTTCAGGATTGATTGTGAAGAATCCTATTGATGAATAAAGGATTGAAGAGTTTCTGAATGATCAGATCAACGAGCAAGAAGATGATGATCAGCAAGAAACTTCTACTTTCGGAAAGCAGCACATGGATCAGGTATTCATCACAAATCCTACCGTCATTTGCTTACAAGATAAAAATCATGAAGTGATTGAGGTTAGTAGAACAAGGGAAGAAATGTTAGAGGAATTGGGTTTGCAAGAAGGTAAATTTAAGTTCGATATTGAAGATGAGATTCCTGAAACTTCTGAAGATGTATTTGAGCCAAGATATGCCTTTGAAGCTGATAATTATAATGATGTAATTGTTGAAGACGCTTCAGATTCATCTGATGATGAAGTACATTTTCATTATTCTGGGATTGATGCAACATTTCCTTCGTTGTCGGAAATATTCAAAGATAGAAATGTAGATGAAATTAGAAGAAAGATAGTGGAGAAAGTGTCTGCAGAAGGTATTCCAGATACCATACCAAGAGAAAATTTAGCTGAAGAAATAAAGAAATGGTACAAAGTCATGCCAAAAGAGAGAAAGAAACTTCGGGCACTTCAATTCTTTAAGCACGACAAAGAACTCTCTTGGGGTGACATTCTCTCATGGGGATATTTGGAAGACTTAAAAGTTTATGCGATCAGAAGAGAACAGGGAGTACAGTATTTTGAGTTCTTGTCTGATATCAAAACTTTGCCTTGGTGGGATATAGATGAGATGGTGAAAACAAAGAACATCAAAGAACTCTACCATGGGTTAGATGTGAAGCAGCACGATCAAAGATTATGGAATTATGTGAAGCTGCAAGCTGAGAAAAGATATCCTAATTGGAAACCACACTTTCCACAACAAATTGTCAGAATCTTAGATAGTGGTGAAAAGGATATTACTCTGGATATCAAACCTCCAAGTTGTTTGAAGAATATGCCTTTACGGGCAATGGAGCAAGATTTCCATGATGAGTTTGAAGGGTGGTTGTATAATCAAACTACAGCTGAAGCAATAATCTCTTTAAATAACAAGTCCACAGGAGAAGCAAGAAGGATCTGTGTGTTAGATCCTATGTGGCTTGTAAATTGCTCGAAGAAAGATATCGATTGTCTGTTCTACAACAAGATAGTTTACGAGAGACCTGATAGAGAGCAAGCTTTGCAATATCAAAAAGTTGTGGATGTTTGTTACGCAAAAGACATCAACTCTGGAAGATACTGGAAGACAAAGTGGAGAGATCTAGAGATTGATGAGTTCTTGAAAGTATACAAGCGTGAACAACGTTCTAAAAAGATTGCTGAAAGAGCTGCTGAGTTGGGAAAACGTAGATTGGGGATTGTTCCTCCAACAGATCAGACACCAATTGAGTCTGAAGAAAACAAAATTCCAAGATGGGAACGGAAGCGTGATGGAGATCCTGTCTACAGACATTGGTGGTTGACTGAGGGAAGACAAAAGAGAAAAAGAATGTTGGAGGAAAAGGCTCAGAAAAGAAGAGAGAAAGCGCGAGAACGAAGACGAAACAGAAGGAATTAAAGACTATGCTGGAAGGTACTACAGCTACATCCGAGGGGGAGTCTGTTACTACATTACGTCTGTAGCTTCCGTCAGCATGTTGTCATATTTTGTATTCTGTGTTTATGTATATTGTCAGTATGTATGTATGTAGTTAGCGTGATGACTCAGGAATAGGTTTTGTATGTAAAAGTGTTGTTTGGGATAAGCTCATCCGCACGGATGGTAATACGCACGGATGACTTATCCGCACGGATAAGTCATACGCGCGGATGGCCATACGCACGGGTAAGCCATACGCACGGGTAGCCCACCCGCACGTACAACACTTATTAGTATCCTGAGTCTGTCTATAAATAGGTGGTCTGGTGCTACTTTGTAAGAACTTTTGACACGCACGGATAGTCTGTACTTCTTCCGGATCCTGTAACTTTCAGAACACTTAATAGAACGAACAGACAGCAGTTAAAAGTTGAATTCTGTGTTGCACAAATCTGTGATTCGTCATAATGGATTCCGCACATTAAGACGAAATCGATTCATCTTGTTCCTACGATCAGATCCTGTATCAACGGGACCAACACATGCTACGCACCGGCACACATGTCACTCTATTTAGAGAACGAGTTATCAGACATTGATAACCCTACGGCCACCGCCACAGATAATGAGACTACATCTGCGCCAGAGACATTTGCATCAGACACTGAGGGCGATCCTGATATGCTGACTAAGGACGAGGACGACTTCCAACAGCCCGCGCTACCAGATTTTGGTGATACTTTGCCGATGGTTTCTCTGACAAGAATCTTTCTGTCACTCTTGTTTCAATCCATGATCACTCTATCACTGGTCATCCCGATGATGGACACACCATGGCTTCGATCCTCGATGATGCGCCTCCTGTGGACATTCTACTGAAGGTTGGCTACTCGACAAACAATTTATGACGACGTTGACATGCTTATCGATGGTCCTACTGCCGACACCTATGACGATAGAAAATTTGACGAGAACACTATTACTAATTTCACTTCTTAATACCCTTGTTAACAAGCTACCCTCTGATTCTAGCATGCATTCAGACTCCTTTAAGTCTGTGGTATCTGCAACCTTACAAATAGCTGGATTACAGCTTTCTACTACTGACGCAGACGACGACAACATGGCTGCTGCTCTATCACCTGCTCGAGGCATCACACCATTACACGACCCAGAGCCTGCTTTTGAGCTAGCTTCCGCACCTTTTGGGTCAACTCGATGTTGCACCTGCTGAACCTACACCTTTACGTGATCATGATCCTATTTCTTTTAGGTCCGCCCGACATTGCACCCCTTATATCTACCTGCATCTGGCAATCTCCTCATTCATTGAGACGTTTGTTTTTGCACCCGCAGCCACTAATGTAGCTCCTTTTCCCTTATGAAGATCGACGTCTATTGTGCCAACGAGCCTGTCGCTTCCTTTCAAAACATACCCGCACCCCAGGAAGGTACTCCAGGTCAACACCCACGTGACGATTCCTTTTGCCACCACAACATTTTCTACGACCTCACAGGCCGCACCGTCTGATGCATTCATCTCTACATCGCTGGACAAACCGTTTCGATGGTTCCTATAATGCACTATGCTAAATTTTAGACCCTTACCATCCCACGCTTTATGGAGGCCACACACGGGATGAGTACACCTGTCACATCAGCTGCAGTTTGAGAATATAAGTCGGAGAATGTTGGGGCTTAAGCTGACACCACAATTGGTAACTTCAAATGCAAAAGTCAGGGTGTGACAGCTTTAACCGAAAATATGATTTAAGTGTCTACATCATAAGACAGCATTTTGTCAGAAAAGTTTATTTAAGACACCACGTCCTCCACCCTGTCTATTGCCAGCATACTTTGATTCGCCAAATACATCAAGGTTCCTTTTGCGCTCTCGACCGTTGCTATTACACCGTTCCCAGGACTCTGATACTTATTTCTTTACTATCGGGCGGCAGATTAGTTAACTACTTCGATATATATATACAAGCTTGAGGAGGAGTTTACGCATGCTAGCAGTCACTTTTCTTTCCTCCTCCACCTCAGTCACCAGTATAGTTGGTTTCTGGATTATGCGGATTGCATTACACTTGGGTAAAGACACTAATGATAAGCCGGGATTGCGGAGACTTTTGAGGACCAATTCTGATTACGAAATTTTGATGCACTAATATACTTGTTGGACAAGGGTAGGGTAACCCTGTGTCCCTTTCGATGTGATACATTTTGTTAGACACAGTGATTGTGGCCGGAGGATAATGAAAGCCCAATCATCTTTAAACATGCGACAATATTTGTGAATAATAACTAATGAAAAACTTAGTCGCTATGTCCTCACTAAGCACGCTGTTAATTTACATATTTGTGCTACAACTATAATGCTACATGATTACTTGCTACATTCCTATTTACAAATTGTGCAATAATTGTGATAATATGTGATTGAATGTTATAACGACTGCGTATATACGTATATGTAATACACTTCTGAGGTCTTATTCGTTAAAAAGAGACTTGTGTGCTCGTGTCCTTAACAAGACCTGACCTAACTGACCTTCTTCTAGGAAGATGTCGACTCAAGGGAACACCAATATCAACAACCCTCCACCGACAACAGGGGCAGAAATGCAAGAGCGCCTCTTACAGGCCATCGCACGGTACGAGGCCCGTCGCTCCGATTGCAGCGGAGGTACCTCAGGAAATAACCCCCCAACGGTAATGTCTAGTCCTTTAAGACACATTACAAAACGTTTGGACATTTCCACGAGTGCCTTGCTAAGGCCTTATGCGAATAATGTTTCTTACATCGCAGGCTGCACCTACAAGTAGTTCTTGGACCACAAACCTCGAGAGTTCGACGGCACTGGGGGTGCCTTAGCCTTCGTGCGCTGGGTTAAAAAGACGGATTCTGTTTTACGATTGAGCAAATGTGACCCCGAACATCAGGTCACGTATATAGCTGGACTATTGGTAGATGAGGCTCTGTCATGGTGGAACCTTCAAGTTCAGACAATGGGAGAGACCGCTGCGAATGCTTTGACGTGGGATGAGCTGAAAGATCTGATGCGTAAGAGATATTGCTCGAAGGCAGAAGTCCAGAAGTTGGAAACGGAACTGTGGAACTTGAAGATGGAAGGACCAAAGATAGCTAAGTATGTGCGGAAATTTAACGATTTATCACAAGTTGCTACGCTCCTGGTGGGACCAGAGTTTAGGAGAATTGAACATTTCATAGGGGGATTGGCACCTCAGATTCTAAGCCTGGTAACAGCGTCTAAACCTTCAACGATCACCGAGGCTATCGATATAAGCGTGGCGCTCACTGAAGAAGCGATTAGACAAGGAAAATTTTCCACTTTGGAAGAGAAAAAGGAGACTACTGTAGAGCAATCTGGAGATAACAAGAGAAAGCTTGCGAATTTCAAGAACGTTACTCGGGCAAATAACAAAAAGAAGGCCAAAAAGGGAAAGGATTACAAGGGTATCCTACCAAAGTGCGACAATTGTTTACGTTATCATGTCGGGCGATGCAAATATGGAAAATGTGATAACTGTGGTAAGAGGGGGCATCCCAAAGAAACTTGTTGGCAAAATACTGAACATAGTAATGGAGGCCAAGATGGTAGTGAGAATCATGAAGGAAACAACGACAATGACAATTACCAAGGCAGAATGAGTGATAAACAAAAACGTGCTCGAGGTTGTTTAAACTGTGGAAGCAAAAAGCATTTCAGAAGATATTGCCCTAAAAACAATCAGGCACAAGGATGAAAGCTCCCCACCGGAGCTAGGGAGACACGCCAGGGATTCAAGCAAGGATATCGGTACGTCCCGAATTACTCAATGTTATGCATCTGTATTGCCAAATACTGTTGCAAATTTTACGATTCGCACCGCTAGAGTTCAAGAGTATAATTGGTTTAAGTAGCGAGTAAGTAGATGTTCCAGTACCCATTAGAACTAGCTTAGGGGAAGCTAGTGGAAGACAACGCAGTAACTGGAGGCGACCAAATAAAAACCGGAGAGCGCAAGTTTACGATAGATCTACTGCCAGTTGAGCTGGGAAGCTTCGGCGAGGTAGTTGGGGTGGATTAGTTGCCAAGCGGTCGAGCGGAGGTTGATATCCGCACCTCGATGACGAATGAAGGAACGATCGTGACTCACGAAGCAGGATAGGCCACCACAGATCACGAATTGCTTAAGGCACGAAAGTTGTTGTGGGAAGAATGTGTTGTTTTCTGGCTCATGTCGGGGACAAGGGAGCCGAAGAACTAAAACTTGAAGATACCCCCGTGATCGGAGAATATCCTGAAGTCTTCCTTAAAGACTTGCCAGAATTATCTCCTCAACGACTAGTCGAATTTCGCATCAGATTGATTCCAGGCGTCGCGCCTGCAGTCCGTACCCCCTTAACGACTTACACCTTCGGAGGTGCAAGGATTGACAGTGAAGCTTCTGAAGTTGATAGAGAAGGAAGATAACATACCAAAATTCCCTTTTGGGTAACCCCATTTCTGCTCGTCAAAAGAAGGATGATGATTTTCAAATGAGCACCATCTACTAAGAGCCGAACGAGCTAACCCATGAGAGTCGGTGACTCTTGCTGAGGATTAACAAACTTCTTACATAACTGACTGTGAGGACCTAACTACTATTACGCGACTGGTCGACAATTGAGTGTCGTTAGCAGTGAATTTGGGAAGAAAGTGCACCGGGGAAAATTGTGGAACAATGACTTGATCTTAGACATACACAAAGATGGCGTTTCCTACATAATGCATAAACCAGATCTACACGGGATACGAGATCTGGAGGATCTAGGAAACATATATTAGGAACCTTTGGGAATCCAGGACCAAAACTCGTAAGGGTTTTTAATTAGGAACCATATCTGTCAACTCAATCAAACATCATTAACCTGACAAACATGTCATTAACCTGACAAACATGTCATTTCGGTTAACAAAAAAGGAAATACTTAAATTTCTTTCGTTGAAATCTTCACTTTTGCTTCTAGCAAGTAGATGTTTGCATCTCTACTCCCCTCAAAGTAGTTGCATCACGTTGATTCACTTCGCTGAGAGCGAACACACGTTTGCTTCGTATGCTTGGTCACTTCTCCATTTTAGCAGTTACACACCGCTTCATTACTTGAAAACTTATATATAATCCATGCACCTTTTGCTACGCATGCGGTTTCATCTCGAATAAAACGCTTCATTAAATTTCGAATATTATTTTGCTAAACCTAATTACTCATTCCCGATTCGAATGACCTACATTATTATTATTGTTGGCTCTTTTGCTGTCAAGCCAACACACTCTTTTGAAACTTCTTTTATTCCAAGTTACATTTAGGGTTTATTTTTGCTACCATGCCAAGATTCCCTTGTTGATACGTACGTTTATTGTCGAGTTATGCTGAAACCCAGTTCAATTACTTGAGCTTATCCAGACCACAAGTTTAATTAGAAACGCTATATGATGTATTGAGAGCATCATATACAACTATTTTTACAAAAATTCTTTCGTTTCGAGTCGTAGTAGATTTGATTGGGCTACGACCCCACTAAATCGTTTGATTTGTTTCGATACCTTGCGATGATACTTTCACCAAATTGAAGCTTGTGCTAATTGGGTTACTCACTTCATACACGGATTCAATTGCCTAGTTATTTGTTAACAATCCATTTTGATATTCATGATCAAAGCAGTCTCAGCACAATTGTGTGTTGAGGAAATTGTACATACATTCATTTCATAAGCACAATGTACCTCCTAACGATTCTTTCATAATCAATCGAATGCCTTGTGATACTTATTACTTTTCATCTTCGATCGAAAACTGTGGTTCTTTGATGTTCCGTATTTAATTGGAAACTCTATGACATTGCGTAAATCAAATCTTCAGATTTTCTCAGTACACTTTCATTTGATTCCAAACACGGTGGACTTGTTCAGTCACCACTATTATTGAATTATGTCATTACAAACTTGCAGCTTGTGCTAACCATGGTCAACCATTTCACACAAAACTACATATACTTTTGTTTGACTTGTCATTTAAACATTTCTGATGCAACTACAAATCAAGGCAAGGATACACCAGATTCGCTTGTATTCACTCGGCGTATTCTCGCAATTCAAAATTTTCAACACACTAAGGCTTACCATTCATCTACTCGGGAGTTGACAGATCATTTTACTATTTCATTTGAGTTGTTGATTTTGAATTCATACAACGGGTGCTAGGGTTCGTGAAAACTCGTTTGCATATTGCAATCGAGCGTTTGAGAATCTTGTTAGTTAAAACCTCTCTTTTGTGGAACCCCCCCTGCTAGCTGGATTACACTAGACTATACGTCAAGTACGTCTTGTACCTTTGATAACAAATGCTAAAAGCACATACATTTTAACCATAGGGTTCGAGTTGTTACATGTTCTGGGACTCACCTAATGTGAGTAATGTTTGTTTCGGTTTGATGATTATCTACTTCGATATTATTCATATACATACATGTGTGACTTAACCATGAGAAGTTAAGGTAGTACAAATTTCGAGGACGAAATTTCTTGAACGGGGGGAGAATGTGACAACCCTCACATTTACAGGTATCCGTACACTAAATTAATATTTAATTAGTGCTTAATTACTGTGCTTGACTACAATTATGATTAAACTGCTTACTGTTTTCTGATACATACATACTCATGCATCACATTTTATACTGTCACTCTATTATTTACACATAAACATTAGTGACAACCTTGATGCACAAAGCACAGTTAGCATACTAAACGGATAACCCAGTAAACATGCTGACATTGCCAGCACCTAGTCAGACACTATATTGAGGCCAGTATAAGCCGGGAGTAAAGTACTACACTGGTAGGGAGTGTAGGGATGTGAGGACCATTAAACTGCGTCACTAGGTGATAGTTATAGTGCCCGGAAGTGCCTAAAACATGCTTAAAGTGCAGAATTCTGCACTAAACACCAAAATTCAGCTTTTAACAAAGCTAGTAAAGTGCAAAAACCTGGTAAAATAATACTAGACACTTTCCAAAGTGTCGGGAATTTACTGTGTCACTAAAAACACTATAAAAGACACTTTAAGGCTTTACTTGACACTTTAACGGAACAATATCCAACCGAACAACCGGACTTTACCCGGAACATAAAAATTTTGCCAAAAACATTGCTTCTACTTTTCTGAGCTAGTTAGGGTCCCCGAACACCCTAACACACTTTATATTAGATACCACACTAATATCCTAACTAAAATCCTAACTAAGTTCCTAACTAATTAGTAACCAAGATTTACAACACCCCCCCCCCCCTAATACCCCCCCATTACGGTTACATGTGGGGTGGGACACCCCCACATTCCTTCCATTATTTTATTTGAACATGTTGGAAGATAGGGAACATATTACATGATGGGTTATGTTAATACTTGGTTTATAAATAAGCATAAAGGTCTTGACCACTCTACATTCACCAACTCAACAAACAAGCCACTTCTCTCTTCCTTCTTCTCCTTGAGTTCGGCCGAACATAGCCCTATCACCGCCACCATTTTTGTTTCTTGTTCAACCATTTCTTACATACTCAAAGGTGCAAGGAGCTTCATAAACAAGCTTGGTGCTTTCGGAAGTGCAAGAACCTCTCTAGATTTCTTTTATCCACCTCGTTTACATCTTGTTTCTTCCCTAGCCTTGTGCTAGTAGTAAGTGCTTCTAATCTTCATCTTGTTCATGATTTTAGTGGTTAATAGATGATTTAATGGTTAAAACTTAAGAACCCTCAAGAACATGAACTAAAGTCTTGAATAAAATGAATAAAAGTGGATAAAAAGAAGATATGTGTGTAAATCATGTAAACTTGTGTAGTTGTGATTATTTGATGTTGTTGGTTAGTAGGAACAAGATGGATCATCAACTAAACATACTAGATCATGTTTGAGAACATAAACTAGTAGGATGTAAAAGCTAGATATATGGAAGATGATGAATCCATCCATCCATGAAACATGAACTTGAGTAAAAGAAAATTTTCTTGAAAAATAAGGTTCTAAACTTGTAGATCCAGAGATCTACAAGTGGTTTTTCGGAAGAACCAAGTGAAAGATACTAGTCTTGTTAAAACCCGGATCTTACATGGACTAAATATATTTTTAGAAGGTAAACAAGTGTGTGAACACTTGTGTAAACAAGAAAATTTAACAAGGAAATATTTTTGTAAATCATGACTAGAAGTTGTTAAACTTCAAATCCTTTAAAAATAAAGTTTTTAAGAAACTAATCTTATTTTTAAAGATAACAAGATCCACTAAATATATTGGTGATTTACTTCATATTTTTACAAAACTCTCAAGTTCATGAGTTTTGATTTAGTCTTATTTTTGTCAAGATTAGTGAGTAAATATTGCATGTTGTTGATTGGTAAATTGTTTTATTGATTTTGAAAGGAAAATGATACGCTAGAAAGCGTGGACACCTCCATTTACAGGGGAAACTCTGGCGAAATTTTCCTAGAAATATAACACTTAGGAATATTTTTGTAACAAATGTTTATAGATGTGTTTTAACTTGTTTTCAAAATAAACTTCGCCATGATTTTTATTTCAAAAACTACCAAGTGTCGAAGGTAGATTTTTGTAAATAAAACTTGTTAAATATATATTTAGAATATATATTTCATATTAAAACGCTTGTGTGACTGTTTGTTATTTTGTGAACTAAGTATATATTATTTTTAAGGTAAAAATAATATAACTGGAAAATATTATGAAATTACGACTCCAAAATAATACCAACGCTCTCACAAATAATTATTTAAGTTACACCGGTATTGTTATTACAACGCGAACTTTAAAATGTAACTTATGTATTTTTTCGAAAAATACTCGTATATGTATATTTGGATAAGTATTATTTTGGAAATGGTATGAGATAAAATATAATATTCTTGGAAAAATATATATTTTGGAACTAAAATATTTTAGACAAGTGATTAAAATATATTTTTCAAGCGCGACTTTAAAAATATATTTTCGGAATTATAAAGCATACATGTATTAAAAACCTCCACCCTTGGGAAGGAAATACGAAGTTAAAATGCTTGAGAAGTATTAATACAGAAACACTGCGGAAACAATTATTCCAAAACTAAATACAATTATTATAACTTGGAATAATACCAGGATCGTAACTCAAAAACATACATACTAAGACAAGGCACTACCCGTTCGTCTAATAGACATTAGACCATTGTAGGTAGTCGTGTTTGCCGGAGAGATTTGGGTTACACATACTGAAGACACAATACAGTGAGTTCATGTCCCCCTTTTCTCTTAACTGTTTTTCAGTTTTTACACTTCGGGGTGGAATACATGTTACAGAAATTATGGATACTTTTATACATGGTATGGTTAGCTTAAGGAGGGTTTACTACTTAGATCATGTGAGTGGGTAGGCTGGAACTAGAGGCCATTAATCCTCATTGTAGGACCGAGGGTCATTAGTGATAGATCTATTTGGGTGTAGCGAGCCCCACTCCTAAGTCCGCTTAGTGGACCAGGCAGTGACTATGTGCCCGTCGCACAAATTTGCTAGCTTTGAGTCTTCCTGCATCACTTCACACATATCATTGGCTTTGCAACCCAATGATGATCTCTTTTTCCTTAATTGCTACATACCAGGGATTTTCATACATATAAACATATTACAAAGGTTTATACATTCTCACTTACACATGAACTCGCTCAACTTTATGTTGATTTTTCAAACTACATGTATTTCAGGAAACTAATGGATCTGGCACGGTATGCATATTTTTCAAGCTGCGTTTGAATAAAGAAGTCATCCAGAGTTGTAGGGTTTAGAAGGTGTAACCTCTTCCTGGACGGGTTACATATCTCTAAACCTAGTATTGTTTAAAGTCTTTTGCTAAGTTTTTATGAACTCAGTTAAATCAAGCCAAGGTTGTAACTTATTTTGTGAATGTTGTTTTAAGACAAGTATGATATGGTATTTTTCTAAACTTTATTAATGGATGAATACCTCATGTTTTTATCATATAGCATTGTGATGATTGTTGCTATGATATTAAGAAGTCACACCAATAAACCCACGCTTCCGCAAAAGTCAGGGTGTGACATTCATAAGCCTATATGATCCATGTGAATCATGGCTAATAAACATCAATATGATGTATACACCTAAAACATCCATTTGCGATGTATGTTATAAGCAAAGGTGTAATAATGACAATGATAGTTCTAATTTATAAACTTCTTGTCAATACGGTGATGGACTATGTTCAACCCTTAAAAAGATCACTTATCCAAGAGATTATTGATTATATTCTAATCGTCCCTGTGGCAAAGCCTTTTGCGCTATCTAAATGTCCTTCGAGACGAGCCTTGTGCTAAATGAAAATGTCTTTTATGACATTGAAAGTTGTGATTTATATTTCCCCTGTCTAATAAATATAAAGAATTATATCCCATTGATTATTAATTATTACTTAAAGCGGTCTATATGGTTTAATAATACCATGACCATCTAATCATCAATGTGATGATTTATTATATAATTTAAATAAATCATTATTGTTTAATATAGTACTCGGATAATGGTTGGATCTGACGAAGCAAACAGTCATCCTCGAGAAGAAAACAATAATGAAGCAAGAATCAATCTTACAAACGCTGAACTGCAAGCAATGATTGACACCGCGGTTGCTCAAGCGGTGGATAAAATATTCAAGGAACTGAGTAATGTTCGGTCCAAAACTCATACAAAACCCTTATCGCAGTCGCATGCATCAAAAAGGGATGAATCTCAGCATTCATCCAACCATAGATCTGAATCTCAAAAAGTGGTGTTAAATCAGACTCCTAAGTACAAGAAGAGTTGTACCTATAAATACTTCGTCTCCTGTAAACCGAGGGACTTTACAGGAGAAATGGGAGCAATCGACTGCATGAAGTGGTTAGACGAAATGGAGACTGTGATTGACATCAGTGGATGTGCTAAGGAAGACATAGTTATGTTTGTGTCTCAATCCTTCAAGGGCAACGCCTGTAGGATCGTTTTACCGACCAAATGAGTCAATCAGAGGCAATACACAACTGTTTGAGAGGCGGAATCAAACAAACAGCTTAGAATCAGTAAGAATTGAGTAGAAAACAGATTGTTGTACTTTAAACTAGCTTCTCATTCAAATATCAACTTGATTACACAGCAGGAATTCGGCAGCACTTCGTGACACTGTTCGTAATTCCGTTTCAAATGAGAAACTAACATCACATATATATAGTCTCCTAATTTCGTTTGAAACATACACTTGACATTTCAAACGGAATTACATAAAGTAATTCAAACGGAATTAGGTAAGACCATTTTCAAATGAAATTACAATAAACAAACAAAAATTCTTATTTCGTGTGATGTTATATTCTGTTTCGTGTATCTATTTCGTGTGATGATGTAGGATTGTGATATCATATATATGATGTCATCATTGAGAATGATGTCATCATTCTTGATCAGATCCGCAACGAAACCAAGACTCGATATAAGACGAAGTCAACAGACATATGCACCAACAGTCTCCCCCTTGGATGTTGACGGAGTCTTTAGTACGAGACTTCAGTACGTCAAAACTTCAGTCTTAATCAGTCTTCACGCTTTCCAAAATATTTGACGCTTAAGCATCCTTCAAACTCTCTCTTTCTCTTCAATCACCAATAACAGCTATTCTCCAGAATCTGAGACTAGCTCTTTCACTCTTTAAACTCCCTTTTGCTAACAGACTCCCCCTTAAGTTGTTCTGGGATCGTAGTCTGGAATTTGTAGTTTAGGAACGAAAACCTGGCATTAATCCACAGGAATCGAAACCTAGCATTTTCAACGTTTCCTGCACATTCTCTACCCAAAACATAAGTTTATATTTATATCACTTTGAAAAACTTACTGATAGAGAACATTCATTCACCAAACATTAATAGTTACATCAAGTTCAAATTAATGACCTTGATTAACTAATCATATAATCATTCTTAAAAACATTTCTCATTTCAAATAAACTCTCCCAACCCACTGTCGTTCATCATGTTTAGCACTTAGAATTTTGAAAATCAGCTTTTCAACATCAGTTGTCGAAAATAAGATGAAGTAAAATATTTTTGATTTTTCAAAATTTTATGCTAAAACACACATAAAATATTTTTGGATTTTTGTTTAATGAAAAGCAGTAAAGAAATTTTTACAGACATATTTTTGCGAGCTTGAATTAGAGGATCATATCAGTTTATTGAGACAAATCAGCTGCACCGTTGATCTAAAATTACCACTTAAAGCTTTTAAACAATTCACCTTAGATCATTGATATTGTGATCCACTTAAACTCCTCTAAGATGTTCGTAATGCTTACTGATACGATACGGGTATATTTAGATAGCACTAAAGTCTTATGCGCCCCACGATCTTAGCATATCCCCTCATCATGCAATACACTAACTCATTTAATGCCTTTAAACTTTCATCAACTGTGATTTGTGTAAAAAAATAAAGCAGAATGTTTAAACATTAACAATCAGGTCGATACTTCCGTATACGCAGAGAAAGTCCAATGTTTAAACAAAATAAGAAATAAAAAAACAAGTTGAAGTTGTTTAGGCTTTAACCACCAGGTCGATACTCCCGTATACGCATAGGTGATCCAAAGCTTAAACGAAACATCAAAGAAAATAAAGCAGAATGTTTAGGCAATAACATCCAGGTCGATACTTTCGTATACGCAGAGGATGTCCAATGCTTAAACAAAATAAAGAAATAAAGCAAGTTTAAGTCTTTGCAAAATGAAAACACAGAATCACAGTGACTTTTCAGCAAAGTTATGAAAGCTCACAAACTTAACCGGTTTTATGTCTTTCGACAATCAGCAATTACTGAGCAGGTACACAGTCAAGAAGGACAAAACTAAGTACTATGCGTTTGACCGTGTTTCCCACCAGACTTAGGCTTTTTGCTTTATGTTTGTATCATTTTCGCAAAACTACTAGTCTTAGCTGAGCCTATCGACACATCCCTAGTGAGACTGTTTAAAACTTTATAAAACTTTACATTTCTTTAGCGTGCACTGATAGTCCACTGATGTACTATCATTTCCTCTTTTTACACAAAACTCGTTTTGTATTTTCAAATGTTTTTGGAATTTTCAAATTTTCTAATTTTTTTTAAAACTTTTCTCCCGCTAAAATCAAAATATGTTTCAATTTTGATTTTCTGAGAAAATTTGAAAACAAACTATACAGATAAAGTGACAACATAATCTCGAATCGCTTCAATTCGCCATCCACTTGGCATAAACAATCAGAACTCCCCCTGACAACAAACTATTTTCCCATTATGATTTCAAAACACTTAAGTTTGTTTTAATCAAAATGGTTTTTCCGGAAAATCAGTTTTGTTTGTCATTTCACAAACATGGGGTTTAATTCATCACACTGTTTTCAACCACTTGTAGGTTTATCACAAAAACAATTTCCAACAATCATACCACTTGTAAAATAGTTAAATCAAGTACAACTTAATGTCCTTGATTAACCACTTGTAAGACGAAATATCACAGTTAACAAACTATGAATTTCTCAAGAAAGATGCCGATTCCTACTCCCCAATTACCAACCTGGGAGTTCCGGCAAGTCAGGATTTTAAGCAAAGAATGCAGGCACCCAAGCCTGACCAGCCTTGGGTGTATCCGAGTTATTTTCACTCGGGGTTTAAACATATCTTTTAGATTCATAAAATTCTTTAACCCCTTTTACTTTACCATCGACCATCTTTCCAAAGATATGTTTTACTTTGCTATTAAAAGCCTTTTCAACATTAAATTCTTTCTTTTCAGAATAGAACTGATTCGAAATTTTCACTTTCCCATCTTTTTGTTTAAAATTTCCAGTCCGCAATGGTGGAAAGTTGATATCATCTATTGGCGGAACTGAATTTTCTCCTTTTTGATCAACAGATGGCTCCTCTGATTTTGACGAATCAGATTCATTGCCAAAACGTGGCTCATCTGACTTTGACAAGTCAGATTCATCACCAAAATGTGACCCCTTTGCGTCTGAAGAAACAAATTCTTTACCAGAAGGTGGCTCCTTTGTTTTCAACACAACAGATTCATCGCCGACCTTTATTGGAACTGTTTGATCAACAAATTTTACCTTTACTCTACCTTTTGTCCTCAGATTTGTATCTGATGGATTCATTTTACTTGACTGATTTTTTGTTGAGCAAAGCGATTTATCAGAATTTTTATCTGAATTAACCGTTATACCCGAGGACAAAATCCTTTCAAGATACTCTCGAGCTTTCTTACTTTTCTTTCTCAATCGGTCTTTCTGCCCTTGTGAAAGCTTCACTTTCTGTTCTTTCACCTTCTGTTCTTTGGGCTTTTCATCACTTTTGACTGATTTCCTCAGTTTTCCATGAGATTCAGCCCTCGATCTTCTCTTTGATTTCATTGGGCAATCTCTGGCAATGTGACCTTTCATTTGGCATTCATAACATCTTCTTGTCTTAAATCTCTGTCTCTGGCAGTTAACAGCAATGTGTCCTTGAAAACCACAGTTGTAACACACCCTGTTATCGTACCAATCTCCACCATCAATCCAAACACTCAAATCATAACACTGATTTGATTTGTAGTACTCATGACTTCTCCTATAAGCTTGATTTGACGCTTGAGCACTGTGGTCAAACCTGCACCACTTATTACCAACTTTTTGTGGGTTTTGATTTTCAAATTTTTGTGGTTTTTTATAATTATTGGATGACTGAACTGATAACCTTTTATTGTTGTTTTGAAAATTTTTCGAATTTTTAACATTTTGTTTTTGTTCTGCATTCTTCTTAACAGGTTTTTGCTTTGAGCATTCACCTATTTCAGTCGAATGTAAAACAGTTTCTTGAAACTTTTCTTTTAATTCCAAAAATATTTTCTTTTTCTCTTTTTCATCATCAGCTTTATCATCACAATCTTCAATTATGACTTTGTCATAATTTGTGACATTGTCACTTATTGGATCAGCATTTATCGGTTTTGGACAGTCATATTCTGATGTTGATGACAAAGTCACAAAACCTTTCAATTTATTCTCTAACTCCTTGATTTCATTTTTAGCAATTTCAGCTTCATTTTCAAGCCGAATGATTTTCTGAAGATAAGAATTTATTGCAATTTGTTTTTCAATGTTATTTTTGCCAAAAATAGATTTCTCATCTTCTAAAATCTTTATTTGAATTTGGAAATCTTTTTCAATTTTTAATTTTTCATTTTCAAACATTTTTATTTTATTTTCAAAATCTTTTTCTTTTTCTTTCAAAATTTTGTTTTCCAATGTCAAACTCTCCACATTTTTCAAGAGTTTGACATTGTCTGCTTCAGATTTGTCACAGTTTAAGCACTTCTCGAACATCGTTTCAGCTTCCTTCTCAACCTTGATAGCTGAAACTTCTTTAATCTGCTTCTTTACCACTTGAACATTTTCCTCAGATTTGACTTTTACTTCATTTTTCTCAAATTCTTCATTCTTTGAAATTACTTCTTTGAATTTCTCAGCTTTGACCTCTTCTTTAACAGTTGCTTCCTTTTGATTATTCTCTCTTGCAGCTTGTCTTTCTTTGATCTCTTCCATCTTACCTGCAAAATAAAAATTATAGCTTTCAGGTGATAATTCTCTTTGATAATTTTCAAGTATTCGAATTTTTTCACTGTCATCATCGCTTTGTTCATCTGATGATTGATCAAAAATTTGAGCTATTTCTGAAACCTTTTCTTGTTTGTCAATTTTACTTTCAGTTTTACCAATCTCTCCAGACTTGGACTCAGACTCCTCTCCTGAATCAGACTTCATTTTTCTAATCTTTTGGAGTTCAATCTCTTGAGCTTTAATATTCTCAACGAACGTGCTCAAATTAAAACCATAATATCCAAAGCTCTTCTTCCAAGCTAACAAATACGTTCCCCACACATCACGCGGTAAAGCATTTGCCAACTTGTCAACCCACTCCTCATCCATTTTGTTAATGTTCAAATTTCTCATCTCTACATATAACTTGACATACCTTTCGATCAACTCTTTAGTTGATTCTCCCTTGATACCCGTAAAACTAGCAAACTTCTCCTGTGCAATATAAAACTCAGAACCCATGTTTCGGAAATATTTTTTGAAAAAAAAATTGTGACCCAATTAATTCACCACTTGATAATTGTCCTTCAAAAGTATATTTTCAATCTAAAAATCAACAATATTGAAAATGAGCTGCAATAATACGTATCACATGAACAATTAATGATCCACTGACAATATGTAAACTTGATTAGACCTCAATGTTTTTAATGTTTTGTAATTATTAAAGCTGATCAACAACTATCTAGAATATACAAATCAATTAATTGACCACAAATCACATGGACTGATAACAAGTAGTGGGCTTTTGAAAATTGGACCGACAATCCTAATTGTTTCACATGCAATCTGAATTCACAATTAATGATTCAACACTCAAAACACTCAATGTCCGACAACAATCAAAAACTTCACATGCACACTAAGCTGCCTATTCAATTCACGAGGTAATCTGTCACAAATTAATTTCTATTGGGCCGAAGATATTGACAACTAATTGGACTGACAAACAATATTTCTCAATGAATTTTAATTGGACCGTTTAGTACAAGTGGGCCGGTGCATTTAATTGATTTTATTTTTGTTGCAATACGAAATTTGATTCGGCCGCTAAAGGAGTTTCACATGGGCTGACACTACTTTTATTGGACCAAGATAACAGAATTCACATGATATTTCTTGATTTGATCAAAACTCACATGCAAACAATAAACGACCGACAATCTTTTAGAAATATTGATGTTATCAAGACTATGAGTTATCTACAATCACAAGTACATCTGAACACTGTTTCACACAAATTGATGCACTATCCACGCGAAATGGACTTTTTCATATGAAATACATTCACACGAAATTAGCTTTTCAAACGGAATCAGATTGTTTTTCAAACGGAATTAGATTAATTTTCAAACGGAATCACCTTTTTCAAACGGAATCAAGTGATTTTCAAACGGAATCAGTAATTCCGTGTGAAATTGCCACAACTTTTCAAACGGGATTATAAGCTTGTTCAAACGAAATTACTGTTTTGCACATTTTTTGTCACTTTTACTTTGAATTTTGATCTGATTCTCTCAAGGGTTTGTTAAAACAGTATTTTACACACAATATCAGAAAATCAGTCCATTTTGTCTATTAAATTGTCCAGAAGTCTAAGAAAGTGTAGAAAAAGACACTGATTCAAGTGTATTGGCTCATAACCTGGCTCTGATACCAATTGTAGGATCGTTTTACCGACCAAATGAGTCAATCAGAGGCAATACACAACTGTTTGAGAGGCGGAATCAAACAAACAGCTTAGAATCAGTAAGAATTGAGTAGAAAATAGATTGTTGTACTTTAAACTAGCTTCTCATTCAAATATCAACTTGATTACACAGCAGGAATTCGGCAGCACTTCGTGACACTGTTCGTAATTCTGTTTCCAATGAGAAACTAACATCACATATATATAGTCTCCTAATTCCGTTTGAAACATACACTTGACATTTCAAACGGAATTACATAAAGTAATTCAAACGGAATTAGGTAAGACCGTTTTCAAACGAAATTACAATAAAAAAACAAAAACTCTTATTTCGTGTGATGTTATATTCTGTTTCGTGTATCTACTTCGTGTGATGATGTAGGATTGTGATATCATATATATGATGTCATCATTGAGAATGATGACATCATTCTTGATCAGATCCGCAACGAAACCAAGACTCGATATAAGACGAAGTCAACAGACATATGCACCAATAACGCCCTCACTTGGTGGAAATCATTAGTACAGTCCACTGGAAAGGTTCATATGTATAACCTTTCGTGGAGCAAGTTTGTTGATCTTGTGAAAGACAAATATTGTCCTCAGCATGAAGTTGAGAGGATTGAAACTGATTTCCTCACTTTGGTGATGAAGGATTTGGATTGTAGGTCCTATGTGACCAGTTTCAACTCGATGTCGAGACTTGTACCATATTTAGTCACTCCTGAACCCAAACGCATTGCGCGTTTCATCGGTGGTTTAGCCCCTGAAGTAAAGGAAATGTCAAGGCTTCTAAGCCTACTAGTTATAGATCTGCTGTGGATCTATCTTTTTCCCTTACTCTTGATGTTGTGAGGAGTAGGGCAAAGAAAACTACCGATGACGGGAAGAGGAAGAGGGAGGAAGACAAGTCCCCTCAACCAAACAAGTAGAACAAAGGGAACTTTAGTTCTAAGAAAGGGCAATCAAGTGACAAGCCCAGGTGTAAGACTTGCAACAAAAGGCACTTTGGAAAGTGCAACCAAGACCCACAAGCTAAACCATGTGGGATTTGCAAGAAGAAAGGGCACAAGACTGTGGAGTACCGGAACATCAAGGATGCAACCTGTTATGGTTGCAACGAAAAGGGGCACATCAAGACAAATTGCTCCAAGAATGCTAAGAAGCCCGAGGAAGCGAAGAAAACCAATGCAAGGGTTTTCCAAATGAATGCAAGGGAAGCGGTGAACGACGAGAACGTCATAACAGGTACCTTCCTCATTAATAATAATTATGCTAGAGTCTTATTTGATTCAGGTGCTGATAAGTCTTTTGTAGACCATAAGTTTTGTAAGTTACTGAATCTGCCTATTAAGACTCTAGACATAAAATATGAGGTAGAGCTTGCCGATGGTACCTTAGAAACAGCTTCAACTCTTCTTGATGGATGTTTCATATCCATTAAGAATCATTCTATTCCGCTATCCCTCCTGCCAATGAAATTGGCTGGTTTTGATATAGTTTTGGGCATGGATTGGTTGTCCCATAACCAAGCCCAAATTGCCTGTGATAAAAAGCTAGTTATTATCAAAACCCATTCTAGTGAATCCGTTACTATTCAAGGAGATACACAATATGGTTTGCCCAACAATGTGTCTATTCTCAAAGTATCAAGGTGTCTAAAGAACGGATGTGTCATTTACATGGCACAAGTGACAGTGAATGAACCGAAACCCAAGATTGAAGATATTCCTATTATCTCCGAATATCCTGATGTCTTTCCTGACGAATTACCTGGATTACCTCCCGAGAGGCAAGTTGAATTTAGAATAGACATTCTCCCAGGATCTGCACCTATTGCACGAGCTCCTTATCGTCTAGTGCCTACTGAAATGAAAGAGCTCAGGACTCAATTAGACGACTTACTGGAAAAAGGCTTTATTCAACCTAGCTCTTCGCCTTGGGGAGCTCCAATATTGTTTGTGAAAAAGAAGGATGGATCAATGTGTTTATGCATTGATTACCGTGAGCTAAACAAGGTAACGATCAAGAATCGTTATCCCTTACCCAGGATCGATGACTTATTTGATCAGCTCCAAGGGGCGAGTTTTTTCTCGAAGATTGATTTGAGATCTGGGTATCATAAACTCAAGGTTAGAACTGAAGATGTGCCTAAGACGGCGTTCAGAACGAGATATGGACATTTCGAGTTTTTAGTGATGCCTTTTGGGCTCACTAATGCACCAGCAGCATTCATGGACCTCATGAATAGAGTCTGCAAGCCATACTTAGATAAGTTTGTCATTGTCTTTATAGACAATATACTTATCTACTCTCGTAATCAAGTTGATCAC
This sequence comes from Helianthus tuberosus, assembly GCA_030545235.1. NCBI lineage: Eukaryota > Viridiplantae > Streptophyta > Magnoliopsida > Asterales > Asteraceae > Helianthus > Helianthus tuberosus. The sequence continues at coordinate 96,637,456 of CM060361.1, read as the reverse complement.
GAGAAGCACCTTCAATGTATCTTAGGATTACTTCAACATGAGAAGCTGTATGCTAAATTCTCCAAGTGCGGGTTATGGCTTCGTGAAGTCCAATTTCTTGGACACGTTGTTAGTGAGCGTGGTATCTAAGTTGATCCCGCCAAAAATAGAAGCAATCATGAACTGGGAAGCACCGAAGACGCCTATAGAAATTCGCAGCTTTCTGTGTTTAGCTGGTTATTATAGAAGATTCATTGAAAATTTTTCAAGGATAGCTGCACCATTGACTTCCTTGACCCGTTAGAATGTGAAATTTGATTGGGGTCTAAAACAACAAGAATCCTTTGAGATTCTTAAGCAGAAACTGAGCAATGCTCCGGTGTTGACATTGCCCGAAGGAATTGAAGAGTTTGTCGTGTCACACACCGGTATGGGTTGTGTACTTATGCAAAAGGGCAAGGTGATTGCCTATGCATCACGACAATTAAAGGTGCACGAAAAGAATTACACCACCCACGATTTGGAGTTGGGTGCCGTTGTATTCGCACTAAAGTTCTGGAGACATTATTTATATGGAACTAAATGTGTGATCTATTCGGATCACAAAAGTCTCCAACACTTATTCAATCAAAAAGAGCTTAATATGAGACAGCGCCGCAGGATGGAGACTTTAAATGATTACGATTGTGAAATTCGCTACCATCCTGACAAAGCGAATGTAGTCGCTAATGCTCTAAGCCAAAAGGAGAGAGTCAAACCTATCATGATTAATGCTAAGAGCATTGAACTAAAGAATAGCCTGAATGAAAGGCTATTAACTGCACAGAAGGATGCTGTTTTGGGAGCTAACCTTCCAGATGAAAAGTTAGGTGTAACTGCTGAACAGTTAACACCTGGAAAAGATGGAATCCTTAGAATGAATGGAAGAATATGGGTTCCTATTCATGGAGGGCTTCGTGATATAATTCTCCAGGAAGCTCACAATTCCAAATACTCAGTTCACCCTGGAGGTGACAAGATGTATCAGGATTTGAAAGCTAATTATTGGTGGATAGGTTTGAAGAAATCTATTGCCACCCATGTAGCTAAATGCTTGACCTGTGCTCAGATTAAAGCTGAACATCAAAAGCCATCAGGTCTGCTACAACAGCCAGAATTTCCCACATGGAAGTGGGAGATGGTAACCATGGATTTTATAACTAAGCTACCTAAAACAAGGCATGGAAATGATACCATATGGGTCATAGTTGATCGACTAACTAAGTCCGCACATTTCTTACCCATTAAGGAGACTCATAGCTCCGACAAGCTAGCTCAATTGTACGTGGATAAAATTTTATCCCTCCACGGAGTGCCAGTGTCTATTATTTCTGACAGAGATACTAGATACACCTCTCACTTTTGGAAAAGTTTCCAACAATCCTTGGGCACTCGTTTGAATTTTAATACTGCTTACCATCCTCAAACAGATGGACAAAGTGAGCGTACAATTCAAACTTTGGAAGACATGCTTCGGGCATGTGTCATTGATTTGGGAGGTAGCTGGGATGACCACCTACCTTTGATCGAGTTCTCCTACAACAATAGCTACCATACTAGCATTCAGGTTGCGCCTTTTGAGGCATTGTATGGAAGGAAATGTAGAACGCCTGTCTGTTGGGCGGAAGTAGGAGAAGCTCAGTTGTCAGGACCCGATATAGTCCTTGAAACGACGAACAAGATTGTCCAGATTCGTGATCGCCTAAAAGCTGCCAGGGATAGGCAGAAAAGTTATGCTGATAAGAGGCGAAAACCTCTAAAGTTCGAGGTTGATGATAAAGTCTTACTAAAAGTATCACCCTGGAAAGGTGTAATGCGTTTTAGTAAGGGCAAGTTAAGTCCTAGGTATATCGGACCATTAGAGATCATCGAATGTGTCGGCAGTTTAGCTTATAAGCTAAACTTGCCTGGGGAGCTAAGTGGAATTCATAATGTATTCAACATCTGTAATCTAAAGAAATGTCTAGCTGATGAATCATTAGCTATGTCTCATAAGGACGTACAGATTGATGAAAGCCTGAGGTTTGTTGAAAGACCTATATCGATCGAGGATCGACAAGTTAAAAAGCTCCGAAGGAAGCATGTGCCTATAGTAAAGGTCAAATGGGATGCTCGTAGAGGTCCCGAATATACGTGGGAAGTTGAGTCCACTATGCGACAGAAGTACCCTCACTTATTCCAGTAAATCTCGGGGTCGAGATTTCTTTTAAGGGGGTGAGGATGTAACACCACGTAAAAACGTGTCCAATTTTGTAAAGACACGTGTCCTAAACTCTACATATGTGAAAATTGAGTTTGAAGGACTAAAGTTGCCAAATGATGAAAATATGAAACCACAGGGACTAAAAGTGTCAACATGCCAAACTTGTGCCTCTGAATGACCATATATGAAGAATATATTCTTAAACGAGTGATTAATTGAATATAAGAAGCCGTTCATGAAAATAATCAGAAGATTATAAATTACAAGGGTTAAACGTGTCAACATGTAAATTCTTACCTCTGAGTGACCTTTTAACGAACCCGAGGCTTCGAAATATTCAAATATACTCTCAAGAATAAGTGGTATAAATTTCAAGTGGTTTCGAGATCGTTAAGCAAGTTTTCAAGACTTTGGGTGAAAAGTGTCAACGTGATGAAACTTGTGTTTAAGGTGATATTTAACGAAACCGGGCCTAACAGAGTTTGGATATACTCCCTTGAACCTCTATAAACAAACCACAAGGGTCTTATATGCCAAAAATGAGGTTAAATAAGGTTTAAAATGACCAGGGACTGAATCTGCCAGTTTTGAAACATTTTTAACCTGAACAACAGGTTTACGCGGGCCGCGTAAACCTTCCTCTGATCCTACGCGGGCCGCGACAAATGCCCAGGTCTGCAAAAAATTGACAGCTGCTGGTTGCAGCCTGTTCCACCGCCTTAGATGCCTGAATTTCGATACTTGGGGCTTGTTGTCGGTTTTAGGATACCACTAGGACACTTGGGGTGATCCTAAACACTCCCATTACACCTGGAATGATCTTTAATCAAGGATTTCAAGTATAAATAAACCTCTTTGTTGAACATATTATTTGCTCATTTGGTTGCAACAACTTCAAAACCCATCTCTGGAGATAGCAAGCATTAGGAGAAGACTTAGAAGTGTAGAAAAGATAGCAAGGACCTTGTGTAAGAGTTTTAATCCCTGCTTAGTCCTTTTAATTAGCTTAAAAACCGAAAAGTCAAATATATCGTAATTAAGCTTTGACTTTCGGTTTAATCATAATTGGTCCAGCCACTGATCGAAACGAAAGTGGTTATGGAACCATATTAAGGTAGGTGATTAACCCTTAAAAGGGCACCTCCTAATTATTTCGTTTGACTAGTTAATTGTCGGGTCAAACTAGTTAGTCAAAAAGTCAAACTGGACAGAAACTTTAAAAATAATTTAAACTAATAAAACAGAGGTTCTAAATTATATTTTAACATTCTAATGACTTGGTAATTAGTATTAGAACATGTTTAACCAGGTCTAACCCGACAATTATCAGTCTAAGGTCAGTTTATAACCGAAAGTCGCAAAAGCTTGACTTTTGCTTTAACTTTCAGTTCTGACCCGTTTAAGCTTAATTCTTACATGTTTTAAGCTTCCATTAGGACCATATTATATAGTAGTGTAACCTCCTGGAGTTATATTGCTTGGTCCTTATTGGTTTGAATTATATGCTCTTATTTGTTAATATGCATATAAATGCTGTAAATGCCCTTTTGACACATAAATGAGATTTTTAGAAATGTAAGAGGACAAAAACCTTTGCTACTGATATATAAGCTTGTCCCGAAAATTTGACATCAGTTCTTGGTCTCAAACAGAAGTTATGCTCGATATCGTAATTAGAAGCTTTTTATTAATAAAATTGTGATATCTTGCATAAGACAGGTTTAAACTTGGATTTTGAACCAAAACTCATTACCTACTGTTAAGATATTATTTTTAAGGAATATTAAGATTTTTGGTCAGATTATAATCTGTTTAAATCATAGAGTTCTTGTATAATTCGGTAAATGACGATAATACCCTTTTCATGCATAAAATGAGAATAACAAATGATTTGAATGCCAAACCTTTTCCTACTGATTTCATACATTAAATAAATTATTTTGAGCATTTAAAACTTATCAAAATCTCAGATTTACATAAACATATTGATTATCGTCAATTAGCGAGTGTTACACTATTTAGGTGCCTAGTATGGTTTAAAACCATATTTAACATCTAAGACTTGTTACCTACTGAATTTTTAAACAAATTTCAATATTATTACAGTAGGTATATGATATAAACTCAGATTTCCAAAAATGTCCTTAAAAGCATATGTGAAATGACCAAAATGCCCTTTCGGGGCATAGTTTGGCCATAAATGGTAAACCTCACATATATGTAGTATCTTACTGATATAATGAGATAAAATAAATATTTTTACTGATTACCAAAGACCAGAACTTCAGTTTGTTATAAAATCTCTTTTATAATTACTAAAATGACCAAAATGCTCTTACGGGACTTAAATTGGTTTTAAATACTTTTTGGGCATGTATGTTAACATCCTACTGATGTATTAACATATTTTAAGCATAATAACAATTAAGACCTGTATATAATTCATTTGGTTACCTGTTACGCATTTATGCGTTCGGATCGGTTTATGTGAGTAGTTTACGTAAAATAGCCGAAACGGGTTTAACCTTATCATTAAATCCTCAAATTCCATAATGCGTTTAGTTTACCAATATTATACAAGTATCCAAGCTTGTCGGGTGTAAACCACATTCTATTCCGGTCTCCGCTTAATCTAGCGTTTGGAACCGTAAAGTTTCTTCCTTGCTAGCCGGTCTAAGTCTTTGACTTGATTAAAAGCCCGTTAACATCCTAATAGGTTATTAAACCTTCTATACAGATTAAGTAGCATCCAGTAGAAGGTATCATCATAAAGCTATAGGATTTTACGGCTGTTACTTTTCACATTTAGCTCAGGTAAATACTTTTAACTTATTTTCCCATATACGGGCTTGGGATACGTATTATAATAATACCGCTTGGTCGGGTATGAAATCATTTAATCGGATTGTGATTAATAAATTTACATAACCCATTTTAATCTGTCTTGTTTGATAACATAAACATTGGGGGTTAATACGACCGTGTCCTGGATATCCTCGGCTCATTTCATTTGAAAATGGCCACGACCTATGCACGGGGTGTAGGCATACACCTGACAGATGCAAATGCTAAAATATAAACCCATATGTTGGGGATAACTCCTTTGTGGGTTCTATAAGTGGTGAGTCGGTTAATCATGACCGGCTTCGAACCTGCCCCAATTGTATGACAAACATATAAATCTGTATACAAGATTATCTTTAAATAATTGTCACAAGTTATAAATTATTTGTGCCTTGTGCACCTAAATCAATTTTCATAAATACTTTTCAAATGAGTCAGTTAATTGTATTTACCAGTGTAAACTGACGTATTTTCTAAAGATTGATTGACAGGTACTTCTCGTAAATAGGCTGGAGCTACTAGGTGTCATATAAGAGGAACTTGCAAATCCCTAGATACCTGAAGTCTATTATTTTCCGTTTTCTTGTATTTTATATATGATCCGCCTGTGGATATTATTACAATCCAGTCTGTATATTCTTTAATTCGGACACTCAGACATTATGGTTTGTAATAGTTATTTCACTAAGCCTTCCGCTGTGCTATTATTTTGTGTATATTGACTATGATGATACCAACTACGTCACGATACTCCCCGCCGGGCCCACCGGTAATATGTGGAAATATCGGGGTGTGACACTCACCCTCAGCATACCCGAATTATCGTTATTTACTCGTGTCAATTCTCGCAGTCCTCCTTGCGAATAAATTTTGGAACGAAATTTCCTAAAGCAGGGGAGACTGTAATAACCGCACTTTCGCGCTTGTTACTCTCATTACTCACGTTACGCCTACCACCAGAGATTCGGATCATAATGTAAACTATAACGCAAACAACGCTACTTCGCAAATTTTCACGCCACATCGCTTATTACAACACGCTATATCACAACGCTTACACTTTTCGCATATACTATTACGCTATTGCTACGCTGCTCGCAAACGCAAAAGCAACCGCAAACTCGAAACGCAGTTACGTATGCTATGACCTATTATTATATTAATTTGTTATATATAAATATCTAAGTATTGAGACTTGTCTAAACTCGCACACGATGGCACGCGTAACTCAATTTATCGCACTGAAATGCAACATAACACCATACTACTTATCTCGCTAAAACGCTTAAAGTACTTACAATATTTAACGCAACAAAACGCTTAACAAACGAAACAAAAGTTGGAAAACTAACAAACGCAACACGGTCGTTCGAATAGCCATCCGCCTGGATGACCATTTGTCCGAACGGAGCCATCCGAACGCCAACCATCCGAACCCATTCGAGCGCACCGCCTTAAACCCCACCCTCACCTATAAATAGGGCCATTGTGTCTCATCTGAACACTTTGGTTCTCTCATCCGCTCCCAAGCTTTCAGACGTTAATCAAGGCCATTTTGTAAGCTTCTTCCCCCGAATCTTCGTTAATCTTCATCTCTAATCACTTCTGCTTCATCTTCTTCATCAAAATCACACACAAACTTCAACTTTTTCTCGAAATCATTGACTTGTACCTCTCGAAGGTGGTTTCCACTCGTTTTGCTTAGGCAAACTGTTGTGGAGCATCATTCAATTGAGATGGGTTCATGGTCCAAAGGATTTCACGCTTTTCAACTTAGTTATGAAGGATTTCAACACGTTTTCAACTGGTTTTCAACTTTTCTTTGGTTTTATACAATATTGATGGAATCTGGACTCAATCAGACTCTTGACTCATTCCTTAGTCAAGAGTCGGCTTGAAAATGGATTTCCACCACAGAGATGGACCGATTAACGGATCAAACATGAATCTTCATCAAGAACAGCGCATTTGTTCGAATGGGCTGAGACCATCCAACCGAATGAACTGGGCTTGCTATTTTTCCGTTGATTGACACGTCGTCATACCATCTCCGTCAACCAAAACCGTTGTTTAAAGAAAAGTTTTACAAAATTTCAACTACAGATCATTCGCCCGAATGGCCATCCATCCGGATGACCATCCGACCAAATAACCTGACCCTAATAATTTCCATTGTTTAAACGCTTTTAACCAAACTCCAAATTTTAAATAATTCACAAACACCCACACACTGTTCGAATGGCCATCCGCTTCGATGACCATCCGTCCGGATGACCATCCGTCCGGATGACCATCCGTTCGGATGGAACCTATCCGTTCGGACCACCTATTGAACACTTAACCCGTTCGACATTCGGTTTACAACCATTCAGCCCTGAGGAAGACTTATGCTACTATTCACGTACGCAGGCTGACCCGACGCTCCCTTCAATCCAACCAGATCGTGTTTACTGATAAGCACGCACTGTGAGTATACTTGACCCCTTTTTATGCTTTAAAACACACTTTTGGGGTGTAACAAACATTCATATCTAAAAACGCACTTGTCAAAAGGCAGTACACATTCTAAACTACTGTCACATGCAAATGACTTACGAACATATTTACACGTGATGCTTGATACATATGTCCTAGGACTCTTACTCGTTACGTTCCACCTTAGCTAGTATGGTACTATAGTTCGACTCGCACCCGACGGGGTCTAGTTAAGGATAACACGCCCTGTTGGCTATCCTTCGCAGTTATCTCGGGACTTAGCTGGTAGTAATTGTCTTGTGAGTATATGTGTTGTGTTGTATCATGTTTATGTATGAGGAAGTTCGCAACGCTTTATCTACTTTACAACTATATCAAACATGTATACTCGCCAATACTTTTTGTATTGACATTATTTTAACGTATGTTGCAGGTTAATCGCAGGTTATCATGAAACACGATTAGGAAGTCTAGAAACTCACTTAGAATCTTGGTTGTCGGATTTGTATTGTTTGAGAGACATGAAATATGTATGACTGTTTGTTGGGATATTGTTTATTAGTATGGGAGAATGAACGCTTTAAATATTGTCACTAAATAGTTGTTATAGATTCTCTTGAGCAATCTGATTTGCCTAGTGTCGCGCCCCGATGATTCCGTCATCGGTTGGGGTGTGACACATAGCGAGGTGACGAGTTCCGGTCTAGCGAAGATAGGAAGGGGGTTTGCCTGCAGTCTGACATTACGAGAGGGAGATTGAAGAAATTCTAGAATTGGAGTTGTAGGGAAGTTGATTCTGATTAAATGTGGTTTTGGAATGGGGGAATGATTTTGGGGGGAGATGTTACAAGAAAATTTCTAATATATTTGATAGGGAAAATTTGGGGAAATTTTATTAAAAAGTTATGAGGAGGGAAAGTGCTTGAAAATTTAATAAGGGATCTTAATAGGATGAGTAAATGGTATCGGGTATCGGTATCGCTAACGAATTTAGCGAATTGGGTATATTTTCAGTACTGATTTGGTATCGACTTTTGAGATTTTCGGAACCGATCCAGTACGGTATTGGTTTTTATCCTCAAATACCGGTATCGAACCGTACCATACCGGGTATGTTCGGTACTTGTACCGGTAGCCACTTTTGGGGATTTTCAGTATCGGTATTTTTCGTATCGTTATTTTCGGTACCAGTTGGTACCGAGCTTATCCCTGGATCTTAAAGAGCTAAGCTACTCGAGTTTAGTTTGAAAAAAAAAAGCTTGAACGAATCGAGCTTAACGAGATTTAGCACGAGCCCAAACGTAAATCTTAGCTTGTTTTACTAAACAATTCCGAGCTCGAGCCCTAATTTCAATGCATATGTAAAGTGTCATTAAAAATTGTGGCATAAAGAAAGTGTCATTAAACACCGAGTTTAGTGGCATAAAAGCTAAATGACACTAAAAGTGAATGCTAAGCAAATATGACACACAAAAAGTGTCATTAAAACCTAAATTAGTGGCACAAAAACCAAATACCATTAAAAGCGTGTGCCACTATATGGAATTTTTTTGTAGTAAGTTTATGTTTCGGGTATTCCATTGATATCCATAAGATTATTTATGATGTATAATATACAAGTCTTACGAGCATTAAAATGTTGAATTTTAGTGTAGCGGACAATTTATTTTTCTTACAGTTTGACGCGGATCGGACACTTTATGTTTATATGCATTTTCTTGAAAGTTTATGTGTTTTAGTATTTTGTGCCCCTAATTAGGGGTTTTTATTTGTATTTCAACAATCATAAGCTTTCATGCCATTCGTTGCTCGTTTGGACAGTTTTCAGAACTAGGTGGCATAAATAGTGTGTTCCGGTGAATAGTTTCAGCATTTTGCCAACATATGTGGACATAGTTTGTAGTTTTCTCGCGACGCGACGAATGTAATGATATTATTTAAAATGTTTAACCATGTCCTATAATTGCTAGATTTACATGACCTAATCATGCCTAAATTAAATCGTAACGAACGTAATTAAATGTATTATTAAGTTGTTAAGTTGTACGAATTTACTATTTTTTTGTCGTTTGTCACATTGATATTGTTTGAAACTCTATATAAAAGGTGTTTAACAAGTCACCAAGTCATAACGGAGAATTCGTTAATGGAACAAAAAACATACAACAATAGAAAAGAACCAGCTTGGAAGCTGTCCTTTTTGGTTTTGTTTATTTGTACATTATCATGACACTTACTTTTAAATAAAACTTATATTAAAACATAATAAAACAATATATTTTGTAAGTTATAGGAGAAAGTGTTGTGAGTGTGACATATGTCATCTTATAGCTGGTTGGAAAAATGGAAGTCAGATTAACACTGTTGTGATGATGATGGCATATATGTTATGTTGGGACCGAAATTATTATAAAAAGTTCATGTGATGATGATGATGCTTGTAATCCATGCATCAACAAGTTGAGAAAGAGTTAAAAATATTAATAACTACCATGCATCACAAGAGGGGTGCTACACGTGTCATTGTGTCAAACACATCAAGCCAAACAGCAACCACTTGGTTACCATCCTTATTAACTTAATCCAATCACTCCCCCAGGCTGTATCCGACAACCCCACCACAAACACTCTTTACTGCTGTCGGCACACGCTTACAAAAAACTATATATAGTTCATAGTTTAGATATTACACACTTAAAACTAAACTAAACCAAAACAATTCACTCACAAGTAGCAAACTGTAACTACCAACTGAAAACAAATTAGTAATCAGATTATGGACACCTCTTCAGCTTTCAATTGTGGCAGCAGCACCGGAGAACTAATGCTGGCTTCGCGAAACCCAAAGAAGATAGCCGGAAGGAAGAAGTTCAAGGAGACTCGACACCCGGTTTACCGAGGAGTGAGGAGAAGAAATCCCGGCAAGTGGGTGTGTGAAGTGAGAGAACCAAATAATCAATCAAGAGTGTGGCTGGGGACATATCCGACAGCAGAAATGGCGGCCCGGGCACACGATGTGGCGGTTTTGGCCATGAGGGGGCGGTCGGCTTGTTTAAATTTTGCTGACTCAGTTTGGCGGCTGCCTGTACCGGAGTCTAACAATGTAAAGGATATACAAAAGGCAGCGGCTGAGGCTGCAGAGGCGTTTAGGCAGACGGAAGACGCCATGGAGTTGTTTAGACAGACGGAGGATGCCGGGGTGGGAACGAATGAATTGCTGGAAGAAGTGGTCTACGCCGATGATGTGGAGATGTTTGGAATGCCTGGATATATTGCTAGCATGGCTGAGGGACTCATGGTACCGCCACCTCAGATGGTGGGGTATGCTAACTTTGTGGATGATGAAGATTTTTGTGTTGACATGTCTTTATGGAGTTTTACGTAGTTTCTTTTAGTAAGATAGATTTTCATTGGGATGGCTGGCTTAAACCTTTTTGTATACAAGCCAATCAAGTATCTATATCATGTATTAAAGTCAATTCAAATATAAACAATATATATTCTATTTAACATCAATTTTGAACAATTGATGATCAATGTTGATTATATTTATAAACATGGGTCAAAATTATAGAACTTAATTATGTTAATTCAATCATAATGTAAATATAGATACCAAGTTAGAGATACTTACTTGTAGGGATAATTATCTTTGAGGAAAGAGATGAAGTCATAATTCTCGCTATGATACCTTGTGTTGATGGATCACACTAGAGAGAAATTTTAGTATTGGTGTTCTTCGTGAGTTTTTGATCACTTATCATCAACATATAAATATCAATAAATAAAGGTCATGAATAGTGATCCGTTATAAAAACTCTATGTATTCTCTATTAATGGTACCTAAAGGGAAATCATAACTGTCCCTTGAACTAATCATAATATTCGTGCAAGATCCGGACGAATCCATCAATTCGGTTGGGTGTTTTGAAACCAACTTGAGCGCCAAGGTGTTTAAGCAAAGATGAATGAGCTGTCTGGTTTTTGTTTGTTAATTTAGGGAATTAGGTATCTAATACAACACAGTAAGGCATATGGTCCTGTGGTTAGTGGGAGGCAGGTTAAATACCTGATCCGGGCGGAGACCTGGGTTCAAGTCTCGTCTCCTACCCAGCACCCCCTTTTTAATTTCATTTCATTTTACAACGAGTAAACTGTTATTTTGGTCCCTGAGGTTTGGTCACTTTTACCACTTTTGTCCAAAACTCAAACCTTTTAAATCTGGGTACCTGTGGTTTCACTTTTATAGCCATTTTTGTCCAAAAATGAAATCTGCTGATATTTGGCGAATAAAATCCTGTTATTTTATCCTTTTCCTCGGGGGCAAAACAGTCAATATAATTTTATTATAATACGTAATTAATTAAATTAATGAAATCAGCTGATATTTGGCCATTTTGCCCCTGAGAAAAATGACAAAATAACATGATTTTATTAGCTAAATATCAGCTGATTTCATTTTTGGACCAAAATGGCAATAAAAGTGAAACCACAGGGACCCAGATTTAAAAGGTTTTAGTTTTGTACTAAAGTGTCAAAAGTGACCAAACCTTAGGAACTAAAATGATAGTTTACTCTTTTACAACAAGTTTCACTTCCTTACAAATTTGCCCGCTAATGTTATATAAACTTTAAATACATTTAGTTTAAATGATATTAAATGGAAAAGTTAATAATTAATTAAATTGATTTCTTTATTATAGCTCGTGAAGAATTTTGGTTTAAAAGGGTTTGGATCTGATTTTCAAAACGGGTCGGATTTTCCTAGTACCCGTTTCGACAGATGTTACAATCATGTTGTAGGATGAGATCTTAGGAAGCATAACGTTGTAGGATGAGATCTTATCTTGCGATGACAAACGAGTGGGAAATTTTGAACGTTAAATTTTTTGCTTTATAAGGGGATTTTGGTTCTCAATGTAGGTCGAGGGCAGTTGACTACTGAAAATAGATGATGTAGTTTGGGTTGGTCTAAGTTGGAGGGTTCAAGAAGCTGTTGGTATGGTGTTAGTTACCATTTTTTTGAATAAAGTCGAGAATAACTCTGGGGTTTTGATTAACTTGGGAAAAACCATTATTAACATAAATTTATTTCAAAACTTTTGAAAATGTATAAAACTCAATGTTTTATAAACTCAAAAAATTTACATTAAAAGAAATTATTTGTGAATACTAGAAATCAGGGGTTAGGTTAAAGAAAATGAACATTTGCTACTGCAAATAGTTATTTGTTGGTAGTCTACGAAAATCATTTTGGGGTTAAAATTTTGATGAAATTAGAAGGACAATGGCGTACACAAATTGGATAAAGTAAATGCGTAGGGGAAATACAAACGAATGATTTTCAAATCTTTGATACAAAATAGAATATGAAATGATGGGAAATGGAATATAAGATACACGATAATAAGTTATTCACTAAATTAAATTGTCTTACAAGAATGTTAAAATAAACAAATAGTGAAATGTAAAGAAGTGGTTGACTAATCAAGACATCGGGTTCGTACGATGCGTGAGAAGCCGTGCTTTAGCCTATAAGTGAGTACTCACTCCGAGAATTCACAGGAAAGCATGATTGGTCTGTTTGTTGATTCGGATTTATGCAAAATACTTTCCTAGCCAGAAAACCCAGTCTACATGAATTCACCCTTTTAGATTGCATATGTTCTTGACATCGCGCGGACCTTTAATCTTGATGAGAGTTTGTGGATTGGGTTTTGCAACCCAGCAGTTGGATTCCATAGAGCTTATCATCCATTTTCTCTTCTTGGTAGGTTGTTGAGTCTCACCACGCTCCGAGTCTCTTGAGATGATGTTGATGTCACGACGTTTGCTAGTAGCGTCTGAAACGAGTTCCAAATCAGTGGTATTCCCCTTGGTATGATGAATGGGCTTGGTATCCGATGAGATCGTGATGATGTCGGACCCCATTTTACGAATAATCGAATCTTGGGTCTTGGTAGCGTTCACAAACGCTTTCCATTGCTCGTCACTTAAAAGATTGTATTCGTACGACATGGCATAATTTTAGTTTAGAAACAAGTTAAAAACAAGAACACATAAGTTGTTTAGGGTAAGGGTCACTTAGGGTTATACTCTAGGTCATGTGTCTAATAACCCAAATACCTATAACAGTGGCTCTGATACCAATTTGTAACACCCCAACCGATGGCGGAAACATCTTTGCATTACTTTGGTAGATTGTTCAACGGCTCATGGAAACTAAAATTTAAATATTATTAAATAACTTGAATTATCCATTATAACGAAAATATAAAGAGTTCAAGCAACTAAACATATAAGTCCATATTAAAAATTAAATTAAGTCTAGTAACATCCTTTTTATAGCAGTCTTATAAATCATTTTCACGAGTTATTTCCTGTAACATGCTCAAAATAAATGTTAACTACGAAGAGCTGGTGAGCACATAAGGTGAATACATATAGTAAGTAAAATCATAATTCATGGTATAGCAAGTATCATAAAGCAATTGTATAACTCAAATAAGCAAATAAGTTGTACATTCGAGGCTTTGTCGACTTGTATTAAAATCAATTTCTATCATTATTAAATAACTTGAATTATCCATTACAACGAAAATATAAAGAGTTCAAGCTACTAAACAAATAAGTCCACATTAAAAATTAAATTAAGTCTAGTAACATCCTATTTGATAGCAGTCTTATAAATCATCTTCAAGAGTTATTTCCTGTAATATGCGCAAAATAAATGTTAACTACAAAGGGCTGGTGAGCACATAGGGTGAATACATATAGTAATTAAAATCATAATTCATGGTATATCAAGTGTCATAAAGCAATTGTATAACTCAAACAAGCAAATAAGTTGTACATTCGAACCTTTGTTGACTTGTATTAAAATCAATTTCTATCATTCCCAGAGGTTTCCTCGTAAAAAGCCAAGGATTAAGAATACGGTGTCAGGCTAATAGATCTATCATATATTCCTGTTCGGGTTGTACAAAGTTAACGAATGTATGTTGGTATGTAGGTACTTAGCAAGGAAGCACACAATAGCACGTAAGATGAAAAACAACCATGAAGTTGGATTATGTAAGTAGGTATGAAAAAGAAAAAGTAGTGATGTGTGTGTTTTGGTATAAGCACATGTAACATCCCAAAAGTATGTAAAAAATTAGTAAAGTGAGAACTATGACCTCACCTGGATAGAGCTTAGAAAACAGAAACACTTTATACGTTGATGCACATGGTTGGAAATTCCAAGATATTATCCTAATCGAATTATGAGATTTGATTTTAATAAATGGACTTGGATTGCGTGAAGAGATTTTAGAAATAAGAGGAAATATTGGGAAATTTGGATAATATTTGAGAATTTATGGAGGTTTAATTAATTAAATAATTGATTAATTGTATTAAGAATTTAAGAAGATAAATAAGACTATAAATTCACCTAATTTTAATTAATCAAATAAATTTAATGGACTAAACTTCAAATAAATATTTAATGGCATAATTTATAAAAGTTTAACATAATATTTATAAAATAAGTGTAGATTTATAAAAATGTAAGTAGAACTTTATAGAAACAACTTTTATATAGTTAAAATAGTGTTTTCAGCTTCTAGGAACAATAAAACACTTTAAAGTTTACTATAGATAACTCTTAATTTTACATATAATATAATTGTTTTTAAAACTCTTTTTAACTTTAAGTTAGGATTTACAAAAATAAACGAATCTCTACTTTAATTACATTTTTTTATTTAATAAAATAGTTGCGCATTGTTATTAAAAGGATTTATAATAAACAAAACATATTCAATTTTTTGGTAGGGGTATTGAATAGTTACAGGTAAACGATTGGCGTATGATAATGTATTCATGAAACCTTGACCAATATACCTTGCAGCTCGTATTGTTTAAAAAGTCACTAAGTAATAAAGTCATATCAAAGAATTCGTTAATGGAACAAAAAAAAAACTTACAACCATAGAAAAGAAAAAAAACGGCTAGGAAGATGTACTTTTGAGTTTTGATTATTTGTACATTATCACAATACTTAGCTTTAAATAAAACTTACAATACAACGTAGATAAAAGTGAACACATCGTTACGGTATGTTCGAAGAAGTTTATAAAACGACATATTTCACACGCTATGTTATAGTTGGTTGGAAAAATGGAAGTGAAAAAAAAGGGTCTACCTATTGGTACACCAATGTGCCTATATGCACACCAAACCCTAGTTGAATCAGGGTTTACCTACGCTGCGTATAGACCTATACGCAACATATAGGGTTACCTCTATACGTTGCGTATAGAACTATACTCAGTGTATATAAACCATGGATTCCAGAGCCTTATCAGCAATCATTGCACAGAAAACAAGGGTTTATATAGGCTGCGCATAAGTCTATACGCAGCGTATATAAACCATCAGATTTTTTTGGGTCATTTTGGTAGGTTTGAGGCATTCGTTTTTCACAAAGTTTATATGCGCAACGTATAGACCTATACGCAGCGTATTTAAAAGGTCAAAAAGACAACGGTACCCTTGTTTTTGACTGCGTATAACCCCCAATGCAGGGGTAAAATGGTTTTTTTACTATACGCCACGTATAGCCTTATATGTGGCGTATATATGTGGCAAGTTTTGTAAAAAATACCATTTTACCCCTACATTGGGGGCTATACGCATCCAAAAACAGGGATAACACTGTCTTTTTCCCTTTATATACGCTGCGTATAGGTCTATACGCAGCGTATATAAAGGTTTTTTTTTTTATTGAAACATTTATACATTATTGGTTTTAGTAAATTTTATAAAAAAAGTTTTCTATTTAAAATAAATAAATAATTAATTATTTCTTACAAGCTTTTTTATACAATATTAATCAATATTATACGATAAATATCGTATCGTATAGGTGTAGTATAGGTCACGTATTGACCTCGTATAAGCTATAAGTGTGATATCGTATCATATAGGTGTAGTATAGGTCACATATTGACCTCGTATAAGCCTATAAGTGTCATATCGTATCGTATAGCGTAGTATATGTCCCATATAGCTCCCTTATAGGCCTATTGTTGTGGTTTAGGTCCCGTATAAGCATAAAGGCATATACAAGACCTATAGGAAACCTATACGATACTTCTACTATACTATACGATACGATATAACACCCGTATAGGCCTATAGGTGTGGTTTAGGTTCCGTATAGGCCTATAGGCATATACAAGACCTATAGGGAACCTATATGAGACTTATACTATAGAGTATAGGATACGATACGATACTATAGGATACTATACAACACTCGTATAAGCCTATAGATGTAGTATAGGTCCCTTACAGGCATATATGTGTGGTTTAGGTCCCGTATAGGCTTATATGTGTGGTTGAGATCCCGTATAAGCCTATAGGTGTGGTTTAGGTCCCGTATAGGCCTATAGGTGTGGTTTAGGTCCCATATAGCCCTATAGGCAGATACAAGACCTATATGAGACTTATACGACATTTATACGAGACTTATACTATACGATACGGTACTTAAAAATGTTTTTTTAAGTACACCCTTTATATACGCTGCGTATAGACCTATACGCGGCGTATATAAAGGGTTAAAAATATAATTTTACCACAGATTTAGGGTTAAAAATAAAAACTACCATTTATATACGCTGCGTATAGACCTATACGCATCCTATATAAAGGGTCAAAAAGAATGTTAGCCTTGTTTTTGGCTGCGTATAGCCTCCAATGCAGGGGTAAAATGCTCTTGTTTACTATACGCCGCGTATAGCCCTCTATGTGGCGTATATATGGGGCAAGTTTGGTAAAAAGACCATTTTACTCCTGCATTGGGGTCTATACGCAGCCAAAAACAGGGGTAACATTGTGTTTTTGACCCTTTAAATACGCTGCGTATAGGTCTATACGGGCAGCGTATATAGAGTTTTTTTTAGAAACATTTATACATTATTGGTTTTAGTAAATTTTATAAAAAAAAGTTTCTATTTTAAATAAATAAAAAATTAAGTATTTCTTAGATGCTTTTTTTATTCAATATTAATCAATTTTATACGATAAATATCGTATCTTATAGGTGTTGTATAGGTCAAGTATTGACCTCGTATAAGCCTATAGGTTTGATATCGTATCGTATAGGTGTAGTATAGGTCACGTATTGACCTCGTATAAGCTTATAAGTGTGATTTCGTATCGTATAGATGTAGTATAGGTCACGTATTGACCTCATATAAGCCTATAATTGTGATATTGTGTTGTATAGTGTAGTATATGTCCCGTATATCTCCCTTATAGGGCTATTGGTGTGGTTTAGGTCTCGTATAGGCTTATAGGTGTGGTTTAGGTCTCGTATAGGCCTATAGGCATATACAAGACATACAGGGAACCTATACGAGACTTATACTATACACTATACGATACAATACGATGCAATACGATACGATACTATAGGATACCATACAACACTCGTATAAGCCTATAGATGTAGTATAGGTCCCTTACAGGCCTATATGTGTGATTTAGGTCCTGTATTGGCTTATATGTATGGTTGAGGTCCCGTATATGCCTATAGGTGTGGTTTAGGTCCCGTATAGGCCTATAGGTGTGGCTTAGGTCTCGTATAAGCCTATAGGCATATACAAGACCTATAGAAATCCTATAAGAGACTTATACTACACTATACGATACGATATGATACGATACAATACTATACTATACGATATGATATAACATCCGTATAGGTCTATAGGTGTGGTTTAGGTCCCGTATAGGCCTATAGGCATATACAAGACCTACATGGAACCTATACGAGACTTATACTATACATGATACGATACGATGCAATACGATACGATACTATAGGATACCATACAACACATGTATAAGCCTATAGATGTAGTATTTAAAAATAGTTAACGATATGATATTTAAACGTTTATAGCATTCGAACGCACTAGACATGGTATCATAATTTAATTTAAATGATAACAATATAATATATTTGAACCGTATATACATTTTCCAAAACAATTTAACGGTATATAATATTATTGGTATAGTATTAACGGTTATATATTTTAAGCGTTTGAACCGGGTGAGAAGTTATACCACATATACATCAAAATAGCAAAAAAAAGGGGTATATACGCTGCGTGTAGCTCTATTCGCAGCGGATATAAACCCTTGTTTTCTGTGCAATGATTGCTGATAAGGCTCTGAAATCCATGGTTTATATACGCTGGGTATAGCTCTATACGCAGCGTAGGTAAACCCTAAGTGTGTAGATAGACAACCAAGGTATGCAGATAGTCTGAGAAAAAAAAAACATATAACAGATTAATTGACTATAATGTTTAAGTGGCATATATGCTCGAATCGAAATTTACCTATATATTAAAATTTACCTATATATTAAAAAATGAATTGAATGAATAGTGTTCAATGAATATATATATAGTAATACATATATAGTGATAAAAATAGAATTGAATGAATAATATCACTAACGAATGAGCAAATGGTATAGGGTACCGGTACCGGCATCGGTTTTTACCCTCAAATACCGTTGTCGTACCTGTACCGTCCGGTACCGAGCCGTACCGTACCAGGTATATTCGGTACCGGTACCCACTTTTAGGGATTTCGGTAATAGTATTTTTGGTATCGGTTGGTACGGAGCTCATCAAATCCTGTAGCAATGCAAGTAATTGCGCCGTTTAGATAACTTTTCTTACAATACAATTGAATGAATAGTAACATCACTAAGGAATGAGCAAATGGTATCGGGTACCGGTACCGGTATCAAATTTACCAAACCGGGTATATTTTTGGTGCCGGTTCTGCACCGGTATTCATCTGTTTTTACACTCAAATACCGGTGCCGTACCAATACCGACCAGTACCGAGCCATACAGTACCAGGTGTATTCGGTATCGGTACCCACTTTTGGGGATTTCGGTAACGGTATTTTCGGTACCAAGGTCATCCATATTTTAACGTGTTAGCACCGTAATAACTGAACTGAAAACAAACGAATTTCCAAAGTGTAGGACGTGTGGGTCCTATTATTATATATTATGTTATTTAAAATCGTTTTTTATGACGGAGTGACTATCTTTTTCACGACATTTTTATTTATGTTTTGATATTCGGTAACTACTTGCCGTTACTGACACACATTTTGCAGTCATTGGGTCTCTGCCGCAACGCGCGGATGGAAAATCAACCAGTTGTTATAAAAAGTTCATGTGTAGATGATGCACAACAGGTGCTACACGTGTCAGAAGCAACCACTTGGTTATCCATTTATTTATTTAGTTATTTATTTTTTAACACATATATAAAGCCAAACAGCAACCACTTGGTTATCCACTTATTCTCTCCTTCTACTTACTATCCTTATTTAACTTGATCCAATAATCCACACTCCCCCAGGCTGTATCCGACAACCCCACCACACACACTCTTATTGCACACGCATACAAAAACCTATATATTCTTCATCGTTTAGAAATTACACGCTTAAAACTAAACCAAAACAATTCACTCACAACTAGCAAACTGTAACTACCATCTGAAAACAAATTAGTAATCAGATTATGGACACCTCTTCAGCTTCTGAATGTAGCAGCAGCACCGGAGAACTGATGCTGGCATCGCGAATCCCGAAGAAGAGAGCCGGAAGGTAGAAGTTCAAGGAGACTCGACACCCGGTTTACCGAGGAGTGAGGAGAAGAAATCCCGGCAAGTGGGTGTGTGAAGTGAGAGAACCAAATAAGCGATCAAGAGTATGGCTGGGGACATATCCGACAGCAGAAATGGCGGCCCGGGCACACGATGTGGCGGTTTTGGCCATGAGGGGGCGGTCGGCTTGTTTAAATTTTGCTGACTCAGTTTGGCTGCTGCCTGTACCGGAGTCTAACAATGTAAAGGATATACAAAAGGCAGCGGCTGAGGCTGCAGAGGCGTTTAGGCAGACGGAAGATGCCATGGAGTTGTTTAGACAGACGGATGATGCGGTGGTGGGAACGAATGAATTGCCGGTTGTATAGTAGTGGTCTTCGCCGATGAGGAGGAGATGTTTGGAATGCCTGGATATATTGCTAGCATGGCTGAGGGTATGCCTACAGTTGCACCATTTACTCATCTAAGTTTACCGAACATTGCTGTTGTGGTTCTTCGAGCGAATTTTTATCTCAGATCTAGAGATGGGAGGTATAGGTAACCCAATGTTGTCTTCAGTCGTAAACGTATGGAGTCACATTTTTCCATTGGGTTATCCTATGTAACCATGTATTTTTCATTAACGGTTTAAAAATATCATCTTTGCTAAAAAGTTATGGTGATTTACCAATTTAGTTTATTAACAAGGTGGCGCCTTTTTGAGTTAGTAAATTAACAAATTACAATTAACTAATTCCAACAAGCATGGTTTCAAAATTCTGCTCATTGTATCTAGTGCATACATTAATGCAAGGTAAGGCCGGAGGGTGTGGAGGCGTCACCCTTGCCACCTCACCAACAATCGCGCCCCGACGGCGCCATCTGCCACACCGTGGCATTCAGGGGGGCACCATGGGTTGTCCGCCACTATGGTAACAAGGAAGAAGCTGTGTTCAGGTGAGGCCAGATGCATTTCATGCAATAAATTTTTTTTTGAATTTTGTTTAATATGGGGCTTTATCTCACACCCTACAATAAAGCCCTCTGGCTGACGTGTCGTGATAAAGCCCCTAGGGGCTTTATCCCACACCCCATAGCCTAAATGATAACCTCAGAAAACAAGATGGATCTTCCAAGTGTTTTTTTGGCATGACATGACCCCAACACCGTCCCAAGCTTGCTAAAGGGGGTGCTATCAATGGGTTCACGTGATGAGAGAATTGAATGTTGTTTGACCATTGTTGAACGGTAACATTTAAAAAATGTTTAATATAAAAAGGCAAATTGGAAAATAATAATCCCATCTTTCTGAAATTGGCCGATAATAATCCCAAGTCAGTTATTAGCCAATAATAATCCGACATCGTCCAATTTTTTTGTAAAATAGCCTTCCGTTAAAATAGCTTAACGGAGTTAAGTTTTTTTTTCGAATTACAAACCGATGTTTTAGGGTTTTTGATCAGAACGAGGATACGGGTCGATTGATGTAAAACTTACCTCAAAATACTGCTCCCAACCCACGAAAACGATGCTTTAATTAAGGTGTTTAGCTTCCAATTAACAAAATTCAAGCCATTTCGAACATATCAAGGTAAGTTTTACATCAATGGACTGGTATCCTCGTTTTGATCAAAAGCCCTAAAATATCAGTTTGTAATTCGGAAAAAAACTTATCTCCGTTAAGCTTATTTTAACGGCGGTCTATTTTACAAAAAAATTGGACGAGGTCGGATTATTATTGGCTAATAACTGACTTGGGATTATTATCAGCCAATTTCAGAAAAATGAGATTATTATTTTCCAATTTACCAATATAAAAATATACCACACCATATAAACCTATATAACCTAACCATTTTAACCAATTTTATGACACACCTTCTACAAAACTCTTCCATCTCTACAAAAATTTCTCTCATTACCATGTTTCCAACAGCAACGTCAACGCGTGTAGCCCTAATCACTCGATATTTGCTCAACGTCAAGCGATGGACACCGAGAACCCGTACCAAAGGAACCCACAAATGGGTGAAGTAGAGTACCATCCAATCATACCTTCTCCACTATCCTCACAAATGTCGATACCCGGTTTCATGTTTTACTCGCAAATGCCAAATTCGGCTCAAAATTCTCCCCGGTCCCCATTTTCGTCACAATTTTCATAATTCATACCCAAAACCAAAGTGTTCCCGGAACCCAACACATAACCAAAATCCAAGTGACTCCATCCAAGACTCTAGACATCGTAGACGGTCCAGAAGTGACACCTATCAAAGAGCTAACTTTGTCACGGGTATGGCTCAATGACACGATTAGTGGTAATATCTTTTGTCAAGTAGATTTATATATGTGTGAATTTATAGAGGTTTAATTAATTAATTGATTGATTAATTGTATTAAGAATTTAAGAAGAGAAATAAGATTATAAATTCACCTAATTTTAATTAATCTAATAAATTTAATGGATTAAACTAGAATAACTATTTAGTGGCATAATTTAAAAAAGTTTAAAATAACTTTTATTGAATAAGTGTAGATTAATAAAAATCTATGTAGAATTTTATAGAAATAACTTTTACATAGTTGAATTAGTATTTTCGGTTTCTGTTAATTTAAAAGGAAGAATAAAACACTTTAAAGTTTATTACATACAACTATTTAGTTTATAAATAATATAAAGAGAAAAATGCCCGGATAGTCCCTGTGGTTTCGCCTTTTTTCACCAATAGTCCCCAAGTTTCTAAAATTACCTGAATAGTCCCCAACTTTTCATTTTTTGTTCCCGGATAGTCCCTGGATCTAACTTCAGTTTGTTTTCTCTGTTAAGTGGGTGTGAAATTACCAATTTACCCTTAATAATTAATAAAAAAACCTAACCTTTTACCCACCCCCACCCCTTTCCCTTTCCCCTTTTCTTCTCTCCGACCGATGACCAAATCACCATCACCAGTTTTCCCTTTCTCTCTCTCCCTACTCTTTCTCCCTGGTACCACCATCACCTCCACCGCAGCCATCACCACCGACCACCACTGTCACACCCCAACCGATGGCGGAATCATCGGGGCATGACACTGAGCGAAACAGATTGTCCAGAAGTTTCCATAACAATTATCATTACCATTCAATTTAAATAACATGTCCCATACCATGTCTCAAACAGTAAACAAATTATTACAGATAAAATCTAGGCAAGTAATTCTGTTCCGACAACTCAGATTTAAATAGAGCAATTGTTTATCTGCTTCTAGAGACCCTTGATTCAATTACTACAGACAACTATTTGTTGGGCTCTAAAGCTTTATTCTAGCTTCAATTTCCTACCAGATTTGCATCCTAAGCACCTGTCACATACGTTAAAATAAAGTCAATACATAAAATGTATAGGTGAGCATACAAGTTTGATAATAGCATATAAAGTTCGAATTCATTTACGCATAACCAGCACGTACACATAGTGAAATGAAGCACGTTAGTTATCGACATAGATCCATCGATACCAATGACTGCGGGTTGACTGCCCGAGGCAGTTCGCAATACATGATTACCACCGTAATCCATGCAAGTAATTGTCCTTAACAACCCCCGTGCGAACGGGTGTTGAGTCCAAACTATAGTACTATCGTTGCTAAGGCAGGTAGACAGCATTCCATGTGTAAACATAACAAACAAGCATTCATAAGCCACGTATAACATGCATTAACGGTTAGCGTTCAAATAGTATTGAGTAGTGTGTTTGATGTGATTTGAATAGTTGTAACGTATGTAACACCCAAAAGTGCATAAAGCAAAAAGGGATCGAGTATACTCACAGCGGTTGATGGATTGAAGGGAGCGCTTAGCGAGTAGGCTTAGCCTGAATAGTTTGATAGCATAATAATAAGCGACGCGTAAAACGGAAAACAAGTGTTGGACAGTCGGACAGCTGGTCGATCGGACGGCCGACCGTTCGGTTGACAGTCCGCTCGGACCGCTGTCCGGTCGGTCGGTAGGCCGATCGGATGGCTGTTCGAGTGGATTGTTTCTTCCTTTGAGAAGGATGTGTTTGTGTATGATGGTTCGAATTTTGAAGTTTTCATTGTAGCATTTGAAAACATTGAAGTATCTTTACCCTTCAGGTCGGTCGATCGGACGGCTGTTCGATCGGCCGGCAACCCGATCGGTTAGGTATTTTTAGCAAGACAAGTTCTCAGCAGGGTGTCACCTGATCGGACGGTTGTTCGATCGGGTGGCACTCCTAGTGCATCGAACATGTTGAAAATCGATTAAGTGTTGAAGTATAGTATCTCATGATCCGAAGAGTAATTCGATCGGACAGTAGTCCGATCGAACAGCAGTTCGTTCAACACTAGTATTCAAAATAAATTAATTAAGGGTGGGACCATGTGTTAACCGATCGGCTGGCCAGTCGATCGGCTGACTGTCCGATCAGCTGGCTGTCCGTTCGGACAGCAGTCCGATCGGTCAGCATCTTGACCTGATCAGCCTATTCGTCTAACACTTGGTTGTTCTGATTGTTTGTCGTTTTATCGAGGTATTTTGACAACGAGTCGAACCATAGATCCCTCGTCCTTACTTAGTTCCCATGGTCGGACAGGAATCACCCAAATCCGGCCGGTGGACTGTTCGGAACGGAGTTTAACGTTTAACCCGAAATTGGTTAACCTCGTAGATAGAATCCGGATCTTGAGCCATGCAACCACCGGAGTGATTTGTAAGCCGGCACAGGCTCCGTTTCTATCGGTTTGAAGGCATTGAGTGAAAAAAAGTTGAAAGAAAGTTGGAAAATCATTCTTTCAATCCTTTTCACCGTGTCTATGTTTAGATCTATGAAATATCTTTGTTTGTTTATGTGGAAATCAGCTAGATCCAAGTTATTCTTGGTGGATTGAGGCCAAAACATGAAGTTCTTTAAGAACCCATGATGATATCATCCTAGAACACTTGAATTTTGATGGTTTCACGGTTAAAAGTTAAGATTTGAAAGATAGAAAGGTGTAGGAGTGCGTGTAGATCAAGAAAGTACAAGATTTAGGATGAAATCCTACCGGAATCAAGAGGAATCTGAGAAAAGGATGAGCTAAGCGTGCTGGTCGGACAGAGGTTTCCAAAAGTGGAAAGGATGACAATGACAGGGGTATTTATAGGATGCCAAATGAGGAAAGTGCTGGCCGATCGGCCAGGCAGCTCGATCGGACAGCCTGTCCGATCAGACAGCAGTCCGATCGGCTGGCTGTTCGATCGGCTGGTAGCCTGATCGATCAGCTGCACGTTTCGAGTGTTCGGTGCGGCGATTTTTTAAATTTTGATTTCGGTTGCGAGCGGTTCGATACGATAGGGTTTCCTAGTCAAATTACTTTTAATCCCAACCACTCATATCTCGCACTATCCCTTCTCCACTAATTATCATGGTTCGATTGTGATTCGAGTTCGATTGCATTTCGAGTTTCGATTGATTTCCACAACATACAAAATTAAACATGCGCAGGTAACACGTAAGGCACACACACACGTATAACAGTATTCCAAATGCGTATTTCGAGTTGAGATTTGATTCGATGTCGATTGGATTAGTTAGCTTTATCGCATTGTTACTTCCTATAATTCACAGTCGTGGGTCTATTGAATAGCGATTAACATATGTCGATTTATTGTAATTATAGACACTTACTCCACATAATAGCTAAAATAAAAGAAATCTATAATTAGTCGGTTGCGCGAAATCGGTCGTTGACTTGACCTTGACTTTGACTTCTCGAAAACACGGGGTGTTACAGCCTCCCCTTGTTTAGGGAATTTCGTCCCGAAATTAGGCTGGAAGTTGTGCAACACCGTGAATTACATTGGAGAACTTTCTCTTTCTAGACTTTCTCTTTAAATAACTGCGGGTACTTCGCCTTCATGTCGCCTTCGAGTTCCCAAGTGAACTCTGCGCCCCGTTTGCCTTCCCATCGGACTTTCACAATAGGAATGCGAGAGCGTCTGAGTTGCTTGGTTTGGCGGTCCATGATTTCGATAGGATTTTCCACGAAGTGTAATGTTTCGTTCACTTGTAGGTCATCGAGAGGTACAATTAGATCATGCTCAGCCAGACACTTTCGGAGGTTCGAAACGTGGAAAGTCGGGTGGACGTTACTAAGTGCCTCCGGTAGTTCGAGTCTGTAGGCGACTTTTCCGATCCTTTCCAGAATCTTAAAAGGTCCAACATATCGAGGCGCGAGCTTTCCTTTCTAGCCGAAGCGGACCACACCCTTCCAAGGTGATACCTTTAGGAGTACGTAGTCACCAACGTCAAATTCAAGGGGCTTGCGTCGTCTATCGGCATAACTTTTCTGTCGATTCCGAGCTTTTACCAGGTTGTCTCGAATTTGGAAAATCTTGTATGTCGTTTATTGTATTAGCTCAGGACCGGTTAATTGTGAATGCCCGATCTCGTGCCATACAATAGGCGATCGACATCTTCTTCCGTATAAAGCCTCGAATGGTGCCATTTGAATGCTGGAATGATAGCTATTATTGTACGAGAATTCGACTAACGGCAGGTATTTATCCCAATTACCACCGAAGTCTATGACACACGAATGGAGCATGTCTTCAAGAGTATGAATCGTTCTTTCAATCTGACCGTCGGTTTGAGGGTGGAAAGCGGTACTTAGATTTAGCGATGTACCGAGTGCCATTTGAAATGTTTCCCACAGTCGCGAGGTAAACCGAGCGTCACGATCAGAGATGATATCACGAGGCGTCCCATGATTACAAATGATCTCGTCGGTGTAGATTCGGGCTAATCGTTCTACCTTGTAGTCTTCCCGTATTGGCAAAAAGTGAGTTGTTTTAGTCAATCGGTCAACCACAACCTAAATGTTGTCTTGACCTGATGACGTGTGTGGTAGCTTTGTTATAAACTCCATAGCTATACTCTCCCACTTCCACATGGGGATCAGGGGTTGCTCGAGTAAGCCAGAGGGTCTTTGATGTTCAGCCTTGACTCTTGCACATGTCAGGCATTTTCCTACGTAGAGGGCAATATCCCTTTTCATGCCGGGCCACCAGTACTTGTAGCGAAGATCCTGGTACATTTTGTCGGCACCGGGATGAATAGAATACCGGGCTTTGTGGGCTTCGTCCATCAAGATCTGTCGTAGATTGGTTCGTTTGGGAATCCAGATTCGGTCCAGAAAGTGGAATATCCCATTCGATTTGCTCACAAGTTGGGCTCCATCGTGGTAGATTCTTTCCTTCTTCAGAGTGCGTTCATTAAAACATGCATGCTGAGCTTCGCGAATGAGGGTTTCGAGATCGTACTGGGCTTGAACATTACGAGTGCTAAGCAGATAGCTCCGTCTGCTGAGTGCATCGGCAACAACATTTGCTTTGCCTGGGTGATAACGAATCTCACAGTCATAATCGATGAGAAGTTCTACCCATCGGCGTTGACGCATATTAAGTTCCTTCTGATTAAAGATATGTTGTAGGCTCCTATGATCGGTGAAGATCGTACACTTGGTACCGTACAGGTAGTGTCGCTAAATCTTTAACGCAAAAACAACTGCGCCTAGCTCGAGGTCATGGGTTGTATAGTTCTTCTCGTGGATTTTGAGCTGACGAGATGCGTAAGCTATAACCTTGTCCCGCTGCATAAGGACACAACCAAGACCAAGGTTGGAAGCATCACAATAGACAATGAAATCATTGTTTCGGTCCGGCAATGTGAGAACGGGAGCATTGCAAAGCATGTGTTTCAGGGTTTGGAACGCAGACTCCTGTTTGGTTCCCCAAACAAAAGGTTTGTCTTTATGCGTGAGAGCGGTAAGCGGCACAGCGATCTTTGAGAACCCCTCGATAAATCATTGATAATAGCCCGCTAGTCCGAGAAAAGAACGGACTTCAGATGGGTTCTTAGGTGTAATCCAACTCTTAACGGCTTCGATCTTCGCAGGGTCGATGTGAATACCTTGACTATTAACAATGTGACCCAGAAACTGAACCTCCTCCAACTAGAATTCACACTTGGAGAACTTGGCGTAGAGTTGATTCCCCTGGAGTAGCTCGAGAACCAAATGTAGATGTTGCGCGTGTTCGGTTTTCGATTTGGAATAGATCAAGACATCGTCGATGAATACGATGAAGAAATGGTCGAGATATGGTTTACACACGCGATTCATCAGATCCATGAAAACCGCAGGTGCGTTGGTTAAACCAAAGGGCATAACAACAAACTCGTAGTGGCCGTAGCGAGTGCGAAAAGCGGTTTTAGGTATATCCTCTTCTTGAATACGCAGCTGGTGATAGCCTGAACGTAGATCGATCTTTGAGAAACACGTAGCACCTTGCAGTTGGTCAAATAAATCATCGATGCGAGGTAGGGGATAGCGGTTCTTGATAGTTAGCCTATTCAATTCCCGATATTCGATACACATCCTGAACGACCCATCCTTCTTTTTGGCGAAGAGGACTGGCGCGCCCCAAGGAGAGGTGCTCGGGCGAATGAAACCTTTCTCAAGTAATTCCTGGAGTTGGTTTGAGAGTTCGCGCATTTCTGACGGTGCGAGTCGGTAGGGAGCTTTGGCAATAGGGTTGGCTCCAGGAATGAGGTCGATACGAAAGTCGATATCACGACTTGGCGGTAGTCCGGGAAGATCCTCTGGAAAAACATTAGGGAATTCTCGAACCACAGGAACGTCTTTCACTTCCTTCTTCTCTTTCTTTTCCTTCTCCGCTACTACAATGTTAGCCAAGAAAGCCCTGTATTCCTTGCGGAGATACTTGCTAGCTTGAACACATGACATGAGCTTGAGACCTTTCGAAGTAGTATCACCGTAAACACACAATAGATCACCATTCGCCAGCGAGAATCGGATCATCTTGTCGAAGCACACAACTTCAGCATGGTTTTCGCGAAGAAAGTCCATGCCTACTATGACGTCAAAACTTCCGAGTTGCATCGGAATAAGGTCGATTGGGAAGATGTGATTGTTGAGCTCAAGAGTACAATCACGAAGTACAGAATTTACGGCGACAGTTCTTCCGGTAGCGACTTCAACATCGAACGTCGAGGAGAGTTGGGAGCGTTTACGACTAAGGAGCTTCTCGAATTCGAATGACACAAAGAAATTATCTGCTCCAGTATCAAATAAACACGAAGCATAAATACCATTCACAAGGAACGTACCATTAACGACGTTGTTGTCGGTTTGGGCTTGACGCACGTTGATGTTGAAAGTTCTGGCGTGTGCGGCCTGTTGTTGTTGCTGCTGCTGTTGTTGCTGGTGCTGCTGCTGCTGTTGAGGCTGCTGCTGCTGATGCTCTTGTTTCACAACCCTGTTTGGGCACATGTTGGCGAAGTGATTAGGATCGCCACATGCGAAGCAGGCTCTGGTGTTGACCGCGGGTGCCGGAGGAGCATGTTGACCCTGAGGGGTGGTGAGTAAGGCTTGATGAGCAGGAGCTTGTCGAGCACGGCAGTTGGTAGTAAAATGGCCGTACATATTGCAATGAGAACAAAAACGGCAAGCAATGGCAGTCGGGTGGTGGTAGGTACAAGTAGGGCAGAGCGGGTGTGGCCCAGTGTATGCACGCTTTGCAGGCGGTGCATTTGCCACAGGCGCCGCTACTTGACGCTGTTGGGCTGGTACAGCTTAAATCGGTGCAGCAGTGATCGCACAGTTCTTGTTGCTGGAGTTGTTCTCTCTCTTGTTCTTCCTCTTGTTGCTCGATGAGGTGGTGGTTTCAGCAGTTGGTGCGGCGGTGGTAGCTTGATTCAGGTGCTTTGAAGTTTTATCCCAGACACCGGCCTTGACCCGCTTGTCATTGATTTCAGCAGCCAGTAGATAAGTTTCTTCGATCGTCGTAGTCTTAGCCGCTTGAACGAAATCAGCAACACAGTCAGGCAGGGCTCGGATATACTTCTTGATTGCCATGTCTGGAGTCTTTACCTGATCGGGACAAATGATGTTGAGCTGTTTGAAGCGAGCAGTGAGTGCAGCATTTTCACCATCCTTTTGCTGTATGTGCCAAAATTCATTCTCTAGCTTCTGACGTTCATGAGGAGGGCAGAATTCTTCCAGCATGACTTCCTTGAGCTCGTCCCACGACAGGCCGTAGGCTGCATCGTTCACTCACTTGTTCCTCTCGGCCGTCCACCAGTCTAGTGCACGGGACTGGAAAACGCCGGTAGCATTCAGAGTTCGGAGGTCATCGGGGCAACCACTCTGTCGTAGAGTGACCTCAATGGAGTCAAACCATTGGAATAGTGCGGTAGGACCTCCCTCACCAGTGAATTCTTTTGGCCTACACGACTTAAATTGCTTGAAATTGAAGGTCTTGATGGTGGCTTTAGGAGCTTCGGTCCTTGATTCCTCAGATGATTTGCTGACATTCTCGTAAACATCACTCACGGCCTTTTCTACACTTTTAGCGATGATGGCAACAAAGCGTTTGTCTCTCTTTTCTTGACGAGAAAGTAAGGGATGACGGGATCCAGATGACATTGTCTGCAACAGACATCGTCACAGGACTCAACCCATTGTATTCGAATCTCACCCCACACGTCTACTACTTACTAAAGCTCAGGAACACATACAATTACGTAGGCGCATAAACACATAATCAATCAGTCACAGATTCACATAAGCACAGATTCACACAGTCACGTAAGCATATAGAGCACAGAGTCACAGAAGCACCTAACCATGTAGTCATAAGAGGCAGTCAGAATACAGAAACCTATCATTCACAGTTCGCGAGCGTTCGAATATAGCAATCGCATTTGATATATCGAGTCGTGTAGTATAAGCGTAGCATAAGGTCGTCCATAATTTAGCGATTTGGCAGCGTATCGAGATAGAAATGCAGTGCGAGTTGTGCGTGTCGATCGAAGTGAAAGCAAAAATCGAGTAAATCTCCAAAATTTAAACACATAAATAGGTAAACACATATATAAGCACATAAAATCGACGAAACATCAGAGCCGGCAGTTGCGGGCTCAGAATCGAACACATAAAATTCGAGATATAGATCGTCTGCGGCTAGTAGACTTCGACTACCCAAAGTGGTTCGACTATTCACAAGGACCTGGTGTGCACATTTGACCTTCAGGATTATGCTTTCGCCTCGATTCTTGGGCGTTTGGCACATATCCCGTTAGTCATATTGCGACTTCAAGTCGTTGGAGTCCGTCGAAACTTTGGTGAGAGCTTTGTAAAATGAGCGGAACAAGTAGTCAAGGTTAGGGTTTCACCCCTAGCTTAACAACTTTGTCCCTGTTTTAATAAAATAGAGGAGATTATTCATTAAAATATGGATTTCACTCCTGATTTGGCATAATTCTCCCCGTTTGTAGATAAAATGCGGGTCGATTAAGCAACTTTAGTCGAGAGTTTGCGGTTTTCACACCTAATCTCGACTTAGTTGCTTATTTGCGGTTGAAAATTCGAGTGCAGTAATAGTGCTGCGTGTGCGAGAATAGCGAGAAAATAGTAGTAAACTTATGCAAAATCCCTAACGGACATGCATAAGTTGGTCTGCTGGTTCCTAACTATACTCGGACTAGGTCGTGTCTTGCCTAATTCTCTATAGTTATGGCTCTGATACCAATCTGTCACACCCCAACCGATGGCGGAATCATCGGGGCATGGCACTGAGCGAAACAGATTGTCCAGAAGTTTCCATAACAATTATCATTACCATTCAATTTAAATAACATGTCCCATACCATGTCTCAAACAGTAAACAAATTATTACAGATAAAATCTAGGCAAGTAATTCTGTTCCGACAACTCATATTTAAATAGAGCAATTGTTTATCTGCTTCTAGAGACCCTTGATTCAATTACTACAGACAACTATTTGTTGGGCTCTAAAGCTTTATTCTAGCTTCAATTTCCTACAAGATGTGCATCCTAAGCACCTGTCACATACGTTAAAATAAAGTCAATACATAAAATGTAAAAGTGAGCATACAAGTTTGATAATAGCATATAAAGTTCGAATTCGTTTACGCATAACCAGCACGTACATATAGTGAAATGAAGCACGTTAGTTATCGACATAGATCCATCGATACCAATGACTGCGGGTTGACTGCCCGAGGCAGTTCGCAATACATGATTACCACCGTAATCCATGCAAGTAATTGTCCTTAACAAACCCCGTGCGAACGGGTGCTGAGTCCAAACTATAGTACTATCGTTGCTAAGGCAGCTAGACAGCATTCCATGTGTAAACATAACAAACAAGCATTCATAAGCCACGTATAACATGCATTAACGTTTAGCGTTCAAATAGTATTGAGTAGCGTGTTTGATGTGATTTGAATAGTTGTAACGTATGTAACACCCAAAAGTGCATAAAGCAAAAAGGGATCGAGTATACTCACAGCTGTTGATGGTTTGAAGGGATCGCTTAGCGAGTAGGGTTAGCCTGAATAGTTTGATAGCATAATAATAAGCGACGCGTAAAACGGAAAACAAGTGTTGGAGAGTCGGACAGCTGGTCGATCGGACGGCTGACCGTTCGGTTGACAGTCCGCTCGGACCGCAGTCCGGTCGGTCGGTAGGCCGATCGGATGGCTGTTCGAGTGGATTGTTTCTTCCTTTGAGAAGGATGTGTTTGTGTATGATGGTTCGACTTTTGAAGTTTTCGTTGTAGCATTTGAAAACATTGAAGTATCTTTACCCTTCAGGTCGGTCGATCGGACGGCTGTTCGATCGGCCGGCAACCCGATCGGTTAGGTATTTTTAGCAAGACAAGTTCTCAGCAGGGTGTCACCTGATCGGACGGTCGTTCGATCGGGTGGCACTCCTAGTGCATCGAACATGTTGAAAAATCGATTAAGTGTTGAAGTATAGTATCTCATGATCTGAAGAGTAATCCGATCGGACAGTAGTCCGATCGAACAACAGTTCGTTCAATACTAGTCTTCAAAATAAATTGATTAAGGGTGGGACCATGTGTTAACCGATCGGCTGGCCAGTCGATCGGCTGACTGTCCGATCAGCTGGCTGTCCGTCCGGACAGCAGTCCGATCGGTCAGCATCCTGACCTGATCAGCCTATTCGTCTAGCACTTGGTTGTTCTGATTGATTGTCGTTTTATCGAGGTATTTTGACAACGAGTTGAGCCATAGATCCCTCGTCCTTACTTAGTTCCCCTGGTCGGACAGGAATCACCCAAATCCGGCCGGTGGACTGTTCGGAACGGAGTTTAACGTTTAACCCGAAATCGGTTAACCTCGTGGATAGAATCCGGATCTTGAGCCATGCAACCATCGGAGTCATTTGTAAGCCGGCACAAGCTCCGTTTCTATCGGTTTGAAGGCATTGAGTGAAAAAGAGTTGAAAGAAAGTTGGAAAATCCATCTTTCAATCCTTTTCACCGTGTATATGTTTAGATCTATGAAAGATCTTTGTTTGGTTTATGTGGAAATCGGCTAGATCCAAGTTATTCTTGGTGGATTGAGGCCAAAACATGAAGTTCTTAAAGAACCCATGATGACATCATCCTAGAACAATTGAATTTTGATGGTTTCACGGTTAAAAGTTAAGATTTGAAAGATAGAAAGGTGTAGAAGTGCGTGTAGATCAAGAAAGTACAAGATTTAGGACGAAATGTTACCGGAATCGAGAGGAATCTGAGAAAAGGATGAGCTAAGCGTGCTGGTCGGACAGAGGTTTCCAAAAGTGGAAAGGATGACAATGACAGGGGTATTTATATGATGCCAAATGAGGAAAGTGCTGGCCGATCGGCCAGGCAGCTCGATCGGACAGCAGTCCGATCGGCTGGCTGTTCGATCGGCTGGTATCCTGATCGATCAGCTGCACGTTTCGAGTGTTCGGTGCGACGATTTTTGACATTTCGATTTCGGTTGCGAGCGGTTCGATACGATAGGGTTTCCTAGTCAAATTACTTTTAATCCCAACCACTCATATCTCGCACTATCCCTTCTCCACTAATTATCATGGTTCGATTGTGATTCGAGTTCGATTGCATTTCGAGTTTCGATTGATTTCCACAACATACAAAATTAAACATGCTCAGGTAACACGTAAGGCACACACACACGTATAACAGTATTCCAAATGCGTATTTCGAGTTGAGATTTGATTCGATGTCGATTGGATTAGTTAGCTTTATCGCATTGTTACTTCCTATAATTCACAGTCGTTGGTCGATTGAATAGCGATTTACATATGTCGATTTATTGTAATTATAAGCACTTACTCCACATAATAGCTAAAATAAAAGAAATCTATAATTAGTCGGTTGCGCGAAATCGGTCGTTGACTTGACCTTGACTTTGACTTCTCGAAAACACGGGGTGTTATAACCACCACCATCGTCACAACTACCCCTGCCACAACATCAGCGAATGAATAAGTCTCAGCGAATAGACTGATTCTGCGGATGGACTTGTAAGTTTCAGCGAATGTACAACATCAGCGAATGGACTACAACATCAGCGAATGAATAAGTTTCAGCAATCAATATAAACATAATTGATTTGAGCTCTTGATTCGTTCGAATTAAAACAAACTAGATCCGCTGTAATTACTTGATCCGTTAGTCTTCAAATCCTGGATTCGTGCTTATGGATCCGTGCAGATCAAGAGAAATGTGTTGATCCGTTCAAACAATCAGAGTAGGTCCGCTTGAAATGTTGATTCGTTAAAACAACAAGTCGATCCGTGCGGATCAACTAAAGAAGTTGATCTGTTACTTTACTTGATTCGCAAAAATTTATAACAATCAAATCCAAGTTAGATACGTTCCAAAGTAGGTTCGCTGATCTAATGCAGGTTCGTGACACAACTAGACCCCGATCTGTCACACCCCCAAAATCCACCATGCGGTGTACCACCTCTTGGAGGCGTGACGTGACCAGGATCGAGCCACCAATCATATTGAACATCATAATTAAGTAAATAAGACCAACCACAATACGATTGGTGACCAAAGCTAGTTAACCATGTTTAGTTTAAACAGCGGAAGCATAAAAGTAAATCCAAAAGCATAAGTTCACAGTTCATAAGTTTAAAGTCCAAAACGTAGGTTTAATAAGTTCATACGGATTAAATATTTAACACGGGACACATTCCACAACAACCTTCTCCTCGCGCAAGCTCCATAAGTACCTAACGACCTGCAAGGCATGTAACAACGAGTCAACAACAAAGTTGAGTGAGTTCACAGTTGGTTGTTCAGTTAATGAGTTCGTATCAGAAATTGCAAGTTCGTTTCATAAACATGTATTACCCATTATCCTTGATTCCCAAACCTTTACGATATTTAGTGGGGGCTTCCCATTATGTATGTTACTAGACTAGGCGTATCCATAAGTGTCCTGCCCAACCCGAGGACGGTGTTAAGTATGAGTGTACGTAGGTTTTATGTACGTGCCCTTCTCAATCCGAGGACAGTAGTAAGTATGAGTGTACGTAGGTTTTACGTACGTGCCCTTCTCAATCTGAGGACAGTAGTATGTATGAATGTACGTAGGTTTTACGTACGTGCCCTTCTCAATCCGAGGACAGTACTAAGTGTGAGTGTACGTAGGTTTTACGTACGTGCCCTTCTCAATCCGAGGAGAGTAGTAGGTAGTCTAGTAGTGTTGATAATATAATAGTTATTCAATCCCATTCCCAACCACCGGGAATCCCATGCCTTAGTAAGGGTGTGAACTCACCTAGGTTTGCTCGGTTAGACTCTCAAATATAGCTAACAATCAAGGTCGGTCAATCACGTCCTAATATGATTACCAGTTAGTCATTTAGTGGTTTCAAATAGAGCACAAAGTTCCTAAACGTGTCTATCACATAACATGCATCACTTTAACGGTTTATGCCCATATAAGTTCCCCATCCATTCCCCACTCATAAACAAACATACGATATTGCACATAACACATATAACATGTTAGATCATTCACAGATAGCATACTCGACATTTAGAGATGCAAATTACAACTTATGTCATTTCAGCATTAATATTCAAAACCGGGCGGTTTTCGGACATCTTAATAAATTAGTTAACTTATTCCAAAAATTCCCAAATTTTTACAGAATGTCTTAAACATTCCAAATTTTATTGTGTAAAAATATCGGCGTCCAGTTCATTACTAATATTTTATAAAAATTCATTTTCCGGACTGAACTCAGATTTATCGTTTTCTGACCACAGTCCACGGAATAATTTATTTAAAATTCATCGAGAGTCCGATTTACGAAATTCCAGTGAGAGAATTACAAATACATCGGTGGTCATCTACAGTACAAGTTTCATGATCTAACTCCACACAGAAATCAAGTTATGACTAAAAATATAACTCTCATTTACTGCTGTAAAAATGCAGCTTTAGCTGCTGTTACATAACGGCACTTTAAAAATAGTAAACGAAGTCCAAAAATTATGATTCAGGTGCCAGTAGAACCGTATTTCATAATGACACGTTGTGGACTCAAGAAAATCAGTTTTTCGTTTAGTTATGACCTGTTTAGAGCCAGTTAAAGTCGGCTGAAAATGCAAATCAGCAAGCTGTTTATAGTATAAGTGCCTTTAAAAAGTACATATACGATTACCATTCATTCTAATACGAGTAACATCAGGCCATAAGCCATTTACAGCAGGTTTTGTTTATTTATTTCAGATTTAACATGTATTCATCATCTTTTAACACTACCTCATCTCTTTATCCAACCTTCGTCCTTTATGTTCAAGATTAGTTTAAGTTCTTTAGAGTTCTTTTGCTTTTGATCTTTAAACACTATTAACCACTTAAATAACAAGTAAAACACAAGGATCTAAGTGCTTACCACTAGCACAAAGCTAGGAGAGTTCAAGTGTAGAAAAGTGGTGGTTAATAGCGAATGGAGAAGGTCCTTCAACTTCCGAGTGCACCAAGCTTCGTTGTTGATCCTATTGCACCTTGTATGTATGAGAAATTGCTAGAAGGAAGCTTGATGGTGGTGATATGGTAGTGGTGTGGTGGAGCCGTGAGGGTGTAGGAGGGAAGGGGAGAAGATGAGTTAGTTGATGTGTGTTGGATGAAAGAAAGTGATGAACTCTCATGTATACTTATAGTCCAATTAATGTGAATGTCCATCATGTATTGTGTTCTAATATCCTCCAACATAATCTATTACTTTAATAAAATATCTTGGGGGTTTGTCCCCACTCCACAAAACCGTAGGAAGGGGGTAAGGGTTGGGTGGTGTAATAGTTAGTTAAGTTCTAGTTGCAATCTAATGATATTTATTTAGTATTTTTAGTGTGTTAATTAATATAAGGGGTGTTAGGGTATTCGGGGACCCTAACTAGTCCAGAAAAATAAAAACAATGCCTCTGGTAATATTTTAGTATTCCGGGTATAGTCCGGTTGTTCGGTTCGGTGTTGTTCCGTTAAAGTGCTTAATTAATCCGTAAAGTGTCCTACATATATATATTTTTGTAACGTTTTTAATTTTCAACACTCAGGAAAATATAACGGACTATTTAGTGACCTTTCTGTACACTATTAGTATATTAACAAGTACATGTAAGTATAACACAGTAAATCAGAGAGCAGTTAAATGATTCAGCACAGTCATCAAGCACTTTATTTATCATTAATAAACTGTACGGAATACATGTAAATTTGAGGGTTGTCACATTCTCCTCCTGTTAAGAGAATTTCGTCCCGAAATTTAGCGCTTGGTTACTGAGGAAGCTAGTTAAGTTGCGTTGTTTTCCTGATTTTTCATGGGGTGTCACATCATCCCCCCGTTGATTTGGAATTTCATCCCGAAATTCTGCAGTAGCTTCAGCCTCAGTAGTGGTTGCGTTTTTCTTAAACAGTTGGGGATACTTGAGTTTCATTTGGTCTTCTCGTTCCCAGGTATACTCTGGGCCACGACGAGCATTCCAACGAACTCGAACGAGAGGTATTCTTGTGCGCTTGAGAATCTTAACATCTCGATCAGTAATCTCTACTGGTTCCTCGACGAATCGCAGCTGGTCGTCGATTGTGAGTTCCTTGAGAGGAACTATGAGGGTCTCATCTGACAGACACTTCTTCAGATTCGACACATGGAAAACATTGTGAACTCCGCTGAGTTCTTCAGGTTGATTCAACCTGTAGGCGACTTAGCCAATTTTCTCAATGATCTCGAACGGTCCGACATAACGCGGATTGAGCTTGCCTCGTTTGCCAAAGCGGACTACACCTTTCCAAGGTGAGACTTTGAGTAGCACTCGATCCCCAACCTGGAACTCGAGTGGTTTTCTTCCTTTATCAGCATAGCTTTTCTGACGGTCACGAGCTGCCGCCATTCGCTGTCGTATCTGAGCAATTCTCTCGGTGGTATCTACCACAAGTTCTGGGCCAGTGATTTGGCTGTCACCAACTTCTGCCCAACAGAGAGGTGATCGGCATTTGCGTCCGTACAATGCCTCGAACGGAGCGGCTTGGATGCTGGTGTGGTAGCTGTTGTTATATGAAAACTCCACTAACGGGAGGGGCTTTTCCCAGCCTTTACCAAAATCGATTACACATGCCCTAAGCATGTCTTCAAGGGTTTGGATGGTGCGTTCAGATTGCCCATCCGTCTGTGGATGATATGCCGTGCTCATATCTAAACGTGAGCCAAAAGACTTGTGCATAGCTTGCCATAGTTCAGAGGTAAAACGCACGTCACGATCAGAAATGATGGAGGTTGGCACTCCGTGCCTTGATACCAATTCCTTTAGGTAAATATCTGCAAGAGTAGAAAACTTATCCGTTTCCTTGATGGCCAGAAAATGTGCAGACTTGGTCAGTCGATCCACGATCACCCAAATGGTATCGTTTCCGCGTTGAGATCTAGGCAGGCCAGTAACGAAATCCATGGAAATTTGCTCCCATTTCCATTTCGGGATCTCTGGTTGTTGGAGTAGGCCTGATGGTTTCTGGTATTCAGTCTTGACTCTCGCACAAGTCAAGCACTTACTGACGTAGGTTGCTATGTGGGCTTTCATACCGGGCCACCAGTATGTAGTCTTGAGGTCGTGGTACATTTTATCCGAACCAGGATGTACCGAATAACGAGACTTGTGTGCTTCATCCATCACAAGCTCGCGTAGGTCTCCATACAGTGGAACCCAGAAGCGTCCGTTTACATAGTAAGCGCCGTCTTCCTTTTGCTCTAGTCGCTACCTCGATCCTCGCAAGGACTCGACCCTGATGTTCTCTGCTTTCAATGCTTTGACCTGAGCATCACGAATTTGAGCGGGAAGGTTGGATTGGATGGTAAGTTGTAACGCACGTACACGCTTAGGTAGAGTATCCTTCCGACTGAGGGCGTCGGCCACAACATTGGCCTTGCCCGGATGGTATTTGATCGCGCATTCGTAATCATTCAAGAGATCGACCCATCGGCGTTGTCGCATGTTTAACTCCTTTGGCTTGAAGATATGCTCGAGACTCCTGTGATCGGTGTAAATGGTGCACTTGGTACCGTACAGGTAATGTCTCCATATCTTAAGTGCGAAAACAACTGCTCCCAGCTCCAAGTCATGCGTAGTGTAGTTCCTTTCGTGAACTTTTGTCACACCCCGGATTTCCACGTGTCACCGGTGGGCCCGGTGGGGAGTATCGTGACGTGGTTGGCAACATCATAGTCAAACAACACAATATTTAAATGCACAGCGGAAGCAAAAGATAAATATATTACCATCCGAATATAACGTAATATCAAAGTATTACAATGGAAAGTAAAGGATCCACAGGCGGATCATAAAACGTAAACATTGTTCAACAGACTTTAGACGCCTAGAACTTGCAAGTTTCCTTATTAACGTCCTGAGCCGCTTCCAGCCTATTACGTACTTGTACCTGCCACTTAGACTTTTGAAAATACGTCAGTTTTCACTGGTAAATACACTCAACCGACTCATTTAAAAATGTTTATGAAAATTTGTTTAGGTGCGCAAGACACGTAAATGTTTCGACATTTTGATTAGAATGCACAAAGCAAAATTTATATTTTATACTTGATTAAAATGCTCAGAGGCAAAATTAATCTTTTATACTTGAGACAAACTATATTTCATGTTATCAGTTTTACATAACTTGCTCTACATGTGGGGCCCGAATCTATGCCGGTACATGATTAACCGACACACCACTATTCCCCTATTGGGAATTCCATATTGGATATAAACATATGGCATCTGTCAGGTGTATGCCTACACCCCGTGCTTAGGTCGTGGCCATTGCAAATCATGAGTCAAGGATATCCAGGACACGGTCGCATTAATCCCCAATGTTTCAGTCAAGCAATACGAATTAAAACAGGTTATTTGGATTTCCCGACTCATTGGTCTTTGAATCCCATACCTGAACATGCGGTATTTATATTACCGTATCCCAAGCTCGTAATAGGGAAAATAAGTTAAGAGTATTTACCTGAGCTAGCTCCTGTCTTAAATAGCAGAAATTTATAACTCAGCCGTATTCACTTAAGCAAGCGTAGGTACAATTTACCGGAAAGCTCTAGTCTGGAATGATGGTATAAATAATAATTAATTAGAATGCTAACGGGTCTTTAATTAAGCCTAAGCTTAGACTGGTTAGTCTTAAGGGAATATACGGTTCTTACGCACGATTAAGCGAAGACCGGAATAGAATGTGATTTAGACCCGACAAGTTTGGAGACTTGTATAATATGGGTAAACTCAACACATTCTGGATTTTGAGATAAAACCGATAAGGTTTGACCCGTTTCGGCTAATTTATGTAAACTAGTTACATAAACCGAACCGAACGCGTATGAAGCGTAACGGGTATCCGTAAGAGTCATTTACAGGTTTCCTTAGTTAATATGCCTTAAATATGTTGTGGTATCAGTAGGATACCTCCCATTATGCCCAAAACAAGTTTAATCTCAATTTAAGCCCCGTAGGGGTATTTTGGTCATTTACCTAAGGCATATATACTACCTGTCATACAACTACTCGAACGACGTGACTATAAGGTCACTTGATGTATTTGGTCGGATCCTAAAGATCGACCAAATGGGTCGGGTTCGAAGGTATAAGCGATTCATCAGATCGCTTACCCTTACGACCCTAGACAAGCACTAACTAAGAGTGACGAGCTAAGCATGTTGAAACATGCTTAACCAAACAAGTTTGGTATCAAAACAAACGGTTTTGATACCTAAGGGTAGTTTGGTTACAAAATACGCAGGAATACGTATTCTGCCCGAAACTACGGCTCGTCACTGAGCCTAGATAACGTGGTAATCAGTAGGTATAGTCACTAGGGACTATGACCATCGTGATTACACTCACGTTATGAAGTTCGAACGAACTTCTTATTGACCATAACCTGGTCAATGCCGAAAGTCAAACCTAGTTGACTTTCGGACTTGAAAAGCGATAAAAGAACGAAGGAACACTTACGAAGGGTCCCCGAATGCTGATCGTGATCGAATAGCTCAGGTATGAAACGAAGGTTCCAACTTAGAGCCCAAAGGATCAGATTTGTGGGTTTTTAAGCCAAAGGGTGATGGGTATTTATAGAAAAGGTAGAGCCGTTGAGATCGTTTCTTGGAGAAGGAG
Source organism: Helianthus tuberosus (assembly GCA_030545235.1). Lineage (NCBI taxonomy): Eukaryota > Viridiplantae > Streptophyta > Magnoliopsida > Asterales > Asteraceae > Helianthus > Helianthus tuberosus. The sequence goes on along the minus strand of CM060361.1, from coordinate 96,595,668 downwards.
GCAACGATCAAGGCCGTACACTTGTCGTAAAGTTGTGGTGTCCAGGAAGTTTGTTCTTATCCGCTGACTAGACGATAGGAAACGAGTGGACACGAATCAATCAGCTGCAACTTGCAACAAAACATTGAATCTGGCCCAGTTTAGGCAGTCGCGTAGCGCGACAGGTGAGCCTATAGGGCTCGCGCTACGCGACACCCTCACCTGTTTCAGAAAGTTTGAAAAGTTACATGTTTGGTCCCTGCAGCCTGTTGAAGCGATTCTCGATGCGTTTGAACCCCGTTAACCTCATTTCAAGGCTCTAAAATGAAGTTAAAGTATAGGGAAATCAAAACATGCTCAAAAATATGCCGGATGATGGTTCGTTTGGTCGTACGAACGCGATGTTCGCTTAATTACGACGGAATGCGCATAAGCGCGAAAAACGATCCAAATGACGCGACGAATGGATTTTTCTTAAGGCGAACACTAAAATATAATGTAGTCATGCTCACATAAATTTTTGGATGTCCGGATGTATTCAGAACGTAGGTTATGCGCGAAAATGCAAACTTATGCACTTTTTGACGCTTTTAGTCCCTGAACCTTCTACACTTGATCTTAACATGCTTTCTTGCACTTCGAGCTCTCTGACTTGACTTTTATGGGCCTTAAGACATAACCATACTTTGTTAAGTCCTTGGGTAACTTTATGGTTACCCGAAAAGTCTTAAATTCCCATGTTTACGCTTTAACCCCTCGCACACGATTTTGATCACAACTTTCTCATACGATAACGAAACTTTATGAAATTTTAATCGTGCATTCTAGTGAGCATAATTTACATTTACAAAGCTTCGGGTTTGTCAAAAGGTCACTCAGAGGTATATCTTTAACATGTTGACACATTTAACCCCTGTAGTTTGTAATTTCTCACTTTTAGCTTCGTATGATCCATGATTCATTCGTTTGAAGGTATGAACATTGTGTAGGGTTAATGTTCATTATATTTATTCACAGTTGACACTTAGAATCCGTATAAACACATACTTTCCATGTTTGTCAACTTTAGTCCTTTTATAACATTCTTTCACACGTTCAAACTTTATGACACGTGTCAACACATTATAGGACGTAAATTTTCGGGGTGTTACAACTTTAAGTTGGCGCGATGCGTAGGCAATGACCTTGTCACGTTGCATCAATACGCAACCAAGTCCTTGGATGGAAGCGTCGCAGTAAACCACAAAATCATCTGTGCCTTCAGGCAATGAGAGGATAGGTGCGCTACAAAGTCTATCCTTCAAGTGCTGAAATGCGGACTCCTGTGCATCACCCCAACGATAGGTGACACCCTTCTGAGTCAGTGAAGTGAGAGGTTGCGTAATCTTTGAGAAATCCTTGATAAACCTTCTGTAATATCCTGCCAAACCCAAGAATTGGCGGATTTCTGTTGGTGTGCGGGGTGCAGGCCAGTTCTTGATCGATTCAACCTTAGATGGATCCACATGAATTCTATCCTTGTTTACCACATGGCCTAGAAAGTGGACTTCGCGAAGCCAGAAGTCACATTTCGAAAACTTGGCATACAACTGCTCTTTTCGAAGAAGTTCCAGCATAAGTCGTAGATGCTGCTCGTGTTCCTCCTGACTCTTAGAATAGATCAGGATATCGTCGATGAACACAATAACGAACTTATCCAAGTAAGGTTTGCATACTCGGTTCATGAGATCCATGAAGACCGCTGGTGCATTCGTCAGCCCGAATGGCATAACCAGAAACTCGTAATGGCCGTAACGAGTTCTGAATGCTGTTTTGGAGACGTCCTCATCTCGGACCCTAAGCTGATGGTATCCCGATCTCAAATCAATCTTAGAGTAATAGCTCGACCCTTGTAACTGGTCGAACAAGTCGTCAATGTGTGGAAGAGGATAACGATTCTTAACGGTCACCTTGTTAAGTTCGCGATAGTCAATACACATTCTGAAAGTACCGTCTTTCTTCTTCACGAATAGTACTGGAGCTCCCCAGGGCGAAGAGCTAGGACGTATGAAACCCTTTTCCAAGAGTTCTTGAAATTGCGTGGATAGTTCTTCAAGTTCTGATGGAGCTAGACGATATGGCGCTCGAGCTACTGGTGCTGCTCCAGGAGCTAACTCGATTTGAAACTCAACTTGGCGATGAGGCGGAAGACCAGGTAATTCCTCGGGAAATACCTCAGGAAAATCGAGCACAATAGGAATGTCTTCAATTATCTTCTCTTCCGTTGATGTGTTAGTAACGAGTGCTAAAATGGCCGTGTGGCCCTTTCGCAAACACTTCTGGGCCTTAAGGAAAGAGATAATGCCTACAACAGCACCACTCTTATCGCCCTGAATCACCAGAGGTTCTTTACCAGAACGAGGAATGCGGACGATCTTCTCCTTGCAAACAATCTCCGCTTGGTGATCAGATAGCCAATCCATCCCAATAATGACGTCGAAACTACCCAGTGTGATAGGAATAAGATCGATAGAGAAAGTCTGACCAGCCAAGACGAGGTTACAACCTTTAACTAAGTGTGTGGCTTCAAGACTTTTACCATTTGCTAGCTCTATCGTGTGTTTGGTGTTTAGAACTGTTGGAGTGCGCTTAAGCATTTGGCTAACTTTTAAGGATACATAACTAGTATCGGCACCCGAGTCGAATAAAACAGTAACAAAGAAGTCGTCCAGAAGAAACTTACCCATCACAACGTTGGGATCGTTCTTTGCATCACCCTGACCAAGCACGAACACACGTCCCCTGGCACCATTGTCGTTATTGTTACCCCTGTTATTGCCTCCATTGTTGCCTCCATTGTTGTTCCCATTGTGGTTCCCGTTTCCTTGATTGTGATACTGATTCTGATTTAATTGCGGGCAGTGTCTCTTGAAGTGGTCTTCAGAACCACACTGAAAGCATCCCTTGTTGCCCTGTTGCTGTTGCTGATTTTGCGGTGCTTGCTGTTGCTGCTGACGATTCTGATTCGTAGGCCGTGGGCTCCTGCAATCCTTGGCTTCATGACCCATCTTGAGACACCTCTGACAGCGTCCCTTGTTGCACTGACCACTGTGGTGTCTGTTGCATTTGTTGCACTTTGGGTGGTTTCCTCGATATCCACCCTGCCCTTGACTACCAGAAGAGTGCTGACCAGGGCTCTGGTAGCCATCAATCTTTCGCTGCTGCGCCTGGGGCTGAACTGTAGTCGAACCCTTGTGGTTGGCTCCATCCCATTTTCGTTTATTGTCACTGGGAATAGCAGAAGTAGCAGTAACAGTAGCACTTATACGCTTAGGCCGCCTGTTCTGTTCCACTGCCTGGTCTGTGAGACGATGAGCGAGACGAGTAATATCCTGGATGGTATCAAGGTTAGCAGCAGTCACATGGCTTTGTATCTCTGGTACTAAGCCTTTGAGGTACAGCTCAATGCGCTTGATGGGAGGATCCACCATAGTTGGACATAACACTGCCAGTTCGTTGGATCGCTTCGTATACGCCTCTATCTCTGACCCCGTCATCTTCAGGTTAAAGAACTCCACTTCCAATTTGTGGATGTCATCACGATTACAGTATTCTCGCTTGATCAGTTCCTTGAAGTCGTTCCATGGGGTGGCATTAGCAGCAACCAACCCCAGCATCTGAACTTGAGCGTTCCACCACGTGAGCGCTATTCCTTCAAGAGTACCAGTGGCATACTTCACCCTACGAGCCTCAGGGCATTCACACATCTCGAAGACCGACTCGAGCTTCTCGAACCAGTGGAGGAGTCCAACGGCCCCTTCAGTGCCACTGAAGGTACTAGGACGACAGTCCATAAATGTCTTGAACGTGCACACAGGCGGCTGGGCAAGCTGGCCTCCTGCTTGAGCGGCTGCAAGTGCCGCAGTAACTTGTTCTTTGATCAAAGCCGCCAGCTGGGCTTGTGTGAGGCTGATTCGTCCACTCATGATCTTCACCATATGGAGAACACAAGTGAGAAGTGCGTCGTATCATTACGCAAGTGTGGAATGACAGAAGAGAGTGATCACACAAAGTTTTCAAGCAGTAGATACTATGTTATCTAAGCATATCATAAGCAATGTTCTATATAACTAACAAGTAGGTAATATAAACATGAATCGTATCACCTATGAGTCTTGCACGTGGAGCGAAGCGTCGTTGTGGATCGTTGAGCACTGTACAGGTTATAGTCTGGTTTTAATAAAAACTTTTTCCCTTATTAAAACCAAGTTCTCTATAACCAATGGCTCTTATACCAATCTGTCACACCCCCAAAATCCACCATGCGGTGTACCACCGCTTGGAGGCGTGACGTGACCAGGATCGAGCCACCAATCATATTGAACATCGTAATTAAGTAAATAAGACCAACCACAATACGATTGGTGACCAAAGCTAGTTAACCATGTTTAGTTTAAACAGCGGAAGCATAAAAGTAAATCCAAAAGCATAAGTTCACAGTTCATAAGTTTAAAGTCCAAAACGTAGGTTTAATAAGTTCATACGGATTAAATATTTAACACGGGACACATTCCACAACAACCTTCTCCTCGCGCAAGCTCCATAAGTACCTAACGACCTGCAAGGCATGTAACAACGAGTCAACAACAAAGTTGAGTGAGTTCACAGTTGGTTGTTCAGTTAATGAGTTCGTATCAGAAATCGCAAGTTCGTTTCATAACCATGTATTACCCATTATCCTTGATTCCCAAACCTTTACGATATTTAGTGGGGGCTTCCCATTATGTATGTTACTAGACTAGGCGTATCCATAAGTGTCCTTCCCAACCCGAGGACGGTGTTAAGTATGAGTGTACGTAGGTTTTACGTACGTGCCCTTCTCAATCCGAGGACAGTAGTAAGTATGAGTGTACGTAGGTTTTACGTACGTGCCCTTCTCAATCCGAGGACAGTAGTAAGTGTGAGTGTACGTAGGTTTTACGTACGTGCCCTTCTCAATCCGAGGACAGTAGTAGGTAGTCTAGTAGTGTTGATAATATAAATAGTTATTCAATCCCATTCCCAACCACCGGGAATCCCATGCCTTAGTAAGGGTGTGAACTCACCTCGGTTTGCTCGGTTAGACTCTCAAATATAGCTAACAGTCAAGGTCGGTCAATCACGTCCTAATATGATTACCAGTTAGTCATTTAGTGGTTTCAAATAGAGCACAAAGTTCCTAAACGTGTCTATCACATAACATGCATCACTTTAACGGTTTATGCCCATATAAGTTCCCCATCCATTCCCCACTCATAAACAAACATACGATATTGCACATAACACATATAACATTTTAGATCATTCACAGCTAGCATACTCGACATTTAGACACGCAAATTACAACTTATGTCATTTCAGCATTAATATTCAAAACCGGGCTGTTTTCGGACATCTTAATAAATTAGTTAACTTATTCCAAAAATTCCCAAATTTTTACAGAATGTCTTAAACGTTCCAAATTTTATTGTGTAAAAATATCGGGGTCCAGTTCATTACTAATATTTTATAAAAATTCATTTTCCGGACTGAACTCAGATTTATCTTTTTCTGACCACAGTCCACGGAATAATTTATTTAAAATTCATCGAGAGTCTGATTTACGAAATTCCAGTGAGAGAATTACAAATACATCGGTGGTCATCTACAGTACAAGTTTCATGATCTAACTCTACACAGAAATCAAGTTATGACTAAAAATATGACTCTCATTTACTGCTGTAAAAATGCAGCTTTAGCTGCTGTTACATAATGGCACTTTAAAAATAGTAAACGAGGTCCAAAAATTATGATTCCGGTGCCATTAGAACCGTATTTCATAATGACACGTTGTGGAGTTAAGAAAATCAGTTTTTCGTTTAGTTATGACCTGTTTACAGCCAGTTAAAGTCGGCTGAAAATGCAAATAAGCAAGCTGTTTATAGTATAAGTGCCATTAAAAAGTACACATACGATTACCATTCATTCTAATACGAGTAACATCAGGCCATAAGCCATTTACAACAGGTTTTGTTTATTTATTTCAGATTTAACATGTATTCATCATCTTTTAACACTACCTCATCTCTTTATCCAACCTTCATCCTTTATGTTCAATATTAGTTTAAGTTCTTTAGAGTTCTTATGCTTTTGATCTTTAAACACTATTAACCACTTAAATAACAAGTAAAACACAAGGATCTAAGTGCTTACCACTAGCACAAAGCTAGGAGAGTTCAAGTGTAGAAAAGCGGTGGTTAATAGCGAATGGAGAAGGTCCTTCAACTTCCGAGTGCACCAAGCTTCGTTGTTGATCCTATTGCACCTTGTATGTATGAGAAATGGCTAGAAGGAAGCTTGATGGTGGTGATATGGTGGTGGTGTGGTGGAGCCGTGAGGGTGTAGGAGGGAAGGGGAGAAGATGAGTTAGTTGATGTGTGTTGGATGAAAGAGAGTGATGAACTCTCATGTATACTTATAGTCCAATTAATGTGAATGTCCATCATGTATTGTGTTCTAATATTCTCCAACATAATCTATTACTTTAATAAAATATCTTGGGGGTTTGTCCCCACTCCACAAAACCGTAGGAAGGGGGGATAAGGGTTGGGTGGTGTAATGGTTAGTTAAGTTCTAGTTGCAATCTAATGATATTTAGTTAGTATTTTTAGTGTGTTAATTAATATAAGGGGTGTTAGGGTATTCGGGGACCCTAACTAGTTCAGAAAAATAAAAACAATGCCTCTGGTAATATTTTAGTGTTCCGGGTAAAGTCCGGTTGTTCGGTTCGGTGTTGTTCCGTTAAAGTGCTTAATTAATCCGTAAAGTGTCCTACATATATATATTTTTGTAACGTTTTTAATTTTCAACACTCAGGAAAATATAACGGACTATTTAGTGACCTTTCTGTACACTATTAGTATATTAACAAGTACATGTAAGTATAACACAGTAAATCAGAGAGCAGTTAAATGATTCAGCACAGTCATCAAGCACTTTATTTATCATTAATAAACTGTACGGAATACATGTAAATTTGAGGGTTGTCTCCCCCTGTTAAGAGAATTTCGTCCCGAAATTTAGTGCGTGGTTACTGAGGAAGCTAGTTAAGTTGCGTTGTTTTCCTGATTTTTCCTGGGGTGTCACATCATCCCCCCGTTGATTTGGAATTTCGTCCCGAAATTCTGCAGTAGCTTCAGCCTCAGAACTCGTTACGGCCATTATGAGTTTCTGGTTCCTCGACGAATCGCAGCTGGTCGTCGATTGTGAGTTCCTTGAGAGGAACTATGAGGGTCTCATCTGACATACACTTCTTCAGATTCGACACATGGAAAACATTGAACTCCGCTGAGTTCTTCAGGTTGATTCAACCTGTAGGCGACTTTGCCAATTTTCTCAATGATCTCGAACGGTCCGACATAACGTGGATTGAGCTTGCCTCGTTTGCCAAAGTGGACTACACCTTTCCAAGGTGAGACTTTGAGTAGCACTCGATCCCCAACCTGGAACTCGAGTGGTTTTCTTCCTTTATCAGCATATCTTTTCTGACGGTCACGAGCTGCCGCCATTCGCTGTCGTATCTGAGCAATTCTCTCGGTGGTATCAACCACAAGTTCTGGGCCAGTGATTTGGCTGTCACCAACTTCTTCCCAACAGAGAGGTGATCGGCATTTGCATCCGTACAATGCCTCGAACGAAGCGGCTTGGATGCTGGTGTGGTAGCTGTTGTTATATGAAAACTCCACTAACGGGAGGTGCTTTTCCCAGCCATTACCAAAATCGATTACACATGCCCTAAGCATGTCTTCAAGGGTTTGGATGGTGCGTTCAGATTGCCCATCCGTCTGTGGATGATATGCCGTGCTCATATCTAAACGTGAGCCAAAAGACTTGTGCATAGCTTGCCATAGTTCAGAGGTAAAACGCACGTCACGATCAGAAATGATGGAGGTTGGCACTCCATGCCTTGATACCACTTCCTTTAGGTAAATGTCTGCAAGAGTAGAAAACTTATCCGTTTCCTTGATGGCCAGAAAATGTGCAGACTTGGTCAGTCGATCCACGATCACCCAAATGGTATCGTTTCCGCGTTGAGATCTAGGCAGGCCAGTAACGAAATCCATGGAAATTTGCTCCCATTTCCATTTCGGGATCTCTGGTTGTTGGAGTAGGCCTGATGGTTTCTGGTATTCAGTCTTGACTCTCGCACAAGTCAAGCACTTACTGACGTAGGTTGCTATGTGGGCTTTCATACCGGGCCACCAGTATGTAGTCTTGAGGTCGTGGTACATTTTATCCGAACCAGGATGTACCGAATAACGAGACTTGTGTGCTTCATCCATCACAAGCTCGCGTAGGTCTCCATACAGTGGAACCCAGATGCGTCCGTTTACATAGTAAGCGCCGTCTTCCTTTTGCTCTAGTCGCTACCTCGTTCCTCGCAAGGACTCGGCCCTGGTGTTCTCTGCTTTCAATGCTTTGACCTGAGCATCACAAATTTGAGCGGGAAGGTTGGATTGGATGGTAAGTTGTAACGCACGTACACACTTAGGTAGAGTATCCTTCCGACTGAGGGCGTCGGCCACAACATTGGCCTTGCCCGGATGGTATTTGATCGCGCATTCGTAATCATTCAAGAGCTCGACCCATCAGCGTTGTCGCATGTTTAACTCCTTTTGCTTGAAGATATGCTCGAGACTCCTGTGATCGGTGTAAATGGTGCACTTGGTACCGTACAGGTAATGTCTCCATATCTTAAGTGCGAAAACAACTGCTCCCAGCTCCAATTCATGCGTAGTGTAGTTCCTTTCGTGAACTTTAAGTTGGCGCGATGCGTAGGCAATGACCTTGTCACGTTGCATCAATACGCAACCAAGTCCTTGGATGGAAGCATCGCAGTAAACCACAAAAATGAGAGGATAGGTGCGCTACAAAGTCTATCCTTCAAGTGCTGAAATGCGGACTCCTGTGCATCACCCCAACGATAGGTGACACCCTTCTGAGTCAGTGAAGTGAGAGGTTGCGTAATCTTTGAGAAATCCTTGATAAACCTTCTGTAATATCCTGCCAAACCCAAGAATTGGCGGATTTCTGTTGGTGTGCGGGGTGCAGGCCAGTTCTTGATCGATTCAACCTTAGATGGATCCACATGAATTCCATCCTTGTTTACCACATGGCCTAGAAAGTGGACTTCGCGAAGCCAGAAGTCACATTTCGAAAACTTGGCATACAACTGCTCTTTTCGAAGAAGTTCCAGCATAAGTCGTAGATGCTGCTCGTGTTCCTCCTGACTCTTAGAATAGATCAGGATATCGTCATGAACACAATAACGAACTTATCCAGGTAAGGTTTGCATACTCGGTTCATGAGATCCATGAAGACCGCTGGTGCATTCGTCAGCCCGAATGGCATAACCAGAAACTCGTAATGGCCGTAACGAGTTCTGAATGCTGTTTTCGAGACGTCCTCATCTCGGACCCTCAGCTGATGGTATCCCGATCTCAAATCAATCTTAGAGTAATAGCTTGACCCTTGTAACTGGTCGAACAAGTCGTCAATGCGTGGAAGAGGATAACGATTCTTCACGGTCACCTTGTTAAGTTCACGATAGTCAATACACATTCTGAAAGTACCATCTTTCTTCTTCACGAATAGTACTGGAGCTCCCCAGGGCGAAGAGCTAGGACGTATGAAACCCTTTTCCAAGAGTTCTTGAAATTGCGTGGATAGTTCTTCAAGTTCTGATGGAGCTAGACGATATGGCGCTCGAGCTACTGGTGCTGCTCCAGGAGCTAACTCGATTTGAAACTCAACTTGGCGATGAGGCGGAAGACCAGGTAATTCCTCGGGAAATACCTCAGGAAAATCACGCACAATAGGAATGTCTTCAATTCTCTTCTCTTCCGTTGATGAGTTAGTAACGAGTGCTAAAATGGCCGTGTGGCCCTTTCGCAAACACTTCTGGGCCTTAAGGAAAGAGATAATGCCTACAACAGCACCACTCTTATCGCCCTGAATCACCAGAGGTTCTTTACCAGAACGAGGAATGCGGACGATCTTCTCCTTGCAAACAATCTCCGCTTGGTGATCAGATAGCCAATCCATCCCAATAACGACGTCGAAACTACCCAGTGTGATAGGAATAAGATCGATAGAGAAAGTCTGACCAGCCAAGACGAGGTTACAACCTTTAACTAAGTGTGTGGCTTCAAGACTTTTACCATTTGCTAGCTCTATCGTGTGTTTGGTGTTTAGAAGTGTTGGAGTGCGCTTAAGCATTTGGCTAACTTTTAAGGATACATAACTAGTATCGGCACCCGAGTCGAATAAAACAGTAACAAAGAAGTCGTCCAGAAGAAACTTACCCATCACAACGTTGGGATCGTTCCTTGCATCACCCTGACCAAGCACGAACACACGTCCCCTGGCACCATTGCCGTTATGGTTACCCCCGTTATTGCCTCCATTGTTGTTCCCATTGTGGTTCCCATTTCCTTGTTTGTGATTCTGATTCTGATTTAATTGCGGGCAGTGTCTCTTGAAGTGGTCTTCAGCACCACACTGAAAGCATCCCTTGTTGCCCTGTTGCTGTTGCTGATTTTGCGGTGCTTGCTGTTGCTGCTGACGATTCTGATTCGTAGGCCGTGGGCTCCTGCAATCCTTGGCTTCATGACCTGTAACAACTCTCATCAAAAGTCATAATTATTAAATTAATTAATCCAATAGGAAACCCTAATTGACACACCCAAGTGATTCTGAACAAACCCTAAAATTTTCAGAATTTTCAGAATCAGGATTAGGGCCCCTAAAACTCAGGGGGGGGGGGGTTAAACCCTATTGACGATTATCCACTTAAAACGTTGGCAGAAAGGAATTTTCGAAAATTGTCAACTCAGCGAAGCTAGTCCCAACCGTGGCAACCCTATACCTAAAAATAGGTCTCACGCGGGCCGCGTAACGATAGCTTAAATCTCACGCGGGCCGCGTAAGGGTCAAAAATTACCTATAAATAGAGGACAGTGGGACTTGAATTCTGAAAGAAAAACGACGTAAAAATTCGCAATACACACTGAGTTACGTTCGAATTACTATACAAACACACACGAATTCCGAATTGCTGCCGCAAAACAGGGTAATAACTCGATCGCTGCTACGATTCATTTTCCGAGATCAATATATCCAATGGATGTTTAAGTGCCGCCCACATTAGGGTTATACTTTGTCGTTCGTCGTTAATTCGATGGATGAAGTATCGCACTTTGTCGTTCATTGTCAGAATTTGATCTCGTGAGTTATCGTAAATGCTGTATTGATTACTAACCCGGTTTTGTGTGCATTATTATTTAAATTAGGTTAACAAGGCTAATCCATAGAGTAAACTCTATCCGTGTTAAATCTGCAATGTGAGTCATTCTCTCTTTTTATCAAATCTATTTACAAAATCATGTTTATTTTCAAAGTTATAGTTACGGGGATTAAGTCTTTGTAATCACCAAGTTACAGCCGGTATGTGGGGTTTTGTATACATTACTTGATAATCGTCACCATTGGGGCAGCCAATTGGGGGATATGACCATAGTCACAGATTCGGTCGAGTGACAAATACCGTGGGTAGTTGGTTTGATATCATAAACATTGTAATCGCTCTTAATACTGTAAATTATAACAAATGAGTCATTTTAGTAAATAGAATGATTCACTCAGTATTTTTCGCTGACAAAACTTTTTTCAAACATGTTTCAGGTGATCTGTTGTAATTCAGGAAAAGTACTGGGGAGCATTTCAAGCTTAAGATAGTGGCTCATTATAAAATAAAGAAATATGTTTTGTAATATAAAGATTTCTCCGTAAAATAGTAATATTGTAAATTACAGGGGTTTTATCCCAAGTTGTGAAATAAAATAATCGGGAAAAATTTTAGCTTTAAAACGATCCTGATGATAAACTTCCGCTGTTAAACTCAATTAAATAAATACCACGGGATTTCTGTCCCGCGGCTCCTGAAACGGGTCAAACCGGGTCGGGGGCCGTGACAGAAAAAGGTGGTATCAGAGCCACTGAGTTAAGCTAATTAAGTATTTAGAAATACTTAATTTTTCCTGATTACTATTATGTGATTATGTGTTTTCTTAACTGATTATTTGTTAGTTACAGTATGGGTAAGCAAAAGCTATCAAGCATCTATCTTAAATTAGATAGATCATCCAGTGAGAAGGGTAGTACATCCCAAACCAAATCTTCAAAACTCTCTACAATTCCTGAAGAAGGAATATTTGTGCGAAAAGCACAATATGAAGAACCACTTTCTCCTAGAAAAAGGATATGATTATTAAGAAAAGTAAAGAACAAATCCGGGAAAAGAAGATTAAAAGGGAAACCCAGGAATTAATTGATAAATCACCTTGGGAAGATAAGCTAGATGAGAAATGGGCAAATTTGTATATGTTAGCCACAGTAGCAGAAAATGCAAATCTCTAAATATCTTAATTTAAGTTTTAGCACCGTATCCCCTACAAATTCCGAAACCTTATGCAGTAAATAAATAAAATTACAATAAACCTTAGTATGTTTTCCAGTTATCCTTGTAATAAATTAATATGCAGTGTACAATAAAATTTAAAAGTATTTATGAAAATTCTTGTAAGATTTTAACTTAGTATTTTATGCATTTTGCATATATGCTACATCAGCATGAGTGGGATATCTGAAGCCTTTCAGAACCTCAATCTTTACCCGGTGAATATAGAAGTTTCCAAAGAATTTACTGGATACTTTCCTGATGTAAAACAACCGGTAGAATTCAAGACTCCACCTTTGAATAAGCCAAAACGAAAGAAAAGAAAGAATTACGTGTGGGGAAGTCGTATACGTAGGAAAAAGCCAGTTCCAAAACTTCCTAAAATAGACAATCCTTTAGAAAAAGGAAAAGAAACTATAACCATGGAAAGTTCTAAACAGCAGGAGATGGAACCTGAAGTCGAGAGAGATTCTAAGCAAATGGAAATGCAATTCGAGGAATATTCTAAAGATATAGAAATGGAAGTTGGACAAGGTTCTAGACCAATAGAAATTGGAGAAAGCTCCAAACAAAACCAGGGAAGGACTTTTCAGGAGGAGATAGATTTTCTATTGGCAAGCTGTGAGACAATTCAGCCTGTCCATACTAATATTTTTACCTATCCTATTGAAAATCCACTCCCTATGAATTTTGAACCGGCAATCCCAGAACCAATAGTCCACTCCCAACCTGTAGGAATGGACGAATGGTGGACAAATGATTGGCAATTTCAAAATATTGTCAACGATCCTTATTCCTTTTTTCCACAAGTCGATCCAGAACCCCTACCTAATCCACCAATGAGTAACGAAAATATGGCTGAACTTCGCCATTTTGGTGAAGAGTTGATGGATGCGGGAAATAGAATCAGGGAAATAGGGGGACAAATTGCCTGGAAATATGATGAAAGGGAGCTTCGTTTTTAGGACGACAAGTGATGCGAGAAAGTAGGATGGTAAAACTGTGGTTGTGTAATAGTAAGAGTAATAGTAAAATCAGTCTGTAAAATAACTACGAATAAAACTCTGTAAGGTATTTGTGTGTAATGATGCATACTATTATATATATAAAATGTAATCGAGAAATCGATAATTTTGCATATACGTGTGTTGAAACTTTGTTTGATTGTTTTTATGTATAATTGTTATTTATCAGATACTAATAAAAATTATACATATATTATCAGATGGCAAACATTGATAATAAACCAGTAAATGAGGTTAATCAGTCTGAGCAACATCCAGGAGATCAATATATGACTCGGCAAGATATCGAAAACATTGTTGCTCAAGGGATAGCCAATGCTATTCCAGCATTCGTTGCTGCTATAAAGAATCCAAACGGACCGCAACAAATTGTCCCTAGTAATCATATTACTGAAGATAACTTCAGTAATAGTGTAAACGAAGGCAATAATCATGTAAATCATAATAGGGAACCACCTCAAGCTCCATTACCCAAGAAAACAAAAACTGCAACGCCTGGTTGCACTTTCAAAGAATTCCTTGCCTGTAAACCCACGGAATTTGCATGCAATGAAGGAGCAACTGCATCACTGCATTGGTTAGAGAAAACCGAAGCAGTCATTGCAATAAGTAAATGTGCTAAAGATGATCAGGTCATGTACGCATTAAATCTCTTTAAAGAAGGAGCACTCGAATGGTGGAACACTGTGTTACAATCAAAAGGAAGAGTAATATCTTATGCTATGACTTGGGAAGAATTTAAGGGTTTTGTGGAAAGAAAATTCTGTCCCGAGTATGAAAAGGAACAGATGACGAATAAGTTTCTAACTCATCGGATGATAGGTGTAGATTGTCACGGTTATACCTCGACATTCTTTGAATATGCTAGAGTGGTACCAACACTGGCTTCGCCAGAACCGGTACTCATTTCTCGCTACATTTGGGGATTGATTAGTGAAATTCGCAATATCGTTAAAGCTGCGAGACCACGCACTATTGACGATGCTGTGGAATTAGCTAATACCCTAACCGATGAACTGGTACGCACAAGAGATGAAGATAGGAAAAAGGAACTAGCTCAGAAAATTACCCAAGGATTTCGTGTGGGTAATAATAACAGCTTCAAGAGAAAAGGAACAGGACAAGCTCCAGCTCCGTCATTCTGCAGGAAATGCAAAAAGAAACATTATGGAAGATGCGATATCACTTGCAATTTTTGCAAAACTGTAGGACATCGTGAAGAAAACTGCAAAAAGAAAACCGTAATCTGTTTTAACTGTGGAGAAGCGGGGCATTATAAAACAGAGTGTCCTAAATTGATCAAACCAGTAGATAACAAACCCAAGGCGACCGAAGGAGCTACTAAGAAGAATGTCAGAGCATTCCAGCTAACCACTCAAGAAGCTGAACTCATCCCAGATGTAATAGCTGGTACGTTCTTAGTTCACAACGTATACGCAAAAGTATTATTTGACTCTGGTGCAAACCAAAGTTTTATAAATACTTTATTTTGCCAAGCTCTTAAGTTACCTTTAACCAACATTAGACAGATTTTTACAGTCGAAACCGCATATGGGAATTCAGTTAAAATAGATCAGGTTTTGCAAAAAGTAGAAATAAAACTTTCAGGTCATAAATTTTCTGCAAACTTATTACCTATGAAATTAGCTGAATTCGATGTTGTATTAGGAATGGATTGGTTAATAGCCAACCATGCTCGAATTCTTTGTGATCGGAATTCCATAGAAATTCAATCACCCACCAAAGAAGTAATCATGATTATAGGAGATAAACCACGTAAACCCATGAAGTTCATATCAGTAATGAAAGTTGCTAGTTATGAACGAAAGCAAGGAATAGTATATATGATTTCAGTAATCATTAGTACTAAGGGTAAAGAACTTAAGGAAATTCCTGTAGTCTCAGAATACCCAGATGTATTCCCAGAAGAGTTACCTGGATTACCACCAGATAGGGAAGTAGAATTTAGGATTCATCTAATTCCTGGAACTACACCGATAGCCAAGGCACCTTATCGGTTAGCTCCTACCGAAATGTTAGAACTGAAAAAGCAATTAGATGAATTACTAAGTAAAGGATTCATACAACCTAGCTCATCCCCGTGGGGAGCGCCAATGTTGTTTGTTAAGAAAAAGGATGGTTCAATGAGAATGTGTATTGATTATAGAGAATTGAATAAGGTTACAATTAAGAATCGATACCCATTACATAGGATTGATGATCTTTTTGATCAACTTCAAGGAGCTAGATATTTTTCTAAGATAGATTTACGCTTCGGATATCATCAATTGAAGGTACAAGAAGAGGACATACCTAAAACTGCTTTCAGAACTAGGTATGGTCATTACGAGTTTACAGTCATGCCCTTCGGGTTAACAAATGCACCTGCAGCATTCATGGACATGATGAATAGGATCTATAAACCGTACTTGGATAAATTTGTAATTGTCTTTATAGACGATATACTTATTTATTCCAAAAGTCAGGACGAACATTGTCAGCACTTGCATGCACTCTTAACTTTGTTAAGAAAAGAAAAGCTGTACGCCAAATTCTCGAAATGCGAATTTTGGCTAAAGGAAGTGCAATTTTTAGGACATATGATAAATCATGAAGGTATTCATGTAGATCCTGCTAAGATAGAGGCAATTACTAAATGGAAGGTTCCACAAACAGCAATGGAAATAAGAAGTTTTATAGGTTTAGCTGGGTATTATAGACGGTTTATTAAGGATTTTTCCAAAATAGCCGTACCATTAACTAAGTTAACCTGTAAAGCCACTAAGTTTGAATGGGGACCCAAGCAAGAAGAAGCCTTTAGAATATTGAAGCAGAAATTAACAAATGCACCAATCTTAGCCTTACCAGAAGGAACTGAAGATTTTTAAGTATATTGTGATGCTTCAAAATTAGGATTTGGATGTGTGCTTATGCAACGTAAGAAGGTAATTGCATACGCATCAAGGCAATTGAAAAAGCACGAAGAAAACTATACGACTCATGATTTAGAATTAGGAGCCGTAATTTTTGCCCTTAAGATTTGGAGACATTATCTTTACGGAAGTAAATTTACTGTCTACACAGAGCACAAAAGTTTAAGATATATATTTGGGCAAAAAGAATTAAACATGAAGCAAAGGAGATGGATGGAAATCTTAAGCGACTACGACTGTGATATTCAATATCATGAAGGAAAAGCAAATGTAGTTGCAGATGCTTTAAGTCGTAAGTATTATGAGAAACAACGACGAGTTCGTGCTCTCAGATTAAATCTACAAATAGATTTAATGGAACAATTGAAGAATGTTCAAACTACAGCAATCAAGGATGATGCTGAAGGAATGAAAGGAAGAATCAAAGAATTAGAACAAGGAGATGATGGAATTTGGAGATTCCATAAGAAAAGGATTTGGGTGCCAAAGCAGGGAGAATTAAGAAATAAGATCTTGGAGGAAGCTCATAAATCTAGGTATACAATACACCCTGGAAACAATAAGATGTACCAAGATTTAAGAAATAATTTCTGGTGGATAGGCATGAAGAAAGATATAGCTAGATATGTATCAAAGTATCTTACTTGTTGATGCGTGCTAAACTGACTATTAAAAATTAACTAAATTAGACTCTCTAAGCTAGACACTAAAAAGCTTTAAATTCTAGACTCGACCTAAACCACACAATCGGCAAGTGTACCGATCAATGTAGTATAACCTAGGAAGTCCGGATATCGAACCACGAGACTCTATTTATCACGTATACTAGACTCTGACTAGACGCAGACAGACACGACTAAAACTTGTTTATTTGTTTTGAGGGGGGGGGGGGGGGTTACTAAAAAACTAGGAAATCTATATTAGACTACTAAATTAAACTAAAACTAGACTAAAAACGAATGATGACTGTGAACTTTTCTTATGAGAGAACTAGACCACCTAGACAAGAATCCTGGATTGTTTTTAAGAAATTACCAATTAAGTTAAATGCACGAGTTATGGAACCGGGATCTTAAAATACTAAACCTATTAAGAACCATCGAGGCCCCTCGACCCTTCTCAAGGAGAAACCTGTGGCACTACCTAGGCCGTTAATTCTACCGGTTATTAGATTTCTTCCCAGTCGTCTAATTATTGTGTAAGTACCCTAATGTTGACCTATTCTTTCCCAATCCTAGATCTAGGGTAGTCTGAAGTAATAGATTTGACTTGATAGACTAATAAGACCGACAGGTAAACCAAGACATAACCTTTCCCAAGGCCTATCTAAAGCAATTCGCCGGGTAAGACCTACCAATAGCCCCTCACTTCCCAGTTATTAGGACTAGTAGAACACTAAGACCTAGCAAATTACTATTAGTTACTTCTAGAGGTTATCGCGCGATTCTCCCTAAAGAGTGAAGGTTTTCTTATGTGATATAGACACTCACCGAAACCCTAAACCCTAATATGACTCTACGTTGTGATATAGACCGTCACTAAGAATCATATGAAGCAAATAACAATAACAAACCAAATCAAAGCACGCATACACATCAAATCATTAAATCAAACCTTTTACTAAACACAATCAATCCATAAACATCGTGCACATAACGAAAAAGGTAAAATCTTTATATTAATCCATTCATCGTAGTCTAGGTGGTTTAAATATTTAGTCAAGCATCTCAGTAATTAAACACAAAACAAAGATGTCTAACAAAGAATTCATTGTAACAAAGTTCAAAGAAAGTAATCGACAAAATAAGGGATTAGAAAACCCGATTAAATCTTCGATTCTTCACTCTTGACTCGTACCAATGATTCCCGTGCCTTCAAATCTCCGATTGCCTTCAAAGAATGCTCCAAGAATGCTCCAAAGTCTCAATAATTCGTAATTGCCTCTGATGTGCCCCCTCTCTAAAGTCTGATGATCTCTGTCGTAGGGTTCCACTCCCCTTATATTTTCGAAACCAATCAATAATAATAGGCCTCTGCTGTTGTCGAGAATCAATAATAGCCCAAAAATCCTTTTCTGTCTTTGCTTTCTTTTTCGTCTGGGCTTGGCCCACATAGTTAATTGATATGGCACAACGGTTATTACAATTGATCCATTAATATGATTTGTAATTCCACTTCTCTTTTAATTGCATGAACTTCTTGCCATTTTCGTGACATCACCATCTGTCATATGTTTATTTAATTTTGGTCTTCAGTATATGAATTCTTGAATGCAACTTTTATATTTCTTTTGTTGACTAATAATGATGACATAACTCTTCGTAATAATAATAATCCACCAATATGGCTGCCTTTTGTGATGATGCCCAGTATATTCTAATAATAATATAGAGATAGTGGGTTCGGCCAAATCAAGGAGAATAGCGGCAATTTTACTTTGGTTACTGGCGTGTCGCTCTGCCCAACTGGCTAGTTATTTCTATATTACTCGTTTTTGCTTCATTTGAACCAGAACCTGCCAAAACACAAAATAATATAATATAATACTAAAACTAAATAAAAACAAATAAAACTATACAATAATTATATACTTTACACGGGACAAATATGTGTATTTTACCCCACATCAAATATCCACACACTTAACCTTTTTTCGTCCCCGAAAAAGAATTATGCAACGGAATCATAAACAAATAATCACTCGGGTCAAAAGCATAGGTATAATTAATTAAAACCAAGACTTGCGTTAGCCGCGATTGCGAATATACTTGTCCACTTTAAACCCAAGTCCAATCCTAAGCCCTTATCATGTAAATTTAATTTAAATGCGGTCAGTCTACCTAGGGTCTCACACTAGAATCTACGGTCCACCTACTCCCACCTCAAGCTTATAGGACTAAAAGAACGATCACTGGACCAATTCCTAACCGTCTTATATCAAAACCAAGAGAGTTTACAATCAATTTTTTTTCATTTTTTTTTATTTTCATTTTTTTTCTATTTTTGCTTTGCTTTTTTTTTCTCTTTTTTTTTTCTTTCATGTGAGTCTAGACGATGCTTTCCCTAACCAAGCGGTATTCCGGCTGTAGAGTCGCTATCCCCAACCACAGATTACTTAGGTTTCGGTACTTTTATTCGGCAAGTCGATTTCACACATCCCAGAGGCATTCCGGCTGTAGAGTCGCTATCCCCAACTCGGATTACATAGGCCTGTGTTACTTTCATTTAGTTTCTAGCTCACTTTTTATTCTATTTTTTTTTTCGCAAGATCACAAACTCTAATGGTTTTAACTTATAACGGTGCCCCTTATACTCTTATTGGCAGTTTTGATTTCCCATATTTCCCAGGCGAAAACCCACTAGCAGACCGACAATTAAGGTATATTAGATCAAAGGGACTTAAAACCAAACCCGGGCCTATCCACATATCCCAAACTAGACGCAAACTCGGTTTATTATAATCTCATATTATTATTATTCGACCCCGAGCAAAAATTCGTTTTTTCTATCATTTTCCGTTTTAATTGCAAACTTCTTTTTTTTATTCGAAAGACATTTTCTATTTTTTTTTTAATTTTTTTTTATTTTTAAATTTTTAATTTTTTTTGTGTTTTTCATATTTATGACTCAAATATTTACAAGTATCCCATCCCCACACTTAGAGATTGCATTGTCCCTAATGCAAGAACGAAAATATGACTCAATACTACCTAAAAAAACTGCAAACGAAATAAAAGAAATATACAACAACAAAAAGGGAAACGACTTAGCTGGTTAGGACAAAAGTCAGTGCCAGCCGTACAAGTCTTGAATCCCACGAACGATCGTATAGCATTCCATTCGCGATCGTTGCCTAATCTGCTTGGGTTTATCAAAATAGCAAGTCCGAAATCACCCGAATGGCAATTGGGTACGGGTGGTACAATCCAAACCTGCACAATCAAAGCAAAACAGAACCCAACGCAGTACCAATTCTAAAAAACAATGACTCAAAAACTACTACTTTAGACTCAAAATACAAACTAAAAGACAAAACACGTTTGAACCGGTTCAAGAGACCTCGCGCGACGCTACGACACCCCTCGCGTCACGCGGCGGGTCGAGAAACTTTTAATGTTTGCCTTGCAGGCCTCGCGCGACGCTAAGGACCTTGGCGTCACGCCAAGGTCCATTTTTCACAGAATGTAGCGTGATATGTCTTGTTCCATGCCTTAGAATTTTTTTCAAAATTTTTCTCAACCATACATCACTCCCTAAAGTTTTTCTAAGTATCAAACGTACCTGGGAGCTTATTTTTCTCACGATTTCCTGCAAATCCTCGATGATACACTCCTGCAAACGATTCAAACCACAACCAAAGACCCGACAAACTAACAAAAACGACCACTAACTACTCTAAAAACCGAAAAATAAACGAAAATACAAAAGGTACAAACTCTACAAACAAGTATCAACTTCTCACATACTTATGGAGGATCATGGAGATGCAACTCACCTCCAAACATACTCTCACGGGCTGTAGCACCATTATATCCAGTGGCGGATATACCTTAGGCCAGGGGGCAACGCCCGCTACGGCTTGGTGGGGAAAAATTTGGAAAAATTAGTGTAAATTTTGGAAAAATTTGAGGTTTTTTCGATTTCGTTACGGCTTATTTATAAAACGTTACGGCTTGGCGGATTTTCTAGATCCGCCGTTGATTATATCTCTCACCCGAATCAACCCGAACACCCTTATCTCTCTCAAAATCTCTCAACTCCTCATCTAACGTTTTGAATCTAAACTCTCCATACCGAAATCTATCCCCACACTGAGGTTTGCTCAGTGTCTCAATCCTAGATTCTAAACGCTCCACTCTCTCCTCTAATTCTTCTACTCTCCTATCCGGTGGGTCCCCACACTTGAGTCCTAGCACCTTCTCTAAACTCGCATCACTCACATCCTTCTCCTTATCTCTCTCGTCATTTTCACACTCCCCCACTAACGAAACCGCCTCCACTTTATCACTTGACCCTCTCGAATTCATAACGTTAAAAACTACCGCTTCCTCGCCCGCTCTAAGTGTGATAGTGCCTAAAGAGACATCTATTAGGGCTTTAGCAGTGTTTAAGAATGGGCGGCCTAAAATTAGCGGTATGTTTTCATCGGCTTCCATGTCTAGAATAACGAAATCGGCCGGGAAAACAAACTTATCTACCTTAACAAGCAAATTCTCAACTATTCCCCTCGGGTGTTTCACGGACCTATCAGCTAAAGACAATGTCATTCGAGTAGGTGAAAGCTCGCCTAAGTCTAGCTTCTCGTAAAGCGAAAATGGCATCAAATTAATGCTAGCACCTAGGTCGGCTAAAGCTCTAGTGTTGGTATTACTACCGAATAGACAAGGAATAGTGAACACACCGGGATCGGTAAGCTTTTCAGGAAGCTTATTTGAAACAATGGCCGAACACCCTCCATGCAACGGGACATTCGACAACTCCCCTAACTTCTCCTTATTCCTAAGAAGGTCCTTCAAAAATTTTGCATACTTTGGCATGGACTGGAGTGCCTCAATAAAAGGAAGGTTAATCTTCAATTGCTTGAAGATATCTAAGAACTGCCCATATTCCCTTGAGTATTTTTGATTCTTAAGGCGTGAGGGAAACGGAACATACGCATGATTTACATAGGGTGAAGGTCTAACGTCTATGGGCTTTTTCTCAACTTTCTTCTCACCCTGAGACTCACCGGACTGTGCGGTACTTGCTGGGACTAGCCTCTTTTGCACTTTGCCAGGAGCCTCCATCTCAATCACTTCATCTATTATATCTCCATCCTCATCAACCTCTCTCTCCTCAACACTAGGGTTTCCTACGGTCTTTCCACTATGGGTGGTAATGGCCTTGACATGAGCATTCGGGTTAGGTTGGGTGTTGGCTGCAAACTGACCGGGTAGTCTTTCATCTAACTTCCTAGACATATCACTTACAACCCTAGAAAGGTCTTGGACCGCAGCTTGGTGATTCTTAAGCATGAGGTCATGTTCACTAAGTTTCTTTTGGGTACTTTGATCCCTAACAATTAACTGACTCATCATGGACTCCATTCTTTCCATGCTACCCCCTAAATCGAAACTTGAACCTTGACCTATTTGAACCTGACTACTCGAACCCCCGTCCTTCACCTGCCCATTTGAGCTCCCACTAAAGAGTGAACCTAGACCCCTATTCGGATTTTGAGCGATTTGAAAACCAGGAGGTCCATTTGAGCGAAAATTGTTATTATTATTAAAATTATTATTATTATTTCGCCAACCCGAACCAAGACTATTGTTACCAAACCCGCTAGACTGACCTCTACCAAACCCTCCTCCTAAATAATCACATTGCTCCTCACCAGCTAGTAAAGGACATGCACTCGTGTCGTGACCACCTCGACAAAACTCACACTTATCAACCTTAGCTCTAATCTCCTTAAGCTCTCGAGTGATGTTTTCCAAAACAGAGGCTAAACTAGGGTCCATGGTGACATGGTTCACCCCTTGGGCGGGTGCACTAGTAGTGGTATTTGAATTACCACTTTGAAACCTCTGATCGGATCGTGATTGGGACTGAGACTGAGCAAATGCCTCAAAACGCTCTAGACACTCAGCGACTGTAAGAATACCCATCATATGCCCCCCCGCATTGGTATCGAACCTATCTCTAGTCTCTTGAGTAAGACCGTTATAGAATTTCTCACACAAAGCCCAATCAGAAAGACCATGCTGGGAGCAACGAGCACAAAGGTTTTGGAAACGCTCCCAAGCAAGGTAGTAGGGCTCGTCGGGCCCCATGCGGAAAGAATGGATTTCGTCCCTAAGACGAGAGGCTTTTGCGGGCGGGAAGTACTTATTCAAAAAGGCTTGACGAAGCCCCGCCCAAGTAGTAAAGGTACCGGTTGGTTGAGAGTCCAACCAAGTAGCCGCACGGCCAGCTAGTGAAAACGGGAAAAGCTGTAAGTAGGTGGCATCATTGGGTGCACCGCTAAGGCTAAAGGTAGCTAGCATCCTAGAGAAACGGTTGATGTGGGCCGGGGCATCCTCATCGTCTCGGCCATGGAATTGGATGCTATTAGTTATGGCCTGCATGGCATAAGACGGAATCTGCCATGAATTTTCGTTCACTATGGGTGGGACGGTGATGGGTGAAGCAAGGCCGGTGAAATTCTGAGTGGCCTGCTGATGGACGGTTTGCCTAGGGTTAGCCATGTGTTCTAAGTTCTCTAGGTTACTAGAGGTACTAGAAGTAGGGCTATCGGGTGGGGTAACCTTAGGTGAGGTTTTAGGTGAATGGTTTGGGGAAGGTGGTGGTGTAGGAGGTGGGGTGGGTAATGGGGTGGAATCGAAATTGGGGAAACGAGAAGAGGATGTAGAAGTAACCTGTGGGCCTTCGCCCAATTGAGATGATGACGGCTTGACTGGTGGTGGCGGTCCGTGCGAGCGCAGATGTGGCATCCACTACAAGCAAAAACCTGAACACAAGAAAAGCAAACACTAGTTACTATGACTCAAGATGAAAAGAAAAGACACAAAACAAAGTAAACACGTAGCACGTATTTGTCAAGTAGATCTATCAAAGCTAATGAACGCAATTACCAAGAGTCCCCGGCAACGGCGCCAAAAACTTGATGCGTGCTAAACTGACTATTAAAAATTAACTAAATTAGACTCTCTAAGCTAGACACTAAAAAGCTTTAAATTCTAGACTCGACCTAAACCACACAATCGGCAAGTGTACCGATCAATGTAGTATAACCTAGGAAGTCCGGATATCGAACCACGAGACTCTATTTATCACGTATACTAGACTCTGACTAGACGCAGACAGACACGACTAAAACTTGTTTATTTGTTTTGAGGGGGGGGGGGGTTACTAAAAAACTAGGAAATCTATATTAGACTACTAAATTAAACTAAAACTAGACTAAAAACGAATGATGACTGTGAACTTTTCTTATGAGAGAACTAGACCACCTAGACAAGAATCCTGGATTGTTTTTAAGAAATTACCAATTAAGTTAAATGCACGAGTTATGGAACCGGGATCTTAAAATACTAAACCTATTAAGAACCATCGAGGCCCCTCGACCCTTCTCAAGGAGAAACCTGTGGCACTACCTAGGCCGTTAATTCTACCGGTTATTAGATTTCTTCCCAGTCGTCTAATTATTGTGTAAGTACCCTAATGTTGACCTATTCTTTCCCAATCCTAGATCTAGGGTAGTCTGAAGTAATAGATTTGACTTGATAGACTAATAAGACCGACAGGTAAACCAAGACATAACCTTTCCCAAGGCCTATCTAAAGCAATTCGCCGGGTAAGACCTACCAATAGCCCCTCACTTCCCAGTTATTAGGACTAGTAGAACACTAAGACCTAGCAAATTACTATTAGTTACTTCTAGAGGTTATCGCGCGATTCTCCCTAAAGAGTGAAGGTTTTCTTATGTGATATAGACACTCACCGAAACCCTAAACCCTAATATGACTCTACGTTGTGATATAGACCGTCACTAAGAATCATATGAAGCAAATAACAATAACAAACCAAATCAAAGCACGCATACACATCAAATCATTAAATCAAACCTTTTACTAAACACAATCAATCCATAAACATCGTGCAAATAACGAAAAAGGTAAAATCTTTATATTAATCCATTCATCGTAGTCTAGGTGGTTTAAATATTTAGCCAAGCATCTCAGTAATTAAACACAAAACAAAGATGTCTAACAAAGAATTCATTGTAACAAAGTTCAAAGAAAGTAATCGACAAAATAAGGGATTAGAAAACCCGATTAAATCTTCGATTCTTCACTCTTGACTCGTACCAATGATTCCCGTGCCTTCAAATCTCCGATTGCCTTCAAAGAATGCTCCAAGAATGCTCCAAAGTCTCAATAATTCGTAATTGCCTCTGATGTGCCCCCTCTCTAAAGTCTGATGATCTCTGTCGTAGGGTTCCACTCCCCTTATATTTTCGAAACCAATCAATAATAATAGGCCTCTGCTGTTGTCGAGAATCAATAATAGCCCAAAAATCCTTTTCTGTCTTTGCTTTCTTTTTCGTCTGGGCTTGGCCCACATAGTTAATTGATATGGCACAACGGTTATTACAATTGATCCATTAATATGATTTGTAATTCCACTTCTCTTTTAATTGCATGAACTTCTTGCCATTTTCGTGACATCACCATCTGTCATATGTTTATTTAATTTTGGTCTTCAGTATATGAATTCTTGAATGCAACTTTTATATTTCTTTTGTTGACTAATAATGATGACATAACTCTTCGTAATAATAATAATCCACCAATATGGCTGCCTTTTGTGATGATGCCCAGTATATTCTAATAATAATATAGAGATAGTGGGTTCGGCCAAATCAAGGAGAATAGCGGCAATTTTACTTTGGTTACTGGCGTGTCGCTCTGCCCAACTGGCTGGTTATTTCTATATTACTCGTTTTTGCTTCATTTGAACCAGAACCTGCCAAAACACAAAATAATATAATATAATACTAAAACTAAATAAAAACAAATAAAACTATACAATAATTATATACTTTACACGGGACAAATATGTGTATTTTACCCCACATCACTTGTTCACAAGTTAAGGCAGAACATCAGAAACCTTCAGGTCTACTACAACAATTAGAAATGCCAGTATGGAAATGGGAGCTTATAACAATGGATTTTTTGTTACCAAGTTACCTAAAACCAGAAAAGGTAATGATGCGATTTGGGTAATTATGGATCGATTAACCAAATCTGCTCACTTTCTACCTATGAAAGAAACCTTTAGCATGGAAAGATTGGCAAAATTGTATGTAGATGAAGTCGTATCCTTACATGGAGTTCCACTCTCCATTGTATCAGATAGGGATAGTCGTTTTACTTCTCATTTCTGGAAAAGTTTCCAGCAAGCAATGGGAACTCGACTAAACCTAAGCACTGCATATCATCCACAAACAGACGGGCAAAGTGAAAGGACAATCCAAACCCTTGAAGACATGCTTCGAGCATGTGTGATAGATTTTGGTGGAAATTGGGATGATCATTTACCTCTGATCGAATTCTCCTATAACAATAGTTATCATTCAAGTATTGAAACTGCCCCATTCGAGGCACTGTATGGAAGAAAGTGCAGAACTCCAGTATGTTGGGCAGAAATAGGAGAAAATCAATTGTCAGGACCTGAAATAGTGCAAGAGACGACTGATAAGATTACTCAAATCAAGGAAAGGCTGAAGACTGCTCGAGATCGCCAGAAGAGTTATGCAGACAATAGATGCAAGCCACTTGAATTCCAAGTTGGAGACAAAGTACTATTGAAAGTTTCTCCTTGGAAAGGAGTAGTTAGATTTGGGAAGAAAGGAAAGCTAAGTCCAAGGTACGTAGGACCATTTTCAGTGATCCAACGTATAGGACCAGTTGCTTATCGTTTAAAACTACCAGAAGAGTTAGTTGGAGTACATGATGTATTTCATGTATCCAATCTCAAGAAATGTTTAGCAGACGAATCTCTGGTAGTACCTCTTCAAGATATAGAGGTAAACGAAAAGCTAAAATTTGTTGAGAAACCTCTTCAAATAGAAGACAGAAAAGTGAAATTTCTCAAGCACAAACGACTAGTTTTAGTCAAAGTCAAATGGGATTCAAAGAGAGGAGCTGAATACACTTGGGAGCTGGAATCAGAAATGAAGCGAAAGTATCCTCATTTATTCCAGTAAATCTCGAGGACGAGATTTTTATTAAGGTGGGGAGAATGTAACAACTCTCATCAAAAGTCATAATTATTAAATTAATTAATCCAATAGGAAACCCTAATTGAGACACCCAAGTGATTCTGAACAAACCCTAAAATTTTCAGAATTTTCAGAATCAGGATTAGGGCCCCTAAAACTCAGGGGGGGGTTAAACCCTATTGACGATTATCCACTTAAAACGTTGGCAGAAAGGAATTTTTGAAAATTGTCAACTCAGCGAAGCTAGTCCCAACCGTGGCAACCCTATACCTAAAAATAGGTCTCACGCGGGCCGCGTAAGGATAGCTTAAATCTCACGCGGGCCGCGTAAGGGTCAAAAATTACCTATAAATAGAGGACAGTGGGACTTGAATTCTGAAAGAAAAACGACGTAAAAATTCGCAATACACACTGAGTTACGTTCGAATTACTATACAAACACACACGAATTCCGAATTGCTGCCGCAAAACAGGGTAATAACTCGATCGCTGCTACGATTCATTTTCCGAGATCAATATATCCAATGGATGTTTAAGTGCCGCCCACATTAGGGTTATACTTTGTCGTTCGTCGTTAATTCGATGGATGAAGTATCGCACTTTGTCGTTCATTGTCAGAATTTGATCTCGTGAGTTATCGTAAATGCTGTATTGATTACTAACCCGGTTTTGTGTGCATTATTATTTAAATTAGGTTAATAAGGCTAATCCATAGAGTAAACTCTATCCGTGTTAAATCTGCAATGTGAGTCATTCTCTCTTTTTATCAAATCTATTTACAAAATCATGTTTATTTTCAAAGTTATAATTACGGGGATTAAGTCTTTGTAATCACCAAGTTACAGCCGGTATGTGGGGTTTTGTATACATTACTTGATAATCGTCACCATTGGGGCAGCCAATTGGGGGATATGACCATAGTCACAGATTCGGTCGAGTGACAAATACCGTGGGTAGTTGGTTTGATATCAGAAACATTGTAATCACTCTTAATACTGTAAATTATAACAAATGTGTCATTTTAGTAAATAGAATGATTCACTCAGTATTTTCCGCTGACAAAACTTTTTTCAAACATGTTTCAGGTGATCTGTTGTAATTCAGGAAAAGTACTGGGGAGCATTTCAAGCTTAAGATAGTGGCTCATTATAAAATAAAGAAATATGTTTTGTAATATAAAGATTTCTCCGTAAAATAGTAATATTGTAAATTACAGGGGTTTTATCCCAAGTTGTGAAATAAAATAATCAGGAAAAATTTTAGCTTTAAAACGATCCTGATGATAAACTTCTGCTGTTAAACTCAATTAAATAAATACCACGGGATTTCTGTCCCGCGGCTCCTGAAACGGGTCAAACCGGGTCGGGGGCCGTGACATGACCCATCTTGAGACACCTCTGACAGCGTCCCTTGTTGCACTGACCACTGTGGTGTCTGTTGCATTTGTTGCACTTTGGGTGGTTTCCTCGATATCCACCCTGCCCTTGACTACCAGAAGAGTGCTGACCAGGGCTCTGGTAGCCATCAATCTTTCGCTGCTGCGCCTGGGGCTGAACTGTAGTCGAACCCTTGTGGTTGGCTCCATCCCATTTTCGTTTGTTGTCACTGGGAAAAGCAGAAGTAGCAGTAACAGTAGCACTTATACGCTTAGGCCGCCTGTTCTGTTCCACTGCCTGGTCTGTGAGACGATGAGCGAGACGAGTAACATCCTGGATGGTATCAAGGTTAGCAGCAGTCACATGGCTTTGTATCTATGGTACTAAGCCTTTGAGGTACAGCTCAATGCGCTTGATGGGAGGATCCACCATAGTTGGACATAACACTGCCAGTTCGTTGGATCGCTTCGTATACGCCTCTATCTCTAACCCCGTCATCTTCAGGTTAAAGAACTCCACTTCCAATTTGTGGATGTCATCACGATTACAGTATTCTCGCTTGATTAGTTCCTTGAAGTTGTTCCATGGGGTGGCATTAGCAGCAACCAACCCCAGCATCTGAACTTGAGCGTTCCACCACGTGAGCGCTATTCCTTCAAGAGTACCAGTGGCATACTTCACCCTACGAGCCTCAGGGCATTCACACATCTCGAAGACCGACTCGAGCTTCTCGAACCAGTGGAGGAGTCCAACGGCCCCTTCAGTGCCACTGAAGGTACTAGGACGACATTCCATAAATGTCTTGAACGTGCACACAGGCGGCTGGGCAAGCTGGCCTCCTGCTTGAGCGGCTGCAAGTGCCGCAGTAACTTGTTCTTTGATCAAAGCCGCCAGCTGGGCTTGTGTGAGGCTGATTCGTCCACTCATGATCTTCACCATATGGAGAACACAAGTAAGAAGTGCGTCGTATCATTACGCAAGTGTGGAATGACAGAAGAGAGTGATCACACAAAGTTTTCAAGCAGTAGATACTATGTTATCTAAGCATATCATAAGCAATGTTCTATATAACTAGCAAGTAGGTAATATAAACATGAATCGTATCACCTATGAGTCTTGCACGTGGAGCGAAGCGTCGTTGTGGATCGTTGAGCACTGTACAGGTTATAGTCTGGTTTTAATAAAAACTTTTTCCCTTATTAAAACCAAGTTCTCTATAACCAATGGCTCTTATACCAATCTGTCACACCCCCAAAATCCACCATGCGGTGTACCACCGCTTGGAGGCGCGACGTGACCAGGATCGAGCCACCAATCATATTGAACATCGTAATTAAGTAAATAAGACCAACCACAATACGATTGGTGACCAAAGCTAGTTAACCATGTTTAGTTTAAACAGCGGAAGCATAAAAGTAAATCCAAAAGCATAAGTTCACAGTTCATAAGTTTAAAGTCCAAAACGTAGGTTTAATAAGTTCATACGGATTAAATATTTAACACGGGACACATTCCACAACAACCTTCTCCTCGCGCAAGCTCCATAAGTACCTAACGACCTGCAAGGCATGTAACAACGAGTCAACAACAAAGTTGAGTGAGTTCACAGTTGGTTGTTCAGTTAATGAGTTCGTATCAGAAATCGCAAGTTCGTTTCATAACCATGTATTACCCATTATCCTTGATTCCCAAACCTTTACGATATTTAGTGGGGGCTTCCCACTATGTATGTTACTAGACTAGGCGTATCCATAAGTGTCCTTCCCAACCCGAGGACGGTGTTAAGTATGAGTGTACGTAGGTTTTACGTACGTGCCCTTCTCAATCCGAGGACAGTAGTAAGTATGAGTGTACGTAGGTTTTACGTACGTGCCCTTCTCAATCCGAGGACAGTAGTAAGTGTGAGTGTACGTAGGTTTTACGTACGTGCCCTTCTCAATCCGAGGACAGTAGTAGGTAGTCTAGTAGTGTTGATAATATAAATAGTTATTCAATCCCATTCCCAACCACCGGGAATCCCATGCCTTAGTAAGGGTGTGAACTCACCTCGGTTTGCTCGGTTAGACTCTCAAATATAGCTAACAGTCAAGGTCGGTCAATCACGTCCTAATATGATTACCAGTTAGTCATTTAGTGGTTTCAAATAGAGCACAAAGTTCCTAAACGTGTCTATCACATAACATGCA
Source organism: Helianthus tuberosus (assembly GCA_030545235.1). Lineage (NCBI taxonomy): Eukaryota > Viridiplantae > Streptophyta > Magnoliopsida > Asterales > Asteraceae > Helianthus > Helianthus tuberosus. Next base: position 96,564,884 of record CM060361.1, on the reverse strand, counting down.
TCACTTTAACGGTTTATGCCCATATAAGTTCCCCATCCATTCCCCACTCATAAACAAACATACGATATTGCACATAACACATATAACATTTTAGATCATTCACAGCTAGCATACTCGACATTTAGACACGCAAATTACAACTTATGTCATTTCAGCATTAATATTCAAAACCGGGCTGTTTTCGGACATCTTAATAAATTAGTTAACTTATTCCAAAAATTCCCAAATTTTTACAGAATGTCTTAAACGTTCCAAATTTTATTGTGTAAAAATATCGGGGTCCAGTTCATTACTAATATTTTATAAAAATTCATTTTCCGGACTGAACTCAGATTTATCTTTTTCTGACCACAGTCCACGGAATAATTTATTTAAAATTCATCGAGAGTCTGATTTACGAAATTCCAGTGAGAGAATTACAAATACATCGGTGGTCATCTACAGTACAAGTTTCATGATCTAACTCTACACAGAAATCAAGTTATGACTAAAAATATGACTCTCATTTACTGCTGTAAAAATGCAGCTTTAGCTGCTGTTACATAATGGCACTTTAAAAATAGTAAACGAGGTCCAAAAATTATGATTCCGGTGCCATTAGAACCGTATTTCATAATGACACGTTGTGGAGTTAAGAAAATCAGTTTTTCGTTTAGTTATGACCTGTTTACAGCCAGTTAAAGTCGGCTGAAAATGCAAATAAGCAAGCTGTTTATAGTATAAGTGCCATTAAAAAGTACACATACGATTACCATTCATTCTAATACGAGTAACATCAGGCCATAAGCCATTTACAGCAGGTTTTGTTTATTTATTTCAGATTTAACATGTATTCATCATCTTTTAACACTACCTCATCTCTTTATCCAACCTTCATCCTTTATGTTCAATATTAGTTTAAGTTCTTTAGAGTTCTTATGCTTTTGATCTTTAAACACTATTAACCACTTAAATAACAAGTAAAACACAAGGATCTAAGTGCTTACCACTAGCACAAAGCTAGGAGAGTTCAAGTGTAGAAAAGTGGTGGTTAATAGCGAATGGAGAAGGTCCTTCAACTTCCGAGTGCACCAAGCTTCGTTGTTGATCCTATTGCACCTTGTATGTATGAGAAATGGCTAGAAGGAAGCTTGATGGTGGTGATATGGTGGTGGTGTGGTGGAGCCGTGAGGGTGTAGGAGGGAAGGGGAAAAGATGAGTTAGTTGATGTGTGTTGGATGAAAGAGAGTGATGAACTCTCATGTATACTTATAGTCCAATTAATGTGAATGTCCATCATGTATTGTGTTCTAATATTCTCCAACATAATCTATTACTTTAATAAAATATATTGGGGGTTTGTCCCCACTCCACAAAACCGTAGGAAGGGGGGGTAAGGGTTGGGTGGTGTAATGGTTAGTTAAGTTCTAGTTGCAATCTAATGATATTTAGTTAGTATTTTTAGTGTGTTAATTAATATAAGGGGTGTTAGGGTATTCGGGGACCCTAACTAGTTCAGAAAAATAAAAACAATGCCTCTGGTAATATTTTAGTGTTCCGGGTAAAGTACGGTTGTTCGGTTCGGTGTTGTTCCGTTAAAGTGCTTAATTAATCCGTAAAGTGTCCTACATATATATATATTTTTGTAACGTTTTTAATTTTCAACACTCAGGAAAATATAACGGACTATTTAGTGACCTTTCTGTACACTATTAGTATATTAACAAGTACATGTAAGTATAACACAGTAAATCAGAGAGCAGTTAAATGATTCAGCACAGTCATCAAGCACTTTATTTATCATTAATAAACTGTACAGAATACATGTAAATTTGTGGGTTGTCACACGATCCGTGCCGATCAACACAACAACATCCAGATCCGTTCAACCTGTTCAGCGAATGGCAGAAGTGGTGGTTGTGGCAGGGGTAGTTGTGACGATGGTGGTGGTGGTCAGTGGTGATGGCTGCGGTGGAGGTGATGGTGGTACCAGGGAGAAAGAGTAGGGAGAGAGAGAAAGGGAAAACTCGTGATGGAGATTTGGTCATCGGTCGGAGAGAAGAAAACCGTAAAAGGTTAGGTTTTTTTTATTAATTATTAAGGGTATTTTTGTAATTTCTCTAATATAAATGTTTTTATGACTTTTTTTAACTTTAAGTTATACATAGCGTAAAATCATATAGGGCAAAATAAATGTCAACTACGAAGAGCTGGTGAGCAAACAGGGTAAAATCACAATTCATGATATAGTAAGTATCATAAATCAATTGTATAACTCAAACAAGCAAATAAGTTTACATTCAAACATTTGTTGACTTGTATTAAAATCAGTTTCTATCGTTCCCAGAGGAAGTCCCCCTAAAACGATATTATCTCTTATTATTTTCGATCGATGTAAAGTTTTCCACAGTTCTATAATGAACAAACCGATATTGATCGAATTCCGCCGTGAATCACGGGAAATCTGGCTAGGTAACTATGCATCAACACTCGTTAAAAACGACAGTGTTTTCTCCTAGTTGAGAAAGAGTTAATAAATTAATAACTACAATGCATCCACAACGGGTGCTACACGTGTCAAACACATAAAGCCAAAGAAACACATAAAGCCAAACAGCAACCACTTGGTTATCCACTTATATTTCTCTCTTTCTACTTACCATCCTTATTTTGTATCCTACAACCTCACCACAAACACTCTTTACTGCTGTCCGCACACGCATACAAAAAACTATATATACTTCATCCTTTAGATATTACCAAAACAATTCACTCTCAACTAGCAAACTGTAACTACCAACTGAAAACAAATTAGTAACCAGATTATGGACACCGAATGTAGCAGAAGCACCGGAGATCTAATGCTGGCTTCACGAATCCCGAAGAAGAGAGCCGGAAGGAAGAAGTTCCAGGAGACTCGACACCCGGTTTACCGAGGAGTGAGGAGAAGAAATCCCGGCAAGTGGGTGTGTGAAGTGAGAGAACCAAATAATCAATCAAGAGTGTGGCTGGGGACACATCCGACAGCAGAAATGGCGGCCCGGGCACACGATGTGGCGGTTTTGGCCATGAGGGGGCGGTCGGCATGTTTAAATTTTGCTGACTCAGTTTGGCGGCTGCCTGTACCGGAGTCTAACAATGTGAAGGATATACAAAAGGCAGCGGCTGAGGCTGCAGAGGCGTTTAGGCAGACGGAAGACGTGAATGAATTGCCGGAAGTAGTGGTCTACGCCGATGAGGAGGAGATGTTTGGAATGCCTGGATATATTGCTTATATGGCTGAGGGACTCATGGTACCGCCACCTCAGATGGTGGGGTATGCTAACTTTCGAGATGATGAAGATTTTTATGTTGACACGTCTTTATGGAGTTTTATGTAGTTTCTTTTAGAAAGATAGATTTTTATGGGGATGGTTGGCTTAAACCTTTTTGTATACAAGCCAATCAAATATGTATATGATGTATTAAAGTCAATTCAAATATAAACAATAGATTCTATTTAACATCAAAATTTTTGAACGATTGGTGATCAATGTTGATTATATCCATAAATATAATTTAAAATTATAGAACTTAATAAGGTTTATTCAATCATAATTTAAAATTATAGAACTTAATAATGTTTATCAAATTTTTTGAACGATTGGTGATCAATGTTGATCATAACCCTACCAGAAAAAACAACTTTCTTGACGCGCATTGCGCTTCATAAAAGGGTGCTTATGACACGCCAAACGTGTTGTTGAATGAGGGGTCATAAAATTAACAAGACATGCAATTGTGTGTCATCTTTTTATGATACGCGTTCATGACACACATTTATGACACATATTTATGACGTTCATTTACGCGTGTCATGATTTCAATTATTTAAAGAACACACATTTTTGTAGGATTACTAATTTACCCTGAATACATTTATGACACATATTTATGACATTCATTTACGTGTGTCATGTTTTTAATTGTTTAAAAAATATATATATATTTTATATTTTGTAGAATTACAAATTCACCTTGGATATATATATATATAGGGAGGAGTTCATGCGAGAACCACCCTTATTGCGAGAACCGCGAGAACCAATGTGAACACAACCTAAAATAGCTAAAAAAACTACCCCCCCCCCCCCCCCCCCCAAAACTAAACCCCCCTCCCCCGCCCCCCAAAAACCTAAACCCCCCCACAAGCTAAAATGCTAAAAACTAAACCCACAAAAAACCTAAAAAAATAAAAATATATATAAATTTTTTTTTAATATTTTTTATGCTCAAATCGCTACTTTTAGTGGCAAAAAAAAATTTGCTAAAAACTAAACCCACAAAAAACCTAAAAAAATAAAAATATATATAAATTTTTTTTTAATATTTTTTATGCTCAAATCGCTACTTTTAGTGGCAAAAAAATTTTTTTTTTAAAAAAAAAAATTTAAATTTTTTTTTGGCTTCGAAAAGTAACGATTTTTATATAAAAAATATTAAAAAAAAAAAATTTGTGTGATTTTTAGCTATTTTTAAGCATTTTTTGTTGTGTTCACATTGGTTCTCGCAATAAGAGGTGGTTCTCGCATGATCTTCTCCCTATATATATATATATATAAACAGTAACAATAAATCCATTTCATAAATTAATACAAACATAAGTATATACACACACACCAAAACAACTCATTGAAGAATCATTTGTCAAGTATACTACAAATATTTTAACACTAACAATAATATTGTTTGTCCCTTGACGCCTAAAATAATTGTTTGTCACCTAAAAATGAAGGTTGCCTAAAACTCGACCCTAATTCAGGAATTTCATTGATATCCGCATTCATTTAATCATTTTTCCCTCTCTTAACCTGAGAAACAAATAAATAAAGAAACTATTAAAACAACATTCAAACTTGGTTATTTATCAAAGAAAATCATATAGCAAAAGCAACAAACACAACAAAGGATCGATTATTTATTAATTTTTGATATTGTATACAATACACCCCCCCCCCCCCCCCCCCCCCTTTTTTGTGCTTATCAAAATTCAAAGGATAACTACGACATTTTACTACAGTCAAAGACTTTGTTAAAATTGTGTCTATTAAACTATTAAATAGAAAAATGATCTAGTATAGAGGTAATATTGACAGTGACACATACGCATTAATGTTAAGAGATAGAATTCACCCTATAAAATTTATTTTTCTATGTACGTATTTGCATAATGCATATGAGCTATGTTTAAAGATTGCAGGATAAAAGCAACCAAAATGAGGTTTTGAAATACTTGTTGAGTTTTGCTAATAATATTTTGGATAACCTATTATGTATAACAAAGTTAGGATGACATAAGAGTGTATCAACTTACCTCTATTGATTTGGTCAACTTTCCATATGTGATCACACATACAATCTCTAGAAATCTACTTCCATATTCAACCCTGCACACACAAATATGGTCAACTTCCCATTTGGTCAACTTGCTTGTTCTTAGTTTAAAACCACAACTTACTAGCCACTAATTTATTATTTATTGGATAGTAATCAAAGCTAGAAGCATAAAATTTTAAACACCTGTTAAAGTTGTGAATATTTATGAGAAACAAATGGTATATAAAAGTTAATAACTTCTTAAATCACCAAAATCCGGGACAATAGATATCCTTTGTTGCATCCTTTCATCATTCTACATGGATCTCACATGTATGAAGCAACTTGGTCACTTATATAATTAAGGGTGCAAACGAGCCGAACCGAGCCAAAGCTCGACCGCTCGATTAACTTGTCTCAGGCTCTCGGCTCGTTTACTATCTCTTAATTAATATAATAAATAAAAATAATAGATTCGTTTATGCTGTCGAGTTTGGTAAATGAAGCTTGGGTTCAGGCTCGTTTATTAAACAAACTTATTTTTAGGTTCGGACTGTCTCGTTTACTAGACAACTTTAAATAAGGGGTAAATGTTATAAAAATTAATAAAAACTAACATTACACCAAGGCGCGACAAGGCTGAAGAGCTTCACATGCCAGGCTCGAGCTCAGGCTCGATAAATAAACGAGCTTTATTTTAGGCTCATGCTCAGCTCGATAAGGCTCGGATTGTTTTGAACTTTTTCTCGAGCAGCTTTCGAGCCGCTCAGCTCGTTTGTGCCCCTACTTCTATTCTACACAAAAGAACAAAATCAGGTGACGATGGTAAAACCAATTAACATGAACAACTTAAAACCCAAAAAAACAAACCTTGATAAATTCTTGAAATTTATTCTTCATACCCATGACACCACTTGTCATATGTGTTCACCATTTAATTAATGAAATGCTTCTAAATGGAGTAATTCTGCATTGCTAACAAGTTCGGTATGCAAAATATATTTAATTGAGAAAATATATACATGATTTGGATTACATTATGATAGTTCTAGTGATGGTAAATAATATAAAGGAAAAGGACATCTATTATTCTATTGAGGGTTTTCTTTCATATTAATGTCAAGTTATAAAAGTATTCCAACATCAAGATGTAAAAAAATTAATATTAGTTACTATACATGATTAAAAAAACACAAACAACAAATATGATAAAAATATTTACTAATGACTAAACTAGCTTAAAAGGAATAAATATTAGTAACAATCCCCTGAGCCAGAAAGTTAGAAGATTTTAAACCCGTAAGCAAGAAATAATTACAGAAATATAGGCTCAGTGGTAGAGGATCCTGTACATTAATCTAATATTGTGAGAAGGGTGAGAAATAATGTGGTGATTACAAGTGTCCTATATCTAAATTAATTCAAAAGGGTGAATTAGTAATTTTCTATTTCTTTCAATTAATTGATTAAAATATAACTGCCTAAAATAACCGCCACCCTTTATTATAGGAATTCGAATTTAAGAATTAATCTACGAATTTGTGGCATCTCGTTCACTGGTTATTAATTCTGTAGTGTTATATAATTCTGTAGTGCAACCACCATTCAGAACTGTATAGTGTTACATATTTTTTATATAGTGTTATATAATGTTATATGGTGTTATATAATTGTTTTTGGTGTTATATAATTCTGTAGTGCAACCACCAAAAAACACTATATAACAACATCAATTATTAATTCTGTAATGCAACCACCATTCAGAACTGTATAATTTTATATATTTTTTTATAGTGTTATATGGTGTTATATAGTGTTCTTTGGTTTATATAGTGTTATATGATGGATGCATAGTGTTATATAGTGTTATATTTTTCTTGTAGCATGTCTATGATGGATGTATAGTGTTATATATTGTTATATAGTGTTACATAGTGTTATATGGTGTTACATAATGTTATATGGTGTTATATAGTGTTATATGATGGATGTATATTGTTATATGATGGATATATAGTGTTATACATTTCTTGTAGCAGTTACATATTTCTGTATTTTTAAAATTTAGGATCGATAGAATTTAGCAGTTAAATTTGAATCGATAGAATTTAGGAGTGAATCACTTGAATTTAGGAGAGGTTACCTAATTTGAAACATATACAAAGACACTATTACCCCTACAATTTTCAAATCAGTCCATATAATTAAAACACAATTTATAATTTGGTCCCTATTGATCTCAACTATTAGATCAAAGATCTAATAGTTTAAAACACTTCTTACATTTCTCACACTTTAGACACTTTGTACACTATTTCTACCCTAGGCTCAGTTAAGCAAAAATAATTAGTTATACAGGTAAAGTCTTAATGGATGGAGTCAAAAGAAATGCTTAATTTTCTAATTCTAAGTTTTCATACAATTAGTAATCTAAAAGTAGCACAATACAATTTGCACAAAGAAGACGGTCATGGAGCTAGTGGAACAGAGATAAACCATTTGAACAAATAGAAAGAAATGAGAAGAATGAAATGTACATGTATCCTGCTCAATTGGGGATTTGAGAGTTGCTCGAATGGCAAAGGGTAGTGGCGTACTCCCATGAAACAAAAGGTCAAGGAGCTGCGATTGGCAATGACCCATAGCTTTCAAGGAGAATTTTACATATGACAACATGTTGAGTATTATTTAGTTATGACAAACTGCAGATCTCAAATTAGCTATTTTTAGTTTCAAATTAGTTAAGGATTTAGCCATTTCAAGAAAAACTAGCATAACATACAAATATTAAAATTCTTAATCTAATTAATGACTAAATATAAATCAAGTAAAAGAATATTAAATACCCCATAATTGAATTTCATAATCCTTTTCAATTGAGCATCCATAAAAAGGCATTGTTATGTAATTTTAAAGATAGTTCTTTCTGCGTGTAGACAACAGTTTACCATTCAATGCACAAAATATAAATATAGTGTTGGTTGAAGCATTTAATCGAACATTTGGTGTGCGTCTTCAACCTTTAAGTTAAAACACCACCACAAGAATTATAAACCAAAGCTCTAATCTATTTACAAAATTCTATAACCAACATATATTTAAATAGAAATATTTCACGTTGGACTCCTAAAAATACTCTAATTTCCAATAGTTAAGAATTGAGCTACACCTTAGTTGCATTAAAACTATTACAATTATACAGAATCAAGACATTTAAGTTAAAATCGCATACCAAACGACCTATGAATTCTAACTTTATAAATAGCTTTATGAAATCCTAACAAAAATAATTAAATCAAAATTTCAATACAAGTAAAAGGAAATGATATACCTTTCTTCCATAGATGAACATGTAGACCTTAATCTCCGTACTTTTTTTTATTTCTCAAAGTAGAAGAAACTCACTGTCATCTGAAACATAAATATCAGAATAAAAGAAACATTCAGGTTTTCAATATATAAACCAATGAAAGAAATTCATAAAAAGATAATCACCTATAACAGATAAACAACGAATAGAGACACTCTTAACAATTGTTACCATTTGTGAGGAATTTGTGTTATATCCAATAGCAGGGTTAAGTGATACGTTAACACAAGTGATATAGGATTAATTTCTTCTGCTGCCACACTCAAATCAACGGAGAAGGTGGCCTGAAAAAAAAAGAAAAAAAAATTGATGAACCCAACCCTTTTTTGTTAAATCCTTACACTATTAGGCCCTTGGCCGGGTGGATATGCTTCAAATAATAGAGATATTTGAACGATGGTAATGGTGATTACAACAAAATGACAAACAATTGCAATTTTGGGGAAGAGCGACAACCACAAATCTGGGGAGTCTAGATGCAGTGGCGGTGGTTCTGCCTCTTCTTTTCTTTTTGTCAAATCTTCTTGCTAACTTGTGATTTGAGATGAATTTTGGGGGTGGGAAACAAAAGCGCCAATATGAATTTGATTTGGGGAGGAGCGGGAATAGTAATGAAAATGGGGAAGGAAATAATCAAATATAGGAATTAGGATTTAATTTTACTAAATAATAAAACGTAAAATAACTGTAAATACACCAAAAGTTTGATAAATGTTGGATGCTGCTGAAGTTTCAACATCGAAGAACTAATTTTGTAATTATGTGAAAGTGTTACAAGTTTGGACAAGGGTTCTTATACATATGCGAACTTGTGGGTTTAGAATGTCAGTACTTGTGGTTCTTTTATATGGTGCGAATTTGTATTTTCTAGTTAATGGTCGTACTTATTTGTTAAGTACTGACTAGGGTTTCATTGTAAGGGTCTGTATTTAGTTGTGTATATATACTAAGTTTCTTGTACGCATTCAGTGACCAAGACATTCAATGAAACAGTGAAATTTTGGAGAAAACCTCTTGTGCAAACAAACCCTAACTTTGTGTTCTTCATTCAATCTGTGTGATTGTCGATTGTGAATACTCAGTGTATTCACTGCTCTGTCATCTTCTACACCTTCTGTACTAGCTCTACATTGCGGTGTGAGGCACGCGGTGGTTTCCGCACATCGCATGTGTGTTCGATTGGTCCGGTTCATGTTTTCGTTGAAGGAAGGCGACCTTACAATAACGGTCAAAAAATCCCGAGTATGTGGATTTCTGCTAAGAAAGAGGCCCCTGTAAATTTCCTCACACACCCTATAGAAGGGGGGAAACATGCTTGTGTGGACCTTACGGGAGTTTCCCCTTTGGTTGGTTTAAGGGAAAACCGGGTTGGTAGCTGGCAAGCAGCAAGAAAGGCATAATCAAAGCAAGTGGATAAGCACGTTAAAGCTTGCGCAGAAAACCAGCATGTCTTTGTCCCTTTTTCCTTTGATACATTTGGTTCCCTAGCACCAGAAGCTATCCACTTCTTGACCAAGGTTCAATAGTTCATCCACCGCAATTGCTCAACCCCAGGGTGGCAGGGGTTTGTCTTTGGAAGGTTAGGGTTTGCAATTTAGAAAAGGGTGGTGGTGCAGCTTGTTGCCCGTCCACCTTCTATTTTGATGTAACTTGACAAGTTTTTTTGGTGATCTAATGATATATTAAATAATTTGTTTTAAACTATGTTTTACCATTATTCATCACTATTAATAATATTTAACCTACAATGACTATATTTGGCCTTCTAAATTGAACATCATGTTCCTAAGTAAACATTTATGTTCTTAATTGAAAGTAAGTGACTATAACAAAACATCAATGACCAAAACTAACAAGTAATGAACCTATATGATTATCTATTACATTAGTAGACCAAAATTGGTTGTAGTTGACCACGAATAACTCTAATGGATCATCAACGGCCTAATGATTGGCCTTTAATGATGATAAATGAGCATCTGTGATCCTAGTTCATCGTCATTAGGCCTAATTGATCTCAAATATCATCAATGTCCCTAACTAAACATCAATGGTCTTAATTGAACATCAATGCCCAATTTTTGGTCTCTAAGACCATACGATATGGGGTTTTGAAATTGGCGTGAACCCCCCCCCCCCACCGCCCTGCAGGGTGGTGTGGGGCGAAGAGCGTGGAGATCTTCAATGGCGTGAAGGAGGGGGGAGAAAGGTGATGAGGTGGCTACGAGTTATTGGTTGTTGTTGTTTGGTTAGACTTTAATTGTTGGTTGGACTTTAATTTTTTATTTTTTTAAATGCCGTCTTTCAATCCCCTTTCACCCTGTGCTTATTTTAAAACGTCCCTTGCTGATATGGCTGCCACGTGTCGCTTCATGCCCATTTTTCAAACTCCTCCACACCGTATAATCTAATAGTCTCTGGTAGTTTAGTCTCTAATAGTCACTTCTTTTATAGTCGTCGACCTCTTTAATTAAAGACATGTCAACCTGAACATAACCTATTTTTTGAACAGGTTGTTAACCAAAAATCTTGATTATTTTCATGCTTTGCTCATGTAAATGATGTTCTATTAAGGTAAATGATTGTTAACTATGGTTAATGTTGAATAAGGATTAATTAGGGTTATTGATTATTACATTTAGTCAAATCATGATCGTCCATGTTTAATTATGATTTGGGGTGCATACTAGTCTAGACGAGTCTGAGGTTGGGCTCGACTAGATTCGAGTTTTGTTTTTAAAGCTCGAGCTTGACTCTCTTATTATTTATTAACTTATTTATATTAATTATAATAATTTTAATTTTACATGTAATTTCATTGTTTTTTTTTTTAATTTCATAAATAGTAATTATTATTTAAATATATATTTAATATATTGATTAAAAATGATATAAATAATGGGCTTGTTTAGGCTTGACAGCCGACTCGAGCTCAATAAGCGAAGCTCAGGCTTGGGCTCACTTACTAAACGAGCTTGTTTTTAGGCTCAGGCTTGAGCTCGTTTAAGTGCGACTTGTTTTGAATCGAGCTCAAGTAACTCACGAGTAGATCAACTCGTTTGCACTCTGATTTATGATGAATGATGTTCTCTAACTATAAACAATATTAATGGTAATTTTAATATGAGCAGCTTACCCTCTATCTTCCAGTTTCAAGGATTCCTAATTAATCTTACCATTTATTATATTATAAATATTGTTTAAATATAAAATATCACCAATAAAATATTAGTAGTTTTTTAACTATCCACAAATAAAAAATTTCTATGTTTTTTTGCCCGTTTCATTGAGTTACCCAAACTTTTTATAAGAGAGGGAATATTATCCATAACGTATATCCCTATGACTAATATTTTATATTTTTTAGCAGTAATATAAATTTTGAAGATATTTTGTAAAAAATACATTTATTTGCTTTTTACCTCTAAGAGGAGGAATAATATGGATTAAGATGACAATAAGAGATGACATGCGTATATTGACGGTGTCTTATTTTTCTTTTATGACACTAAAATAATGACACACAAAAATGTGTGTCATAAATTTATCAGATTTTTTAAACCATGACATTTTTTATGACTCCATCCAAGACTCATAGACATCGTAGACGGTCGAGAAGTGACAGCTATCGAGAGCTAGCTTTGTCACGGGTATGGCTCAATGACCCGATTAATGGTATTATTTTTTTAGTCAATTAGATTTATATCTTTGTGAATTTATAGAGGTTTAATTAATTAATTGATTGATTAATTGTATTAAGAATTTAAGAAGAGAAATAAGACTATAAGTTCACCTAATTTTAACTAATCAAATAAATTTAATGGATTAAGCTAGAATAACTATTTAGTGGCATAATATATAAAAGTTTAAAATAATTTTATTAAATAAGTGTAGATTTATAAAAATCAAAGTAGAATTTTATGGAAATAACTTTTATATAGTTAAATTAGTGTTTTCTGTTTATAGTAATTTAAAAGAAAGAATAAAAAACTTTAAAGTTTATTACGTATAACTCTTTAGTTTATAAATAATATAAATGTTTTTATAACTTTTTTAACATTAAGTTATACATAGGGTAAAATAATACAAGGCAAAATAAATGTCAACTACGATGATCTAGTGAGCAAATAGGGTAAAATCACAATTCATGGTATAGTAAGTATCATAAAGCAATTGTATAACTCAAACAAGAAAATAAGTTCTATATTGAAACCTTTGTTGACTTGTATTAAAATCGATTTCTATCATTCCCAAAGGAAGTCCCCCTAAAATGGCCAATGATTAGTAATGGGATGTCAGACTAACAGACCTATCATATGCTCCCTTTCGGCTTCTACAGAGTTAATGAATGTACGTTGGTATGCAGGTGTTTAGCAAGTAAGCACATAAGATAACAAATAATTATAAAGTCAGAATGTGCAAGTAGGTATGAAAAAGTAGTAGTGTCTGTGTTTTGGTATAATCACATGTAACATCCCAAAAGTGTGTAAAATAAAGTAAACCGAGAACTATGGTGTCACACCTTGATTTCCCGGTGGGCCCGAACTTGTGGTTTATGCATGATGATTGCTACAGATATTCACATGTAGCACAGCGGAAGTCATAGGATTATAAAATAATATTATAAAGTACAAATGTCCAAAATGTTCAAAATAAATATATACAGACGGAAAGTGTACTAAAAATCCACAGGCGAATCGAAAATAACAAAAATGAATATTAAGACTACTAGGCCATGCATGGAGTCGAAAATTCCAATATGCATATACCGAGCAGCTCCAGCCGATTCCGTATTTGCTAACCTAAGCTTAGTCTTTTGAAAATACTTCAGCTTTCGCTGGTAAATACAATTAACCGACACGTTTTGAATATCTTTTCAAAATCATTTTTTACCATAAGGTATATCATTTTCATAAATAACTTGGGACAAAGTGATATCTCTTGTTACCAGTATTACGTGCTCGTCAATACATATGGGGCCTGGAACTAATCTACGATATATAATTAACCGACACACCACTTTTCAATAAAAGAATAATAGCATTTGTGTCTGTCTACACCCCGAGCTTAGGTTGTTGCCACTTGCAATTACATGAGCCGTGGATATCCAGGACACCGTCGCATTAACCCTCAATGTATGAGTATTCGAGCATAACAGATTAAAACAAGTTATTTGGATTTTGGACATCATTCGTCATTGATCTCATACCCGACCAAGCGGCTAATGTCGTATCCAAAGCCCGTCTAGGGAAAATAGGCTAAGAGTATTTACATGCGCTTATCATTACCAATCAAAAATATTTTAAGCACAACTGTTAATCGAAACAACTAATACATGTGTAATTTACTAGAGGCTCCTAGCCTGGAATGGACGGAACTATGATCCGTTAGAATGTTAACAGGTCTTATTTAAGTCATAAGACTTGGACCGGTTAACTTATAATAAATTCGCAAGGTTCGCTAGATTAAGAAGAGACCGGATGGAATGTGGTTTGCACATTCATGAGTATTATGACTCGTATAATATGGGTCAAACAACTATACATTCTGATTAGAACTGATTTGGAAAGGTTTTGACCCGATTCAACTAACTTATATAAACTATGTTAAATAAGTCAACCGTACGCGCATAGGCGGTATCGGGTGATCAGATGTGTCTATGGTAAGTCCAATATGCCAAAACATGTTTATTATGTTGCTACATCAGTTTATAACTCAGATTATATGTTCATCATGTTTCAAAATCAATTTATGCACAAAAGGGCATTTTAGGCATTATTTAGGCATAATATAAGGACTTTGTATAAAAACCTGACAAATGATATGATCAGAAGGTATAACCCTTATGGGTTATTCCCTACGATAATACGATCATATTACAAATCAGTATCTAAACTACCCTAAACGAGTCCGAATCGAAAGTCAAAGAAAAAGTCAAACTGTTTGACTTTCCGTTGCGAACCTAGCTCTAAGGAGGAAATACCGGGTTGGACATGATCTAACATGTCCTAATATGTTATATAAACTGATATAGTGTCAAAATTAAGGTTTCGATACTTAGAAGTACATTTAACGTTAATTACGAAAATCTGCGTTATTGACTTTTCATAAATAAATTTTGACCTGTCATTTAACCAACTTAACGTGATCTTCAGAAGGTTCCCTCATAGGGGATTAACACCTACATTATTACTATCATGTAGCGATGTTTAATTCAATGATTGGCTTGACCGAAATAGTCATAACCGAAAGTCAAAGCAAAAGTCAATCTACTTGACTTTCGGCTATTAACTAGCCTAATAAATGAAACAAGACTGAGTAAGAACACTTACAAGTGTTCAAGGAAGACTAAGCTTTAAGTCGGAGGCCTCTGCAAGTAGAAGCAATCTCCAAAGATGAGAGAATGAAAGAAAGATAGGTGCAAGTCTTGAAAGTGCACTTGGATCACCTATTTATAGCAACTTTGGAGCTCCTAAATGATGCTAAATGTGATCAGAGGTGTTTAGAGAAGGATTAGCGTCATTACACATGTCCAAAGCAAGAGCTAAAGGGCAAAATTCGCGACAAAATTGGCAGGGACCCCAGCTGCAGTTGCAAGATGCATTTAGGCTGCCGGCGAGCCACATGCGGACCGTATAGGGTGAGCCTTGCGGTTCGCATGAGCTTCTGGCGCCCACAATTTACAACCCTCTTGTGGACCGTATGGGGTGGGTCTTGCGGTCCGTAAGGGGTGTCCAGAAGCCAATAAAAAATTAATGCCTTACGGACCGCAAGGCATATGCCTTGCGGCCCGCATTGGACCTTCAGAACCAAAAATTTGGCATTTAGTCATATTTGACCCCTCCACATCCAAACTTTCACATTTTTGTAAAATTAGTCCATCTCATCCAACTTACCGGGAATATTTGAGACTTGAGTAGACATGTGTTGCCATATTATTCGCCATGAATGAATTTCCGAGGTGTTACATATGGACTCACTTGTATTATGAATTTAAGAAGATAAATAAGATTATAAATTCACCTAATTTTAATTAATCAAATAAATTTAATGGATTACACTAGAATAATTATTTAGTGGCATAATGTATAAAAAGTTTAAAATAACTTTTATTGAATAAGTATAGATTTATAAAAATCTAAGTAGAACTTTATAGAAATAACTTTTATATAGTTAAATTAGTGTTTTCTGTTTCTATTTATATTAAAGGAGAATAAAACACTATAAAGTTTATTATATATAACTCTTTAGTTTATAAATAATATAAATGTTCAAAAAACTTATTTTAACTTTAAGTTAGGATTTACAAAAATAAAGAAATCAGTATTTTATTTAATATTTTATTATTTAATAAAATAGTTGCATATTGTTATTAAATGGATTTATAATAAACAAAACATATTTAATTATTATCTACGTAAAACTATATCTTGCCATTTAGATTAGATATATGTTATAGCATATTTTCATTTACTAAAAACCTAACCCCCCCACCCATACCACCCAGCAAAAAACCTAAAAAAAGCGTAACCCCTTACCCCCCCCCCCCCCCGAAAAAAAAAAAATCCTAAACCACCCACCCAACCAAGCTAAATGCTAAAACTAAATCATAAAGCTAAACCCTACAACTAAATGCTAAAAAAGTTTTTTTTAGTTTTTTATTAAAAATCGCTAAATTTCGTCACTAAAAAATATGTATATGCATGCATATGTGCAACAGTACTTTTATTCAAAATTTTTTTTTTTATAAAAACGCTAAATTTTGTCACTAAAAAAAGATCAACAGTACCGTTGTACATGAACATCGGTACTGTTTTTTTAATGATGAAATGTAACGTTTTTTTTTATAAAAATAAATTAATTTTTGTGTGTTTTTAATTTTTTAGGTTCTCGCAATAAACGATGGTTCCTAACGGATTCTTATCTTATCTTATACATATATCTATACTATATATAATATGCATATTCGAGGGGCAACTTAGGTTATTTGCCACTTACTTAAAAAGTACAATTTTTTAAGCATACTGTACAACCATTTAAAGCACACAAAACTATAAGGTTGTGAAATAACATTTAGGCGGCCTATTCTCAAATTTAACTTTTGAGTTGCCGCTCATCACATTTCAAAATTCAAAACCTACTTTTTATCTTCTCTTTTCTCTCTCTGAAATTGAAATCATCAGAAACCCTAATGTCATTCCGCCTCACCCTGCATTGATGGTCCGGTGAGATTCTACATCACCATCCCAACTATTCCCTAGCCGGAAAATTCAGGATTTTTTCAACTTCAGTTCCACCGGAAACTCTATACACTAAAACCTCTAATGTACTCTGATTCGTTGGGGAAATCTCAGCCGATGGCTCCTTCTTACAATGTCCTAATCATCGGTTCCATTAAAGGTTTGATTTGCTTAATTTTCGATTCTGATTTTTGTTTGTCTAATTTAGCTTACGTCTGTTTGGATCCAGCCACCATTTTTTTTTAATGAATGGCTATTTTTTGGTATGTTGAAGTTTGTATGTGGATGTGGTATCCTTCCAGTGTGGTACAGTGGCGTTAGGGTTTTGCGATCAACATAGATGATGACAACCCTGGTGGTTTTGCGCAAAAACTAAACAGCAAAGAACTATCTGCTGCAAGCTAAATTGTTTTCTCATGTGTAATTAGATAGTTTCCTTGTAATTAGCTGTTATGTATTTGCTATTTAGTTTTTATTTTTAATTTTTTTTACATTCTGAAATTGCTTGTTTAGTAGTCAAATGCATGCTAGTGAAGTGTTAGTGATTATTTGTTGCTTTTTTTTAACTGACATATGTTAGTTTGTGGATGTTTTCATCATGTTTTTGTTGTTATAATATGAGATCTGATTTGACTTTTGAGATTTCTTTTGAGATTTTCAGTACTAATTGGTATCTTTTCTTAAAACTGGTACGTTCCTGGCATTTAGGGTTTTAATTAATCTATCACAATCTAAAACTATTTGGTTGTTATTGATTTTATTTGTTTTTTGTTGTAATAACATGATTTATAATTGATGTTCATATAAAAAGTCACTAAATTCATATCAAATTGGTTTTTGAAATGGTTCTTTGTGTGTTTTTAATATGTTGTTGGTATTGAGGAGTTTTTCAATGGTTCAGGAGATAACTAATTTGGTCGAATCAGTGGAACTGCTTGAGGTTTCTTCAACTAAGGCTCGTGAAATCTGATGTGGAACATCTACCCTGGCCAGGGAAGTAAGCAATTTCTCAGAGAAGAAGTTGAAGAACCAGAGAACTATTGGCTAAAAACTCTAGTGGTGTGCGTAGAGTATGATATGACTTTTATTAATATTTTGATCCCATTTTACGCATTAGTCAAGTTTTAAATTTATAAAACACGATATTGTACTAACACTAACACACACTTGGGCAAGTGCACCCATCACGAGCGTAGTATTGTGTTGGTAAGATACCGAGATCGTCCAAGGACACAAGAACTTTTAATACCGGTTTATCCTCAACCTCTGATCGATCTAAATTTTTTGAGAAAAGTTTTGAAATATAAACCTAAAAATGCAAAAATAAATAAAATGAAAAACAAATAGACAAGATAGAATCACTTGGATCCAACTCGTCTTTAATGTATCCTTTGATGATTTTCGCACTTTCGGACATAGATTATCTTAGTTATAGTAGTAGGCCCCTCTTTTGAATGTGACGTTACCTTCAACCCAGTGGTTTGAGTCAGCAGGGATACAATCCCAAAGGGTCGGAATATTGAAAGACAATTGAGTTAGTTATTAATGCGAAAAGTGGTAGGCCCCTCTTTTGAAGGTGACGTTACCCTCGGCTAAGTGGTTTGAGTCAGCAAGGATACAAACCCAAGAAGCCGGTTTAAAGTATTAATAGTAGTTTACATATGAGGGGTTCAAGCTATTCGTACCCCCGCCGTCCAATACCATTGGGTATTGAAGGAGGTCCTAGTAAGCTTGAACCAGGTCCTCGCAGGATCTATACACTGAACGAGACAAGAACTTTACCAAACCACCCTCCTAACCCCCTTTCAGGTAGTTAACGCGCTTTATATAGACCGTAAAGACACATCATGAAGAAATGGTAAAGAAAATTCACCTTTAACATAAGAAACTAGTTATTAAAGTGATTATTACAAACCCAATTAAAAAGTGCCAAAAGAATAAAAATCAAAAGTAATACATCAAAGACTTGTCTTCACCAAGTGATGTAAGAAATTAGCCAAACATGGCCTTTGATTGACAAAAACTCTTACTGTCAATCTTGGATCCCGAGACTACTACACACTCTAAAGATGGATGATGAATGATGGTGGTTGGTGTTGGTATTGTAGTGGTGGTGGAGTGGTGGCAAAGTGGGAGAGAAGTGGTTTGCCAAGGGATGCCTTTGAAGTGAACCAAGCACCCCTATTTATAGCCAGAACAGAGCTCTGGCCACGACCCCGTGTCCAGCCAACACAGCCCGTGGCCATCATCTTCTCTTCATTCATTAATTGCAATTGTCTGCAGAGGGCCTCACACGACCCTATGGTCAACTCTTTGTTGTACTATCAAGATTCTACGAATCTTAGAGTTGACCACACCCCGTGTAGAGCTGGGCACGACCCCGTGGTGGGCGTAGAAGCTTTTGCAGGTTTGTCTTGTTGTGCAGGGTCCTGACCACACCCCATGCTCAGCTGGGCACGGCCCCGTGGTCAGGGTCTGTTTCTTGTTTTTGCTTTGGGAGATGTTGCCGAGGGGTCGGTCATGTCACTTTATTCTTTCTTCTTGTATTTATGTTGGTTTTGGCTGCTTATTTGTTCCTTTTGTTCTTTTAAGCTCGTTTAGTCCTGTAAATTCAATAGGAAGAAAGAAACGTGTTTTTTACAACATTAGGACTAAAAAGGGTTAGTTTTATGCCTCATTTGATGTAATTTATATGTTGCTTTTCGCATACATCAAATACCCCCACACTTGAATCTTTGCTTGTCCTCAAGCAAAACTCTTTAACATGTGGCTTACACACCCAAATGGAGGAGGTAGAGAAGAAGTTTTGTGGCTTATCTTGAGTGCTGGGAATCCAAGATTTTAGTTAAGTTTTATTTTTATTTTATTTACAATCCTATTCGTCAAGATTTATTTAGAACACTTGTTAAGAAAAATTATTTATTAGGGCATAACATGCCTCTTTAAAATTCCATTTATATACAAGTTCACATACCTTACGGGAGATCACTCAACACTCGGCCGATTTGTGTATTTTTGTGAAACACTTGATACCGCATGGAACTTACTTCTACCATGGCCATATGCTTTCCAAGCAATCAAACCTCCTCCTTTTTAACTATAAACCTTTGTAAATATCAAGAGGACTTGGGAAAGGATTAGGCTTAGGCTTGGGCTAAGGGTAGGTGGTTTTTGGTTAGTGGTTAGTAAAATGGTGAAAAGCATAAAAAGTGTCGGTTGTCGTAAAACTTTTTGTTTTGTGACATTTATTCAAACTAAGCATATTCAAACAAGATTTCATTTAGGAATTTGTTGGGTTATTGCTAGACACTTTTTTTGTGTCACAAGATAATCGAGCTTTTTATATTAAAATAAATGGGTTTGAAAAGAAAAAGGTTTTGGTGGGTAATGGGTGTTTGTTTTACGGGTTTTGAAACGAAAAGGTTTATGCTCAAAGGGGTTAACTAGGGGGATTTTAGGTAGTGGTGTAAAAAAAGGAAAAATAATGGTTTTGAAAGGAAAATAGGTTAGTCCTAATGCCTGCATCATTTACTTACTTGTGTTCAAGTTGGTAAGGACCAGGAATGTATGGTCTTGGCAAGTTATAGAGTCGTAAGAACCAAGCGGCTATTCACACAAGAAACAAAAAATGAGCATTTAGTTTTAAAATGTATGCATGTATGCTCAATAAAGGCTCTGTACTCACTTATTGTGGGAATAGGTTTATAATGTGATCAAGTATATATATAATCAAATTTTAAATAGATTTGTCATACCTTTTCATAATTTTCTTATTTGGTTCTTTTTATCACGACGCTATCGGTTGTAAATTTGTAAAAATATAACCTTTTTAAGAACTTGTTATTCCCAAATTAAACCAAGATAAGTAAAAAAATGAAAAATTTTTGAAAAAATTTGGGGTGATTAGAGGTTCCAATAGAGTTTTGTGTAAGGCTTGTTATTAGGACTTTCAAGATTCAAGGTTTTAGCATCCTCTCCACACTTAAATTACACATTGTCCTCAATGTGTCCCCAAAATAAGTTTTTAGGTTGATTCGAATGTGTAAAAGGTGTTTAAAAACAAGGTTTTGTGTTACTGGGCACCTGGCCACGGGCACATGTTGGCTGGGCACGGCCCCGTGGTCAGAGTGCCAGTAATAGAACTTACAGAAAGCTGGCCATGGGGCGTGCCTGGTGGCCACGACCCGTGGTGGGTTGGTTTCGGAAAACACAGCAGGTCAGGGGGTGGACACAGGGGCATGGTCAGTGACCACGACCCCGTGGCGGCAGTCTGCAATTGATGATTTCCAGGTTTTTGGCTTTTGGTTCTGGTTTCCGGGCTTATGTAGTACTAATGCTTAGTGCATTCAAGCCTCCTGTGTACCTGTTTCGCTAAACACCATTCCAAACTTAACATAATACCAACATCCTAGTTTACCAACGTTTAACATCCATCACCACAAACATAAAAAGAAAATGTAGAAAGTAAAAATTGTCTAGGAAAGTAAATTGTTTAACCATGGCACCCAGGCCAGAAATTGTTCGTAGAGTAGAAAGGGTTAACCTGAAAAACCGCATCCGTCACCACACCACACCTATACCATCGCCCTCCTCATCACGGTACGCCATATGATCCCAGATGTACGTGATGTCATCCTGCATAGTGGAGACGGTATGCTCCACTGATCTGATCCGGGTATAGGCGTTGCTTTCCATGTTGTATGTGTTCCGGGTGCATCGTAGGTTTTCCTGCAAAAGATCACTCAAACTTTCAAAATTAGGAAACCCGCCTCCTTGAGAGGAGGAACCCGTATGGTAGCTTTGTTGTTGAGGAGGTGGACGATTTGGGTCGGCATGTAGGACTAGGGCTTCTTCCGGGTTCCAAACGTGTCCTCGTGCGTTTTGGAAGCGGACCGTTCCGTTACCCATGTCTTGGATGATTCCCATTGAGTGGCATTGGGATAGATCTACCTTCCCGGACCTTGGAACCATATGGAATGACTTTGGCATGCGTTGGACATAGGTCTTGAAGAGGCGGTAGATCCATCCCCCTTAAAAGATAGGTGTCGGGGAGGAGGCCAACAGGTTTAGGTGCATGTTCTGGAGGAGTAGGTGGGTGACATCGAGAGGCATGCGGTTGTGGATGCAATAAAGGACAGTAAGATCAAGGAGGTTTACCACACCTGAACTATCACGCCGTTGACATAGGGAGTTGCCAAGGACCCGGTGGATGTAGCGGTAGAGGGGGTCCCGCAACTGGGAGCTCTTTGTGACGCTCGGATCATACAACCCTTCTCCAATTTGGGCCCATGCCGTTTGGCGCATGTTGTTCGGGATTTCACGGAGACCACCCGTGAACTCCTCTTCAACAGACTCATCTTCGGTGAATAAACCCACATTCACCCCAAACTGGGCTATGGAGATTGAAAATACCACCCCAGTGCATCTGAATTGAACACCTTCTTCGTTAAACGGTTTTGCCTTGGCTTTGAACTTTAAAGTGCTGTAAAAATCCATGTTATATTCATAAATTGAATGGAGCTTTGTGCTAAGAGCCACCCGGAGTGGTCCCGTGACTAGCGTGTCGTACCAGTCCTGTTTCCCCACGGCTTCCGGAATCTTATAACATGCTTGTTTCGGTGTTTCTTCTTGCCTTGTTTGGAGTATATCATACCGAGCTTGGTACTCCCATTCTGATTGTTTGAACTTGAGAAACTTGCTGGCCATTTTTGCAAAAGAGAACCACAGAACAATAAGCGTGTTATGATAAAATTTCAGAAAAACTAAAAACAGGGAGCTGGACACAGCCCCGTGGCCACTGGCCACGCACCGTGTTCAGCAGATATCACTTGCCACGCCCCCGTGCTCGCTGACCACGCCCCGTGGTCATACGTCTATTACTACAACTTTTCATTTTTCGACCCGGTTTTGAAAACTTGAAAATTTTTGATTGAGTAGGGGCGGTTTTCTCCGAAAATGAAACCCCAAGTGCCATTTTTTCAAAAGCAAACCGTTTACCCTATCAATTTTAACTTTTTCGGTTCAAGAACAAGGGTTCTTGGTTTATACTTGAAATCGGGCAAATCTACGAACAAAACGGCTGTTTTACTTCCTATAATATGCATCTAAACTACTACTACTACTAGATCAAAGCAAAAATTTGGGGTTAGGTTTGGTTCAAGTTCAAGTTCAAGAACCCTAGATTTTTCCCCAAATTTTTTACGTTAATCTACATTCAAATCGTTGAACTAACTACAAAAGATGTCAGAATCATACCTTGTTGATGTTGAACGGAGGGAAAACGTAGAAAATTGCCGAAAATCGCGGAGGAACTAGAGAGCTTTCGGGGAAACGGGTTGTGGTGAAGTGAACAAATGAAGAAAACAAGGGTTTTATTCCCGTCTGCAGGCCGACCACGCCCCGTGGCCAGTGGCGGGCCGTGGCGGCTATATATATTTTTTTTTTTAGTGCACGTGTGAGCGACCTGTTTTCCCGAAACTGGTTTAGTTACCTTACCGATTTTTGAAGCTTTCCCGAAGTCCATTACCTACAAGACATGATAATAATTTACATATATACACAAACCTTCATTTTAATCATACCTCTACCGCTTGTAGTGAGATCTCTTCCTCATTATCCTCAATGAATCCTTGGTAGAGTTTAAGCGTTGCCCGTTGAATTTGAATGGAATACCATCGTAAGATTTAATCTCGATTGCACCGTGTGGAAAGATGTGGGTGATGGAAAAAGGTCCCGAGCACCTAGACTTTAATTTTCCAGGAAATAATTGAAGTCGTGAATTAAACAATAGCACTTGATCTCCTACTCGAATTCATTAGGCTTAATATGTTTGTCATGTAAGTTTTTCATGCGTTCCTTATAAATTTCTGAGTTAGAGTATGCTTGATTACTTAATTCGTCTAGTTCGTTTAATTGATAAAATCGATTCTTTCCGGCGGTTTCATGGTCTAAGTTTACGTTTTTAATGCCCAGTAAGCCCTATGCGCTATTTCTACTGGCAAATGACAACTTTTTCCATAGACAAGCTTATATGGGGTGGTTCCTATTGTTGTTTTATATGCAGTTCGAAAAACCCATAAAACATCGTCTAGTTTATTGACCCATTCTTTCTTATTTAACCCTACGGTTTTCTCAAGTATTCTTTTCAAACCTCGATTAGTCACTTCGGCTTGTCCATTTGTTTGAGGGTGATATACGGTTGAGATCCGATGATAGACCCTATATCTTATTAAAATTTATTCAAGTTGATGGTTACAAAAATGGGTACCTCTATCACTTATTAATGCTTTTGGAGTACCGTAAAGAGAAAATAGCCGTTTCAAGAATCTTACCACAACTCTTCCATCATTTGTTGGAAGACCTTCGGCTTCGGCCCATTTTAACAAATAATCCACGGCCACAATTATATATTTGTTTCCTTTTGATGGTGGGAAAGGTCCCATAAAGTCTAATCCCCACACATCAAAAATTTCACAAACAAGAATGCCATTTTGTGGCATTTCGTTTTTGGAAGAAATATTACCTGATCGTTGGCATGCATCACATGTCTTGATAAGACTTTGGGAGTCTTTATAAATGGCCAGCCAATAGAATCCCGAATCAAATACCTTCCGTGCGGTACTAGTGGCTCCATGATGTCCACCATACGGACCTTCATGACAATGGAGGAGAATCTTCCTTGCTTCGCTACCATGTATGCATCGTCGGATAAATTAGTCAACGTATATTTTGAAAAGATAAGGATCTTCCCAAAATTAATGTTTACATCGGCAAAGATTTTTTTTCTTTGATGATGTGACCAACCTTTCGCGACTATCCTACTAGCTAAGTAGTTGGCGTAGTCGGCGTACCATGGTTCTTCTCGGTATTCCACCATTTCTAAGGATTCCGTTGGGAATTTTTCAAAGCTCGTCCCAAGTTGCCTCCAAAGCTGGATTTCCAAGCGGGATAGATGATCGGCAGCGGTGATTTCAGCTCCTCTTTTGTTTTTTATTTCAATGTCAAATTCTTGGAGGAGTAGAATCCACCTGATCAAACGTGGCTTGGCATCCTGTTTTTTAAAGAGATAACGAATGGCTGCATGGTCTGTATAAACTATCGTTTTAGAAAGAACAAGATAAGAACGGAATTTATCAAAAGCAAATAATACAGCTAGTAACTCTTTTTCAGTTGTTGTGTAATTTTCTTGTGCATCATTGAGTGTTTTACTAGCATAGTATATTGGGTGAAAATGCTTATCTTTTCGTTGTCCCAAGATAGCTCGAACCGCAAAGTCGCTTGCATCGCATATGATTTCGAAAGGTAATTTCCAATCAGGCGCCATCATGATTGGTGCTTTGACTAGAATTTCTTTTAATGTTAAAAATGCTTGGTTGCAATCCTTGTCAAAGATGAATGGTGCATCTTTTTCAAGTAATTTTGTTAAAGGTCTTGAAATTTTCAAAATGTCTTTGATAAATCGTCTATAAAATCTGGCATGCACTAGGAAACTTCTGATGGCTCTAACGGAGGATGGAGGTGGTAATCGGGAGATGGTGTCTATTTTAGCCCGATCAACCTCCCTTCCTTCGCTTGGGATTTTGTGACCGAGTACTATTCCCTCCGTTACCATGAAATGACATTTTCCCAACTAATGGTGAGGTTAGTTTCCTAACATCGGGATAGCATTCGTTCAAGGTTATCGAGGCATTGGTTGTATGAATTTCCAAAGATAGAAAAGTCATCCATGAAACCTTCCATGTTTTTTTCTATCATATCATGGAAGATGGCCACCATGCAACGTTGGAAGGTTGTAGGGTCATTACATAGACCAAAAGGCATGCCTCGATAAGCAAAAGTTCCGTAGGGGCATTTAAATGTTGTTTTTTCTTGGTCTTCGGGAGCTATCGGTATTTGAAAGTAACCTGAAAAACCATCTAAAAAACAATAAAATTTTTGACCGGATAATCTTTTTAACATTTGATCAATAAAAGGTAACTCGTTGCCTCATTTAATCTACGATAGTCTATGCAAACTCTCCATCCGGTGACGGTTCTTGTTGGTATTAATTCATTTTTTTTCATTAGTGACCACCGTCATACCTCCTTTTTTTGGGAACTACTTGAACGGGACTCACCCAAGGGCTATCGAAAATTGGGTAGATGAGTCTGGCGTCAAGTAGTTTGATGACTTCGTTTTTAACCACTTCTTGAACATTTGGATTTACTCTACGTTGTGGTTGTATTACCGATTTATAGTCATCGTTCATTAATGTTTTGTGCGTGCACATGGAAGGATTTATTCCTTTTATATCTACAAGCTTCCACGCGATCGCATTTTTATGTTTTTTCAAAAGCGTGATTAATTTTTTTTTCTAAACTAGTTAATTTTGAAGAAATAGTTACATGTAACTTACCATCCTTGTCTAGAAAAGCATATTCCAAACCTTTTGGGAGTTCTTTGAGCTCAAGTGGTGGGTCTTTTGGAGACTCCTTATTTGGTTGCTCATTATTTTGGTCGAGAACCAAAAAGTTTTGTTCAATGGCGACCTCTTCTTCGACAAGTTGGTCGATTTCGTCTTCTGTATCGGGTGGTTCAACTTCATCTTCAATTAGGGGGCCGTCGTTGTCGATTGGATATTTCATTGATTGGTCAAGATTGACATACCTTTTGTTGGCCCCTAATTCAATGGGTAGGTTATTTTGCTTCCGATTGATCAATGGTTTATGGGTTTTTACAAAAGGTTGTCCCAACACAAGTGGAGAATCATCAAGAATGACGAAGTCGGTTGGGACTACCTTTTGATTTGTTTGCACTAACACATCCTCAACTACTCCCATTGACTTTATTACCTTCCGATTAGAAAGAAAAATGGGGATTTGAAGTGGAGAAAAATCACTAATACTTAATTTTTTGAAAATATAGTTTTGCATTATATTAACACACAGATCTTTATCAATTGTAATATTACTAATAAAGGTGTTTTGAAAGAAACATGGAACCAGTGTAATGTTAATTTCAAATTGATCATCTTTTAGTAGCGTAGTTTGATTGTTTGTCAATTTAATGCTAACCACTTCGTCAACTTTAGTGTTAGTGTTTAACTCTTTTAAAAACTTAGCCTCAGTAGGTACCAAACAATGATTTTCGAAAGAAGGTGGTAAAAGGTTAACTTCTAGAAAAATTGACTCTTTTTGAAAATTATCGTTTTCGGACTTACCTTTTTCGTCGTTTAGTTCATGCATTGGTTTTTCACATAGTTGTTCTTGCATTTTTACTTCTTCAATTATTACTTCTTTAGTACAAATTGCCTCTTCCCTCTCGCGAGATTCTTTTATTAAGCGTTCAAGATCTTTGAGACATTGTACAATTCTCTCGACTTCGGGGAGGATAGTTGGTGGTATGTGAAAGTTAGCGGGATAAGTGTTACAAAAGCTTGAGTTTGGAAGTTCAAACCTTGGTTCCTCATAATACGCATATGAGGTGGATGGTTCATACCTTGGTTCCTCATAGTAAGCGTATAAGGTGGATGGTTTGAAAAGGTTAGACTATTGCACCGAGTGAGGATTACCGCAAATGGTACAATATTCTTCTTCGTAATCATCCTCTTCATAGTAGTAAGTGTAACCTCCTGAGTATGGATCCATGAGAATCACTCAGCAGATTACAGAGTCTCGGGACCAGAAAACAAAAATAAAAAACTAAAACAGAGGCTCACCACAGCCCCGTGGTCAGTTGACATGGCCCCGTGGTCAGATCCTGTATCTGGGCGTTTGAAAAATGTTACTAGTTATGTGCAGCACGGGGGCGTGTTCAGTGAGCACGGCCACGTGTTCAGACTACGGTTACACTAAAAATTCCTAAAAAGTAAAAAAATGTGCGATGCAGATTTGAAAAGGTTTTCAAAAAAGATTAGGCCGTCAATTTTAAGCTTTCTTAAAATTCTTGTGTCCACGGCAACGGAGCCAAAAACTTGGTGTGCGTAGAGTGTGATATGATTTTTATTAATATTTTGAGCCCATTTTACGCATTAGTCAAGTTTTAAATTTATAAAACACGATATTGTACTAACACTAAACACACATTTGGGCAAGTGCACCCATCGCGAGCGTAGTATTATGTTGGTAAGATACCGAGGTTGTCCAAGGACACAAGAGCTTTTAATACTGGTTTATCCTCAACGTCTAATCGATCTAAATTTTTTGAGAAAAGTTTTGAAATATAAAACTAAAAATGCAAAAATAAATAAAATGAAAAACAAATAGACAAGATAGAATCACTTGGATCCAACTCGTCTTTAATGTATCCATTGATGATTTTCACACTTTCGGACTATTTAAGAGATTATCTTAGTTATAATAGTAGACTCCTCTTTTGAAGGTGACCTTACCCTCAACCCAGTGGTTTGAGTCAGCATGGATACAATCCCAAAGGGTCGGAATATTGAAAGACAATTAAGTTAGTTATTAATGCGAAAAGTGGTTGACCCCTCTTTTGAAGGTGACGTTACCCTCGGCTAAGTGGTTTGAGTCAGCAAGGATACAATCCCAAGAAGCCGGTTTAAAGTATTAATAGTAGTTTACATATGAGGGTTTCAAGCTATTCGCACCACCGCCATCCAATACCGTTGGGTATTGAAGGAGGTCCTAGTAAGCTTGAACCAGGTCCTCGCATGATCTATACACTGAATGAGACAAGAACTTTACCAAACCACCCTCCTAATCCCCTTCCAGGTAGTTAACGTGCTTTATATAGACCGCAAAGACACGAATAAGCAAATCAAAGACATCATGAAGAAATGGTAAAGAAAATTCACCTTTAACATAAGAAACTAGTTATTAAAGTCATTAATACAATCCTAATTAAAAAGTGCCGACAGATTAAAAATCAAAAGTAATACATCAAAGACTTGTCTTTACTAAGTGATGTAAGAGATTAGCCAAACATAGCCTTTGATTGACTAAAACTCTTACTATCAATCTTGGATCCCGAGACTACTACACACTCTAAACATGGATGATGGATGATGGTGGTGGGTGTTGGTGTTGTAGTGGTGGTGGAGTGGTAGCAAAGTGGGAGAGAAGTGGTTTGCCAAGGGATGCCTTTGAAGTGAACCAAGCACCCCTATTTATATCCAGAACAGAGTGTAGGTTCACTAGCGGAGGATCTAGTAACCTTATCCTTTTGATACGAACAAACCCGGTTGTGCGGAATCGAACCGGTAAGTTAAACCGAGCAAAGAACACGAATACACAAAGAGAATAAGATTCAAAATTTAAATCTCAGATGTATTAAAGCCAGAAAGTTTTTTACATGATTATGATACAGAAAGCTCACACAAACTCACTGGTGTTCTCTCAGTTATCACTTCTGTGTTCTCTATCTTCTGTGTTCTGCAAGTGATCCTTTTATAGCAAATCTTATCCACAAGTCCGACGAAGAAAGGAACTCGACTCACGAACACTCAACAGGCCACAAAGAGTGGAGTCTTCGTGTCTGTAGTCTTCATCACATGAGCCTATGGACGAACCTTTAGTCTTTGACGGAATCAACGTCGATGAACATTGAAGCCTTCTTTGCATGGAGTGTTCGTCGACATTGAGTGGACGAACCTTGAGTGTAGTCTTCGTCGCATTCAGTGTTCGCTGACCTGTAGTCTTCATCCAATATAAGTGTTCGTTGCACTAGGAAGTCTTCGTAGCATGGAAATCGTTGACGAACACTTAACCATTTGACTAAGTCTTCGTAGACTTTTATGCAAGCATAGTTAAGGTTATTTTGGGAAGTTCATGTTATATTCATCGTGGTGATGTCATCTCGTGGCTCTTCGTGCTTCGTGTGTCGAACTCTGGGGCGCACGATGGAGGAATGTCACGACATCGGTCTTGAGCCGAACCTAACCGAGTCGAACCGAACCGAGTCGCGTCCACATAATATGCATCAACAAACTCCCCCTTAGACGCTGCTCGTGAGGTTCGTCTTTACACAGTTGTCAGATCTTTAAACGCCTTCATATGTCACGAACAGGGAGTGTATCAGCAAGCTCCCCCTTGGATATTGCTCGTGAAGCGTTGATCTTTGAAATTTAGATCCTTGCGGTGTTGTGAAGTGGTCAGCAACAACTTGATCATCTTGATCCTTTGATTGCATCCATGTCATGTCTTCATTCCAAAGCTCGTCGTCTAACATGTTCTCTTCACGTTTAGCTGATTTGAAAATCAAATCTGCACATTCAAGAAAGCTAAACGCATAATGAGAACAACTGTTTGGAATATAGTTAACATAAACAGACGACACACATATGACCAACTCTCAACCAAACACCGACTGACAATAGTTTGAAAGTTATAAAAATTTGATCAATTTTAGATTTCAACTTTCAACGCTTGTTAATTTTGACCGTTTATGAAGATGCAATTATTTTTTTTAGGTTTTAATCAGGTTTCAGGTGGTAAAGACTCGAGATCCAACATCGTACAATCGAAAATAAGATAGACATAAATTTTTTTTGGCTTTTATAAAGTTTATATTAAAACACACCTAAAATATTTTTGGAATTTTTGCATATTTCAAATGTAAAGACGAAAAGCAGTAAATAAATATATACAGAGATACAAAAACTAAAAGCATTAAATAAATATTCACAAACATTCTTTTTACGAGTTTCGAGGGTAAGAGAATCATATCAGTGTACGGTCACGCCAAAACACTCTTGTTGTTCAGTTAGTTAACATTAAGATAAGCATCCTATAACGATTATCGATATTGTTGTCCACTTAAGCTCAGCTTATCAGATGTACTCGTGGTTAGGGGATACGTTAAGGTATGATTTATACTTACCGATCGGTGTTCATCTACTCACGACACATTCCCGTATCAAGGTATGCACGAGAGTTCATCTTACTGGTGAGTATACCATTTATCATCTGTTTTCAACGTATATGATGTGAGATACTCACTTATTTTTAGATGAATACAAGCCCTATGTGATAAAATCACTTATTAATGAGGAACTTGATATTCGATGCATGCAGGGCACAAGAGCAAGTCCATGAGTAGGTTAGTACCATCGTACCGACAAAGAGACGAACTCGACTCCCGGATAAACTGTGATATTTTATCACTTATTGATTGGGACATGTGATTGTTTATCACTTATTAAGGTCGTATGCATCATGTATTATATACATGTTTGTATGATGTTTACACGTATGTATCGTATCATGGAAGATCTAGACTTGCGTCCCCGTTGTTTTCGGTAAAATAAACAACCATGATACCCAGATGATAAACAGCATAAAGACCACATATCTCAGAACCTCGGCAATCTATCAAATGAAATTTCTGTACCAAGACCATATGCCAATGAGTGGTTCCCACACAGTCTTCAGTCGATTTAGGTTTATATCACCCTACACACTTTAAAATGATTGTGAGCCTACCGATACATCTTATATAGAGCTGTTTATTTTTTTTTCATTTTAAGTTCAAAGAGGTTTCGACAGACCACTGATGTACTATCATTTTCTCTTTTGCTCGCCAGGAAACTCATTTTTGTTTTTCTATTGTTTTTGTGTTTTTGAAATTTTTCGATGTTTTTGTATTTTTAAAAATTTTCAATGTTTTTGTATTTTTCGTTTTTACTCCCCCTAAAATGCAAAAAGTATGAGAAATTAAGAAAACACAAACAAATATTTACAAAAATGATTTTCCGATGTTGGATTAACTCATGTTTTACCTCGATGACGTTTACCAAAACTAATTTTAATCAGAAATGATTTATCGAATTTTGGAAAAATCAGTTGGCATGACGGTAATCGGTGTGGACCAAAACAATATTGATGAGTTTCATATTGAAACAATCATGTGTGAGGTGATATTGAGCTCAACGTGTCTGGCTAAAGAGTGCTATACGAGATTTTAGTAAATCATAAAGCAGCTTAAATATCGACAAGGATATGAGAGATTAGAAATTCAAAACCATAATCCTACAACTACTTCATGCATTGGCAGGAATCTGAGTGCTCTCCCAAACTGGATATCCACTCGGTGTGGATTTCAAAGTCGATTTTGCAGCTACTTCAATGAATCGAGAATTCTTTTCACAGCAACAAAATGATAAACCATCGGGTCCAGCTGGTAAGTGGCAAGGGAGCATGTGGGAAAGCTTGTACACATCATCATTGGTTGGTCCATACATGATGTCTTCCACATGCATTCTTCACCAGCAAAGGTCTTCATCTTTCTACTTTAGAAGTAGTGTGCGGTTGTTCAATTGTAACACCCTTATTATTATTTAACGGTTTTCGTATAGATTACAAAAATAAACGGGTAATTATGATTTCAAGTACATTGAAAATACGGGTTTCATTAGGCTTTATTTACAGAATTAAAACTAAATAACATAACATGTGTGAGTTCGTCATTTAACATAACAACGATACATAGTGCATAAGCTTATTTCTTGATCGTGTTCGGTTCTTCGTTGTGCTTGATCGTCCTCCGGTGCTAAAATTACACGTGAAACTCATAAAACATGAGTTGGATTAGTCATACGTAACTTAAAACGTATTTAAACGAGTCCGGGAAGCGAAACTGATTAAAATACAATTTTTTAGCTAAAACAGTGCTCTTTCGCGCCCCGTGAAGGCACCCAGTAGCTCCCTCGCGCCACGCGAGGGAGACCGTTTTCCAGCAGCTCTGGAGCTGGGTCCTGCATTTTTCAGCAATACTAGTTTTTACGGAAACGACCATAACTTCTTCGTTATTGATCCGTTTCACGCGATTCTTTTTCCTACGCGTCCGTAATTTAATTCTTCATCATATGGAGTGAAAATCCAACATCCAACATAATAAATTTTGAGACTTCTAAGCCTTCGACTCGTTACCTTTTTACCGAATTTTAACCCGTTTATGCATTTTATCAAACAAACGTATTTGTTTGATTCCTATATCACATACACTTCTGCAAATTAATGTTACCTACCATTTTAGGTTCTAATCACAGGTTTATTACACAATTTAAACCCGTTTTCGCTCGTATACTTATTTTGACCCGTTAAGGGTATTTAAGCACTTTTGAGCCTTTTATCGCTTTCGATTGCTTCTAGCATTCCATTACCACATTTCTTATCCTATAATCTCCCACCACAACTGTATTTATGGTGGGTTTAATGTGGTGATTTATATAAACCAAATTTTACCTCTCGAATCATTATTTTACGGCAAAAACTCAAATAGTGCCATTTGACTAATATAATACCTCTTTCAGCTTCTATACTTATTCTAAGTATTTACCTAATCATAAAACTCGTTTCCAAACAACCTTTAAAGGTTGTTTGTTCGAATTAGCTAACAAGGGCGTTTTGGTCCTTTTTAGTCTTTCAATTACGACAAGGTCTTTTGAGAGCATGTTTGACCCATAATTCTTCTTTTGAGTTATGATCTTGTTCGAAAAGTCATTATGCTTTTCGAAACACCACGACCCTCTTTTAAAACATTCGGTTTACCCATTTAAGTAACCCATTGTCTATCTAAGACTTCATTTAATGCTCATTGAACCTTACGTTCTAAATGAATAATTACTCTATTACACATACCTGGCTCGGGTCAATGTATTGACCTGTTTTAATTCCTTGCTATAATATTCGCTAAATAATAGCGATGCAAATACCATTTCTACATTTATTCCTGAAATCATATAACTGGACAAGAATCATTAGTCGCTATTATCAAAAGGTGGTATCTTCACCCTTTGACCCGTTAGGTCTAAATGACCGATTATATTAGCGAGATGACATGTATTTTCATCTCGACTATATGACTCGCTCCTATTTACATCGTGCGGTCATTTTACTTATAATTCATTTCTTAACACTTTTCGGCCTATTAAGGCTTACTTCATAAGTGTCTTTTAAAACCAATAGTTATGGTCGACGTGTGACCAATTTACCGTTTTACCCTTATTGTTTGTTTTGGTTTACCCTATAAGGTAACCATTTAAAAGTTCATTTTCCATTTGTCATAAAATGATCGAATTACCGATTTAACTCCTTTTAAACCCTCAACATGGTTTCTTGTCATGCTCGACTATCTTGTTCCGTACGTCTACACGCCGAAACATCATACCTCAACTACGTATTTATCTAACTAATACGATAAGAGAATATTTTAAAATATAAGACTAGTGTAAGCCATACTTACCTTGCATCCGAATTATGCTTTTCCTTCGTTCTTGATTCGTTTGACCCGCTTCCTTCCCCAAGCTTTCACCTAGCTTGCCAAGCGTTAAACTATCATTGTAATTGTAAGACGGTTAGGTTAGTCATAATCATTTACGACTATTCCATCCTACGCTTCTTATATCGAATTTATCATTCGATCATATACTTGGTCGATTTGACTTTTTAAAGTCAATCGACTTATCAACTTATTCAATGCACATTTGGTTTATTGAATTTCACTTAGGCATTTCATCCGAACTCTTAACGAAATCAAATTTTACACACTAACTACTAGGTAACATGATTTCAAGCATCTATATCACAATCTTAACATCAATTCTTTTATATCATACAAAAACCCATTTAGTGAGAAGTATGATCTTGTACCCAATTTCATGGTTTAATCAAACACCTTCTATTCGTTATCATGCATGTTGATTCTAAGCATATCTATATCATCTATTTCATCATAACATCAAAACCCACTTATCTAAGTGTGTTGATTCACCAAATCCATCAATCCATAGCATGTTAAGTATGATTTTCACTTAGGGTTTCGTTCCTAAGCAAGTATACATCACTATTCTAGCCATAGCTTCTCTAATCCATGCCTAATTCGCGATTAGGATGATTATCAAATTCTTACAACTTCACCAAACATCAAGATTTTACATACCTTATGATCCTCTTGTTCGGGTGATCATTAATTCACGTTCGGTTGTGAATTTGGGCTTCATTTGATCCTTCAAATTGATGATTATATGTGGATTAGGGTTTTTGGCTCCATGGGAGCCCCCTGAGCTCGATCCAGAACACACACTGTGTGTGTGTTTGTGTTTGATTTTAATTAAATAACTTTTCTAGTTATCCCGCTTTAACCCCTCGTGTTTGGTTCGTTATTAAGTAGGCCACAACCTACTTATTTTTAACTAGGTTAAATATTCCTAGTTAACTTGGTGGGTTCGGGGAAGTTATGACCAAGTTTATTTTAAGTCCCGTTAACTCGGGCCTTCTATAAACTTTATTTCCCAAAAGCATTCTCTTTTTTTTTCTTTTTATTAAATATTAGATTTAGTTATATAAATCCTAATATTTTCCAACTTAATTTTACCACTAACGGTACTTTACCCGTCTTTTATTAAGGTGGTTTGATTACCAAACCCGTTTTCGGGGTGTTACAAGTCTACCTCCCTTAAAGAGGTTTCGTCCTTGAAACCTTTTCTTACATAATTTATCGAGTTTAACTCCATGCATTTGCTCTCGATAATCAATTAAGCATTTCTCATACTTTAACCGATTGTTAGTATTACCAGAAAAGTATGGTAATTTCCTTTTGGTTATTAATCATCTACGTATCTTACATGACATAATGCGACTTGAAATAACGTAATCTCGTTATTTCCACTAGTTTAATTAACTTAGTAATATTCATCACTCGGCTTTAATATTCATCACTCGGCTCTAATGTGATTATACTTCACATTACACTTCTTGACCGTGATCATGTCACGCCATGCCAAATTTTACATCAACTTTCTATTTTCAGAATTATCACTTTCCGGATATATCATCTTGCACCTATCAGTGTCAAGACTTATATCTTTCATGTTTACCGTTTATACATCTATCATAATTCATTTTTGTAGAAACGTTATTTCTTGCTAAAACCGAAGTTTTAGTTTAGCGTCTTCTCTTTAACCTTTGTCAATTATCCATACCGGGATATTGACAGTCCAAAATTTATTCTTTTTCAGTCTTTGTTTTATGCGAGGATTCTCCATTTATTCCCTCGCTTTGTCTAATTAACCCGTAGGTTTTATCACTTAGTCTATGGGCTATTTTATTAGACCTTCATCTCTTTAAGGCGAGGTCCTTATAATCTATTTCTTTCTAGTCATGACTCGTGGGTCGTTTTAGTCTCGTAGACCTTTCCATTGTTTATAACCACAAAGGTTAGGTTGACCCCGTAGATCATTCCTTACTCATGTCATTCTTAAAATACATGTTTGGTGTCAAGGCATCCTGTTTTTTGTTTAAAATCATTTATTTTCGCCTTGGAATTTTCTTTGACCTTGACCGTAGTCTAAGGCTACATTCGTTTCCTTTCGGACAAATTTTCCGACTTTATGACTTCTCACGTCATTTATGCGTCGGTTTATCTTATGCTCACCATTATCCAGTTTACATACATTCGTATTTGATTATGTCCCATTACCGGGCTCATTATTCTTTTGCTTTTAACGCTACCTTTATCCCGCTTGCGTTTACTCATGCCGTTCGGCGTGACATTATATTCGACTCGTTCAACTTTAAAATAGTTGAACATAATTTATTCAAAATTTCTATTTACATTATCTTGTCGTCTTTTAGTTATGACTCAAAACCCGAGTCTTTTAACTTTCCATCCGAGTCCCCGTCTCTCGGTCTACGCATGCGTTTAATTCTTACCCATCAACCGGGTATTTTACCGAAGTCGTTATTATTGCAACCCTCCCGGTATGCATTAAGACCTCGCTTCATTTTTATATTCCGACTTAGTCCTTGAGTTTGACGTTTTACAAAAACGACCCGTTTAGAGACATATTCGCATTTTCCGGGTTCGAGTGTAAGTACCTCCTCCCAGTGCATATCTTAACCATTTTACATGTTTCTTTGTCCCTTCTCTCGGGCTCATTATCCTAATATAATACGCTTCCGTCACTCGGCTGTGCATTTACATTATGATCAAATATTTTGCTTATCTGATTCATTTGGGTACTTTTTAATTTGTCCCTTTAACCCCGTCCTTACTACATCGGATGTAAACGTGTCCGCTATAAGAAGTTCATGGTATCATATGCCACTACTTACTTGGCTAGAGTAAGCGATTAACACATGACACGCATGACCTTTTTATAGTTTCACATCACGCCCTATGTAAGTAATGCCTCTATTTGTTTCTCTTGGAAACAATATCCCGAATACATTTTCTATTCGGGTTTTTCCAAGTTTTTAATCTACATATGTAACTTTCAATTTCTACATATTTGTTGCATCTTACTATTTGTGCAATTAAATTTAAAATGTGCACCTGGTAATGTTTGCCCTAACGGGCTTCTCTTGCCATTAGCCTTGTTCGCGACCGTTACGCGATTTAGGTCCTTGATGAGCATACTCTTTGGACCGTTCCTCTGTCAAATCTGCGATTTGTTAAACTCTCGATATCCTCATATGCGAGTGTCCTTCAACTAAAACATATACAACAATTAGTAATTTCAACATTAAAGGATGCCCGTATTATAATACGGGGTTTTTGTACTATACGCATGAACGCGTGTAATTTCGTTGACTATATCTATTCTATATCGTTTTTATTGGTGTAACGTGTATTACACAATAACCATATGTGTTGTTCTCAACACTTTAATCATACTAAACCATTGATATACATGTACTTACCGGATTTGCGATCAAGCCTCGAACAGAACACACTTTATTCTTTAACCATGAGCTCTGATTACCAACTTGTAACACCCTTATTATTATTTAACGGTTTTCGTATAGATTACGAAAATAAACGGGTAATTATGATTTCAAGTACATTGAAAATACGGGTTTCATTAGGCTTTATTTACAGAATTAAAACTAAATAACATAACATGTGTGAGTTCGTCATTTAACATAACAACGATACATAGTGCGGAAGCTTATTTCTTGATCGTGTTCGGTTCTTCGTTGTGCTTGATCGTCCTCTGGTGCTAAAATTATACCTGAAACTCATAAAACATGAGTTGGATTAGTCATACGTAACTTAAAACGTATTTAAACGAGTCCGGGAAGCGAAACTGATTAAAATAAAATTTTTTCGCTAAAACAGTGCTCTTTCGCGCCACGCGAAGGCATCCAGTTGCTCCCTCGCGCCACGCGAGGGAGACCATTTTCCAGCAGCTCTGGAGCTGGGTCCTGCATTTTTCAGCAATACTAGTTTTTACGGAAACGGCTATAACTTCTTCGTTATTGATCCGTTTCACGCGATTCTTTTTCCTACGCGTCCGTAATTTAATTCTTCATCATATGGAGTGAAAATCCAACATCCAACATAATAAATTTTGAGACTTCTAAGCCTTCGACTCGTTACCTTTTTACCGAATTTTAACCCGTTTATGCATTTTATCAAACAAACGTATTTGTTTGATTCCTATATCACATACACTTCTTCAAATTAATGTTACCTACCATTTTAGGTTCTAATCACAGGTTTATTACACAATTTAAACCCGTTTTCGCTCGTATACTTATTTTAACCCGTTAAGGGTATTTAAGCACTTTTGAGCCTTTTATCGCTTTCGATTGCTTCTAGCATTCCATCACCACAATTCTTATCCTATAATCTCTCACCACAACTGTATTTATGGTGGGTTTAATGTGGTGATTTATATAAACCAAATTTTACCTCTCGAATCATTATTTTACAGCAAAAACTCAAATAGTGCCATTTGACTAATATAATACCTCTTTCAGCTTCTATACTTATTCTAAGTATTTACCTAATCATAAAACTCGTTTCCAAACAAACTTTAAAGGTTGTTTGTTCGAATTAGCTAACAAGGGCGTTTTGGCCCTTTTTAGTCTTTCAATTACGACAAAGTCTTTTGAGAGCAATTTTGACCCATAATTATTCTTTTGAGTTATGATCTTGTTCGAAAAGTCATTATGCTTTTCGAAACGCCACGACCCTCTTTTAAAACATTCGGTTTACCCATTTAAGTAACCCATTGTCTATCTAAGACTTCATTTAATGCTCATTGAACCTTATGTTCTAAATGAATAATTACTCTATTACACATACCTGTCTCGTGTGACAACCTCACAAAACCAGGTATCCGTACAATTAATTAATATTTAACTAATGCTTAATTACTGTGCTTGCTTACAACTATGGTTAAACTGCATCTTGATTTCTGATACATACATACTCATGCATCACATTTTATTACTGTCACTCTATTATTTACCCACAAACATTAGTGACAACCTTGATGCACAAAGCACAGTTGGCACACTAAACGGATAACCCAGTAAACATGCTGACATTACCAGCACTAGACAGACATTGTCTCTGAGGCCAGTATGAGCCGGGAATAGATTACTACACGGGTAGAGAGTGTAGGGAGGAGAGGATCATTAAACATGCTGACATTCCAAGCATACACAATGGTGCTAGAGATCATACAAGCAAGCTTGGTGCGTTCGGAAGCTCAAGGACCGCTCTAGTTTTCTTTTATCCACCACTTTTACGTCTTGTTTCTTCCCTAGCCTTGAGCTAGTAGTAAGTGCTTCTAAACATCCTATTGATCTTGTTTAAAGTGGTTAATAAGTGATTTAACGGTTAAAAATAAAAAACACACAAGATCATAACATAAAGTCTTGAAAGTATGTTGAATAAGTTGGATAAAGAGAAACTAGTTGTGTAAATCTTGTGAAACTTGTCTAGTTGTGATTACTTGACGTTGTTTGTCACTAGAAGTGGGATGGATCATCATCTAACCATACTAGATCATGTTCAAGAACATGAACTAGTAGTGTGTTAGTGTTAGAGTCATAAAAAAAAGATGAACCCTTCCACTCATGGAACATGAACTTGTGTAAATATAATTTTTCTTGTAAAATAAGGTTCTAAACTAGTAGATCTAAAGATCTACAAGTGGTTTTTCAGAAGAACCAAGTGAAAGATGCAAGTCTTGTTAAAAACCCGGATCTTACACAAACTAAAAGCATTTTAGTGAATAAACAAGTGTGTAAACACTTGTGTAACAAGAAGATTTAACAAAGAAATATTTTTGAAAATCTTGACTAGAAGTTGTAAAACTTCAAGTTCTTTAAAAATAAAGTTTCTAAGAAGCTAATGTTATTTTTAAAGATAACAAGATCTACTAAATATGTTAGGAGGTTACTACATATTTTTACAAAACTTCCAAGTTCATGAGTTGTGATTTAGGCTTGTTTTGTCAAGTTTGATGTTTAAATATTGTTGATTGATGAATGTTAAATTGTTTGATTGAATTTTTGAAAAGAAAATGATACGCTTGTAAGCGTGGCCACCTCCAGTTACAGAGGAAACTCTGGCGAAATTTTTCTGGAAATATAACACTTAGAAATATTTTGGTGAAAAGTGTTTATAAATATATCTTTAACTTGTTTTCAAAATATAAATTTCGCCATGGATTTTATTACAAAATAACCAAGCATCGGAGGTTGATTTTCGTAAATAAAACTTGCTAAATATATATTTAGAATATATATTTCATTATAAAATGCTTGTGTGATTATGTGATTATTTGGTGAACTAGATATATTATTTTTAGGATAAAAATAATATAACTTAAAGATACTGAGAAGTTTCGACTCCAAAATAATACCAACGCTATCACAAATAAATATTTAAGTTACGCCGGTATTGTTATAACAACGCGAACGTTAAAACGTGACTTATGTATATTTCGGAAAATACTCTTACGCGTATATTTTGGTAAAGTATTACTTTGGAGAATGTATAAAGTAAAATATAATATTTTTGGGAAAAATATGTATATTTTGGAACTAAAATACTTTGGACTTGTGATTAAAATATATTTTTCAAGTGAAACTTAAAAATATATTTTTCGGAATTATAACGTATACGTATATTTTGGTAAATGTTATTTTGGAAACTATAGAAATAAAAATATATTATTTTTGGGAAAAATACATATATTTAATTTGGAACAATACACCGAAATACGACGCCATTACTTGGCAAGATATACAAACACAAGTACGAAAATACATGTATGAGATACCCCCAACCTTGGGAAGGAAATACAAAGTTAAAATGCTTGAGAAGTATTAATACAGAAACACTGCATAAACAATTATTCCAAAACTAAATACAATTATTATAACTTGGAATAATACCAGAATCGTAACTCAAAAATATACATACTAAGACAAGGCACGACCCGTTCGTCTAATAGACATTAGACCATTGTAGGTAGTCGTGTTTGCCGCGGAGATTTGGGTTACGAGTACGAAGACGCAATACAGTGAGTTCATGTCCCCCTTTTCTCTTAACTGTTTTCAGTTTTTATATTTCGGGGGTGAAATACATGTTACAATGATTACGGATACTTTTATACATGGTATGGTTAGCTAAAGGAGGTTTACAACTTAGATCATGTGAGTGGGTAGGCGGAAACTAGAGGCCATTAATCCTCATTGTAGGACCGAGGGTCATTAGCGGTAGATCTATCTGGGTGTAGCGAGCCTAACTCCAGGCCCAACAGTACGGACCTCGGGGTGACTTTGTACCCGACGCAAAAATCTGCTAGGTTTGAGTCTTCCAGCATCACTTCACACATATCATTGGCTTTGCAACCCAATGGTGATCTCTTTTTCCTTAATTGCTACATACCAGGGATTTTCATACATACAGACATATTACAAAGGTTTATACTTACTCACTTTTACATGAACTCGCTCAACTTTATGTTGATTTTTCAAACTACATGTATTTCAGGAAATTAGTAAATGGATCTGGAGGGCGTTGGAGTTTTTAAGCTGCTGTTGGTGCATGTCTGTGACAACAGCTTAGATTTGGTCTTTGGATATCTTGTAATTAGTTAAACGATAAACAGTTAGCGAGTTTAGCTTTGTAATAGTTAGTTGTAATGTTTGGGCTAACCAAACCCATACTTATGGGGATGTGGGGCGAATTGGGCTTGTCCAATTCGCAGTCCATGTTGGAAGCCTTGGCCCAAGTAGCAAACCTTGTGTTATATAAACAAGGTTAGGCTTTAGGGTTTAGGTTAATCAGTTAATCAGCCAGAACATTGTGTGAGAGTAATTTCGTGAGAGTTGTTAGACTTGGACGAAATTGTTGTTGGTTAGGGTTTGATTGATTGTAATTCTTGTTAGATTGATAATCAATAGAAACCCGGTTTGAAAGTGATTTGCTGTTTCTGTTTTCTATTTGTTTCTGTGATATTCTGATCAAGAGGATTCCGCACTCTTGATTGGAAAAACAATTCTGTGAAAGATCCATACGAATAGGGGACCTACAATTGGTATCAGAGCATTAGGCTCTTGAAGGCTCGGTTCAGGATTGTTGGCTGCAGAAACAGGAAGAAATTTTCGAAATTTTTGAAAACCTGAAAAATTAGGGTTTTGAAATTTTCGAAATTTTTGATATAATTTTTCGAATTTGTTGGCTGTTTTGATATTCTGTTTTGTTTATTTGCTGATTTGCAGGTTCTCAGGATTGTTCGGGTTGTTTGGTTGAGAAATTCGGCTGAACTGACTTGAAGATTCGAAGACTGTTCTTCGTGTTCTTCGTTAAGTTCATAAGAATTTCGTGTAAAGCTTGCTGATTTGCTGTTTTGATTTTGCAGATTGTGTTGGAGAATCTTCAGAATACAAAACAGATTGAGTTTCCAAAGATACTGGGCGAATTTAACAAATTCGCAGATAGACCAGCATAATTAACTGATCAGCAGCGAATTTGGGACTTATATCTCGGTGACCAGCGAAGTAAAATCCAAAGGCGACTTTGGTAACCGGGTAATTATCCACAGCGAAATTACTACGGTTTTCGGCGACTTTACAAGTAGTCGTAATCGCGAAATTAGCAGCGAACTTTGGCCAGCGAAATTGAACAAGTAACAGATCAGCGAATTTGGACAATTAAGTGACTAGCAAAATTAACTGACTGAGCAGCGAAATTAACTGAGACCCAGCGAAATTATCTGGTTGACCAGCGAATTTAGCAGCAAATTTAAAAGGGTGGAATATTTTCTGGCAAGCGTCGATAAAATTTCAGAGTTTTGCAAACAGAAATTGATCCGTAGCTCGTTAGACAGAACCGTTTGGACCGTTGAATTCCTTTGATTTTTAGGGTAAAAAAAAAAACAAAAAAAAAAAAAAAAAAACAAAAAAAAGACTCAGGAAAATCCCGAAAACGGTTTTCGACATTATATATCATTGGAATCGTAATCTCGAGACGAATCTAACGGTATAACTTGGTAAAAACAGTTTTCGGATAATATTTGTACGGTTTCATCAGTTCGCTTACGGTAAAAGCTTGAAAAGGACCAGTATAGGAGTTAGATTTGGATTTTGATTCAGGTTACCAAAATCCATTTAAACTTTTACGCTGCGTGATGGCTAAGATGGATAATGGAAGTGAGGTTGTTAAGAACTGGCCAAAGCTTCTAAATGTCAATGAATATGCTGAATGGAAAAAGAAGGTTGAGGCATATGTTGAAAGTAAGGATGCGAGAATGTGGAGTT
Organism: Helianthus tuberosus; assembly: GCA_030545235.1. Classification (NCBI taxonomy): domain Eukaryota; kingdom Viridiplantae; phylum Streptophyta; class Magnoliopsida; order Asterales; family Asteraceae; genus Helianthus; species Helianthus tuberosus. The sequence goes on along the minus strand of CM060361.1, from coordinate 96,521,436 downwards.
GTATGATAGATGGATACGTTGCTCCCACACGTCGTGTTGATGGTAGAGTAAAAGTAATTTCTTATGAGAAGATGGATGAATCTGAGAAACGAGTGGTTGATGCTGAGAAGAGAGCTTTAGCAGTGATCAAGAAATCCTTACCTGAGGGCATTAAGAATACCTTCAAGAACTATGGGAATTCTAGAGATCTGTGGGAAGCTTTAGAAAAACGTTATCAGATTCCATCAAAAGTGAATACTTGTGATCAAGCATTGGTAGCTGAGTTTGCAGCTGTGAAGATTGGAGAGGGAGCTGCTGAGATAGAAGAGAAGAAGGAAGCAGATGAGGAGAATGCTCAAAAGATGGGTGCAGAAGTTTCAAAGGGCTTGAAGGATGTGAACGGACTTACAGCAGAGGTAAAGGTATCATTAGAATCTGTAAGTCATACATGTCTAAATTGCACTGAACTACAGGTTAAAGTTGACAGACTATCGGAGCAAAACAACATTCAGTCAGCTGAATTAGAAAAGTTAAAAGAGTCAAATGTTCTTTTGATTAAACGAGAGTCAGATTGTTTTACAAAACTCAAATCAAATGAACAAGAAATTAGCAGTTTAACAAGCAAAGTCAATGAACTGTTACAGGTCATTGATTTAGCTCGTGAAACTGTGAAAGAAAAGACTAACGAGCTTTCAGAAAAGTGCACAGAATTGGCTGATGCACAAGCCAAAATTGTTGCACTTCAGGGGAAGTTAAACGATTTTGGGAATTCTTCGTTAGTCAGAACTCAAATTCAAAAAGGTTTAAAAAGAAGTGATGATAAAACAGGGGTGGGGTTTACTAAAGCTTCATCTTCTGGAAATCAAGACTACTCATTTTTACCAACTGAAGATGAGCTAACTGAGTTTGTAACCACTGCACAAGTAGTAGTGGATCCGATAGCTGTGGACTTGCCAGATAGTCCAGTTTCTTTGAAAGAATCTGTTGGGTCTAACGATACACCTCATAAAGTGGATGAGGATACCAAAGACAAAACGGCCAACACATTTAAAAAGGGATCCAACAGAAAGAAAAGTAATAAGAAGAGATCCTGTTTTAAATGTCACAACATAGGGCATGTGGCAAGTTGTTGTCCTTTGAAGAAAGGTAAACAAAAGGTTGATGAGGTTAAGGATGAGAATCAGGTTGGGTCAAGCAATAGTGTAAAAACAAGTTGTCAGACAAAGAAACCTGAATCTCAACCAAAACCCTCAACTTCGAAAATATTTGATAGACCAAGAAGTATTTCTCCACAATTTAGTCATTATAATGGTAAATCAAGTCAGTTTCAAAGTCAACATAGAAATTTTGGATATCAAAATCGATACCAGACATCTGTAAATCGAAATTTTCAAACAAGAAATGGACAGAGGGGTTTTAGTAACTCGAATGTTCAACAATATCCAAAATTTTTTCAAAATTCATGGTATAATAATGGGAGAAGCAGGTATCCAGATAATCCACTGAAGTGTGATGGATATTGGATGGATGTACCTGTAATGGATGGATTTGGAAAACCCAAGACTATCAGGGCTTGGGTTCTTAAGACTAACTGAGTTGTTGAGTGTGTGCAGGAGCTGCTAAGGAGGATTATCAACTTATGTTGATAATGGCTGCTCTAGGCATATGAAGGGGGATGTGAGATTGTTGATATATTTATATTGGTTGATTTAAATTGAAGTTCAAAGTGCTGATTCGACACCGAAGATAACCTGGCAGATCTTTATACTAAAGCTTTTGACAGGGCTCGCTTTGAACATTTAGTCGAACTCAACGATGAGGAATCCTGAATAACTGGTTTTTCATAAGAATTTTTGTAAATAGTTTACTGCTTTTCTTAAAAATCAAAAATAAAAAAATTTGAAAAATCAAAAACATAAAAAAATAGAAAATTAAAAATGAGTTATCACTGTGTGAAAAAGAAGAAATGATAGTACATCAGCAAGTTAGACTGTCACACTGAAACTGAAATTAAAATGCTTAAGTGTGATAGCAGCTTCATCATATGATGTACCAGTAGGCAAAAAGCATGAAATAATCAACTTACCAATGTGATATAAACATAAATGCACTGTGTATGAGTGGGGAACACATCAGTGGTGTATGGTTTAATGACCTTAAATCTTGCGTTGATAGATTGCCAAAATCTGAAGTTTTGGGTCTTTATACTGTTATTTCATCTAGGGATATCTTGGCTGTATTTCTGTTCAGAACTAAAATTGTACATGACCTCAGGAAAGAAAGTCACTTGGAATTAGCACATTTCTATTTGAATGTCTGTATGTTGTCCCGATACACACAATTTTGATCTGATTCTGAAATCTTCTCTGAAAAAAGTTGTGTACCTCCTCTGCTGCATCCAGATATATGCTGACCTGGAGGTGCTAGGCAACGACAGCTTCTGCTGCATCCAGATACATGCTGACCTAGCTGTACGTTGTCGCGCTATAGATCTAATACACCCGAAAGAGGCCCTCAAGTGCCCAAAAGAAACCCAATAAACCTATATCAAACTGAGAAAACTCATTTGATCTGTATATTATACCATCTCTCCTAAAGATCTATTCTGTTCTCTTCTCAACCTATTCCCAGTTAAGATTTCAGAAATCTGGATTGGACTTGTGAAATATGTGGTAGGGAAGATACTTGCATGATAGAGTGTGTTGTTTATATTTCCAGGATTTGATTTGTATTTATTTGGGTGTTCATTGTTAAGCAATCAAAACATGATAAAACAGATTATATGCAGACCTAGACATTGTCAGTATATCTTAAAGGATGACATCAGTATACTCACCTACTACGATGAATCTTTGTGCATACCTTGATCGTGGGGGTATATCCTGAAGTGGGACACACTAGTATATCAGTAATTAAAATTACCTTAACATATCATACGGTAATGGTACTTGAAATGTTCATGCATTTTGTTTAAGTGGACAAACATACTGGTAATCGTCTTGGACTGCTTTTCATGAAAAATTAAATAAAGAATTATGTAATAGTGTGGAAAACAGTTTGATTTTGTTGATATGATCTTCTTACCAGTGATTCTCACAAAAATAGAGTGTTTATTGCTTTTGTTATTTACTTGCTTTCAGAAAATATAAAAATACAAAAATAGTGTCTTTTTCTGTTTAAAATTCTTAACGTACGGAAAATTGTTATTCATGGAGGAATTGTTACTGATAGGGGGAGACAGTGTTAGAAAGTGAGTTCAACATTTTAAATCATGCGGGTTATAGGGTGTGTGATTAAAAAGTTTTGCGTGTTGGTGAAAAATTGAAAATGCTTAATCTGTGATACAGTTTAACTATCTCTTGAATAATAATAATTTCTTTAACTTATGTTGAAAAATTCTTATGGTTTCTCGAGATGTTTGTTTTATAGTAAACAGATTGAAGCAGTGTGTTGCTGAGAAGTTGTTGTGTTGCTGAGAAGTTAAAGTGTTGAGTTGCTGTGAAGATGAGAGTTTGATTGGATGCATGGTAGAACCTCCTTTCTACATTGCAGACAAGATTGAAGAGTTTGAAGATTTCTATACATATGCTGAACTGGAGTTTACTCAAACGCTAAAGTTTTTGAAGATTTGGTGATTGGATGCATCAGCTTAGGGGGAGTCTGTTGCTAACAGAGCTATTGAAGCTGAAGCTATCCAAAGACCAAAGACAGTGCAAGACTACTTGAAGATTGCAAGACGACTGAAGACAAAGTTATTTTATGAAGCTATTGTCAAGGGGGAGTTTGTTGGTGCATGTCTGTGACAACAGCTTAGATTTGGTCTTTGGATATCTTGTAATTAGTTAAACGATAAACAGTTAGCGAGTTTAGCTTTGTAATAGTTAGTTGTAATGTTTGGGCTAACCAAACCCGTACTTATGGGGATGTGGGGCGAATTGGGCTTGTCCAATTCGCAGTCCATGTTGGAAGCCTTGGCCCAAGTAGCAAACCTTGTGTTATATAAACAAGGTTAGGCTTTAGGGTTTAGGTTAATCAGTTAATCAGCCAGAACATTGTGTGAGAGTAATTTCGTGAGAGTTGTTAGACTTGGACGAAATTGTTGTTGGTTAGGGTTTGATTGATTGTAATTCTTGTGAGATTGATAATCAATAGAAACCCGGTTTGAAAGTGATTTGCTGTTTCTGTTTTCTATTTGTTTCTGTGATATTCTGATCAAGAGGATTCCGCACTCTTGATTGGAAAGACAATTCTGTGAAAGATCCATACGAATAGGGGACCTACAGTTGCGTTGTGAATAAAGATGTCATCCAAGTCATTAGGGCTTAGGAGACGTATCTTAATCCTGGGCGAGATACGTGGTCCTAAACTCGGGTTTGTTTTAAAATCTTTTGTTGAGTCTTTTTGAACCCCTTAAAATATGTTATGGTTTGTAACTTAAATTTGGTATTGACATTGTCAGGCCAAATTAATGGATGTACATCTACTGATTTTATCATATAGTGTTGTTATGATCGTATGCAATGGTATTAAGAAGTCACACCAATAATCACGCTTCCGCAAAAGTTAGGGTGTGACAGCTTGGTATCAGAGCTTCGGTCGTAGCGAACTAGGATTCTTTCTTGAGTCTAGACTACGATCATTAGGGCTCTCACGAAAACGTTTCCACAACATGTTTTCATTGCATACACAAAACGTCCAGATCCAGGAACAAACATTTTTACAAACAAAGAGGCACAAATACACATTTCCGAATTTATGATTATAATTCAGTCGGGGAGACTGAGGGAGTTCAGTCGGGGAGACTGAGGGAGTTAGCCTGAGAGACTGGGTAGGTTAGTCTGGGGAAGACTAGGATGAATACATGCTTACATTGTTATTACTTACACGCATAATTGCTGATTTTTGATATATGTGCATATGAATATATGCATACACAAATTGATAATGATTACCATGGGTATATGCTATGACTACTATAAACCGGCACACACGCCACACTATATAGAAGGCGAGTTATCAGACATTGATAACCCTACGGCCGCTGTCACAAATGATGAGACTGCATCAGCGCCAGAGATATTTACGGCAGACACTGAGAGTGATCCTGATATGCTGACCTAGGACGAGGACGACTTCCAACAGTCCGCACTACCAGATTTTGGTGATACTTTACCCTTTTGCGGGTGGTTTCTCTGACAAGAATCCTTCTGTCACTCTTATTTCAGTCCATGACCCCTTTGTCACTGGACATCCCGATGATGAGCACACCATGGATCCGAATCCTAGACAATGCGCCTCTTGTGGACATTCCTTCCGAAGGTTGATTACTCGGCGAACAATTGATAACGATATCGACGTGATATTGATGATCCTTCCGATAACGCCCATGATGATGGAACGTTAGATGAGAAGATTATTACTGATTGCACATTTTGAGATCCCTGTTGTCAAGCTATCCTCTGATTCTAGTATACACTCGGTTTCAGACTCCTTTGAATCTGTGATATTTGCAGCCTTACAGACGACCGGATTACATCTTTCTACTACTGATGCAGACGACGACGCCGCTCTGACTGCTGCACTAACACCTGTTCGAGGCACCACACCGTTAGACGCCCCAGAGCCTGCTCCTGAGCTAGCTTCTGCACCTTTGGTGTCCGCTTGACGTTGCACCTGCTGAACTTGCACCTCTACTTGATCATGACCATGTTCCTTTTAACTTACCATACTATGCATCCCTTATATCCAACCCAGTACCTGCACCTATTGAATCTCCTTTTCGTTGAGACACTTCTACCACACCTGCACCGCTGATGTCACACCTATGAAGACCGACGCCCATTGCGTCAACATGCCTATCGCTTTCTTTCAAGACATACCTGCACCCTGGAAAGGTACTCCAGGTCAGTACCCACGTAGCGATCCTTTTTGCTACAGCAGCATTTTCTACGACCTTACAGGCCGCACCGTCTACTACTTTCACCTCTACATCGCTGGACGAGCCGATTTGATGGTTCCTATAATACACTATGCTAACTTTGGACCCTTACCATCCCTTACATTATGGAGGCCACACACGAGATGAGTTGCTCCTGTAACACCAACTATAGTATGAGGATATGAGTCGCAGAATGTTGGAGCTTGAGCTGACACCACAATTGGCAACTTCAAATGCAAAACATCACATAACCAAAAACATGCTTTAAGTGTCTACATCACAAGACAGCATATTGTCTGAGAAGTTTATGTAAGGCACCACGTCCTCCACCCTGTCTATTACCAGCATACTTTGATCCGCCACATACATCAAGGTTCCTTTTGCGCTCTTGAACATTGCTATTACACCGCTCCCAGGATTTGATGCTCGTTTCTTTACTGCCAAGCGGCAGATCAGCTAATTACTTCGACGTATATACAAACTCGAGGATGATTTCACGCATGATAACAGTTTACCTTTCTTTCCCCCTCCACCTCAGTCACCAGTATAGTTGGTTTCTGGGCTTTGCGGATTGCATCACAATTGAGCAAAGACACTAATGATGAGCCGAGATTGTGAAGACTTTTCGAAGGCCACTATCTGATCCATATCACCTGATGTAGCGCGTGATACGGAAACGAAGATCAAACACGTTGATTCTAAGAATACCCGTGTGTTCTTCCCCAACCCCCAAATTGCAACCCAAAGGCCACGGAATTTGAAGTGAAAAATTCAATAATTTCAAAAATCAATTCTGATCATACATATTACTAGAGGGACATATAAATAGAAACCGAAATTCGAAATGGGCCTAAAAAAGATAACGGGCCAAACACACGGCCTAAAAGAAAATGCCCAAAATAGCCCAAGTTAGAGCCATTTTAGTGAAGCCCCTTTTGTTACGCGGTCTTGGGCCTCCAAATACAAAATAGCCCGTTCCTCCACACTTGGGCCTGCATCATCACCCATACCATGTTGGGTACTCTACGGAGGACACCCTCATTTCCTTGATGATACAGCAGGACGCATTGACGCGTCGTATTCAGGTTTTGGAGAGTGCACCACGTCCATCTTGTCATTGTCAGGCCCCGCTTGCAGCACCGCACCCTCCACGTCCACTGTCCCTCGATTCTGCCGCTCGTTTTTGGACTCCTGAGAAGCAGATAGCATACTTGCTGGGCGCCTATCGCACTATGTAGGAGGACTGGTTACATATGCGTCGCTTACTCTATTCTCATTTTCCTCCTCCTCCGCCGCCATCAGCATAGGCATATTTTTGGTTTTATGCGGGTCGATCTTTTGGTGAGAAGGTCGCTATTGAGCCAGCTTACGGAGCTTTTTTTTGAGGGATCACACTTTTTGTATATGATAGTTGTAGTTTGACTTGTGCTTTTGGGGGTGATGTAGCCCCGCGATCTTACTTTGACATGTGATGTACTATTAAACCTTTAAAACACTGTTGTGGTCGTGATTAATGAAGCTCAATGGCAACATTCTCACTACATGCTTTGTTGGGTTGTATGTTTTAATTTATAACATGAGATGTTATGTGTTGATGGATGTTACTGTAAATGTACAATTATTATACTTGCCACGACCTGACTTACATGATCATCTTTTAGAAGATGCCACCAAGACGCGAAGTACGCATGCCTACTACCCAGGCAGAACTCCAAGGGATAATTGCCGCCGCTATAGCACAGCACGAGGCTCTGCGCTCCGAACCCAGCAAGGGTACCACAGAAAACAACCCACCTCATGGCTGTACCTACTGGCACTTCCTCAACTACGAGCCTCCGAAGTTCGACGGCACTGGTGGTGCCATAGCCTTTGTGAAATGGATCGAAAGGATGGATTCCATCTTTCAATTGAGCGGTTGTACGCCAGAACAACAAGTCCCATACGTTTCCGAGCTGTTTGCAGATGAAGCTCGATTATGGTGGAACCTTCAGATTCGAATAATGGGCGTGACTGCAGCATATGCGTTAACATGGGGTGAACTGAAAGGAATGATGCATAAGAAGTATTGCTCCCAAACGGAAACCCAGAAGTGGGAAGGTGAATTCCAGAGCCTGATGAGGGAAGGTCCAAAGGTGTTGGAGTACGTGCAAAGACTTCACGATTTGTCACGAGTGGTTCCGTACCTGGTGAAACCAGAATTGAAGGAATTGGGACAATTCATTTGGGAACTAGCGCCTCAAGTCTTGAGCTTGATGACAACATCAACACCACCAACAACTATTGTTGCAAGTAAGATGGGTTTGGCACTCGCTACGGAAGCACTTAGACTAGAAAAACTTGCAAACCCTGCCAAGAAGAAGGAGACTCAGGCTGAGTCATCCGGAAAGAACAAAAGGAAGCTCACCGAAGATACCCGAACGAATAATGATGAACAAAGATCTGTTCGAGGTTGTTTTGACTGCGGGGACAAAGGGCATTTCAAGAAAGATTGTCCTAACAACAAACAAGCCGATGTTAAGATTTACTTAGAAACTAAGCTGAGACGTGATGGGTGCAAGTATCACCACGAATGTGGATGTCGGAAGCCTAAGTGTGGTAGGTGTGGGAAGAGAGGACACAACAAGGATTACTGTGGGACGAGGAGTCCTAAACAAGGAGGGAACAATGACAACAACCAAAGTGGAAATAATAATAAATTTCCAGGCTGCTACCGATGCGGGAACGTGGGGCATTTTAGGAAAAATTGCCCAAGTAGGATTAACAAAGACTATGAAGGGACATCCAACATTGGAGCTTGTGAAGCATGCCAGGATCCAGACATGATTACTGGTACGTTCTCCATCAAACAGAAATTTTGCATCCACGTTATTTGATACTAGTACCGATTATAGTTTCGTATCGTTAGAATTTAAGAATGTACTTGGGTTGACCACTAGTAAGTTAAATATTCCGTACTCAATCGAACTGGCTAATGGAAAGCTAGTAGAAGCGAGTGAAGTCATCCGAGAAAGTGTAATTGAACTAGGAGGTCACGTGATTACGCTAGATCTGCTACCTCTCAAGTTGGGAAGCTTGATGTGGTAGTGGGAATGGATTGGTTGTCAAGCAACAAGGCCGAGATTGTTACCACAAGGAGACTATCCACATCCCTATGTCGGATGAAGAGACGATTGTTGTTCATGGAGAAAAGCGCGATACACCACTGAGAATCATTAGCTGTCTGAAAGCTAGAAGGTGTTTGCAGAAGGGATGTGTTCCATTCTTGGCACACATCGTGGATAAAGAAGCTGCTGAACCAAAGATCGAAGACATTCCAGTTGTAAGGGAATATCCTGAAGTCTTCCTCGAAGACTTGCCATAGATTATATCCCCAACAACGAGCCGAATTTTTGCGTCAATTCGATTCCAGCCGTCGCGCCTGCAACTGACGCACCCTAACGGATTACACTTTCGGAGATGCAAGGATTGACAATGTAGCTTTAGAAGTTGATAAAGAAGGAAGATAACAGACCAAAATTCCCTTTTGGGAAACCCCAATTCTGCTTATCAAGAAGAAGGACGATGATTTTCATATGAGCATCAACTACCAGGAGCCGAACGAGCTAACCCACGAGAGTCAGTGACTCTTGCTGAGGATTAACGAACTTCTTACATAACTGGCTGTAAGGGCCCAACTACTATTACACGACTGGTCGACGATCGAGTGTCGTTAGCGGTGAATTCGGGAAGAAAGTATACCAAGAAAAATTGTGGGACAACGACTTGTTCTTAGACGTACACAAAAATAGTGCTTCCTACACGATACACAAACCACTCTACACGGGATACGAAATCTGGAGGATTTAGAAAACATATATTTTGGACCTTTGGGAACCCAGGTCCAAACCCGTAAGGGTTTTTACTTAGGAACCATATCTGTCAACTCAATCAACCATCATTAACCTGACAAACTTGTCATTTTCTTTCCTTGGAAAGTTCACTTTTACTTCTAGCGAGTAGATATTTGCATCTCTACTCCCCTCAAAGTAGTTGCATCACGTTGATTTCTTTCGCTGAGAGCGAACACATGTTTGCTTCGTATACTTGGTCATTTCTCCATTTTGGCAGATACACATTGCTTCATTTCTTGAAAACTTATATATATAACCCATGCACCCTTGCTACGCATGCGGTTTCATTTCGAATAAACGCTTCATTAAAGTTCAAATATTACGTTGCTAAATCTAATTACTGGTTTGTGATTCGAATGACTTACAATATTGAAATTGTTGGCTCTTTTGCTATCGAGTCAACACACTCTCTTGAATTATTTTTTTTTACAAATTACATTCATGGTTTATTTTGATACCATGCCGATATTTCCTTTGTTGGTACCTACTTTTATTGCCAGGCTACACTGAGATTAAGTTCGATTGCTTGAACTTATCCACTTCGCATGTTCAGTTTCAGACGTCATATGATGTATTGGGAGCATCATATTCAAATATTTTTGCAAAGATTCTTTCATTTCGAGCCATAGCAGGTTCGGTTGGTCCACGGCCCCACTAAATCGTTTGATTTGTTTCGATACCCTGCGGTGATATTTTCACCGAATTGAAGCTTGCGCTCAATTGGTTACTCACTTCATACACGGATTTAATTGCCTATTTATTTGTTAACAATCTATTTTGATATTCACAATCAAAGCAGTCTCAACACAATTGTGTGTTAAGGCAATGGTACATATATTCATTTCATAAGCACAATGTACCTCCTAACGATTCTTTCATAATCAATCGAATGCCTTGCGATACTTATCATCCTTCATCTTCAATCGAAAACAGTGGTTCTTCGATGTTCCGTATTTAATTGGAAACTCTATGACATTGCGAAAATCAAATTTTCAGGCTTGATCCGGTACACTCTCGTTTGGTTTAAAACACGGTGAACTTGTTCAATCACCAGTATTATTGAATTATGTCATTTCGACACCCTGTGGCGTCATTACAAACTTATAGCTTGTGCTAACCATGGTCAACCGTTTCACGCAAAACTACACGTACTTTGTTGACTTGTCATTTAAACATTTCTGATGCAACTACAAAACAAGGCAAGGATACAACAGATTCGTTTGTAATCACTCGGCGTATTATCGCAATTCAAGTTTTCAACACACTAAATCTTACCATTCATCTATTCGGGAGTTGACAGATCATTTTACTATTTCATCTGAGTTATTGATTTTGAATTCTTATAACGGATGCTAGGGATTCGTGAGAACTCGTTTGCATATTGCAACCGATCATTTAAAAATCTTATTAGTCAAAGCTCCACTTTTGTGGAACCCCTGCTAGCTGGATTACGCTAGACTATACGTCAAGTACGTCTTGTACCTTGACAACAAATGCTAAAAGCACACACCTTTCAACCCTAGGATTCGGGTTGACATATATTCTTGGACTCGCCAAATGTGAGTAATGTTTGTTTCGGTTTGATGATTATCTACTTCGATACTATTCATATACATACATGTGTGACTTAACCATGAGGAGTTAAGGTAGTACAAATTTCGAGGACGAAACTTCTTTAACGGGGGAAGAATGTGACAACCCTCACAAAACCAGGTATCCGTACAATTAATTAATATTTAATTAATGCTTAATTACTGTGCTTGCTTACAACTATGGTTAAACTGCATCTTGATTTCTGATACATACATACTCATGCATCACATTTTATTACTGTCACTCTATTATTTACCCACAAACATTAGTGACAACCTTGATGCACAAAGCACAGTTAGCACACTAAACGGATAACCCAGTAAACATGCTGACATTACCAGCACTAGACAGACATTGTCTCTGAGGCCAGTATGAGCCGGGAATAGATTACTACACTGGTAGAGAGTGTAGGGAGGAGAGGATCATTAAACTGCGTCACTAAGTGATAGTTATAGTGCCCGGAAGTGCCTAAAACAAACTTTAATTACAAAATTCTGCACTTTATACAAAAATTCAGCATTTAAATATGCTAGTAAAGTGCAAAAACTTGATAAATTAATACTAGACACTTTCCAGAGTGTCGGGAATTCATTGTGTCCCTAAAAACATTATAAAAGACACTTTAAATGCTTACTTAACACTTTAACGGATCAATATCCAACCGTACAACCGGACTTTACCCGGAACATAAAAATATTGCCAAAGACATTGTTTTTACTTTTCTAAGCTAGTTAGGGTCCCCAAACACCCTAACACCCTTTATATTGTAACACACTATAATACTCTAACTAAATCCATTAAATTCCAACTAATCACCTAACCATAGCATTACAACCCAACCCATACCCCCCCCCCCCTCATGGGACGGTCACAAGGGGTGACCCACCCCTTGTCTTTCTTTTGCTTATTTTATTCACTAATGTTGGGTATATAGAGACACTTTGTATATTGGTTAATAAGGAAACATGGATTATAAATAAACCTAAAAGTCTTGAGCTCCATTTCATCAAACACCAACAACACCCCAAGCTCTCTCCCTCATCCTCCATTCTCGGCCCACCCCTAACCACCATACAACCATCATCATTCAACCTCATTCAAACATTCCAAGCATACACAATGGTGCTAGAGATCATACAAGCAAGCTTGGTGCGTTCGGAAGCTCAAGGACCGCTCTAGTTTTCTTTTATCCACCACTTTTACGTCTTGTTTCTTCCCTAGCCTTGAGCTAGTAGTAAGTGCTTCTAAACATCCTATTGATCTTGTTTAAAGTGGTTAATAAGTGATTTAACGGTTAAAAATCAAAAACACACAAGATCATAACATAAAGTCTTGAAAGTATGATGAATAAGTTGGATAAAGAGAAACTAGTTGTGTAAATCTTGTGAAACTTGTCTAGTTGTGATTACTTGACGTTGTTTGTCACTAGAAGTGGGATGGATCATCATCTAACCACACTAGATCATGTTCAAGAACATGAACTAGTAGTGTGTTAGTGTTAGAGTCATAAAAAAAAGATGAACCCTTCCACTCATGGAACATGAACTTGTGTAAATATAATTTTTCTTGTAAAATAAGGTTCTAAACTAGTAGATCTAAAGATCTACAAGTGGTTTTTCAGAAGAACCAAGTGAAAGATGCAAGTCTTGTTAAAAACCCGGATCTTACACAAACTAAAAGCATTTTAGTGAATAAACAAGTGTGTAAACACTTGTGTAACAAGAAGATTTAACAAAGAAATATTTTTGAAAATCTTGACTAGAAGTTGTAAAACTTCAAGTTCTTTAAAAATAAAGTTTCTAAGAAACTAATGTTATTTTTAAAGATAACAAGATCTACTAAATATGTTAGGAGGTTACTACATATTTTTACAAAACTTCCAAGTTCATGAGTTGTGATTTAGGCTTGTTTTGTCAAGTTTGATGTTTAAATATTGTTGATTGATGAATGTTAAATTGTTTGATTGAATTTTTGAAAAGAAAATGATACGCTTGTAAGCGTGGCCACCTCCAGTTACAGAGGAAACTCTGGCGAAATTTTTCTGGAAATATAACACTTAGAAATATTTTGGTGACAAGTGTTTATAAATATATTTTTAACTTGTTTTCAAAATATAAATTTCGCCATGGATTTTATTACAAAATAACCAAGCATCGGAGGTGGATTTTCGTAAATAAAACTTGCTAAATATATATTTAGAATATATATTTCATTATAAAACGCTTGTGTGATTATGTGATTATTTGGTGAACTAGATATATTATTTTTAGGATAAAAATAATATAACTTGAAGACACTGAGAAGTTTCGACTCCAAAATACTCTTACGCGTATATTTAAGTTACGCCGGTATTGTTATAACAACACGAACGTTAAAACGTGACTTATGTATATTTCGGAAAATACTCATACGCGTATATTTTGGTAAAGTATTACTTTGGAGAATGTATAAAGTAAAATATAATATTTTTGGGAAAAATATGTATATTTTGGAACTAAAATACTTTGTACTTGTGATTAAAATATATTTTTCAAGTGAAACTTAAAAATATATTTTTCGGAATTATAACGTATACGTATATTTTGGTAAATGTTATTTTGGAAACTATAGAAATAAAAATATAATATTTTTGGGAAAAATACATATATTTTGGAAATACATGTTGAGAATATATTAACATATATTTAATTTGGAACAATACAACGAAATACGACGCCATTACTTGGCAAGATATACAAACACAAGTACGAAAATACATGTATGAGATACCCCCACCCTTGGGAAGGAAATACAAAGTTAAAATGCTTGAGAAGTATTAATACATAAACACTGCATAAACAATTATTCCAAAACTAAATACAATTATTATAACTTGGAATAATACCAGAATCGTAACTCAAAAATATACATACTAAGACAAGGCACGACCCGTTCGTCTAATAGACATTAGACCATTGTAGGTAGTCATGTTTGCCGCGGAGATTTGGGTTACGAGTACGAAGACGCAATACAGTGAGTTCATGTCCCCCTTTTCTCTTAACTGTTTTCAGTTTTTATATTTCGGGGGTGAAATACATGTTACAATGATTACGGATACTTTTATACATGGTATGGTTAGCTAAAGGAGGTTTACAACTTAGATCATGTGAGTGGGTAGGCGGAAACTAGAGGCCATTAATCCTCATTATTGGACCGAGGGTCATTAGCGGTAGATCTATCTGGGTGTAGCGAGCCCAACTCCAGGCCCAACAGTACGGAACTCGGGGTGACTTTGTACCCGACGCAAAAATCTGCTAGGTTTGAGTCTTCCTGCATCACTTCACACATATCATTGGCTTTACAACCCAATGGTGATCTCTTTTTCCTTAATTGCTACATACCAGGGATTTTCATACATACAGACATATTACAAAGGTTTATACTTACTCACTTTTACATGAACTCGCTCAACTTTATGTTGATTTTTCAAACTACATGTATTTCAGGAAATTAGTAAATGGATCTGGCGGGCATTGGAGTTTTTAAGCTGCGTTGTGAATAAAGATGTCATCCAAGTCATTAGGGCTTAGGAGACGTATCTTAATCCTGGACGAGATACGTGGTCCTAAACTCGGGTTTGTTTTAAAATCTTTTGTTGAGTCTTTTTGAACCCCTTAAAATATGTTATGGTTTGTAACTTAAATTTGGTATTGACATTTCAGAAAAATTATGTTGTACTACTTTTAAAACTCAAATTAATGGATGTACATCTACTGATTTTATCATATAGTGTTGTTATGATCGTATGCAATGGTATTAAGAAGTCACACCAATAATCACGCTTCCGCAAAAGTCACGGTGTGACAGCTCGGGTCAATGTATTGACCTGTTTTAATGCCTTGCTATAATATTCGCTAAATAATAGCGATGCAAATATCATTTCTACATTTATTCCTGAAATCATATAACTCGACAAGAATCATTAGTCGCTATTATCAAAAGGTGGTATCTTCACCCTTTGACCCGTTTGGTCTAAATGACCGATTATATTAGCGAGATGACATGTATTTTCATCTCGACTATATGACTCGCTCCGATTTACATCGTGCGGTCGTTTTACTTATAATTCATTTCTTAACACTTTTCGTCCTATTAAGGCTTACTTCATAAGTGTCTTTTAAAACCAATAGTTATGGTCGACGCGTGACCAATTTACCGTTTTACCCTTATTGTTTGTTTTGGTTTACCCTATAAGGTAACCATTTAAAAGTTCATTTTCCATTTGTCATAAAATGATCGAATTACCGATTTAACTCATTTTAAACCCTCAACATGGTTTCTTGTCATGCTCGACTATCTTGTTCCGCACGTCTACACGCCAAAACATCATACCTCAACTATGTATTTATCTTATTCGTAACTAATACGATAAGAGAATATTTTAAAATATAAGACTAGTGTAAGCCATACTTACCTTGCATCCGAATTATGATTTTCCTTCGTTCTTGATTCGTTTGACCCGCTTCCTTCCCCAAGCTTTCACCTAGCTTGCCAAGCATCAAACTATCATTGTAATTGTAAGACGGTTAGGTTAGTCATAATCATTTACGACTATTCCATCCTACGCTTCTTATATCAAATTTATCATTCGATCATATACTTGGTCGGTTTGACTTTTTAAAGTCAATCGACTTATCAACTTATTCAATGCACATTTGGTTTATTGAATTTCACTTAGGCATTTCATCCGAACTCTTAACGAAATCAAATTTTACACACTAACTACTAAGTAACATGATTTCAAGCATCTATATCACAATCTTAACATCAATTCTTTTATATCATACAAAAACCCATTTAGTGAGAAGTATGATCTTGTACCCAATTTCATGGTTTAATCAAACACCTTCTATTCGTTATCATGCATGTTGATTCTAAGCATATCTATATCATCTATTTCATCATAACATCAAAACCCACTTATCTAAGTGTGTTGATTCACCAAATCCATCAATCCATAGCATGTTATGTATGATTTTCACTTAGGGTTTCGTTCCTAAGCAAGTATACATCACTATTCTAGCCATAGCTTCTCTAATCCATGCCTAATTTGCGATTAGGATGATTATCAAATTCTTACAACTTCACCAAACATCAAGATTTTACATACCTTATGATCCTCTTGTTCGGGTGATCATTAATTCACGTTCGGTTGTGAATTTGGGCTTCATTTGATCCTTCAAATTGATGATTATATGTGGATTAGGGTTTTTGGCTCCATGGGAGCCCCCTGAGCTCGATCCAGAACACACACTGTGTGTATGTTTGTGTTTGATTTTAATTAAATAACTTTTCTAGTTATCCCGCTTTGACCCCTCGTGTTTGGTTCGTTATTAAGTAGGCCACAACCTACTTATTTTTAACTATATTCCCACTTATTAACTAGGTTAAATATTCCTAGTTAACTTGGTGGGTTCGGGGAAGTTATGACCAAGTTTATTTTAACTCCCGTTAACTCGGGCCTTCTATAAACTTTATTTCCCAAAAGCATTCTCTTTTTTTTCTTTTTATTAAATATTAGATTTAGTTATATAAATCCTAATATTTTCCAGCTTAATTTTACCACTAACGGTACTTTACCCGTCTTTTATTAAGGTGGTTTGATTACCAAACCCGTTTTCGGGGTGTTACACCAATCCATGCCAAGGTATCCGCACACCTGGTTGGTTTGATTAACAAACACATTTTCTTCAATCACACCGATGAGAAATGTACACTACACGTTCATCTTGTGGACTTTGAACTTCTTGTGGAAGAAAAATCCATGAATCTTCAAAAAGCTTCAGACGTGCAGCAGGCGCATACATTTCGTTGGAATCTTTCCTGAGGACCTGATCAAAGCCTTCGACAATCAAATTTTGGCACATTTTTCATCTTGCCGAATTTTTCAACTTCATTCAACCACATTCTTTCACCATCATTCCATCATCGGAATATTTGTTTCCTTTTCTTTTCTCTTTCTATCAAAGGCAACAACATTCTCCTAGATGTAACCATCTTTCGGAGCCTTTTGTAGCCAATCTTGTTCATGGACGCTCCACTATCAACAATCCTAGGACTATCAATAGTTCCTCCTGGAACATCCTACACACTCATTCAGAGATTAGTTGGAGAGTGGGACCCAAGCCTTCACAGACTTGGGTCGTCCGTCATCATCGAGAATTGTGACATCCATTTCCCGATGATTCGGAATTGATGTAGCTCCCCTGAAACAGTTACTGGTTTTGGTTTCCAAATCTGTTTTGTTTTTCATCTTTAACTTCTAACTTAACAGACTGTGTTTGGATAACCTCTGGTTTTAAAACCTTTTCAAGTTCTTTTCTTTGTTTCTTTTTCTATTTCTTTTCTCATTGTTTAACAAGACGAAGGTCTTGTCTTGGTGAAACAGATCTTTTATGGTAACTGTTACCACGGAGGACATCAACTTTTGCCTTTCCCTTGGTGAGATATGGACAGTTCTTGACAATGTGTCCATAATGACCGCATTCAAAACATGAACTCCGCTCAACAAACTTCAGAGTATCATAATTGTAAGAGCTTGATGATGAACTTCACGATCTTGAGGTACTTGGTCCTACATCACAACCGTTTGAGTGTTGTGTGTAGTTGTTATGACTGATTCTTTTCAAAATCTGAACTTGTTTAACAAAATCTGTGTTGGATTTGTTTTCAAAAGTTTCAATTTTATCAGTCCCTCGGGATTTCACGAAGTTTATCTTTTGAAACTTCTTCTTGTTTTGACTTTGTTTGCCTTTTCCCTTTCCTTGGTGAGCGTGACTTTGCTTTTGTTGATTATTTCGAGATTTGCAATTTTTTATTCCCATATTTCTTTCTAACTTCGGATTTTGGGATAGGGGCACACTGAGTTACTACAACTCCTAGGCTCGACTTTCCCAAAAACTTACTAGTAGAATCTTCAAAAACTTTATCAATCAAGGATTGATTGACATTCTTGATTGGGAAATCCTTTTCTGAATATATCTTGTCAGATCCAATCTATGTGTAAAGGAATTCACGCTTTCACAACTCTCAGACTCTTGCGCAGAAGTGGACTCGACTCGAACAGTCTTAGCGGGTTTTGCAGGAGGATCACATAGAATGTGATTCTCGAGAGGTATGTCCTCTTCTTTGATAACCGCATCAGACTGTGCAGAGTCAGTATCATCGGATTCATCATCTGAAGAATCAGCATCCTCAACAATGACTGGAGGATCCTGATTTTGTTCAGCAGTTGATACCTTCGTATCTGCTGATACATCCGAGTCTGATGATACTTCCTTTTTGTAACCAAGTCCAGCTGCGAATTCCTCAACATCTAAAGGAACAGATGGCTCAAAGTGAGGCTTATTCTCCTCATCAGGCATAGCGGTAAAATTGTGTCTAACATGTGGAGGACACTTCTTATATCCAGTGCATGTGACATCTTCTTTCTTTTTCTGTATGTCAATGATGTGATCCAGCACATACCTCGAGTTTGAATAACTATCTAACTTAAGCTGGATCGCTTCACTTTCACATTTAACACAGGCCAATTCTTTTTGTGTTTCCTCGAGCCTATTGATGTAATTGTTTATTGCAGTTTGTTTTCTTGAAACCATTTTCTTTAGCTCAGAATTATCTTCTCTTAATGTGTCAATTACATTTTTAAACTCCTTTTCATGAATTTTATGAAACATGTTGGCCTCTGTGCACTTTGAAAGATCCACGATCAAACTTTGACTGTGGATAAATGTCACGTCATACTTGCTGTGCAAATCGTCATATTTGCTTTGCAAGTCAAACAATTTGCTTTGCAAATCAGACAATTTAGCACTTAATTCTACACAACTATCACACCTATCAGAACTATCACATTTATCAGATTTTGGTTCATCGGCACATACCTGACTGGATTCACTCACAGATGTTGACTCATTTGCCTCAGAATCAACAACCTCCCTCGATGATTCATATTCAGATCCATCCTCGCTTGAACTTGAACTTGTAACATCTTCGACTGAACTACTACCATGTTCAGAACTGTCATCATTTCCCGAGGACTCACCATTTCTGACATCCTTGACAATTTCAGCATTAAACGTCGTTCTTGTTTTACCACTATTCTCCAACTGAACTCTGTAGTTTGGATCAAGAAATGATGGTACTCTAGTAGACCGATGACTTTGCTCTGAGGAAACTGGTATTGGTTCACCATACATATTTCTTTCCATTTTTGGCGTACTTTGATTTTGGTTAGTAACCAATGCCCACTGATTTGTGGTAATCGAACTTGATTGTGCTGATAACGTAGGCGTGGGAGTCTAAGCCCATGAAGGAATTGGACCTGAACCTTTACTCGTATACATATCCGCATTGGGATTCGGTTTCCAACCCCACTAGTCGGAAGTCATAACGAATTGAAAATAACCAACTTAAAACAACTTAAACACCTTTGTGATCCTTCTGAGAAAAATAAGTCTTCACGAAAAATGATAACGACCTTCGAACAACCAGCCCAATATTTCGTGAAGCCTAAACAAAGAATAACTGATCACTAATAATCTCCAGCCCATCTATAATATGGTTCACGGAGAATGTGTTCTAGGCCCAATTCTCAATTGTGATCCACAAAAAAAATAGTGACTAAATAAAAGCCCACTGATGTTTTGTGAAGTTTAACACTACAAATGATCTGATGAGCCCAAGAAACAAGTCAAAAGCCCAAATCTCTGAATTGGTCCACGAAGAATGACTGTGGACTTTTGTGAGTTATAATGTTATATTTAGAAAAGGACAAACAACTTGATTTATCTTTGACCAAAAAATTTGTTCGTTCACTAAGGATTTAAAATGATTTTTCCTGAGTAACAAGAAAAAAAGAATTGATATTTCGTTGAGATTGGAACCTGTGAAAGTTTGGTGAAAGTTGATAGAATGTTGGTGAAAAAGGTGACAGATGACCTTATCTTTTAACAGGGAACAGATGGTGAAGAGTATGGATAAATTAAATATATATATATATATATTTTAAAAAATCACCTTTTCAGCAGATTTTGAAAGTTTATCTCATCAACAATGAAGTTCCGGTGATTATTCCGATAAATATAACTCACCCGTAAGTTTTCAAACATAAAATTTGCCAAAAATTTTAAGAAAAACCGAATCTTTTCATGAGATTAATAAGGTTTTTATGAAAATTCTTAACAAACAAACCAGTTTTCAGAGATTTAACCTATTAAACATATAAAAGAACCATACTTTTCTGAAAAACCTCCAAGAACAGAGTTTGAAAAATTCGACACACGGCTCAGTTTTAACAAGGATGAGAGCCAAGGCTCTAATACCACTTGTAGGTCCACTAGCGGAGGATCTAGTAACTTTATCCTTGTGATACGAACAAACCTGGTTGTGCGGAGTCCAACCGGTAAGTTAAACCGAGCAAAGAACACGAATACACAAAAAGAACAAGATTCAACGTTTAAATCTCAGATGTATTAAAACCAGAAAGTTTTGTTACAAGATTATGATACAGAAAGCTCACACAAACTCACTGGTGTTCTCTCAGTTATCACTTCTGTGTTCTCTATCTTCTGTGTTCTGCAAGTGATCCTTTTATAGCAAATCTTATCCACAAGTCCGACAAAGAAAGGAACTCGACTCACGAACACTCAACAGGCCACAAAGAGTGGAGTCTTCGTGCCTATAGTCTACGTCACATGAGCCTATGGACGAACCTTTAGTCTTCGACGGAATCAACATCGGTGAACATTGAAGCCTTCGTTGCACGGAGTGTTCGTCGACAAGTAGTCTTCGTCGACATTGAGTGGACGAACCTTGAGTGTAGTCTTCGTCGCATTCAGTGTTCGCTGACCTGTAGTCTTCATCCAATATAAGTGGTCGTTGCACTAGGAAGTCTTCGTAGCATGGAAATCATTGACGAACACTTCACCATTTGACTAAGTCTTCGTAGACTTTTATGCAAGCATAGTTAAGGTTATTTTGTGAAGTTCATGTTATATTCACACATTATATTAAAGGTGACATCATCATGACATCATGGTGATGTCATGGTGATGTCATCTCGTGGTTCTTCGTGCTTCGCGCGTCGAACTCTGGGGCGTACGACGAAGGAATGTCGCGACGTCGGTCTTGAGCTGAACCTAATCGAGTCCAACCGAACCGAGTCGCGTTCACATAATATGCATCAACACAGAGCTCTGGCCACGGACCCGTATCCCGCCAACAAGGCCCGTGGCCATCATCTTCTCTTCCTTCATTAATTGCAATTCTCAGTAAAGGGCCCCACACAACCCCGTGTCTTCTGGGCACGGCCCCGTGGTCAACTCTTTGCTGTACTATCAAGATTCTGCAAATCTTAGAGTTTAGCTGGGCACGGCCCCGTGGTGGGCGTAGAAGCTTCTGCAGGTTTGTCTTGTTGTGTAGGGTCCTGACTACGCCCCATGCTCAGCTTGGCACGGCCCCGTGGTCAGGGTCTGTTTCTTGTTTTTGCTTTTGCTTTGGGAGATGCTGCCGAACGGTCGGGCATGTCACTTTATTCCTTTTTCTTGTATTTATATTGTTTTTGGCTGCTTATTTATTCCTTTTGTTCTTTTAAGCTCGTTTAGTCATGTAAATTCAAAAGGAAGAAAGAAACATGTTTTTTTCCAACATTAGTACTAAAAAGGGTTAGTTTTATGCCTTATTTGTTGTAATTTATATGTTACTTTTTGCACAGATCACCAGCCATTTCTATAACCTCTAGGAAGGCTCCGACAACTTAGACTCACCGGAACATCACCAACTAAATGAGTGTGAAAACGAGCCAAATGAAGAGGGTTTAAAGGAGAACCGTTGGTAAGGAGTAAATATAAAATATAAAAAGAGCTATTTTTACGTAGGCCAGCAAGCCACGACATGGAAAAGCGGAAGATAAAATGACAAAAAAGCTCATACGCCCTAATTATATCGCGCGCCACGTGTTGGGCCAGGATGCGTTCTCACCATTCTCACACTTTTAGGCGTTTTCTCCTGATCCCGTGCTATATATATATTATATATATATATAGTGGAAGTGTAAAATACAATATCTCTTAACGTACAATACGTACGATATTGTGAAATTGCATGTTATAAAAAGTATGTTACTTTAAGAGCACATAAACCCGTAAAATGCGTATAGAAATCATATTACTTTAAGAGCACATCAAATATACCCACAGTTAAGCATTGTTCATCGCTAAGCAATACATCCCTTTTAAATAACCAAAACAATTTACATAACTTTCAAAAATATGTTATTTCCATCCCAATCCATAAAATCTGCTCCTAAGACTTACAAAGGGAAGAGGTTGACATCCTAAACAAGTCCAGTTTAGTTCCATTAAAAATTAGAACTTACCTAAAGTCATTTTTTCCACCTTACAGAAAATACTCATAATTCAAACCTCTCACAATATGCACTCCTCTAAGCTATTTTCTAAATCTAGCATAAGATGTGCTAGTAACTACTAATTATCCTCACAACTTAGATATAACTATTATTCTCATAGGCTTGTACATAAACCAACAACATATATCAACAGAAAAGACTAACAAATCATAAAGACTTTTTATGGGTTTTTGGTTTAAAGGTTAAAAGGTAATAAACAAACAAACAATATTGAGTAACAAAGGGTTAGATAATACTACAATTCAACTTTCTACCTTCACTACTCTTCAACTTTGGCAATTACTTCAACTTTTTTTTTTTTTCATTTTAATCATTCAATTGCATGGGATCACTCTTATTCATTTTATACTCTTTTTTTCATTTCTTTTTTTTTCTTTCATATCATCTTTTTTCTTCTTATTACCATCACTTCTTTTCATATTATTTGAATCATACTACTTAAGGTAATCGAACAAAAATAGGATAGAAAAAGGTATACTCTTGGTAAACTTATTATGGCTTCTGATGGGATAATATAAGGTAGGAATATGAAACGAAAAAGGTAAACAAGGGCTCATATTTTCCTATGTTTGTTTTAATCATATATGTATAAACATTACCGTATCAAATAGCTAATTGTATAACATGCACAAGTTCTTCAATGAATAGTTATATTTGCATCTCTCAACAAACGAAAGTGTGTTTGTGTACACACACAGACTAGTGGGAATGCCCACACGTTGTCGCAGGTACTTAGGATTTTTGGAACATGCTGTGTGACGGGTTTTACATAATTTAATTTTAATACCAATTTAGTAAAGACGACTAATATACCAATTCAGAAAAGGCATTTAACTACTGTGTGCCTTATGTCTTAATTGTTGAGTGTTGTGTGTCTCATGTCCAAGACTTTATTCAAAACTACTATCGAGCCGAGGTCTCACTGGAAGCAGTCTCTATGTTCCTACGTGGTAGAGGTAGGGTTGTCTATATCTTACACTTATCATGCCCTACCTTAGCTTTGCTATTGATAGGATTTATTGAGTATGATGACGAGAAAAGGCAATTAACTAAAATTGACATTTCTCACTAAAATGAATTTTCTTACTAAAATAATCCATTTTAATCTGTTACTCTTTCATACAATCTTGCTCACGAACCCTTGGGTTAAAATTCCTACCATACGCACGTGAAATCTTCAATAACTACCTGTCAATAACACCAAAAACATCACGTATCCACATAACTTAACATCAAAACCATAACATACACACTCGCACGTCTCAAACAAAACAAAATTAACACGTATCTTTGATCTAAAAACAAAATCAGCATAAACAGGAGTGAACAACCTTTTTTTGTAATTTTTATCTTCTACAGAAAATGAATATTTACGTTGTTGAACTTGGGAAATTTTTGAACATTTAACAAGTTCCCTTTTAGCAATTCTAAAAATTTTACTTGTTGGAGATGCAATAAAAGCCCAATTTGACCCAAACAGGTAGACATTGCCACGTCTAGGACGAATAATAATAGTTTTAGAATATCTTACTCGGCTCTCATAATCATATGTTGAGGAAGTGGCCGTAAAACTTTCTCCATCATGGCAAGATGTTCCAAGTTTTTATGAGTTTGGAACAAAGCCTCTCCTATTTGCAAAGAAACAAAGATTACAAATAAATTAAAACGGTTTATCATTATGATACCAACACTTTAAAATCATCAACCTATAACATTTATAATAAGGCAGTTGCTAGAAAAAAGAAACTTCATATTTTCGTGGCCTCGATTATTAAAAAAATTGTTTGCACTCTGAACTAACTCATTGAATTTAATCAATTCAATTTCTCGTATTAAATTCTACAACCCATAGTGAATCTGACACCTTTCATATCGAACCCAGTTTTGACCCATTATCCAACCCGACAATCCACCCTCATAAAATAAAGTATTTGTTTATTCATTTGCTACCCAAACCCCCAGTGAATATAGCCCGTTTTAAATCAAGCCCATATTTGGCCTATTATCTTCATAATTTTTTTTATCCATTGGACTGTAAATTTATCTTTTTCTTGAACAGGTCGATAAACTTAAAAATTTAATATTTTTAAAGTAATGTTGTATACACACCAACACACTTGTACCTATTTGACCTATAGTAAATCATAATAGCCATGCCGAATATCGCAATACATTAAAATGGCCATTGAGTTATGTGTATACAATTTTTTTATGTGAAAAGTTCTATCAAGAGAGGTTGCACATTGCTTGTGGAGGAGATGAACTAATAATGGCAGAATACCAATAAGACGAAAAGTATATGGTACGTACATGTGGTCCAACATCAAGAGGAGTAGTGAAGATATTGTTACACTAAAAATTTTCAAAGATAGCAATGTGAAGATATTGTCACTAACAAACTAAACCAAAATATCTAGAAGATAATGTGTACCATCAGTACATAATAACAAATAATTTGAATACGATATGTAAGTTTTATACAAGAGAAGGTAAAGGATATACAAAAGGCAGCGGTTTTGGCCATGAGGGGGCGGTCGGCTTGTTTAAATTTTGCTGACTCAGTTTGGCGGCTGCATGTACCGGAGGTAAAGGATATATAAAAGGCAGCGGCTGAGGCTGCAGAGGCGTTTAGGCAGACGGAAGACGCCATGGAGTTGTTTAGACAGACGGAGGATGCGGTGGGAACGAATGAATTGCCGGAAGTAGTGGTCTACGCCGATGAGGAGGAGATGTTTGGAACGCCTGGATATATTGCTAGCATGGCTGAGGGACTCATGGTACCACCACCTCAGATGGTGGGGTATGCTAATTTTGTGGATGATGATGATTTTTGTGTTGACAAGTCTTTATGGAGTTTTTAGGGTTTTATGTAGTTTTTCTTAGTAAGATAGATTTTTATGGGGATGCTTAAACGTTTTTGTATATAAGCCAATCAAGTATATATATATATCATGTATTAAAGTCGATTCAAATATAAACCATATATTCTATTTAACATCAAAATTTTGAATGATTGGTGATCAATGTTGATTATATCTATAAACATGAATTATAGAACTTAATCATGTTTATTCAATCATAATGTAAATATAGATACCAAGTTAGAGATACTTACTTGTAGGGATGATTATCTTTGAGGATAATGATGAAGCTATAATTCCCGTTATGGTACCATTTGTTGATGGATCACGCTAAAGAGAATTTTTAGTATTGGTGTTCTTCGTTAGTTTTTGATCACTTATAATCAATATATAAAGATCAATGAATAAAGGTCATGAATAGTGATACATTATAAAAATTCTCTATATTCTCTATTAACGGTAACTAAAGGGAAATCATAATTGCCCCTTGAACTAATCATAATATTAGTGCAAGATCCGGACGAATGGGTGTTTTGAAACCAACTTGAGCGCCAAGGTGCTTAAGCAAAGATGAAAGAGTTGTGTGGTTTCTGTTTGTTAATTTGGGAAGATAGATATCCCGTACTAACATAGTAAGGCATATGGTCCAGTGGTTAGTGGGAGGCAGGTTAAATACCTAGGCCGGTCGGAGACCTGTGTTCGAGTCCCGTCTCCTGCCTAGCACCCCCTTTTTAATTTCTTTTCTTTTTACTACAAGTTTCACTTCTTTACACATTAGCCTGCTTCACTTTATAACCTAACTTAATCACTTATTCTCTTTACAATATCTAACCGAAACTACCAAAGTTCTATTAATTAATGTTATATAAACTTTAAATACATTTAATTTAAAAATGATATTAAATGGAAAAGTTAATAATTAATTAAATTGATTTATTTACTATAGCTCGTGAAAAATTTTGGTTTACAAGGGTTTGGATATGATTTTCAAAACGGGTCGGATTTTCCTAGTACCCGTTTTGGCAGATGTTGCAATCATGTTGTAGGATGAGATCCTAGGAAGCATAACGTTGTTGGATGAGATCTTATCTTGCGATGACAATGAGTTGGAAAATTTTTAGCGTTAAATCTTTTGCTTTATAAGGTTATTTTGGTTCTCAATGTAGGTCGAGGGCGGTTAAATACAGAAAATAGATGTTGTAGTTTGGGTTGGTTTAAGTTGGAGGGTTCAAGAAGCTGTTGGTATGGTGTTAGTTACCATTTTTTTGAATAAAGTCGAGAATAACCTCTGGGGTTTTGATTAACTTGGGAAGAACCTTTATTAACAAAAATTTATTTCAAAACTTTCGAAAAATGTATAAAACTCAATGTGTTATAAATTCAAAAATTTTACATTAAAAGAAATTATTTGTGAATACTAGAAATCAGGGGTTAGGTTAAAGAAAATGAACATTTGCTACTGCAAATAGTTATTTGTTGGTAGTCTACGAAAATCATTTTGAGGTTAAAACCTTTGATGAAATTAGAAGGAGAAAAACGTACATATATTGGATAAAGTAGATGCGTAGTGGAAAATACAAACGAATGGATTTCAAATCTTTGATACAAAATAGAATATGAAATGTTGGGAAAGGGAATATAAGATACACGATAATAAGTTATTCATTAAATTGAAATGTCTTACAAGAATGTTAAAATAAACAAATAGTGAAATGTAAAGAAGTAGTTGACTAATCAAGACATCAGGTTCGTACGATGCATGAGAAGACGTGCTTTAGCCTATAAGTGAACACTCACTACGAGAATTCACAGGAAAGCATGATTGGTCTGTTTGTTGATTCAGATTTATACGAAATACTTTCCTAGCCAGAAAACCCAGTGTACATTTTTAGATTGCACATGCTTTTAACATCGCATGGTCCTTTAATCTTGATGAGAGTTTGTGGATTGGGTTTTGCAACCCAGGAGTTTGATTCCATAGAGCTTATCATCCTTTTTCTCTTCTTGGTAGGTTGTCGAGTCTCACCAGGCTCCGAGTTTCTTGAGATGATGTTGATGTCACGACGTTTGCTAGTAGTGTCTGAAACGAGTTCCGAATCAGTGGTATTCTCCTTGGTATGATGAATGGGCTTGGTATCCGATGAGATCGTGATGATGTCGGACCCCGTTTTACGAATAATCGAATCTTGGGTCTTGGTAGCGTTGACAAACGCTTTCCATTGCTCGTCACTTAAAAGATTGTATTCGTATGACATGACATAATTTAAGTTTAGAAACAGGTTAAACACAAGAACACATAAGTTGTTTAGGGTAAGGGTCACTTAGGGTTTACTCTAGGTCATGTGTCTAATAACCTAAATCCCTACAATTGTGGCTCTTCGCGGAAACATCATTGCATCACTTTGGTAGATTGTTCAACAGCTCATGGAAACTAAAATTTAAATATTATTAATAACTTGAATTATCCATTACAACGAAAAAATAAAGAGTTCAAGCAACTAAACAAATAAGTCCATATTAAAAATTAAATTAAGTCTAGTAACATCCTATTTTATAGCAGTCTTATAAATCATCTTCACGAGTTATTTCCTCTAACATGCGCAAAATAAATGTTAACTATGAAGAGCTGGTGAGCACATAGGGTAAATACATATAGTAAGTAAAATCACAATTCATGGTATCGCAAGTATCATAAAGCAATTGTATAACTCAAACAAGAAAATAATTTGTACATTCAAACCTTTGTTGACTTGTGTTAAAATCAATTTCTATCATTCCCGGAGGTCTCCTCGTAAAAGGCCAAGGATTGAGAATGGGGTGTCAGGCTAATAGATCCATCATATACTCCCGTTCGGCTTGTACGAAGTTAATGAATGTATGTTGGTATGTAGGTACTTAGCAAGGAAGCACACAATAGCACGTGAGATGAAAAACAACCATGAAGTTGGATTATGCAAGTGGGTATGAAAAAGTAGTAGTGTGTGTGTTTTGGTATAAGCACACGTAACATCCCAAAAGTATATAAAAAAAACAGTCAAGTGTGAACTATGAACTCACCTGGATAGAGCTTAGAAAACAGAAACACTTTATACGTTGATGCCCACGGTTGGAAATTCCAAGATATTATCCTAAATGGACATGGATTTCGTGAAGAGATTTTAGAAATAAGAGGAAATATTGGGAAATTTTGATAATATTTGTGAATTTATGGAGGTTTAATTAATTAAATAATTGATTAATTGTATTAAGAATTTAAGAAGATAAATAAGACTATAAATTCACCTAATTTTAATTAATCAAATAAATTTAAGAGTTAAATGCTTGGTTGGTCTCTGTGGTTTGCAAAAATTGCAGACTTGGTCCTAGTGGTTTACTAATTACACGCTTGATCCCAAAAGTTGTCAAAAATGCACTCGGTTGGTCCCCAGCCCTGAAATCAGTTAAATATCTCTGTTAAAACACCCCATGTGCCTGGCACATAAGGGTAATTTGGTCATTTCAGCATTGGGCCTCATCTTCTCCACTTAAACCCACCTGCATTCACCATCCATCATCCATCACTGCCACCTCACACCACACCCACCTAAACCCCCTCCTCCCTCTTTCACACTCACCCACCCGTAACCCTTCTCTCTCACGTCTGCGGCATCGGCCGTGACGATTCAGGCGAGGATAATGATGAATTGGAGAAGATGAGGAAAAAAAACAATGAGCAGATCACCTCTTTATAAAACAAACAATCCCAGCTCCCAAAAACTCAAAAAACATGTAATCTTTTCAACTCAATAACACTCACTTCAAACCAAATACACACTCTTATACACAACAAACAGACACTAAATCAAATTCACGAATTCAATCTCAATCACACCCAATTTACTTTCCCAAACCACTGTAACATATGTTTACTTTCAAATCTTCAATTGGGTATCAACAAAATTGTATCTTTTCAATTAATATACAAAAAAAAATTATTTAATAATACAAAATCTTGCCTTTACGATAGCGAGAGAGCGTGCAAGACCAATAGGTCGTTCTTCTCCTTTGCGTTTCTTTCCGAGAATATCGAATTTGCGACGGGACCAAAAGGTTTCAAAAGGATTAGGTTTGGTTGCCGGAGCTTTGAGTCGAATACACCACCGTCGCCGCCTTCACCTTCATCCATCATCTTCTCCGATTCATCATCATCCTCGCCTGAATCGTCACGGCCGCCGCCGCAGACGTGAGAGAGAAAGGGTTACAGGTGAGTGAGTGTGAAAGAGGGAGGAGGGGGTTTAGGTGGGTGTGGTGTGAGGTGGCAGTGATGGATGATGGATGGTGAATGCAGGTGGTTTTAAGTGGAGAAGATGAGGCCCAATGCTGAAATGACCAAATTACCCTCATGTGCCAGACACATGGGGTGTTTTAACAGAGATATTTAACTGGTGTTAGGGCTGGGGACCAACCGAGTGCATTTTTGACAACTTTTGGGACCAAGCGTGTAATTAGTAAACCACTAGGACCAAGTCTGCAATTTTTGCAAACCACAGGGACTAAATTTAAGTAAAACTATTTAATGGCATAATTTAGAAAAGTTTATGGACTCTAAATTTAATGGACTAAACTTCAATTAACTATTTAATGGCATAATTTATAAAAGTTTAAAATAACTTTTATATAATAAGTATAGATTTATAAAAATGTAAGTAAAACTTTATAGAAATAACTTTTATATAGTTAAATTATTGTTTTCAGCTTCTAGGAACAATAAAACACTTTAAAGTTTACTATATATAACTCTTAACTTTACATATAATATAATTGTTTTTAAAACTCTTTTTAACTTTAAGTTAGGATTTACAAAAATAAACGATTCAGTATTTTAATTACATTTTTTATTTAATAAAATAGTTGCATATTGTTATTAAATGGGTTTATAATGAACAAAATACATTCAATTTTTTCGTAGGAGTATTTAATAGTTACAGGTAAACGATTAGCATATGATAATGTATTCATGAAACCTTGACCAATATACCTTGCAGCTCGTATTGTTTAAAAAGTCACCAGGTCATAAAGTCAAATCGGAGAATTCGTTTTGGAACAAAAAAACATACAACAATAGAAAAGAAAAAAAATGGCTAGGAAGATGTACTTTTGAATTTTGATTATTTGTACACTATCACGGCACTTAGTTTTAAGTAAAACTTATAATAAAACGTAGATAAAACTGATCATATCGTTATAGTATGTTCGAAGAAGTTTATAAAACAAAATATTTTAAAGAGTTAAATTCCCGGATAGTCCCTGTGGTCTGTCCGTTTTTCACGTTTAGTCCATAACTTTCTAAAATTAACTCTATAGTCCTCAACTTTCCAATTTTCGTTCCCGGATAGCCACTAGCGCGGATGGAGGTTAGGTTTTGGTGTTAAGTGAATGTGAAATTACAAAATTACCCTTACTACTAAAAATAACATTAAAAAATCTAATTTATTATTTAAAAACAAAAGTGGGCCCCACCTTTTTCCTACCTGTAACAACTCTCATCAAAAAGTCATATTTATTATTTAATTGACCAATAGGAAACCCTAATTAAGACACCCAAGTGATTCTGCACAAACCCTAAAATTTTCAGAACAATCAGAATCAGGATCAGGGCCCCTAAAACTCAGGGGGGGTATTTCCTAGTTTACGATTATCCAAATAATTCGTTGGCAGAAATGAATTTAAGAAATCTGTTGATTCAGCTGAGCTAGTTCCACACGTGGCTACTCTATAAAAATTAGGTGTCCCTTACGGACCGTAAGGGTTATTTGTTACGGTCCGTAAGGGGTGGCAAAATTTGGGTATAAATAGCAGACATTGGCACTTGAAATTCTGCGTATGAGCGACGAACCAATTCGTAATACGCTCTGAGATATCTTCTGTTTATTACAATTAACACACACGGGTCACTAATCGACGCCGCAATCAGGGTATTAGCACGATCGCTATTACGATTCATTTTCCGATCGATCAATGTACTCAATGGATGTTTAAGTGCTGCCCACATTAGGGTGATGCTTTGTCATTAGTCGTTAATTCGATGGATGTTTAAGCATAGCACTTTGTCATTCGTTGTGAGGGTTGATCTCGTGAGTTATCGTAAATGCTGTATTGATTACTAACCCAGAATTGTGTGCCTGTTATTAAATTTAGGATAAAAGGCTAATCAGTAGGCTAAACTCTGCCCGTATAAATCTGCAATGTGAGTCATTCTCTTTTTATCAACTGTTTTACAATACCTCAAATTATTTTCAAGGTTATAATTACAGGGACTAAGTCGTGGATATCTTGAATTACTGGTTAGTGGGGTATTGTGCACATTACTAATTTCTCCCAGTTAGGTTCATTGACCTACTCGGGATAATCACTGTTAGGTTCATTGACCTACAGGGATAATCATCACTATTTAGGTTCATTGATCTAATAGTGGTATGACCATCGTCATCATTGTGACTTGTCACCATTGTGACAGAATGCCAGATAAAAATAAGATAGAAGCCATTGTAATCGCTCTTATGTTGTAATTAATAACTATGCATCATTATGCAAAATAGAATGATTCACTCAGTATTTCCCGCTGACAAAACCTTTTTCAAACATGTTTCAGGTAATTTATTATGATCCAGGAAAAGTGCCATATAGCACTACAAGCTCAAAGAAGTGGCTCGGTATAAAATAAAGAAACATGTTTTGTAAAATAAAAGATTTCTTCGTGAAATCTCAAGATTGTAAATTACCGGGTTTTATCCCGCGTTGTGAAATAAAATAATCGGGAAATATTTTAGTCTTAAAAAGATCCTGATGTTAAACTTCCGCTGTTAAACTCAATTAAATAGATACCACGGGATTTCTGTCCCGTGGCTCCTGAAACGGGTCAAACCGGGTCGGCGGCCGTGACAGAAAAAGGTGGTATCAGAGCCACTGATCGAGCCACTGAATTAAGCCAATTAAGTATTTAGAAATACTTAATAAATTTTATTAATTGCTATTTCGTGATTATGTGTTTTATTATCTGACTAATTTTGTACAGTATGGGCAGATATTTATATGCTAACCACTGTAGCAGTAAATACAAATCTTTGAATATTTTAATTCAAGTTTTAGCATCCTTATTAAATATAAATCAGAAATCTGATTCAGTAAATAAATAAATTTACAAATAAAACTTAGTATGTTTTAATTTTCAGTTGTTTTGATAGTTACCCAGTATGAAATAGTATTTAAAAGTTTTTCTATAAAATTTTGTTATGATTTTAATTTAGTAATTGTGTGTATTTTAAACAGCATGAGTGACTTGTCTGACGCCCTTCAGAATTTAAATCTCTATCCAGTAAGAATAGAGGTTTCCAGAGATTTCAATAGGTATATACCAGACATAGAAGAACCTATAGAATTCAACGCTTCACCTCCCGAGAAACCCAAGCCTAAGAAAATGGAAATTGGGGAAAGCTCTAGACAAATTGAGGGGTTACCATCTCAGGAAGAGCTAGATTTTATAATGGCAAGCTATAATACTATTAAGCTTGTTAATGAAAATGTTTTTCACTCTCTTGAAACACAACTACCAATGAATTTAGAACCAGCTATTCCAAACCCTTCAATCCACTCGCAAATAGACGAATGGTTGAATAATGAAATATTGTTACAAAACCATCCCTATAAACTTTTTCCTAAGTTTAATCCAGAACCTTTACCAAATCCACCAATGAGTAACAAGAATATGGCTGAACTCCGCCACTTTGACGAAGAACTAATGGATGTTGGGAATAGGATCCAATAGATTTTGGGACAGATCTCCTGGAAATACGATAAGAAGGAACGCCGTTACTAGAATATCACCTGACAAGGGATATGGAATTATGAAACTGTGGTTGTGTAATAGTAATAGTAAAATCAGTATGTGTAAAATAAATAATAAAACGGTTGTATATAGAAGCATGATATAATCTATAAAACAAATGAAATATTAGAAAATTTACAATTTTATTGTATATTCGTTTACGTGATTATGTGCAATTAATTGTGACCTTGGATTATTTCTTTTATACTAATTATTTATTTATAAATTAGTTATCAGATGGAAAACGCTAATAATGAACCAGTTAATGAGGTTAATCAATCTGAGCAACAACCGGGGGATCAATTTATGACTAGGCAGGATATAGAAAATATCGTTGCTCAAGGGATAGCCAACGCTATTCCAGAAATAGTTTCTCAAGGGATAGCCAATGCTATTCCAGCAATTGTTGCTGCTGTTAAAAATCCAACCGAACCGCAACAAATCGTTCCTAGTAAACGTATTTCTGAAGATAACTTCAGTAATAGCATAAATGGAGGCAATAATCATGTTAATCATGATAGTGAACCACGGCAAGCTCCGCTCCCTAAGAAAAGGAAAACTGCAACGCCTGGTTGCACTTACAAAGAATTTCTTGCTTGTAAACCCACTGAGTTTGCAGGCAATGAAGGAGCGACTGCAGCCCTGCGTTGGTTAGAGAAAACTGAGGCAGTAATTGCCATAAGTAAATGTGCTCAGGATGATCAGGTCATGTATGCGTCAAACCTTTTCAAAGAAGGGGCGCTAGAATGGTGGAATACGGTGTTACAAGCAAAAGGAAGAAGGATGGCGTATGCTATGAACTGGGAAGAATTTAAGAGCTTTGTAGAAAGAAAATTATGTCCCGAGTATGAAAAGGAACAAATGACAAATAAGTTTCTAACCCATCGGATGGTGGATGTAGATTGTCGAGGGTATACTACGACATTCTTCGAATATGCTCGAGTGGTACCAACCCTGGCTTCGCCAGAACCGGTACTTATTTCTCGCTATATTTGGGGATTAATTTCCGAAATCCGTAATATCGTCAAAGCTGCGAAACCTCACACAATTGATGATGCGGTGGAATTAGCCAATACTTAGACTGACGAACTAGTACGGACAAGAGAAGAAAATCGAAGGAAGGAAGTAGCCCAAAAGATTACCCAAGAATTCCGTCCAGGTAACCATAACAATTTCAAGAAAGGAGGGAATGGGCAATCTTCCACTAGTCAATTTTGCAATTTTTGCAAAAGAAAGCATTTTGGAAGATGCAAAGGATATTGCAATTTTTGCAAAATTCCGGGGCATCAAGAAGAAGACTGCAGGAGGAAGAACTTTTCAGTCTGCTACAACTGTGGAGAAGCTGGACATCTTAGGCCAGATTGTCCAAAATTAAACAAACCATTTGACAATAAAGCTAAATCTGCAGAAGGAGCAAAAAGGAATGTAAGAGCCTTCCAACTAACTGCTAAGGAAGCAGAACTCATTCCAGATGTGATAGCCGATACGTTCTTAGTTCACAACGTTTACATAAAAGTATTATTTGACTCTGGTGCAAACCAAAGTTTTATAAATACTTCATTCTGCCAACTCTTAAACTTACCTTTAATCAGCATTATGCAAAATTCTACAGTAGAAAAGGCAGAAGGGAATTCAGTTAAAATAAATAAGGTTCTGCAAAACGTAGAAATAGAACTTTTAAGTCATAAATTTTCTACAACCCTATTATCTATGAAATTAGTTGAAATCAAGGTTGTGCTAAGAATGGATTGATTAGTAAGACAATTATGCTCGAATTATCTGTAATAAGAATTCCATAGAAATTTGTGCATCCACTGGAGAAGTAATAATGATTACAAGAGATAAGCCATATAAACCATAAAGTTCATATCAGTAATGAAAGTTGCTAGTTATGAACGAAAGCAAGGCATAGTATATATGATTTCAGTAATCATTAGTAATAAGGGAAAAGAACTTAAAGAAATTTCTGTAGTTTCAGAATACCCAGATGTATTCCCAGAAGAGTTACCAGGATTACCACCAGATAGGAAAATAGAATTTAGGATTCATCTAATTTCAGGAACTATACAGATAACCAAGGCACCTTATCGGTTCGCACCCACAGAAATGTCAAAACTGAAAAAGCAATTAGATGAATTATTAAGTAAAGGTTTCATATAACCTAGTTTATTCCCCTGGGAGGGGGCACCAGTGTTGTTTGTTAAGAAAAAGGATGGTTCAATGAGAATGTGTATCGATTATCGAAAATTAAATAAGGTTACAATAAAGAATCGATACCCATTACCTAGAATTGATGATCTATTCAATCAATTCCAGGGAGCTAGATATTTTTCTAAGATCAACTTACGTTCCGGATATCATCAATTGAAAGTATAAGAGAAAGACATACCTAAAAGTTGTTTTCAGGACTAGGTATGGTCATTACAAATTTACAATCATGCCATTCGGATTAACGAATGCATCTGCAGCATTCATGGACATGATGAACCGGATCTGTAAACCGTATTTGGATAAATTTGTATTTGTTTTCATCGACAATATATTTATTTATTCCAAAAGTCGGGAAGAACATGGTCAGCATTTTCATATACTCTTAACTTTGTTAAGAAAAGAGAAGTGGTACGCCAAATTCTAGAAGTATTTAGTTTGGCTGCCAGAAGTACAAATTCTAGGTCATATGGTGAATCTTGAAGGTATTCAAGTAGATCCTGATAAGATCACAGCAATTACCAAATGAAAAGTTCCGCAATCTACAATGGAAATTAGGAGTTTTGTAAGTTTAGCTGGATACTATAGACGGTTTATTAACTAAGCTAACCTGTAAAACAGTTAAGTTTGAATGGGGACCTAAACAAGAAAAAGCCTTTAGAATCTTGAAACAGAAATTAACCAATGCTCTAATCTTAGCCTTACCAGAAGGAACAGAAGATTTTAAAGTATACGGTGACGCTTCAAAGCTAGGATTTGGAGGTGTGTTAATGTAACGCAAAAAGGTAATTGCGTATGCATCAAGACTTAGAATTAGGAGCCATAATTTTGCCCTTAAGATTTGGAAACATTATCTGTATGGAAGTAAGTTTACTGTCTATACAGATTATAAGAATTTAAGACATATATTTGGGCAAAAAGAATTAAACATGAGGCAAAGGAGATGTATGAAAAATCCTAAGTGACTACGACTGTGATATTCAGTATCACGAATGAAAAGTTGAAGACGGCTAGAGATTGTCAGAAAAGTTATACAGATAATAGACGAAAGCCGTTGGAATTCGAGTTGGAGACAAAATACTATTGAAAGTATCTCCTTAGAAAGGAATTGTTAGATTTGATGAGAAAGAAAAGCTAAGTCCAAGGTACGTAGGACCATTTCCAGTGATCCAACGTATAGGACCAGTTGCTTATCATTTACAACTACCAGGAGAGTTAACTGGAGTACATGATGTATTTCATATATCCAATCTCAAGAAATGTCTATCAGACGAATCATTGGTAGTACCTTTCCAAGATATACAGGTAAACGAGTAATGTTAGTTAAAGTAAAGTAGAATTCAAAGATAGGACCCTAATACACTTGGGAAATGGAATTAGAAGCGAAAGTATTCTCAATTATTCCAGTAAATCTCGAGGACGAGATTTTTATTAAGGTGGGGAGAATGTAACAACTCTCATCAAAAAGTCATATTTATTATTTAATTGACCAATAGGAAACCCTAATTAAGACACCCAAGTGATTCTGCGCAAACCCTAAAATTTTCAGAACAATCAGAATCAGGATCAGGGCCCCTAAAACTCAGGGGGGG
Source organism: Helianthus tuberosus (assembly GCA_030545235.1). NCBI lineage: Eukaryota > Viridiplantae > Streptophyta > Magnoliopsida > Asterales > Asteraceae > Helianthus > Helianthus tuberosus. Next base: position 96,484,044 of record CM060361.1, on the reverse strand, counting down.
TATTTCCTAGTTTACGATTATCCAAATAATTCGTTGGCAGAAATGAATTTAAGAAATCTGTTGATTCAGCTGAGCTAGTTCCACACGTGGCTACTCTATAAAAATTAGGTGTCCCTTACGGACCGTAAGGGTTATTTGTTACGGTCCGTAAGGGGTGGCAAAATTTGGGTATAAATAGCAGACATTGGCACTTGAAATTCTGCGTATGAGCGACGAACCAATTCGTAATACGCTCTGAGATATCTTCTGTTTATTACAATTAACACACACGGGTCACTAATCGACGCCGCAATCAGGGTATTAGCACGATCGCTATTACGATTCATTTTCCGATCGATCAATGTACTCAATGGATGTTTAAGTGCTGCCCACATTAGGGTGATGCTTTGTCATTAGTCGTTAATTCGATGGATGTTTAAGCATAGCACTTTGTCATTCGTTGTGAGGGTTGATCTCGTGAGTTATCGTAAATGCTGTATTGATTACTAACCCAGAATTGTGTGCCTGTTATTAAATTTAGGATAAAAGGCTAATCAGTAGGCTAAACTCTGCCCGTATAAATCTGCAATGTGAGTCATTCTCTTTTTATCAACTGTTTTACAATACCTCAAATTATTTTCAAGGTTATAATTACAGGGACTAAGTCGTGGATATCTTGAATTACTGGTTAGTGGGGTATTGTGCACATTACTAATTTCTCCCAGTTAGGTTCATTGACCTACTCGGGATAATCACTGTTAGGTTCATTGACCTACAGGGATAATCATCACTATTTAGGTTCATTGATCTAATAGTGGTATGACCATCGTCATCATTGTGACTTGTCACCATTGTGACAGAATGCCAGATAAAAATAAGATAGAAGCCATTGTAATCGCTCTTACGCTGTAATTAATAACTATGCATCATTATGCAAAATAGAATGATTCACTCAGTATTTCCCGCTGACAAAACCTTTTTCAAACATGTTTCAGGTAATTTATTATGATCCAGGAAAAGTGCCATATAGCACTACAAGCTCAAAGAAGTGGCTCGGTATAAAATAAAGAAACATGTTTTGTAAAATAAAAGATTTCTTTGTGAAATCTCAAGATTGTAAATTACCGGGTTTTATCCCGCGTTGTGAAATAAAATAATCGGGAAATATTTCAGTCTTAAAAAGATCCTGATGTTAAACTTTCGCTGTTAAACTCAATTAAATAGATACCACGGGATTTCTGTCCCGCGGCTCCTGAAACGGGTCAAACCGGGTCGGGGGCCGTGACACTACCCCACCCCCTCTCCCCTATCGGCTTTCTCTCTTCCTTTTTCTTTGTCTCTGCAACCTGCAAACACCCAACAAAAAATAGAGATACCCAACCTCCTAACACCACTGTCGACCACCACCTCCTTACTGATTTGGGCATGTTTCTCTGTTCTTCACTTTTCTTACTCCAGATCCCTAAACACAATCACAATAAACTGCCGCATACATCATTTCTCTGAAAAATTAGATGATGGTGGGTTCAGTTTTGTGTGTGCTAGTGAAATACAGTTCATTACTCAATATAGATTTATATCTATCCAACCATCTCCTCAATGTCCACTAGTGAATCACGATCCAAATGAAAAGAATGGAAGAATTACAAAGGGAAGAGGTTGACATCCTAAACAAGTCCAGTTTAGTTCCATTAAAAATTAGAACTTACCTAAAGTCATTTTTTCCACCTTACAGAAAATACTCATAATTCAAACCTCTCACAATATGAACTCCTCTAGGCTATTTTCTAAATCTAGCATAAGATGTGCTAGTAACTACTAATTATCCTCACAACTTAGATATAACTATTATTCTCATAGGCTTGTACATAAACCAACAACATATATCAACAGAAAAGACTAACCAATCATAAAGACTTTTTATGGGTTTTTGGTTTAAAGGTTAAAAGGTAATAAACAAACAATATTGAGTAACAAAGGGTTAGATAATACTACAATTCAACTTTCTACCTTCACTACTCTTCAACTTTGGCAATTACTTCAACTTTTTTTTTTTCATTTTAATCATTCAATTGCATGGGATCACTCTTATTCATTTTATACTCTTTTTTTTCATTTCTTTTTTTTCTTTCATATCATCTTTTTTCTTCTTCTTACCATCACTTCTTTTCATATTATTTGAATCATACTACTTAAGGTAATCGAACAAAAATAGGATAGAAAAAGGTATACTCTTGGTAAACTTATTATGGCTTCTGATGGGATAATAAGGTAGGAATATGAAACGAAAAAGGTAAACAAGGGCTCATATTTTCCTATGTTTGTTTTAATCATATATGTATAAACATTACCGTATCAAATAGCTAATTGTATAACATGCACAAGTTCTTCAATGAATAGTTATAGCTGTATCTCTCAACAAACGAAAGTGTGTTTGTGTACACACACACTAGTGGGAATGCCCACACGTTGTCGCAGGTACTTAGGATTTTTGGAACATGCTGTGTGACGGGTTTTACATAATTTAATTTTAATACCAATTTAGTAAAGACGACTAATATACCAATTCAGAAAAGGCAATTAACTACTGTGTGCCTTATGTCTTAATTGTTGAGTGTTATGTGTCTTATGTCCAAGACTTTATTCAAAACTACTATCGAGCCGGGGGTCTCACCGGAAGCAGTCTCTATGTTCCTACGTGGTAGAGGTAGGGCTGTCTATATCTTACACTTATCATGCCCTACCTTAGCCTTGCTATTGATATGATTTATTGAGTATGATGACGAGAAAAGGCAATTAACTAAAATTGACATTTCTCACTAAAATGAATTTTCTTACTAAAATAATCCATTTTAATCTGTTACTCTTTCATACAATCTTGCTCACGAACCCTTGGGTTAAAATTCCTACCATACGCACGTGAAATCTTCAATAACTACCTGTCAATAACACCAAAAACATCACGTATCCACATAACTTAACATCAAAACCATAACATACACACTCGCAAGTCTCAAACAAAACAAAATTAACATAAACAGGAGTGAACAACCTTTTTTTGTAATTTTTATCTTCTACAGAAAATGAATATTTACGTTGTTGAACTTGGGAAATTTTTGAACATTTAACAAGTTCCCTTTTAGCAATTCTAAAAATTTTACTTGTTCGAGATGCAATAAAAGCCCAATTTGACCCAAACAGGTAGACATTGCCACGTCTAGGACGAATAATAATAGTTTTAGAATATCTTACTCGGCTCTCATAATCATATGTTGAGGAAGTGGCCGTAAAACTTTCTCCATCATGGCAAGATGTTCCAAGTTTTTATGAGTTTGGAACAAAGCCTCCCCTATTTGCAAAGAAACAAAGATAACAAATAAATTAAAACAATTTATCATTATGATACCAACACTTTAAAATCATCAAGCTATATTTACTAAAAGAACACTTATAATAAGGCAGTTGCTAGAAAAAAGAAACTTCATATTTTCGTGGCCTCGATTATTAAAAAAACTAGTTGTTTACAATGCGCGCGCGTTGCGGCGCGCTAAACCAAATCGTTCTATAAGAATGGCAAAACATGTCAAATAACAAAAAGTAGCTCGAACTAAAACGTCACGTATTTTCGGTACCGGTTCGGCACCGGTATTCACCGATTTTTACCCTCAAATACCGGTGCTGTACCAGTACCAACCGGTACCGAACCGTACCGTAGGGGTGGTGACTTGGGCGTTTGTACCCAACCCACGCCACAACCCCCGCCCCATACCCCATATTTTAATATTTCCTAGATCTTTTTTTTAAACACATAGCTGTTGGCCAACGGCTAGCCCAAACGGCTACTTGTCTTGGCCAATGAGATCCCGCTATGTCATCTTGATAGCCCCGCCCAACGCCCGGGCTGAAACCCCCGCCCAAGGGGCCACGCCGAAACCCAAGCCCACCCGGGGAGGTGACTTGGGCGTTTGTATCCAACCCACGCCACAAGCCCCGCCCCATACCCCATATTCTAATATTTCCTAGATTTTTTTTTTCAAATCACTATTCATTCATTTTCTTTTCTATTAGTATATAATTGTTTGCACTCTGAACTAACTCATTGAATTTAATCAATTCAATTTCTCGTATTAAATTCTACAACACATAGTGAATCTGACACCTTTCATATCAAACCCAGTTTTGACCTATTATCCAACCCGACAATCCACCCTCATAAAATAAAGTATTTGTTTATCCATTTGCTACCCAAACCCCCCAATGAATGTAGCCCGTTTTAAATCAAGCCCATATTTGGCCTATTATCTTCATAATTTTTTTTATCCATTAGACTGTAAATTTATCTTTATATTGAACAGGTCGATAAACTTAAAAATTTAATATTTTTAAAGTAATGTTGTATACACACCAACACACTTGTACCTATTTGACCTATAGTAAATCATAATAGCCATACCGAGTATCGCAATACATAAAAATGGCAATTAAGTTATGTGTATACAATTTTTTTATGTGAAAACTTGTATCAAGAGAGGTTGCACATTGCTAGTGGAGGAGATGAACTAATTGTGGCAGAATACCAATAAGACGAAAAGTATGGGGTACGTACATGTGGTCCAACATCAAGAGGAGTAGTGAAGATATTGTTACACTAAATATTTTCAAAGATAGCAATGTGAAGATATTGTCACTAACAAACTAAACCAAAATATCTAGAAGATAATGTGTACCATCAGTACATAATCACAAATAATTTGAACACGATATGTAAGTTTTATACAAGAGGTGTACCATCAATCACATAATAACAAATAACTTCAATTGAGATCACATGAAATGTATGAGACTGAACAAAGATAACTAGGAATCGTTGTTTCATTTTTTGTTTTGCCTGTCAACTGTTTGAAGTGTTATATGCGAGAAATATATTATTTCGGAAGAGCTAGATTTATTGAATTTTAATAAGATCAAAGGGTGTTATTCAAGATCTATTTAAAGATTAAAAGGATTTAAGTTTCCTATCAGAAGTCAAAAGTTTTGTCTTCATTTGGAAGGATCATATGCAAATAATATGTTGATACATCCTTTCGTCTATGAAACCAAAAGTTCACACTTTTGTGACTCAATACATACATACATTTCTTTTAGTAAATGAAATATTGTTATAAAAATAAATAAACAATTTCAGATGCATCATTGTTACAACTATGTGAATAACAGTTAAAATGTGCAAAATGATCTAAGAAAAACTTACCAGGTTTATATCCGAAAAAACAATGCCTTCTGCAGAAAATTCTGATGTCTGAAATCAAAGTAAAATAGAACTTGTTAGGGTTTTAGAAGTAAAAGAAAGTACGATATAGTTCAACTTAGATTAACTTACCAATTTGAAGGTTTAATTGAGAACTCACACCTTGAAGCTGCATTCTAAACTCTGATGTTGAGTGTTTGTAGAGTGTTAGAGATTTGATGAAGCTTCAAATGTTTGTAAAGAGTGTTGTAGGATATAGTGTCAGGCTTGAAGTTGAATATTGTAAATTTCCAATGTTAAAAGATATGACTTTGTAGAGTGTTAGTAGGTTTGACATTGAAATATAAAAAAGCTTATGATAGAAAACGATAAAACAAAAAATATCAAATGAATGGTATTTGACAGTAGAGGTAATAACAACAAAAGGACAAATGTAAAAGGTTATTATGGAAAAGGACAACAGTAAAAAGTTCAAAAACAATTGGTATTTGAAAGTAGAGGTGCACAAAGTAACTAGTTAACCGTAACCGGTAATAACCGCTCGAGAAATAACTGGTTAGTGGTTATTTTAACCATAGGCAAGGAACGGGTTATAAATATTTAGTATAGTATCCGGTTAGTAACAAAAAATAACGGAAAAAAAACCCAGCTATTAACCAAAAATAACCGGTTAATTAACATAATTAACTAAGCGGGTTAAAGTAATTAACCGAACGGGTTAAAGTAATTAACCGGTATAACCTCTATTTAAGTCGACACAAAATCAACTAAACAATCAAATAATTGATAACCCAATTGGTATTTGAAAGTAAAGGTGCACAAAGTAACCGGTTAGATTAACAAATTTTTAATTTTTCAAAAGAAATAACCACAATCAACAATACATCTTACCTTATACCAAATCTAAAAGTTTGACTGTATTAGGATTTGGGGGCCGCTGATCTAAAAGTCTCAGTTGCACCTCTTCTCCATCGATCTATGGTGAACACATGTTAAATCATCAAATTTTCAAAGGAAATAACCACAATCAACAACAAATCTTACCTTATACCAAATCTAAAAATTTGACCGTATTAGGGTTTGGGGGCCCTAGATCTAAAAGTCTTAGTTGCACCTCTTCTCCATTGAACCTCTTCTCCATCAATCTGTAGTGAACACATGTTCAAAGTAAATAACCACAATCAAATTTTCAAAGGAAAAAACCACAATCAATAACAAATTTTACCTTATACCAGATCTAAAAGTTTGACCGTATTAGGGTCTGGGGGCCGCAGATCTAAAAGTCTCAGTTGCACCTTTCTCCGTTGCACCTCTTCTCCGTCGATCTGTGGTGAACACATGTTCAATTGAAATAACCACAATCAAATTTTCAAAGGAAATAACCACAATCAACAACAAATCTTACCTAATCTAAAAGTTTGACCGTATTAGGGTTTGGGGGCCGTAGATCTAAAAGTCTCAGTTGCACCTCTTCTCCGTTGCAACTCTTCTTTGTCGATCTGTGGTGAACACATGTTCAAAGGAAATTACCACGATAGAATATTTAAAGGAAATAACCACAATCAACAATAAATATTACCTTAGGGTTGTCGAGTGGTCGGAATGCCAACTTAACCAGACAACCACCATCAATAGCAGCCGAAGATAGCAAAAATCTCAAACCGATCTGGTGAAGATAGCTTTGTGCTTATGTATCTCAACAAGAGAGAGAAAGAGAGAGACGAAGGAAGATAAGAATGAGATATGTGAAACCCTAATTTGTATCCGTGTTTTTTGTTTCTTTGTTTTGCGCATTTGATGCTTGCAATATACATATTATATATATAATAAGACACAAATTCACTCACCTAAAACGAAAGAATTAGGGTTAACTATATGAACTAATGTGTGTGACTAATAGGCTTCCTTAACTAAGCATGCGTTCTTTTATATATTTTTCTTTAAAAATTGACTTGTTGTCGGAAAACTCTATTCTAAAACTTATAACCCTGGTCAAAACAGTCAAGATGAATATATTATACGTAAACCAAATTGATGCGACATGAACTTTGATATTGTTTGAAACTTTATATAAACCATGGAAGTTACTCCATCACTACAAGAAACTGGCATCTTTAGCGGCGACAGCTGTCGCCGCTATTGCCCAGCTTTGTCGCCGCTATTGTCCTTTACAGGCGACATGTCGCTGCTAAAGTGTTGTCGGTATTGATGGGTCTCTATTGCCCTGGTTGTCGCCGGTAAAGGTACTTGTCGCCGCTATTGACTTTTGACTTTTAGCGGTGACATGTAGTCGCTAAAGGGCCGTCGGTGTTAACAATGGTCGGTAAAGATTATAGGCAATAACGCCGCTAAAAGTCAATTTTTTTAATACAACAACTTAATACCAGCTGTACCCAGCAAGTTTCTGGCCGAAAAACAGAATCTGCCAAATTCAAACAACGCAAACATACGCCATAAACATATACTAAAAGTAATATAGTTACAAACAATGTTTAAGTCCAACATTATCATCCGACAACGTTTAAATCCTACATTATCATCTTACGTTAAAAATAACAAGTCACTTGTCGGAATCATCCTCATATTCTCTATCGAATAAGTCATCGGAATCGTAGTCGTTTGTCTTTCCTTTTCCTTTTCCTTTTGAACCAAGATAGTTGTTAAGTTGGTTAAAAAAGGTCGGGGTTTGGAACAAGTTGTTAACAAATTCTTACAATAATAGATATCAAAACGTATATTAGCATATTAATTAACGCTACCAACATATATTTAACAAGGAAACATGTGTTCGTTTGTCATTTTATAAATTGCGTAGTTTACCTCAGAAAAGGGTTCTTGAGTCTGAGGTTGCGAAGACGAAAAGTTCGAGGACGTGTTCGAGGAAGGTTTAGGTCCCATCCCCCGGTACCATCCTCGCCGCTCTCCCAACGCTTCCTGATACGGGCCAATTGGAGGACCATCACCGCTCCATTCGTTTTTGGCCTGCTGTAAATTCCGTTGTATTTTACGAAGATGATTAAATATGTATATCTATATATATATATGTATTTGTTATAGAAAATTATAGTTAAAAGAAATACATACGTAATTTTGTTCAACGACTGGATCAACCCAATTCCCATGATTATCCGTGTAGGTTTTAGCGTACGCAGGTACATAATCTATATCCTGTTTAACATTAAACTTAGATTAGCCATTAAATAAACAAAAGCTTACACACAAGCACACATACATAAAACATTACATTTTTATAGGCGGTGCTAGCGTATGACGATGTCCCCCCGCGGAATGGGAATTGTTGTTTCCCGCGTACTTGTTTGTTGGCCTCGCTTCTTTTCATATATTTTTGCTCCCGGAAACCTTCGATGGTTCTCAACCAGTTATCATAGGGCATATCCTCAGGATGGTATGGCCTTGCCCTCTCAATATCGTCGTAAACTCCTTCCCTCATAAATATTTTTTTAGCATCGTGCTTGCGGTCAGAGTACCGCTTCATAAGCACACTCGTAATACCACCCCTCAAGTTTTTCGCCTCTAAATCATGTTCCACTTCATCAAAGTTGAAATTTTCCTACGAATTAAATAAAAAGTTTAAAATATTATATATAAATTAAGTTTAGCGATTTCTCGGCCCTTTAACGGTGCGTTTGTAGCAGTTTAAAGGCCCGTTTACGACTGCAAATGCGCCGTTAAAGGGCTGCGATTTTGCTGTCGTTTAACGGCGCATTTGCAGCCGTAAAAGGGCCTTTAAACGGCTGCAAACGACAGCGATATCGCAGCCCTTTAATGGCGCGTTTACAGCCGTTTAAAGGCCCGTTTACGGCTGCAAACGCGCCGTTAAACGGCAGCAATCTCGCAGCCGTTGAATGACGCGTTTGCAGCCGTAAACGGACCTTTAAACGGCTGCAAACGAAGCCGAAAACGGCAGCGATATCGCAACCCTTTAACGGCGCGTTTGCAGCCGTTTAAAGGCCCGTTTATGGCTGCAAATGCGCCGTTAAAGGGCTGCGATTTCGCTGCCGTTTAATGGCACATTTGCAGCCGTAAAGGGCCTTTAAACGGTTGCAAACGCGCCGTTAAAGGGCTGCGATATCGCTGCCGTCTGCAACTGCGTTTGCAGCCGTAAACGGGCCTTTAAACGGCTGCAAACGCAGCCGCAAACGGCAGCGATTTCGCAGCCCTTTAACGGCGCGTTTGCAGCCATTTAAAGGCACGTTTGTCACACCCCAACCGATGGCGGAATCATCGGGGCATGGCACTGAGCGAAACAGATTGTCCAGAAGTTTCCATAACAATTATCAATACTATTCAATTTAAATGATACGTCCCATACCTTATCTCAAACAGCAAAATAGACATAAATCCAGTCAAATATTCTGTCCCGACAACTCAAATTTAAATAGACAGCAATTGTTTATCTGCTTCTAGAGACCCTTGATTCGTTATCTACAGACAACTATTTGATGGGCTCTAAAGCGTTATGCTAGCTTCAAATTCCTACCACATATGCATCCTAAGCACCTGTCACATACGTTAAAATAAGGTCAATACATAAAATGTAAAGGTGAGCATACAAGTTTGATAATAGCATATAGAGTTCGAATTCATTTACGCATAACCAGCACGTACACATAGTGAAATGAAGCACGTTAGTTATCGACATAGAACCATCGATACCAATGACTGCGGGTTGACTGCCCGAGGCAGTTCGCAATACATGATTACCACCGTAATCCATGCAAGTAAAAGATCCTTAACAACCCCCGTGTGAACGGGTGCTGAGTCCAAACTGTAGTACTATCGTTGCTAAGGCAGGTAGACAGCATTCCATGTGTAAACATATCAAACAAGCACTCATAAGCCACGTATAACATGCATTAACGGTTAGCGTTCAAATAGTTTAAGTAGTGTGATAATTGTAGTTCGAATATTCGTAACGTATGTAACACCCAAAAGTGCTTATAGCAAAAAGGGATCGAGTATACTCACAGCGATTAATGGATTGAAGGGAGCACTTAGCGAGTACGGTTAGCCTGAATAGATTCGATAGCATAACGATAAGTGAAACGTAAAACGGAAACCAAGTGTTGGAGGGTCGGACAGCTGGTCGATCGGACGGTAGTTCGATCGGACGTGTAACATCCCGAAAATATAAGACTTTATAATAATAAAGTATAGAATAAACAAGAATAAGCTAACTAGGATAAGTAACCCAGTTAGCTAAGAATCTTGTAGAAACACATGAATGAGTTAAAAGCCTAAAATATAAATTAAATGAAAGTAAAAGGGCTCATGTTGTCAAAATTGAAACATGTATTATCAATTTAATTAAAAACAAAACCAAACACTCCATTGAGGAGGTCTGGTCAATCAGAGCAAGAGAAGGGGCGACCCCCACTCTCAAAACCCTAGAAATCACAAAAACCACAAATTCAAGGCATAAATCAAGTCCAAATCGATTTCTAAGCACGAATTGCTGATCACCTCACTGAAGGGATCACAAGGTATGTGAAATTCTAGTGTTTTGATTCATCTCAAGTTCTAGGTTAATTGTGAAAAATCAGAATTCAGCTTGATTGTGTATTGCATGTGTGTAATTAGAAGAGATATGGTGTTTAGGGATGAACCCTAGGTGAAATCTTGTTAAAAGATTTCATGGTAATCATAGAGTTTATAACCACCATTGTAGGTGGCTAATGAACTTGAAGAGAGCTTGATAAGTCCTAAAAATATGATCTTGTTCTAACATAAATCTGAATTTAAGAATAAATTCAGAAATATTGATGTTAAGACTTGTGTAGAATTGACTAATTAAAGTACTTTGGATGATAATTACTAGTCATGAAATTAGTTTAGATCATGTAGAAATCCGACCCACAAGGTGTTTGATAAAACGCCTAAACGAGGATTAAAATGTTAAAGGTTGGTAAAAACGCAGATTTGCATATGTTATGAATTAATGCGTTAAAGCTTATGAAAGAGTTCTAATCTTGTTATGAATTGAACTCTTTAGGCAAGGAATCCGGAACGTCAAGTGGACACGCCGGAGGTGATACTCGCGGAAAAGGTGTGCTTTAAAGGTGCGTGACTTTAGTCTCGTTACATTATGTAAAGATGTTTGGTTTTTTGTGTATAAATGATGTCGTAGTGTAATGGATACGTTTGATGCGTCGTTAAAGTGGCGAAGTTCACTAGACCATCAAACGGGTCAAAATAAAGAATTGAAATCAGGTTTGGCTTGTCAATAAAGTGATGGTTTTCACTAGATAGCCAAACGGGTCAAAATAAAGAATTGAAATCAGGTTTGGCTTGCCAATAAAGTGGTGGTTTTCACTAGATAGCCAAACGGGTCAAAATAAAGAATTGAAATCAGGTTTGGCTTACCAATAAAGTGATGGTTTTCACTAGATAGCCAAACGGGTCAAAATAAAGAATTGAAATCGGGTTTGGCTTGTCAATAAAGTGATGGTCTTCACTAGATAGCCAAACGGGTCAAAATGAGGCTTGTAAAGGAATCAAGTGGGTAGAGACTTGAAAGTTTCATACCTCGCTAGGTAATGGATGGTACCACACCAATAAAATTTGTTATGTTAATTTAAGTTTATGAACCCGTGATATCGGGTCAAACACTAAAGGTCAATAAAATGTGTCGTTTGAAACGGAATGATGAATTCCAAGAAAAAGAGCTTTCAGTTCCAAGGAAACATGAAACTATGAATAACGTAAACTGTTGGGATTGAACCCTATCAGAGGAACAGATAATGTAAAGCCAAAACTGGATCAAAGCAGTGGATCCAGAATAAGCAGACGTTTACAGTTGGTTCATGCTAATCTCTCCCCTTGAAAGTGGTTTCATATCTGCTGACCTCCTATCTGCTGATCGTACTAAGTGCTGACCTACAACTGCTGCTTCATATCTACTGACCAATGTCAAAGACTGATGGAAGACCAAAGCTCTGTTGACTCAATCTACTGCTTTGGGACAAGTACTGCTGATCCGGACAAGCACTGCTGGGTTCACAACAGAGGAAGGATGCAGCAGCAGTTTAAGTGTCTTTTATGTAATGTAATGTAATAGCAGTAGTTTAGTACATCAGTGTTTATAGATCAGTAGTTGAAGTTTGTTAGGAGGTTAGATGTCGCTTTCATGGTGACGTCAGCTGAGATTCCTCAGTGGTTTGGTTTGCCTATAAATGTAACAGTACCCTGTACTGTTACATTTGATTGACTGAGCGGGTTCTTCTCCTCATGTCTAATCCTTTCATCTTGTGTGTAACCAACCTTGGGGCATCAGGCTGAGGGGGAGTATAGTTTGTAAGCATGACTGTAACCTTTTGCTTTGATTTGTAAATCTTTTTACTCTATGTGAAGCAATTGTTTATCAAACTATTTTCTCCTTTGATTGTGTTTACAAAGTTTGTTTTCATTTCCGCTGCACCTAACATGTTTTCATATTCATTGATTATTCATTTTAAACAAACAAACACTATCATGAGAGCCTCAGATCCTAACAATTGGTATCAGAGCCTGGATAGTCAAATTCGATCTAACAATCAATTTGACATAACAGTTCGGCTCAAAATTTATTGATACTAAGGTTGGTTGTATTTTGTTGAAAAACAGAGTATCGAGTAAATCATGTTCAAAGTGGTTATTCTAAAACTCTGTATATCAACCAAGATGTCATATAACACACAAATTTCACACAACAGGTGATATCATGCAAAAGTCACCCATAGCTTTCAGATCTGTGAACATATTTGTCAAATTATGGGATCGTTTTATATTTTTCAATATTGATTTCAACTGTTGTCTTGATATTTGTGATGTTTTCATTAAATACTGAAGTACAAACCTCAGATTAACAAAATCTATGTTCATAAAAGCATTGTTGTTTTGTTAACACTAACAGAGGGAAATTAAAACTTTAGTTATTTAGATCTTATGTGTTAAGAATACATTAAGAAAATCAGCAGTAAATATGTCCAGATCATGGGTAATGTGAAATTTGGCATAAGCTTGTGCAAAAATGTCCAAATCTCTCAAAACATTGCTGAAAATGTTTCTGGATCAAGTATTCTTTCCTTGAAAACCTTCCAGTAAAAGTTTCAATACTCTTCTATGGAAAGGGCAAAAAGGGAAAGAAGAAAAATTACAAAAACTCAAAAGTGTGTTTATCAAAAGAAAAGAGTATAAACATAAAACACTTAAGAGTCCAAAATTGGGTGAATAATGGTCATCAAGCAACTATGTGCATTCATTGATTCAGGGAAATTTAGGTAACAAAAGTATCACCAGTGATTAAACTTACAAAGAGGACTAGACAAAATTTTTCAGTGTCATCACATGGTAACAAAGTTTATAACAGGACTTTCAAAACTTATGTGTACATGTCTCCTCATTTTAGCAATCAATTGACAAAGAAATGGTCTCAAACAGTGGTTGTTCAAATCATTGACCATTTTCATAAGACTTGAGAATGATATGACTATGAGCTTTATTAAAAATGTACCAGATCCTTTTTGATGTCATTTTCAGAATAACCTTTAATTTTTTTTAAAAGGTTTTTCTCAATAAAACAGGATATATTATTCTCCATTTTTTATGAGAATAATATATTTTGAACTTCTACTTATTTTTTTTAGTAAAAGTTTCATCTCCTGTCAGGATGTATTTCTCTTATTTTTGATGATACTATCCTGGAAATAGCTCAAAAGGAAATGATACATGTGTCAAGGTCATGTCAAATTCAAGTTTGTTTTATCACAGATCAAAGATTGATTGCTAACAGACCTTAAAATTCTTGACTACTCATGTTTTACTCTAAGGATTAGAACACAAAATGTGTAGTCAAAGTGAAAAGGTTACCATCATCTGGGATACTCATCTACTGTCAAAATTTATCAAATGTTTAAAACATGAAATTGATAAGTAGTAAAACCTTGAATACAAATCCCTGTAAAAATCTGCTAATATGTTAATCTTGATAATATGCATCTAAAATGTGTTTTGTCAAGGATGTGACTTTGCAGGTATCTCATTATCACCATCAAAAGATGTTGGATATGATACTGTGTTATCACAGGACAAAATCATCTTCTTCATCAGAGCAGCAGATGTTCAAAACTTCTGTCAAAGCTTATCCACTGCTGCACCAACAGTTGTTGACCAAAGTAGCCCTCTAAACCGTGCCACTACCATACCCCTAACCACTGTTGATAAAAATCCATTAAAATGGATAAAAATCATCTGTGTGCCATAACCTTAAAAATAGTTTAAAATTGAATTTTTCAATAAATCCTCAAAGTCTGTTCAAAGCACTGATGGCATTAAAACTCTGTTAAATAGTAAAATCTATCCACTGCCAGAGTGTATCCTCTGTTTGTGCAAAACACTGATTTACAACAGAGGTTACACGTGGACAGATGTTATTCAACAGTTGTGTGCATCAGATGCCACCATCATTTTTTCAAATAAATGGCCTTACACCTGAAAACATTGACAAGGCTATTAAAAATTTTCCAAAACAAAAGCAGAGGTACCTGAGCAGATTTTAGCAGCTACCACTGCTCCTCAGATATCTGCTGCTGAGCCCACTGCTCAAGGTGATCAAAGCAGCAGCACAACTGTTTTGAAACCCACACCTAAAATCACCAAAAAGCCAACAAAAAGAAAATCACAAAAACCCCCCAAACCCCTCAAAGAGGCATCTCTGGAGGATGAGATACCAGAGCTCCTGCCAGTGACAACACAAAAGTCACATGAAACCACTGCTGCTACTTCCTCACAGCAGTTGGTACAAATATCTCAACCCATAACCAAAACTCCTCCTGCTTCTTCACAAAAAGAACAGGTTGTACAAAAAGGGTCTCCACATCATGATGCTCTGGAAACACTCGTTTCTATCATCCACAGTCCAATGCCCGGGACACATCCTATTTCTACACCAACCATCACATCCACATTTCCCTCACCAATAAAACCACTGTTGGATGCAATTGATTTGAACCAGGCATTATCCAGTCCTTCTCAATCACCTATTAATGAGAATATACCTCAACAACTGACTGGGTCTGATGTATCAATCTTTGCTAACCCACCAACACAACCTGAGGAGGTTACACCCCTTGAGTTACAAGTAACTCTTGGTGGTATTCCAAGTGAAGCAGCCACTACAACTGTTACACCCACTGGGTTACATTTGGACAGTGGTTACATTCATAAGACTTCCTTGGAGGCAATTCCTTTTATAGCACCTCTGCCAACCACCAGTGGATTTATTTATCCTACTGGCAACATCAAAAGGTTGTCAAGTGTTGAAGGAAGAAGACCCCAGTACCAAGAAAAAGGGGCATCAGTGGTTAATGTTTGGAGAATATTCCCTACATCTACCACTGATAAAACCACTGCTAGTGGGAAATCAGATGATCCCATTAACTTGGGTGATGGTTTAAAGTACCAGAAATTGACGGATCGCATTGCAAAGCTTGATAACTCTGTTGCAGAACTCAAAAATATGCTACAACAGGTGTTACAAGTTCAGAAGGTACAATCAACTGCTGTTCCACCTCAGGCAATTGCTCAACAAAGGGCACCTGCTACAAATGAGCTCTGGAATCAATTTCAATCTTTTCTCCAACAACAAGCACAATTAGCAGATCAGCAACATGAAAAACATGTCCAACAGCTGAGAAATGCAATGGAGTCAAGGTTCAAGAACACTCAGGCTGATTTAAAAGCTCTCAAAACTCAGATCTTGCACACCACTGGCACTGCTCCAAAAGTACGCTTCATTTATGACCTCCCAGAAGATAATGCCAAAAAGGGGGAGAAAATTAAGGAGTGGAAAAAGAAGGGTATAGAAGATGGTCTTTATCTTGAACCAGAAAATTCAAACATGACCAAAAAGATCCCTTTGCCAGATGGCAGCAAGAAGATTGATGTGACAACAAATGCACTAGCAGAAGCAGTTGCAAGTGTGAAAAGAGATAGAGAGGCCAAAAGGAAAGCCAGGGTGGACAGAATGGATCATCCAGAACAGGGTACTTCTGGGTCAAGGGATCATGAAAATCCTGTTGAGGAAAAGAAGAGGCCTACTAGAAAAGTAAGGCAACCCAAATCCATTCCTATCAGACGTTCAAAGTCTGCTCAAAAACCATCATACAAAACAGCTGATGCAACAGCAGTTACAAAAACTACTGCTTGCCAAACAGTTGTTCCATCAACACACACCACTTCAACACACACAACATCCACTGCTTTACCATCATCACCACCAAAAACAACACCTGCTGACATACAGCAGAAGACAGCAGATGTTATAACATCTGTTGTAATGACAACAGTGGTTGAAACACCAGTTGTTTCAACAGCTGTTAGTCAATCACAATCCACTGCCACAACATCCACCACCACTGTTCCATCCAAAACATCATCAGTCTCTCCTAAACCAAAAAGGAGAAGGCTAATTTTAAAAGATGATGACACATCTCCACCACAAACATCTTCAAAATCTTTAGCTCTTGTCACAATACCAAAACCTGTTCCTCTCTCTTCAGTTCCAATGTACAAGCCCTTACCTCCTGCAGGTGTTCAATTTCCTCTTGAACTAGCAGCTGTTAGAGATGAAATAAAATCCTTCTACTATGAGGATGACCCTGCCAAAAGGAGGTTGCCATCAATAAAGGGATATCCTTGGCCTAAAAATGTTGATGAATACTTGGATATCAAAGCCAAGAAAGCAGAGGATATCTCAAAAAGAAACACACAAGGGAAGTCTGACAAATAAATTTCAAGAAATTATCAATATCTGCTTACACAAGTCAGATCCCTAGAGCAATTTGCAAAAAATGTTAGTCAACAAATTTCTGAAAGAGCTGCTGAATCTCTGAAGAAAGACTACATTGAAAGCATCATGGCTCACAAAAAGTGCAAAGGAGAGAGATATATGTACAAAGAGTGGACTGTTCCTGAGCTTGAAGATGAAGCTGCAAGAATTCAAGACATGATAAAAAGGAAGGTCACTCACACTCCTCCTAACTGGGCAAAATTTAGAAAGAATGTACCTGACAAACAGGAAGAGCTGAAGAGAATGAAAGAGGAACTGGTAGCAGCTGATTATGGTAACAAAAGACAAGTTGCTAGATGGAAAGAAGATGTGGTCAGGGCTACTTACAAAAAGTTGGAACAATTAAGAAAGAAAGATCCCACAGTTCCTCAAAATCCTGACTATCCTAAAGCATCGGTTTCAAAAAGACCATCAAAGCTGCAAATCAGGAGATCCACAGCTCCAGTTGGTGCTGCCATCTACAAAAGAAGGCCACACAAACAGCTGATTGCTGAAACCATCAAAGAGTTAATGGAAGGTGAAGACCTTGGAAAAGAGGGTATAAAGAAAATGATCATGGAAACTCTTGGTTTGGATCAAACTGCAAGTACTGCTCAGCCAGTCATGAATAGGCCAGCCTCTCCAAATACTTCTGCAAATAAACATCTCCCAAGAAACCCACCAGGCTCAAAAATACAAAAGTGGGAAACTGACAAACAGACCTGCGTATTGACTTTGCTCAGGTCTGGTGGAGGAGTGGAGAAAATATCAAGGGAACAAGCTCTTGGCCTGAGTCTTGAAGATTTGCAGGATCTCCTTGATCTTCCACTCAGCTGGGATGATGAAGATACAGATGCCCTAGACTTTGAATTACAATTTAAAGGTCAGATAAGGGAGCTGTTGCTGAGGCAATAAAGATTTCCACAAATAATGAAGAGTTTTGGCATTATCTGTTCCAGGGGGAGATTGTTGGGATTGAACCCTATCAGAGGAACAGATAATGTAAAGCCAAAACTGGATTAAAGCAGTGGATCCAGAATAAGCAGACGTTTACAGTTGGTTCATGCTAATCTCTCCCCTTGAAAGTGGTTTCATATCTGCTGACCTCCTATCTGCTGATCATACTAAGTGCTGACCTACAACTGCTGCTTCATATCTACTGACCAATGTCAAAGACTGATGGAAGACCAAAGCTCTGTTGACTCAATCTACTGCTTTGGGACAAGTACTGCTAATCCGGACAAGCACTGCTGGGTTCACAGCAGAGGAAGGATGCAGCAGCAGTTTAAGTGTCTTTTATGTAATGTAATGTAATAGCAGTAGTTTAGTACATCAGTGTTTATAGATCAGTAGTTGAAGTTTGTTAGGAGGTTAGATGTCGCTTTCATGGTGACGTCAGCTGAGATTCCTCAGTGGTTTGGTTTGCCTATAAATGTAACAGTACCCTGTACTGTTACATTTGATTGACTGAGCGGGTTCTTCTCCTCATGTCTAATCCTTTCATCTTGTGTGCAACCAACCTTGGGGCATCAGGCTGAGGGGGAGTATAGTTTGTAAGCATGACTGTAACCTTTTGCTTTGATTTGTAAATCTTTTTACTCTATGTGAAGCAATTGTTTATCAAACTATTTTCTCCTTTGATTGTGTTTACAAAGTTTGTTTTCATTTCCGCTGCACCTAACATGTTTTCATATTCATTGATTATTCATTTTAAACAAACAAACACTATCATGAGAGCCTCAGATCCTAACATAAACACACCAAGATGTACAAGCCCGGGAACTTGGGTAATGGCATCTAAAGGGTTGGAATAAGAAATTGGAAATAAACACTTATAGTTAGAATGGGTCGAATAATTGGTAGTATAGAAACTTTTAGCCGTATGATCGGTGAGTCGATTGTTGGTACGATAGTTGAAATGAACATGTCCGTAATAAATTCACAGACATACAGGAAAAGAAATGGCCTAAAACGGTATTCGGATTTGAGAGAAATCCACAAAATAGTTAAATGGCAAATTACCAGTGTCCACCGTAAATTACGGTATCACCGTAATTTACGGTGGAGATCAAAATGTTACGGTGAGTCGTTCCTGTGTTACGGCAGAACCAGAGACACTCAAGGTCTACCGTAACTTACGGTAGACACCGTAAGTTACGGTGGAACCCATAAAATTTGTATTTTATTTGTTAATTCTCGATGTCGGAATCCGTTTATATGTAACGTATTAATGTCAAAACTAATGTTTTTAGTGGTTGACCCTAGGTATGGATGAGGTCCTCTCGGATGGTGATCAAGTACATTGTCAAGAACCGAACACGCATTTTGAAGCTTCTGCACTAAACTAAATCTTGTCTAGACTTTAATCATGTTGTAAATGCTTTTGTTAATCGTGTTTTGAATCCTTTAAACTAGTTGTTAGTTGACTAGTAAGGGTTAACTTTAAACTTGTTATGCGCTAACTTATGTTTGTTTTGGGTACTACAACAAGTAGGTTGGGTCTTTAAACACCAAAGTTTTTGTAAACTCTGATTAGTATTTATTTTATATAATTATCAGTTAAATTCCGTCTAAATATTAAGGGTGTTACAAGTTGGTAATCAGAGCCCAAGGTTGTTAAAAAGTGTGTTCGGTTCAAGCTTGATCAAACATCCGGTAAGAGTTAATTGTTCTAAAGTAGAGTTACTAAGTATAAAAAGGGAAATAATGAATGGAAATGCATGGGAAGAGCGTGTTAACACACTCAAACCCGGAAAGTGCATTAAATAAGAACGGTGAGAACAAGTTATGAACTTGAATAAACCAAAGTAAATAAACCATATGTCATAGATGAAATGTTTAACGCTTAATGTAAACATTTCAGTTAAAGATGACGGATAAAGGTAATGATGATGCGGTGCCAAGAGTCACCGAGCAAACGAGAGAAGTGATTGCTGAGGAGGTAGGAAAAGCAATCGAAAACAGTTTGTCGGGTTTCATTGACAAAATCCAAAACACGGTATTATCTGTGGTGGAAGAAAGAATTAAGTAATTGGAGGATAATACCAATTTAGCAAAAGAGAAGTCGGGAGGACGAAAATCTTGTTCTTATAAAGAGTTCATGGCGTGCAAACCGCCAATTTACAATGGGGAGGTTGACCCGATAATATGCCAGCGGTGGCTAAGCGATATGGATGGGGTATTCGAAAGGACTCATTGTGATCCAGACGACTACGTAGCCTATGGCACGGGTCAGTTAAGGGGTCAAGCGAAAGACTGGTGGGATAACAAGAAGAAAGAAATTGGAAGCGAAGCGGCTAAAGCTATGACATGGGACGAGTTTAAGACGCCGTTTCTTAAACATCACAGTCCCAAAGCAGTCATTAACAAGATCAAGGAAGAATTCATGCAGCTTCGACACAAGGGTGAATCTATTGATAAAATCACGGGAATGTTCATGGATAAGATGAAGTTTTGTGATGAATTGATAACGAATGAGGAGCAGAAAATATATTATTATTATAATATGTTGAGCGCCGAGTATAGGGAGTTTATGACTCCTTCAAAGTATGAGACTCGCACCGAGATTATAAACGTTGCTCGGGAACGGGAGATAGAGTTGAAGAAACAGATTGAAAGAGGTGAAAGAAGGGCTCAGGTAGTCAATCCAAGCCAAATGAAAAAGGCACGCACAACAGAATCCTCAAAGAAACAAGAAGGGAAAGGCGGGTCATCAAACTGTAAGATATGCGGGAAAGGGCACAAAGGTGAGTGCCGGTTCAAGGACAAACCGTGTCCTATATGTGGGAAGACGGGGCACAAGGCTGCATTGTGCCCGGGGAAGGTGTCGGTGTGTTACAAATGCTACCAACCGGGTCACAAGAAATCTGAGTGCCCGGAGTTGATTGGAAAGAAAGATGACAAGAATACACACACTGAGACACCAAGAGCAAAGGCGAGATCTTTCCAGTTAACAGCAATGGAGGCAAAAACAGAGCCCGATGTGGTCTCAGGTATATTTGCCATAAATTCAATTCCTACACATGTGTTATTTGATACGGGTGCGAATAAATCTTTTGTTTCACATGGATTTATTCGACATCCTTCTTTTGTACTAACAAAATTGCCTATGCCATTAGAGGTAGAAATAGGTGATAACAAAAGTTTCCTTGTATGTGATGTATGTCGAGATTGCAAAATAAGCATTGATGATGAAGAATATTTAATAGACTTGATCCCTATGTCAATGGGAGAATTTCAAGTAGTGGTCGGGATGGATTGGTTATCCCGACATCATGCAAAAGTGATATGTTTCCGCAAGGAGATAAAATTGACATCTCCAAGTGGGAAGCATGTTACTATCTATGGCGAAAAAGGGGGTAGTCCCGTTACGTGCTCAATACTAAAAGCTCACAAACTTATGAGGCGCGGATGTAAAGCATTCATGATATACACAAACGAACCTGATAAAGAGACACCAACGATTGAAGACGTACCCGTGGTACGTGAATACGCTGATGTATTTCTGGACGATTTACCGGGAGTACCGCCAGAACGGGAGGTAGAGTTCGGAATTGAATTGATTTCGGGCGCAAAACCTGTGGCTAAGGCGCCGTATCGGCTCGCGCCATCAGAATTGCAAGAATTGATGTCCCAAATCCAAGATTTACTTGACAAAGGATTTATTCGGCCGAGTGTGTCTCCATGGGGCGCACCAGTATTATTTGTGAAAAAGAAGGATGGGAGCATGCGTATGTGCATTGATTATCGGGAGTTGAACAAACTCACGGTAAAGAATCGATATCCGCTTCCAAGAATTGATGATCTATTTGACCAACTACAAGGTGCAAGTTGGTTCTCTAAAATCGACCTTAGATCGGGGTATCATCAGTTGAAAGTCAAAGAGGAGGATGTACCGAAAACAACCTTCCACACACGGTACGGACATTACGAGTTCCTCGTGATGTCCTTCGGGTTAACTAATGCACCCGCGGCTTTCATGGACCTTATGAACAGTGTTTGCAAACCCATGTTAGACAAGTCAGTGATAGTGTTCATTGATGACATCTTGATATATTCAAAGAGTGAAGTAGAACACGCAAGTCATTTGCGTGAAGTGTTGGAGAAGCTCAGAAGAGAGAAGTTGTATGCGAAATTCTCGAAGTGTGCCTTCTGGTTACGGGAGGTGCAATTTCTTGGGCACATCATTAGTGCAAATGGGGTGTTAGTAGACCCATCGAAAATAGAAGTTGTGGCAAGATGGAATCCACCGAAAAATCCTTCAGAAATCAGAAGCTTCTTGGGGCTTGCGGGTTATTATCGGAGGTTCATGCAAAATTTCTCCAAAATCGCTATGCCATTAACCAAATTAACCCGTAAGGATGAAAAGTTTATTTGGGGTGAAGATCAGGAAGGGGCGTTTCAAACGCTCAAAGAGAAACTGACCCATGCACCGGTATTGTCATTACCGGATGGAACGGAAGATATGGTTGTTTACTCGGATGCGTCGCATTCGGGACTTGGCTGCGTTTTGATGCAACGAGGCAAGGTTATAGCCTATGCCTCGAGGCAGCTAAAGACTCATGAAAAGAAATACCCTACACATGACCTCGAGTTGGCAGCAGTGGTGTTTGCCTTAAAAATATGGAGGCATTACTTGTATGGAGTAAAATGCACTATCTTTACCGACCATAAGAGCTTGAAGTATTTCTTCGATCAGAAGGAATTAAATATGAGGCAGAGGCGGTGGTTAGAAACCGTCAAAGACTTTGATTGTGAAATACATTACCACCCCGGGAAGGCTAATGTAGTGGCAGACGCGTTGAGCCGAAAGACAGATTATACGCCTATTCGAGTACGATCGATGCAACTAATTGTGACATCGGGTTTGCTTGAACAAATTCGGAAATCTCAAATTGAAGCAATAAAGGAAGAAAATGTGAAGAAGGAGAGAATAGTCGGTCAGCTAAAAGACTTGACAGATGGTAACCAAGGGTTGAAAACTCGATTCGATAGGATATGGGTTCCAAACTCATGTGGGGCCAAGGCACTTCTACTTGACGAGGCCCATAAATCTCGTTATTCGATACATCCGGGGGCGACCAAGATGTATAACGATTTAAAACAAAATTATTGGTGGCCAGGAATGAAAAGAGACATCGTGAAATATGTAGAGAAGTGTTTGACTTGCTTGCAAGTCAAAGCGGAGCACCAAAAGCCATATGGTAAGTTACAACCATTGGACATCCCAGTTTGGAAATGGGAACAAATCACCATGGATTTGTTGACCAAATTACCCAAAACCAACCGCGGGTTTGATGCTATATGGGTACTCGTGGATAGATTGACAAAAAGTGCTCACTTCATTCCGATTCGTGAGACTTATACATCCGAGAAGATGTCGGAGGTGTACACCAATGAAATCATAGCAGGTCATGGGGTACCGATATCCATTGTGTCAGACAGAGATACTAGGTTCACTTCGAATTTTTGGCGCGACTTCCAAGAACAAATGGGGACTAAAATGTTCATTAGCACCGCTTACCATCCACAAACGGATGGGCAGAGTGAAAGAACAATACAAACGTTGGAGGATATGCTGCGGGCTTGCATTATTGACTTCGGGGGTAGTTGGGATGTCTATCTACCCTTGGTCGAATTTTCATATAACAATAGCTATCAATCGAGCATTAAAATGGCCCCGTATGAGATGTTATATGGTAGAAAGTGTCGAACCCCGGTGTGTTGGGGAGAAGTGGGTCCACGAGGATTAGCACCTACTGATATAATCCGAACTATGAATGAGAAGATCGACATGGTCCGAAACCACCTAAAAGCGGCGCAGGATCGACAAAAGTCATACACGGATAAATGAAATAGGGCGATTGAGTTTCAAGTGGGCGATAAGGTAATGTTGAAAGTATCACCGTGGAAAGGAATAATACGGTTCAGAAAAAGAGGGAAATTGAGCCCAAGATTTATCGGACCATTTAGAATCACCGAACGAGTTGGCAAAGTAGCATATCGTCTCGAATTACCCGAGGAGTTGAGTGGAATTCATAGCACATTCCACGTGTCACATCTCCGAAAATGCTTAGCAGATGAAACCGCTTGTATCCACTACGATGACATCGAGGTGGATAACAGCCTCAACTACGCTGTAAAGCCAATTGCAATTTTAGATCGTAAAGAGAAGAGTTTGAGGAACAAAGTAATTAACCAAGTGATGGTTAAATGGGAACACAGGAAGGGTGCGGATACCACCTGGGAATCCGAAGAAGAAATGCAACGGCTCTACCCTATATTATTTGGTACGTAATATGGTTTCGGGGACGAAACCCTTTTAAGGGGGGTGAACTTGTAACATCCCGAAAATATAAGACTTTATAATAATAAAGTATAGAATAAACAAGAATAAGCTAACTAGGATAAGTAACCCAGTTAGCTAAGAATCTTGTAGAAACACATGAATGAGTTAAAAGCCTAAAATATAAATTAAATGAAAGTAGAAGGGCTCATGTTGTCAAAATTGAAACCTGTATTATCAAGTTAATTAAAAACAAAACCAAACACTCCATTGAGGAGGTCTGGTCGATCAGAGCAAGAGAAGGGGCGACCCCCACTCTCAAAACCCTAGAAATCACAAAAACCACAAATTCAAGGCATAAATCAAGTCCAAATCGATTTCTAAGCACGAATTGGTGATCACCTCACTGAAGGGATCACAAGGTATGTGAAATTCTAGTGTTTTGATTCATCTCAAGTTCTAGGTTAATTGTGAAAAATCAGAATTCAGCTTGATTGTGTATTGCATGTGTGTAATTAGAAGAGATATGGTGT
The DNA here is from genome assembly GCA_030545235.1 of Helianthus tuberosus. Lineage (NCBI taxonomy): Eukaryota > Viridiplantae > Streptophyta > Magnoliopsida > Asterales > Asteraceae > Helianthus > Helianthus tuberosus. Next base: position 96,459,172 of record CM060361.1, on the reverse strand, counting down.
TTAGGGATGAACCCTAGGTGAAATCTTGTTAAAAGATTTCATGGTAATCATAGAGTTTATAACCACCATTGTAGGTGGCTAATGAACTTGAAGAGAGCTTGATAAGTCCTAAAAATATGATCTTGTTCTAACATAAATCTGAATTTAAGAATAAATTCAGAAATATTGATGTTAAGACTTGTGTAGAATTAACTAATTAAAGTAGTTTGGATGATAATTACTAGTCATGAAATTAGTTTAGATCATGTAGAAATCCGACCCACTAGGTGTTTGAAAAAACGCCTAAACGAGGATTAAAATGTTAAAGGTTGGTAAAAACGCAGATTTGCATATGTTATGAATTAATGCGTTAAAGCTTATGAAAGAGTTCTAATCTTGTTATGAATTGAACTCTTTAGGCAAGGAATCCGGAACGTCAAGTGGACACGCCGGAGGTGATACTCGCGGAAAAGGTGTGCTTTAAAGGTGCGTGACTTTAGTCTCGTTACATTATGTAAAGATGTTTGGTTTTAGTGTATAAATGATGTCGTAGTGTAATGGATACGTTTGATGCGTCGTTAAAGTGGCGAAGTTCACTAGACCATCAAACGGGTCAAAATAAAGAATTGAAATCAGGTTTGGCTTGTCAATAAAGTGATGGTTTTCACTAGATAGCCAAACGGGTCAAAATAAAGAATTGAAATCAGGTTTGGCTTGCCAATAAAGTGGTGGTTTTCACTAGATAGCCAAACGGGTCAAAATAAAGAATTGAAATCAGGTTTGGCTTACCAATAAAGTGATGGTTTTCACTAGATAGCCAAACGGGTCAAAATAAAGAATTGAAATCGGGTTTGGCTTGTCAATAAAGTGATGGTCTTCACTAGATAGCCAAACGGGTCAAAATGAGGCTTGTAAAGGAATCAAGTGGGTAGAGACTTGAAAGTTTCATACCTCGCTAGGTAATGGATGGTACCATACCAATAAAATTTGTTATGTTAATTTAAGTTTATGAACCCGTGATATCGGGTCAAACACTAAAGGTCAATAAAATGTGTCGTTTGAAACGGAATGATGAATTCCAAGAAAAAGAGCTTTCAGTTCCAATGAAACATGAAACTATGAATAACGTAAACACACCAAGATGTACAAGCCCAGGAACTTGGGTAATGGCATCTAAAGGGTTGGAATAAGAAATTGGAAATAAACACTTATAGTTAGAATGGGTCAAATAATTGGTAGTATAGAAACTTTTAGCCGTATGATCGGTGAGTCGATTGTTGGTACGATAGTTGAAATGAACATGTCCGTAATAAATTCATAGACATACAGGAAAAGAAATGGCCTAAAACGGTATTCGGATTTGAGAGAAATCCACAAAATAGTTAAATGGAAAATTACCAGTGTCCACCGTAAATTACGGTATCACCGTAATTTACGGTGGAGATCAAAATGTTACGGTGAGTCGTTCCTGTGTGACGGCAGAACCAGAGACACTCAAGGTCTACCGTAACTTACGGTAGACACCGTAAGTTACGGTGGAACCCAGAAAATTTGTATTTTATTTGTTAATTCTCGATGTCGGGATTCGTTTATATGTAACGTATTAATGTCAAAACTAATGTTTTTAGTGGTTGACCCTAGGTATGGATGAGGTCCTCTCGGATGGTGATCAAGTACATTGTCAAGAACCGAACACGCATTTTGAAGCTTCCGCACTAAACTAAATCTTGTCTAGACTTTAATCATGTTGTAAATGCTTTTGTTAATCGTGTTTTGAATCCTTTAAACTAGTTGTTAGTTGACTAGTAAGGGTTAACTTTAAACTTGTTATGCACTAACTTATGTTTGTTTTGGGTACTACAACAAGTAGGTTGGGTCTTTAAACACCAAAGTTTTTTGTAAACTCTGATTAGTATTTATTTAATATAATTATCAGTTAAATTCCGTCTAAATATTAAGGGTGTTACAAGTTGGTAATCAGAGCCCAAGGTTGTTAACAAGTGTGTTCGGTTCAAGCTTGATCAAACATCCGGTAAGAGTTAATTGTTCTAAAGTAGAGTTACTAAGTATAAAAAGGGAAATAATGAATGGAAATGCATGGGAAGAGCGTGTTAACACACTCAAACCCGGAAAGTGCATTAAATAAGAACGGTGAGAACAAGTTATGAACTTGAATCACCCAAATCCGGTCGGTGGACTGTTCGGGACGGAGTTTAACGTTCAACCCGAAATCGGTTAACCTCGTAGGTAGAATACGGATCTTGAGCCATGCAACCACCGTAGTGATTTGCAAAACGTCACAGACCCCGTTTATATTGGTTGACGGCATTGAGTGTAAAAGAGTTGAAAGAAAGTTGGAATATCCCTCTTTTAATCCTTTTTCACTGGCATATGTTTAGATCTACTACATATCTTTGTTTGTTTATGTGGAAATCGGCTAGATCCAAGCTATTCTTGGTGGATCGAGGCCAAATCATGAAGTTCTTCAAGAACCCATGATGACATCATCCTAGAACACTTGAATCTTGATGATTTCACGGTTAAAAGTTAAGATTTGAAAGATAGAAAAGTGTAGGAGTGTGTATAGATCAAGAAAGTACAAGAATTAGGACGAAAACTTACCGGAATCGAAAGGAATCTGCGAAAAGATGAGCTGAGCGTGCTGGTCGGTCAGAGGTTTCCAAAAGTGGAAAGAATGACCATGACATGGGTATTTATAGGATGCCAAAAGGGGTAAGTGCTGGCCGATCAGCCAGGCAGCTCGATCGGACAGCCTGTCCGATCGGACAGCAGTCCGTTCGGCTGGCTGTTCGATCGGCTGGGAGCCTGATCGATCTGTCGCACCTTTCGAGTGTTTCGCGCGTCGATTTTTGATATTTTGATTTCTATTACGAGCGGTACGATACGATAGGGTTTCCTAATCAAATTACTTTAAGTCCCAAACACTCATATCTCGCATAATCTATTTTCCACCATTTATCATAGTTCGTTCACGATTCGAGTTCGATTGCATTTCGAGTTAGATTTCGAGTTTCGATGGAGTTCGCTTGATTATCACAACACAACATAAATAAACATGCACAGGTAACACGTAAGGCACATACACACGTATAATAACAAGTAAAAATACGTAGCTCGAGTTGCGATTAGAAGTCGATTCGATTAGCATAGCTTGATTATTGATTAGTTAACTTTATCGCATTGTTACTTCCCATAATTCACAGTCGTAAGTCGATTGATTAACGATTATCACACATCGATTATTGTCATTAACAACACTTACTCCACATAATACGAATTAAATAAAGAAATTTCTATGAGTCAAGTTGCGCGAAAATCGGTCGTTGACTTTGACCTTGGTTTGACTTTGACTTGTGAAAACACAGGGTGTTACAGCCTCCCCTTGTTTAGGGAATTTCGTCCCGAAATTAAGCTGGAAGTTGTACATCACCGTGAATCGCGTTTGAGAACTTTCTCTTTCTAGACTTTCTCTTTAAACAGCTGCGGGTACTTCGCCTTCATGTCGCTTTCGAGTTCCTAAGTGAACTCTACGCCTCGTTTGCCTTTCCATCGGACTTTCACAATAGGAATGCGGGAGCGTCGGAGTTGCTTGGTTTGGCAATCCATGATTTCGACAGGCTTTTCCACGAAGTGTAATGTTTCGTTCACTTGTAGATCGTCTAGAGGAACATGTAAATCGTGGTTGGCGAGGCACTTTCGGAGGTTTGACACGTGGAAAGTCGGGTGGACATTACTCAGTTCCTCCGGTAGTTCGAGTCTGTAGGCGACTTTTCCGATCCGTTCCAGAATCTTAAAAGGTCCAACATATCGAGGCGCGAGCTTTCCCCTCTTGCCGAATCGGACCACACCCTTCCAAGGTGATACCTTTAGGAGTACGTAGTCACCAACTTCAAATTCGCGGGGCTTGCGTTTCTTATCGGCATAACTTTTCTGTCGATCCCGAGCCTTCACCAGATTGTCTCGAATTTGGAAAATTTTGTCTGTCGTTTCTTGTAATAACTCGGGACCGGTTAATTGCGAATGACCGATCTCGTGCCATACAATAGGCGATCGATATCTTCTTCCGTATAATGCCTCGAATGGTGCCATTTGGATGCTAGAATGGTAGCTGTTGTTATACGAGAATTCGACTAACGGTAGGTATTTATCCCAATTACCACCGAAGTCTAAAACACACGAGCGAAGCATGTCTTCAAGGGTACGAATCGTTCTTTCAGTCTGACGGTTGGTTTGAGGGTGGAAAGCGGTACTTAGGCTAAGCGATGTACCGAGTGTCGTTTGAAACGTTTCCCACAGTCGCGAGGTAAACCGAGCATCACGATCAGAAATGATGTCACGAGGCGTCCCATGATTACAAATGATCTCGTCGGTGTAGATTCGGGCTAATCGTTCCACCTTGTAGTTTTCTCGTATCGGTAAAAAGTGAGCTGATTTAGTCAAACGGTCGACAACAACCCAAATGTTGTCGTGACTTGATGACGTGTGCGGTAGCTTGGTTATAAAGTCCATGGCTATGCTCTCCCACTTCCACATGGGAATTGGTGGTTGTTCGAGTAAGCCAGAGGGTCTTTGATGTTCAGCCTTGACTCTAGCACAAGTTAGGCATTTTCCGACGTAGAGAGCGATATCTTTTTTCATACCCGGCCACCAGTACTTATAACGAAGGTCCTGGTACATTTTATCAGCACCGGGATGAACAGAATACCGGGATTTGTGGGCTTCGTCCATCAAAATCTGTCGTAAATCAGTTCGTTTGGGAATCCAAATTCGGTCCAGAAAGTGGAATATCCCGTTCGATTTGCTCACAAGTTGGGCTCCATCATGGTAGATTCTTTCTTTCTTCAGGGTGCGTTCATTAAAACATGCATGTTGAGCGTCGCGGATGAGGGTTTCGAGATCGTGTTGGGCTTGGACATTACGGGTGCTAAGCAGGTAGCTCCGTCTGCTAAGTGCGTCGGCAACAACATTTGCCTTGCCTGGGTGATAACGGATCTCACAGTCGTAATCGTTGAGAAGTTCTACCCATCGGCGTTGACGCATATTAAGTTCCTTCTGATTAAAGATGTGTTGCATGCTCATATGATCGGTGAAGATCGTACACTTGGTACCATACAGGTAGTGTCGCCAAATCTTTAACGCAAAAACAACTGCACCTAGCTCGAGATCATGGGTTGTATAGTTCTTCTCGTGGATTTTGAGCTGACGAGATGCGTAAGCTATGACCTTGTCACGTTGCATGAGAACACAACCAAGACCAAGGTTGGAAGCATCACAATAGACAATGAAATCATTGTTTCTGTCGGGCAACGTGAGAACAGGAGCGTTGCAAAGCATGTGCTTGAGGGTTCGAAAGGCAGTCTCTTGTTTAGTTCCCCAAACAAAAGGCTTGTCTTTATGCGTGAGAGAGGTAAGGTGTACAACGATCTTTGAGAATCCCTCGATAAATCGTCGATAATAGCCCGCTAGTCCGAGAAAAGAGCGGACTTCAGACGGATTCTTAGGTGTAACCCAGCTCTTGACAGCTTCAATCTTTGCAGGATCGACGTGAATACCTTGACTGTTAACAATGTGACCCAGAAACTGAACTTCCTCTAACCAGAATTCACACTTGGAGAACTTGGCATAGAGTTTGTTCCCCTGGAATAACTCGAGAATCAAATGTAGATGTTGCGCATGTTCGGTCTTCGAAACGGTCGAGATATGGTTTACACACGCGATTCATCAGATCCATGAAAACCGCTGGTGCGTTGGTTAAACCAAAAGGCATGACAACGAATTCGTAGTGGCCGTAATGAGTACAAAACGCGGTTTTGGGTATATCCTCCTCTCGAATACGTAGCTGATGATATCCTGAACGTAGGTCAATTTTGGAGAAACACGTAGCGCCTTGTAGTTGATCAAACAAATCGTCGATGCGAGGTAGGGGATAGCGGTTCTTGATAGTTAACCTATTCAATTCCCAATAGTCGATACACATCCGGAACGACCCGTCTGTCACACCCTGGCTTTGCGGAAGCGTGGTTAACTTTGGTGTGACTTCTTAATACCATAGCTTAATCATAACAAAGCTATATGAATTAAAAAACCATGCAAGTCATCCATTAAGTTTGAAAATAACATACAATACCATTGTTTGACGAGAACATACTCCAACAACAATAACCTTGTTCAAAAGACATAACAACTTATAACATAAACATAAACGTGATTTAGGGACTGTGTCTTGTCCAGGTAAGAGACACATCCCCTAAACCCTGATGACTTCATGACAATATGCAGCGGAAAACGTTCCATACCGTGCCAGATCCGTTTAATTTCCTGAAATACATGTGAGTTGAAAAATCAACAATAATGTTGAGCGAGTTCATGTGTAAGTGAGTATGTAAAACACTTGTGAGTATAAAAATAGTTGTGGTATGTAGCAGTGTAAGAGGACTTGTGATCACCAATGGTTTGCAAGGCCACTGACATATGTGAAGTGTAAATAGGGAGACTCAAACCTAGCAGATTTCGCCACGGCAAAGTATGTGGACAAAGTCACCCCACGGTCCGTTTCTAGTTTGGCCGGGGGCTGGGCTCGCTACACCCAGATAGATCTACCGCTCCTGTCCCTCGGTCCCTCCATGAGGACTAATGGCCCCATGTTGTTGCTATCCACTCACATGATCGTATAACACCTCCTTACGTTAAACATACCGTTGTAAAGTACTCGTAAATCATAGTAACATGTATTTCACCCCCGCAGTTAAGTAAACTGAAAACAGTTAGAGAAAAGGGGGACATGAACTCACAGTGAATGCGCGTCTCTACCAAGTGTCTCCAATACAGTAAGCTGTGCAACGACCTACAAGTGCTAATTCTATTAGACGGACGGCCGTGCCTTAGCTTTACAGTTTATGTCTTTGGGAAATAGTTAGACAACTATTTCGTGTTTATGTTCCGTATACACTTGGTAGTTATTCTTCTTCCCAAGGATGGGGGATACAATACATGTGCGTAAGTTACGTTTTTATCAATCTTGTGGTAATGTAATTACCGGTGTAACTTATATGTTTGTGGAAGCGTTCGTAAAGTTTTGGAATCATTAACGCTTGTAAATATTATTTTCACTCTAAAATAATATTTATGTATTTCACAAAATAATCATAAACAGTGTTGTGACAAATATATTTATCACGTTAATCTTTGTGAAAATCCCACCTCCGAATATTTAGTAAAATATGGTGCTGGCGAAATCTATGTTTCGAAAATATGTCCAAAAATAGTTCTAACACTTGTTGTATAAATAAGCCTAAGTGTTAGGTTTTTAGAAAATTTCGCCAGAGTTTCCTCTGTAACTGGAGGTGGCCACGCTTTCAAGCGTATCATTTTCTTTTAACAAATCAATTCAACAATCTTCTTTATTCAATCAAACAATTTCCAACACAACAAACTAGTCGTCAAGTATGTAAATTTGCATAATTGCATGAACTTGTAGTTTTTCCGATTCTATAGTGTAAATTCCCTTATTTCTTGTAGATCTTTATATAAGGTAACTTTAATCTTGTAAAAACCTTGTGACTAGCGAAATCCGTCTTTACAACTTCTAGTCATTTTTCCCAAAAATAGTTATTTGTCGGATCTTTTCATTTCACAAGTGTCTACGCACTTGTGGTTCATAAAATCATGTTTACTAGTGTAAGATCCACTTTTTAAAGTACATGATTTCTTTATTGTGTGGTTCTTCAAAAAATACCACTTGCGGATACGTAGATCCGCTAGTTTTAAACACCATTTTACCGGTTAAATCACTTTTACACAAGTAAAATATTTTCACACAAGTTCATGTATCTTGTGTGGTAGAGTTTCGCCTTTAACCCTTGTATTTAGTCAAAAACGAGCTTATGTGAAGATACATGATCTTACAAAGTCGGGTTAAACGGAGATCCGAGCTACCACATCATAGATCGGGTCTCAATAATCACATATTTCAAGTCCTATGACTTTTACACAAGTTATATGTTATTATCCACCATTTTTGTGATTTTACTAGACTTTAATGCATCAAAACTTATGTTTTCGATATTTAACCGACAATATTCCTTTTAACCACTTTAAATACATTCAAGAACAAGTTTTAAACAATATACCTCTAGCTCGGGGCTAGGGAAGAATCTTGACGAAAAAGAGGTGGATAAAAGCTAACGGTGGAGGTCCTTCGCGTTCCGAGTGCACAAGAGCTCCTAATATGCGACCTTTGACGTGTGTATGATCTTGGAATGATGAAGACAAGAACCGAAAGTATGATGGTGGGTGAGGGGAGTTCGGCCGAGAGTAGAGAGGGCAAGAGAGAGTGTTGAAGTGTGGTGAGTTTATGTGTGAAAGATCTTGTAGGTTAAGGGTGATACTTATAGATAATCTCAAGGTGTTTAACCAATGGTTATTGTGTCAAGAAGATACTAAGCAAGATGGATTAAAAAAATAAATCAAGTACCAAGTATGTCCCCTAGTGGGGAACGGTTTCGAATGGGGGGGGGGGGGGTTTCCCTAACCGATTCCAACTAAATAGTTGGTGTTTAGTTATGATAAACCAAGTTAGGTTAAGGGTTAAACTCCGTTAGTTATGTACAACGTGTTATGACGGGTGTTAGGGTAATCAGAGACCCTAACTGGTTCAGAAAAATATAATTAGTGAAAATAGTAATATTTTCATGTTCCGAGTAAAGTCCGGGTGTCCGGTTGGATAGTAATCCGTTAAAGTGTTACAAAAGCTTTAAAGTGTCGTTATTGTTATTTTTAGTGACACAACTTGTTTTCCCGACACTTTAGAAAGTGTCTAGTGTTATTTTCTCATGTTCTGGCACTTTATTAGTCAGCTAGAAGCTGGTTTATTTATTAAAGTGCTGTGTTTGGTACTTAAAGTACGTTTTAGGCACATCCGAATCAGTGTATCTTATTCCTAGAGACGTGGTACCGCAACCCTTATATTCCTACACTCACTACCAGTGTAGCCAAAATATTTGAGGCTCTTAACAGGCCTTAGAGGCAGTGTCTGCCTGATGCTGGTCATATCAGCATGTTTGCCGTGTATCCGTTCAGCGCTACTGTGCTTTTTGTGCATCATGTTTGTCACTAGGGTTCAGTATGTAATTAATGTAGTGACAGTAAATAAGGTATGATGCAAGTAAGTGCATGTATCAGTATGCAGGTAGCAGTTTATCAGCTAGTTCAAACAAGCACAGTAATCAAGTAGTAATTAATCATTAATTAAGTCGTACGGATACCTGGTTTAGTGCGGGTTGTCACATTCTCCCCCCGTTAAATAAATTTCGTCCCGAAATTTAAGTTCTGCTTGTAGAAGCAGGGTTCTTAGGAAATAAGTGGGGGTATTTCTCTGTCATCCGGTCCTCACGCTCCCAGGTGTATTCGGGACCATGTCTGGCATTCCAACGAACCTTGACGAGCTTGACACTGCTCCGGCGGGTCTTGTTAACTTTCCAATCTGTGACCTCGACAGGTTCTTCAATGAAGTGGAGCGTGTCGTCAATATGAATCTCGTCGATGGGAATGGCAACGTCAACTTGAGTTGGACTTTTCTTTAGATTGGATACATGAAACGTATCGTGAACGCCATTTAGTTCAGCGGGTAGGTCCAACTTGTATGCTACCGTCCCAATTCTTTCTAGAATTCTAAAGGGACCAATGTAGCGTGGATTTAACTTTCCACGCTTCCCAAAGCGCGCCACCCCTTTCCAGGGTGATACCTTCAGTAAAACCATTTCTCCAACTTGAAAATCCACATGTTTTCGGTTTGGATCCGCATAGGCCTTTTGTCTGTGGCGAGATGCTTCGATGCGCTTAAGAATTTGCGCGATCTTGTCTGTCGTCTCTTGGACGATCTCGGGACCAGCAAGCTGCCTATCACCCGCGTCAGACCAACATAGTGGTGATCGGCACTTGCGTCCGTATAGGGCCTCAAATGGCGCGACACCAATACTGGTGTGGTAGCTGTTGTTGTATGAAAATTCGACCAAAGGTAAGTGTTTATCCCAGCTACCGCCTAAATCCATAACACATGCTCTCAGCATGTCTTCCAAAGTCTGTATCGTTCGCTCGCTCTGGCCGTCAGTTTGCGGATGGAACGCTGTGCTCAGATTCAATTGTGAGCCGAAGGCTTCTTGGAAGGATTGCCATATCCTTGACACAAACCTTCCGTCTCTATCAGAGATGATCGAGAGAGGCACTCCGTGACGTGCGACGATCTCCCTCATGTAAATTTCCGCAAGTTTGCTCGTGCTATCTTTCTCTTTGATTGGCAGAAAGTGTGCGGATTTTGTTAGGCGGTCAACAATCACCCAAATCATATCATGGCCTCTTGGCGTTCTTGGCAGTTTTGTAACAAAATCCATTGAGATTTGTTCCCATTTCCACTTGGGAATCTCAGGTTGTTGCAGAAGTCCCGAAGGCTTCTGGTATTCCGCCTTGACCTTAGCGCACGTTAAACATTTGCTCACGTAAACAGCCACGTCGCCTTTCATCCTAGGCCACCAATAGTAATCTTTGAGATCCTGGTACATCTTATCCGATCCAGGGTGGATAGAGTACCGTGACTTGTGCGCTTCGTCGAAAATAACTTCCCTTAATCCACCAAACAGAGGAACCCAAATCCTTTTCTCAAAACATAACGTCCCTTCCTCGTTTGGTACCAAAAGCTTCTCCATTCCACGGAGATATTCTTCCTCAAGGTTTCCCTCCTTGAGAGCTTCCTTTTGTGCAGCACGAATGCGCAAGGAAAGATCGGTTCGTATGATCATTTCCAAAGCCCTAACCCTTATGGGCTTGATTCTTTCTTTACGACTTAGGGCATCGGCGACTACATTCGCCTTCCCTGGGTGATACTTTATCTCGCAGTCGTAATCGTTCAACAATTCAACCCATCGTCTTTGTCTCATATTCAACTCCTTCTGGTTGAATATATGCTGTAGGCTTTTATGATCCGTGAAGATTGTGCACTTCGTACCATACAGGTAGTGTCTCCAGATCTTTAAAGCAAAAACCACTGCGCCAAGCTCTAAATCGTGTGTGGTATAGTTCTTTTCGTGCACTTTCAGTTGGCGTGATGCGTAAGCAATGACCTTTTGGCGTTGCATCAACACACAACCCAATCCTTGACGCGATGCGTCGCAGTATACCACAAAGTCATCAGTGCCTTCTGGTAGAGCTAAGATTGGCGCGTTACAAAGCTTATCCTTCAATATCTGAAACGCTTCATCCTGTTTGATTCCCCAATCAAACGTCCTTTCCTTCTGCGTGAGGAGTGTCAATGGTTGAGCGATCTTTGAAAAATCCTCGATGAACCTCCGATAGTAGCCAGCCAAACCCAAGAATTGCCGAATTTCGGTTGGCGTCCTTGGCGTTTCCCAATCCTTGATCGCCTCGAACTTTGTGGGATCAACATGAATTCCATCCCCATTAACCACATGTCCAAGAAACTGGACTTCGCGTAGCCAAAACTCGCACTTGGAGAATTTGGCGTACAGCTGTTCCTTCTTTAGTAGCTCCAATATGGTTCTAAGATGTTGTTCGTGTTCAGCCTTCGTCTTTGAGTAAATCAAGATGTCGTCGATGAATACAATCACGAACTTGTCTAAGTATGGCTTGCAAACCCTCTTCATCAAGTCCATAAAGACTGCAGGTGCGTTTGTCAAACCAAATGGCATACCGAGGAACTCGTAGTGTCCATAACGAGTTCGGAAGGCTGTTTTCGGGATACTTTCCTCCTGTATCCTTAGTTGATGGTATCCAGATCGAAGATCGATCTTAGAGTAACAGCTTGAACCTTGAAGTTGATCGAACAGATCGTCGATTCTTGGCAGAGGATACCTGTTCTTGATCGTCAGCTTGTTCAATTCTCTGTAGTCAATACACATGCGGAAACTTCCGTCCTTCTTCTTGACAAACAAGACCGGAGCTCCCCAAGGCGAGAAGCTTGGTCGGATAAAACCCTTGTCTAACAACTCTTGAAGTTGCGTTGACAATTCCTGCATCTCAGACGGCGCAAGTCTATAAGGTGCCTTAGCCACAGGCGCGGCGCCTGGAACTAAGTCAATGTGAAACTCCACTTGCCTCTGAGGTGGCAGTCCGGGTAAGTCTTCTGGGAAGACTTCTGGATACTCCCTTACGACAGGGATGTCCTCGATTGTTGGCTCAGCAGCCTTCTTGTCTACGATGTGTGCCAGAAAAGCAACACATCCTTTCTGTAAACACTTCCTTGCTTTCAAGCAGCTGATAAATCTTAGCGGCGTGTCACGCTTCTCTCCATGAACAACAATGGTCTCACCATCCTCGGTTGGAATACGAACAACCTTTTCGTGGCAAACTATCTCAGCTTTATTGCCTGATAACCAATCCATTCCTACTACCACGTCGAAACTTCCCAATTGGACTGGTAGTAGATCCAAAGCAAACTCACGTTCTCCTAATTCAATCATACAGCCTCTGATAACATCATTGGCTTCTACCAACTTTCCATTAGCCAATTCGATTGCGTAGGGAATGTCTAAGTTATTAGCGGCTAGCCCAAGTATATTCTTAAATTCTAGTGATACGAAGCTATAGTCGGCACCAGTATCAAACAGAACAGATGCATAGCGTTGATTTACAGGGAACGTACCAGTGACAACGTTGGGATCCTGGCGTGCTTCCCGTGCACCGATCTGGAACACCCTTCCGCGGGCTTGGTTCAATCCCGGGCAATCCTTCTTGAAGTGCCCAACGTCACCGCAATGAAAACATCCTAATCTTTTTCCACTTCCCGCACCATCCCCAACTGGCGGGTTGTTTTGATTGGCAGTTCCGGCTTGGTTTGCATTGTAGCCTCGATTATTCCCTTGTGGGCGATTTCCCAAACCACCACGATTATCGTTTCTATTCATATATCCTCCCTGGCCTCCCCGGCCTGCACTAGCCCAACATGATTCCTTTGTGTGGCCCGGTTTTCCACAAGATTCACAAATTCTCACGTTACAATGGCCAGTATGGTGGCATTGGCAGTTGTTGCATTTGGGCTGGGTGCCCTGGTACCCTTTTCCTCTCTTGGTACTGCCAGCAGATTTTCCTTTCTTTACTGCCATACTGACGCCTTGTTTGAAGTTTGAAAACTTCCTTTTGTTGTCTCCTGAGGACTCAACGTGAGTCTCTGTCTTCTTTGCCTTGACTTCATCAAACTTGTTTAAACGAATCCCCTCCTCGGTGAGAGCCACGCTCAAATCGATGGCTTCAGTGATAGTCGCTGGTTTGGAGGAGGTTACCATGCTTATTATTTGGGGAGCCAAACCCCAAATGAAGCGCTCGATTCGCTTGTATTCTGGCGTGACCATATAAGGAACCACTTGAGATAGGTCATGAAACATCTGAACGTACTCTGCTACCTTTGGACCGTCCATTTTTAGGTGCCAGAACTCAGTCTCCAATCGTTGAATTTCTGCGCGTGAACAGTACTTTTTGCGCATTAGTTCTTTCAATTCGGCCCAAGTCAGGGCGTAGGCGGCAGCTTCGCCTAAGGTCTGGACTTGTAAGTTCCACCAAGATAGGGCTCCGTCGAGAAACAGCCCTGAAATGTATGTGACTTGTTGATCCTCTGCACACTTGCTCATGCGTATAACAGAATCGGTTTTCTCAGCCCAGCGGGTAAAGGCAACTGCACCTCCTGTGCCATCGAAGTTAACTGGTTTGCAGTCTAAGAACTGCTTGTAGGTGCATCCTGCACGTATGTTAAAACATGTGTTTGGCATTAGCATCACCGCTAAAATCTCCAACTAGTTCATGGTAGGTTCGAATGGCGTGGTATTACCGTGAGGTGGATTGTTATTGCCTTGGTTAACACTTCCGCTTGCTCCTGGCTGAGATGCTGCGTACTGTGCTATGGCAGCGGCAATGATTTGTTGCAGTTCTGCCTCGTTAGTTGGCATGTTTGGTTCGCGTCTTGGCGGCATCTTCTAAAAGATGGTTTAAGTTGGTTAGGCCATAGTAAGGCTCCGTTGTTATAATACGTAAATCAGTTCGTAATATAGTGTACGTATATAACGGTAGTAATAGTATAATCACATAACATCCCATGTTATCACACATCACAATTATCAATCACACAACATCCCATGTCATAAAATATAAACAAGTAATCAAGCGAATCCAAATATGGTGAGAAAACTGCGATTGCCATATAAATGAGACCACATCGTAAGTGTATACATACAATCATCAATCACTAGGGGCTACATAACCCCTGTCAAAAGCTACATCAGTATCAATACAACATCAAGTACATAACAAAAGTCAAGTCATAACGTAGTCTCCCCAAAAAGCTGTGCAGTCAAAAAGCAATCGCCGCCTTCTCACTTCGCCTACCCAAGTGGCACCGATGAGCTCTAAGCAGATGGTGGTGGAGGAGGGAAATGGGTATAAAACAAACGGCGCAACTGTAACCAGTCCGCTTCCATCGCCTGCTATGTGCGAATAATGGAAGCAATCTGCTGCTCCAAAGTAGTAAGACGAGCAGCATAGTCAGGGGGTAATGGTCGAAACGGCTGTAACGGAGAGGGTACCCGGCCATGGCACTGACATGGCTGCAGATGGGCTCTCTCCAACTCCTGTAGTCGCTGCTCATGCGACTCATGCTGGTATACAAATGACATCAATACATCCTCAATGGTATGTCCCACGTAGGACCTGTGGTATGGATCAGTGGGTGGCATGGGGGAAAACGGTGACCACAGCAGTGGCTCACGTGTGGGGTCAAAGGGTGCCACACCAATAGGAGCTGTAGTGGGTGGAACAAAAGGAACCTGAGGCATGAAAGGCATGGGCATCGGTACATTCCCTGATGGGTGGGCTGAAGAGCCCTCTCCAGGCCCCGCTGGAGGTATATACATGGGAACCTGAAATGAAAGGTCAGTATGTGGTGCAACAGGAATCTGTGGAGGGAATGGGGGAACGTCCTCGTCTGCCGGTATCCAGCCATGCTGTGCAGACTCATCCGGTGGATCCATACGTGCCGCGAACAGTGCATGTTCGGGCTCTAGGGGAACGAGATCAAATAAGGGAGCAACAACAGGGTGAACGGGTGCCAAGTGCTCGAATGGGGGGTCAACTGGTACAGCAACAACGGGTAAAGGACCAATGGGATCAACAGGAACATCTATGTGGTGATCATCAGCAATGGGCTCAAAAGGTACATCAGCATGCACAGGGTCATGCTCTGGTAAAGGGTCAAGGGCAGCTGCCTGCTCAGGAGCAAAGGCAGGCTCCAAGTCATCAAACGCCATGTCAAAATCAAAATTGGGATCAATCGGATCAAAAGGGTCAATAGGATCTGCTGGATCCTCCATCAACTCGTCCATCGGGACAAACTCTAAATCACGGTCAGGATCAAATCCTGGTGGAAGCACGGGATCTGAATCCCCCTCGTCGTCATGGTCAAAAACAAGTCCAGGTATGGAAGCAACAGAAAAAGCCTGGTCAGAATCGGACCCATGGGAGAAGTGCTGCGCACTATGAGCATGTGTGGGTACAGAAGCCACAGACTCAAAGGAGTCCGCGACTGGGGAATGTGCAGGTGACTCCGCAGCCGGAGCATCTGCGATCAGTAAGGGAGCAACAGCAGGTAGGGCCTCGCCCTGAGCATCCTCCAAAGGCTCCTCCTCAAACATATCGACGTCGTCCTCCTCGTCGTCGACGGGTAAAACAGGGTATGATGCAAGGGGTACTGGAGCAGGGATCACAACGAGTGGTAGATCCCCGGCTGGAAGGTCAACTGGGAGCTCATCAACGCCGTCGGGTAAGGCGAATGGCTGAAAGTCATCATCATCCGTGCTGGTGAAGTCTGACGTATAAACCTCGTGCTCCGATGACTCAATGTCGTCTGAAACGATAGGCCTAGCGCCTGTGGTGCCTGAACCACCAGTGCCTGTAGAATCCATGTGTCTGTAATATATACACAAACATGTACAAATTGTCAATCATATAATCAAATAGTCACATAAGTCATCAAGCAAGCATTCAAACCAACACTTCTTAGTCCCACTAGCCAACACTCCTAGTCCCACTAGCCAACACTCCTAGTCCCACTAGCCAACACTCCTAGTCCCACTAGCCAACACTCCTAGTCCCACTAGCCAACATTCCTAGTCCCACTAGCCAATACTCCTAGTCCCACTAGACCGAACCTCAGCCTCCCAGACTGAGCCTAGAATAATGGATAAAATGTGCTCAACATTTGTTTGTAAAAAGTTGTGGATCTGGACTTAAGTGGTATGCAGTAAAATGTTTTCGTGAGAGCCCTAGTGATCATAGTCTAGACTCAAGAAAGAATCCTAGTTCGCTATGATCAGAGCTCTGATACCAAGCTGTCACACCCTGGCTTTGCGGAAGCGTGGTTAACTTTGGTGTGACTTCTTAATACCATAGCTTAATCATAACAAAGCTATATGAATTAAAAAACCATGCAAGTCATCCATTAAGTTTGAAAATAACATACAATACCATTGTTTGACGAGAACATACTCCAACAACAATAACCTTGTTCAAAAGACATAACAACTTATAACATAAACATAAACGTGATTTAGGGACTGTGTCTTGTCCAGGTAAGAGACACATCCCCTAAACCCTGATGACTTCATGACAATATGCAGCGGAAAACGTTCCATACCGTGCCAGATCCGTTTAATTTCCTGAAATACATGTGAGTTGAAAAATCAACAATAATGTTGAGCGAGTTCATGTGTAAGTGAGTATGTAAAACACTTGTGAGTATAAAAATAGTTGTGGTATGTAGCAGTGTAAGAGGACTTGTGATCACCAATGGTTTGCAAGGCCACTGACATATGTGAAGTGTAAATAGGGAGACTCAAACCTAGCAGATTTCGCCACGGCAAAGTATGTGGACAAAGTCACCCCACGGTCCGTTTCTAGTTTGGCCGGGGGCTGGGCTCGCTACACCCAGATAGATCTACCGCTCCTGTCCCTCGGTCCCTCCATGAGGACTAATGGCCCCATGTTGTTCCTATCCACTCACATGATCGTATAACACCTCCTTACGTTAAACATACCATTGTAAAGTACTCGTAAATCATAGTAACATGTATTTCACCCCCGCAGTTAAGTAAACTGAAAACAGTTAGAGAAAAGGGGGACATGAACTCACAGTGAATGCGCGTCTCTACCAAGTGTCTCCAATACAGTAAGCTGTGCAACGACCTACAAGTGCTAATTCTATTAGACGGACGGCCGTGCCTTAGCTTTACAGTTTATGTCTTTGGGAAATAGTTAGACAACTATTTCGTGTTTATGTTCCGTATACACTTGGTAGTTATTCTTCTTCCCAAGGATGGGGGATACAATACATGTGCGTAAGTTACGTTTTTATCAATCTTGTGGTAATGTAATTACCGGTGTAACTTATATGTTTGTGGAAGCGTTCGTAAAGTTTTGGAATCATTAACGCTTGTAAATATTATTTTCACTCTAAAATAATATTTATGTATTTCACAAAATAATCATAAACAGTGTTGTGACAAATATATTTATCACGTTAATCTTTGTGAAAATCCCACCTCCGAATATTTAGTAAAATATGGTGCTGGCGAAATCTATGTTTCGAAAATATGTCCAAAAATAGTTCTAACACTTGTTGTATAAATAAGCCTAAGTGTTAGGTTTTTAGAAAATTTCGCCAGAGTTTCCTCTGTAACTGGAGGTGGCCACGCTTTCAAGCGTATCATTTTCTTTTAACAAATCAATTCAACAATCTTCTTTATTCAATCAAACAATTTCCAACACAACAAACTAGTCGTCAAGTATGTAAATTTGCATAATTGCATGAACTTGTAGTTTTTCCGATTCTATAGTGTAAATTCCCTTATTTCTTGTAGATCTTTATATAAGGTAACTTTAATCTTGTAAAAACCTTGTGACTAGCGAAATCCGTCTTTACAACTTCTAGTCATTTTTCCCAAAAATAGTTATTTGTCGGATCTTTTCATTTCACAAGTGTCTACGCACTTGTGGTTCATAAAATCATGTTTACTAGTGTAAGATCCACTTTTTAAAGTACATGATTTCTTTATTGTGTGGTTCTTCAAAAAATACCACTTGCGGATACGTAGATCCGCTAGTTTTAAACACCATTTTACCGGTTAAATCACTTTTACACAAGTAAAATATTTTCACACAAGTTCATGTATCTTGTGTGGTAGAGTTTAGCCTTTAACCCTTGTATTTAGTCAAAAACGAGCTTATGTGAAGATACATGATCTTACAAAGTCGGGTTAAACGGAGATCCGAGCTACCACATCATAGATCGGGTCTCAATAATCACATATTTCAAGTCCTACGACTTTTACACAAGTTATATGTTATTATCCACCATTTTTGTGATTTTACTAGACTTTAATGCATCAAAACTTATGTTTTCGATATTTAACCGACAATATTCCTTTTAACCACTTTAAATACATTCAAGAACAAGTTTTAAACAATATAGCTCTAGCTCGGGGCTAGGGAAGAATCTTGACGAAAAAGAGGTGGATAAAAGCTAACGGTGGAGGTCCTTCGCGTTCCGAGTGCACAAGAGCTCCTAATATGCGACCTTTGACGTGTGTATGATCTTGGAATGATGAAGACAAGAACCGAAAGTATGATGGTGGGTGAGGGGAGTTCGGCCAAGAGTAGAGAGGGCAAGAGAGAGTGTTGAAGTGTGGTGAGTTTATGTGTGAAAGATCTTGTAGGTTAAGGGTGATACTTATAGATAATCTCAAGGTGTTTAACCAATGGTTATTGTGTCAAGAAGATACTAAGCAAGATGGATTAAAAAAATAAATCAAGTACCAAGTATGTCCCCTAATGGGGAACGGTTTCGAATGGGGGGGGGGGGGTTTCCCTAACCGATTCCAACTAAATAGTTGGTGTTTAGTTATGATAAACCAAGTTAGGTTAAGGGTTAAACTCCGTTAGTTATGTACAACGTGTTATGACGGGTGTTAGGGTAATCAGAGACCCTAACTGGTTCAGAAAAATATAATTAGTGAAAATAGTAATATTTTCATGTTCCGAGTAAAGTCCGGGTGTCCGGTTGGATAGTAATTCGTTAAAGTGTTACAAAATCTTTAAAGTGTCGTTATTGTTATTTTTAGTGACACAACTTGTTTTCCCGACACTTTAGAAAGTGTCTAGTGTTATTTTCTCATGTTCTGGCACTTTATTAGTCAGCTAGAAGCTGGTTTATTTATTAAAGTGCTGTGTTTGGTACTTAAAGTACGTTTTAGGCACATCCGAATCAGTGTATCTTATTCCTAGAGACGCGGTACCGCAACCCTTATATTCCTACACTCACTACCAGTGTAGCCAAAATATTTGAGGCTCTTAACAGGCCTTAGAGGCAGTGTCTGCCTGATGCTGGTCATATCAGCATGTTTGCCGTGTATCCGTTCAGCGCTACTGTGCTTTTTGTGCATCATGTTTGTCACTAGGGTTCAGTATGTAATTAATGTAGTGACAGTAAATAAGGTATGATGCAAGTAAGTGCATGTATCAGTATGCAGGTAGCAGTTTATCAGCTAGTTCAAACAAGCACAGTAATCAAGTAGTAATTAATCATTAATTAAGTCGTACGGATACCTGGTTTAGTGCGGGTTGTCACACCGTCCTTCTTTTTGACGAAAAAGACCGGCGCGCCCCAAGGAGAGGTGCTCGGGCGAATGAAGCCTTTTTCAAGTAATCCCTGGAGTTGGGTTGAGAGTTCGCGCATTTCGGACGGCGCAAGTCGATAAGGAGCTTTGGCAATAGGATTGGCTCCAGGAATGAGGTCGATACGAAAGTCGATGTCACGACTTGGCGGTAGTCCGGGAAGATCCTCTGGAAAAACATTAGGAAATTCTCGAACCACAGGAACGTCTTTCACTTCCTTCTTCTCTTTCTTTTCCTCCTCCGCTACTACAATGTTAGCCAAGAAAGCCCTGTATTCCTTGCGGAGATACTTGCTGGCTTGCACGCATGACATAAGCTTGAGCCCCTTTGAAGTAGTATCGCCATGAACACACAATAAATCACCATTTGCGAGCGAAAAACGAATCATCTTGTCGAAGCACACAACTTCAGCATGGTTTTCTCGAAGAAAGTCCATGCCTACTATGATGTCAAAACTTCCGAGTTGCATCGGAATAAGGTCAATTGGGAAGATGTGATTGTTGAGCTCAAGAGTACAATCACGGATAACTGAATTGACGGCGACGGTTCTTCCGGTAGCGACTTCAACATCGAATGCCGAGGAGAGTTGGGAACGTTTACGACTAAGGAGTTTCTCAAATTCGAATGACACAAAGCAGTTATCGGCTCCAGTATCAAACAAACACGAAGCATAAATACCATTCACAAGGAACGTACCATTGACCACGTTGTTTTCGGCCTGGGCTTGACGCACATTGAGGTTGAAAGTTTTGGTGCGTGCAGCCTGTTGTTGTTGCTGCTGTTGTTGTTGCTGCTGCTGTGGTTGCTGTTGCTGTTGCTGAGGCTCTTGTTTCACAACCCTGTTTGGGCACATGTTGGCGAAATGGTTAGGATCGCCACATACGAAGCAGGCTCTGGCTTTGACCGCGGGTGCCGGAGGAGCTTGTTGACCCTGTGGGGCAGTGAGTAGAGCTTGATTGGCAGGAGCTTGACGGATACGGCAGTTGGCAGTAAAATGGCCGTATACATTACAATGAGCACAATAACGGCAAGCAATGGCAGTTGGGTGGTGGTAGGTGCAAGTAGGGCAGAGCGGGTGTGGTCCAGTGTATGCACGCTTTGCAGGCGGTGCATTGGCCACAGGCGCCGCTACTTGACGCTGTTGGGCAGGTACAGCTTGAATCGGTGCAGCAGTGATCGCACAATTCTTGTTGCTGGAGCTGTTCTTTCTCTTGTTCTTCCTCTTGTTGCTCGATGAGGTGGGTTCAGCAGTTGGTGCGGTAGCGGTAGCTTGATGCAGATGCTTCGAAGTCTTATCCCAGACACCAGCCTTAACCCGTTTGTCGTTGATTTCAGCGGCCAGTAGATAAGTTTTCTCGATCGTCGTAGTCTTAGCCGCTTGCACGAAATTAGCAACGCAGTCGGGCAGGGCCCGGATGTACTTCTTGATTGTCATGTCGGGAGTCTTGACTTGATCGGGACAGATAATGCTGAGCTGTTTGAAACGAGCAGTAAGACCAGCATTGTCACCATCCTTTTGCTGTATGTGCCAAAATTCATCTTCTAGCTTTTGACATTCGTGAGGAGGGCAGAATTCCTCTAGCATAACTTCCTTGAGCTCGTCCCATGACAGACCGTAGGCTGCATCGTTCCCTCGCTTGTTCCTCTCGGCCGTCCACCAGTCTAGTGCTCGGGACTGGAAAACGCCGGTAGCATTCAGAGTACGGAGGTCATCAGGGCAACCACTCTGTCGCAGAGTAACCTCAATGGAGTCAAACCAATGAAATAATGCAGTTGGACCTCCTTCGCCAGTGAATTCTTTTGGCCCACAAGAGTTGAATTGCTTGAAGCTGAAAGGCCTTGCGGCAGCTTTGGGTGCGTCGGTTCTCAATTCCTCAGATGATTTGCTGGCATTCTCATAGACATCACTCACAGCCTTTGCTACGCTTTTAGTGATGATAGAAGCAAGACGTATGTCTCTCTTTTCTTGACGAGAAAGTGCGTGACGGGATCCAGACGACATTGTCTGCAATAGACATCGCCACGGAACTCAACACATTGTATTCGAATCTCACCTCACACGTCTACTAACTACTAAAGCTCAGGAACACGCAGATTTACGTAAACACATAATACATAGAGCACAATTTCACATATACACATAAGCATGTAGAGCACATAACCACATAACGCCTAAGCACGTAGAGCACGTATTCACATAACGCCTAAGCATGTAGGGCATAGAGGTAACGAAACACATACGCATTAAGTCACTAGAGGCAGTCAGAGAACAGAAACCTATCATTTACAGTTCGCGATTGTCTGAATATAGCGTTCGCGTTTGATATATCGTGTCGTGTAGTATAAGCGCAGTATAAAATCGTCCATAGATTTAATGATTTGTTAATCGGTGTGTAGTGTATTGTGTGAGTAGCGAAAATAAGGGCGCTAGATCGAACTTGTGATACCTCAAAAACGTTAACAAGTAAGCACATAAAAGTCAGCAATTGCGGCTCAGAATTAAAACACATAAAACTTTGAGATGTAGATCGTTTGCGGCTAGTAGACTAAAACTAACCAAAGTAATTCAACTATTCACAAGGACCCGCTGTACACGTTCGACTTCCAGGAATATGCCCTTGCCTCGATTCTTGGGCGTTGGCACACATCCCGTTGGTCTTATTGTGACTTCAGGTCGTTGGAGTCCGTCGAACTTTGGCGAGAGTTTTTGTAAAATGTGCGGAACAAGTCGTCAAGGTTAGGGTTTCACTCCTGGCTTAACAACTTTGTCCTTGTTTTGATAAAATAGAGGAGATTATTCATCAAAATATGGGTCTCACCCCTAGTTTGGTATAATTCTCCCGTTTGTAGTCAAAATGCGGGTGGATGAAGCAACTTTAGTCGAGAATTCGCGGTTTTCACACCTATTCTCGACTTTTATTGCCCATTCATAATCGAAAATTCGAGTGTGGTGATAGTGTAGAATAAGCGAGAATAGCGAGTAATAGTAGTGAGCTCATGCATATTCCCTACTGGCTATGCACAAATCGGTCTGTTGGTTCCTAACTATAGACTAGGTTTCTAAGACGTCGACCCGGACTAGGTCGAGTCTTGCCTAATTCCCTATAGTTATGGCTCTGATACCAATCTGTCACACCCCAACCGATGGCGGAATCATCGGGGCATGGCACTGAGCGAAACAGATTGTCCAGAAGTTTCCATAACAATTATCAATACTATTCAATTTAAATGATACGTCCCATACCGTATCTCAAACAGCAAAATAATTATTACAGACATAAATCCAGTCAAATATTCTGTCCCGACAACTCAAATTTAAATAGACAGCAATTGTTTATCTGCTTCTAGAGACCCTTGATTCGTTATCTACAGACAACTATTTGTTGGGTTCTAAAGCGTTATGCTAGCTTCAAATTCCTACCACATATGCATCCTAAGCACCTGTCGCATACGTTAAAATAAGGTCAATACATAAAATGTAAAGGTGAGCATACAAGTTTGATAATAGCATATAGAGTTCGAATTCGTTTACGCATAACCAGCACGTCACATAGTGAAATGAAGCACGTTAGTTATCGACATAGAACCATCGATACCAATGACTGCGGGTTGACTGCCCGAGGCAGTTCGCAATACATGATTACCACCGTAATCCATGCAAGTAAAAGATCCTTAACAACCCCCGTGTGAATGGGTGCTGAGTCCAAACTATAGTACTATCGTTGTTAAGGCAGGTAGACAACATTCCATGTGTAAACATATCAAACAAGCACTCATAAGCCACGTATAACATGCATTAACGGTTAGCGTTCAAATAGTTTGAGTAGTGTGATAATTGTAGTTTGAATATTCGTAACGTATGTAACACCCAAAAGTGCTTAAAGCAAAAAGGGATCGAGTATACTCACAGTGATTAATGGATTGAAGGGAGCGCTTAGCGAGTATGGTTAGCCTGAATAGATTCGATAGCATAACGATAAGTGAAACGTAAAACGGAAAACAAGTGTTGGAGGGTCGGACAGCTGGTCGATCGGACGGCTGACCGTTCGGTTGACAGTTCGTTCGGTCCGCTGTCCGGTCGGTCGGTAGGCCGATCGGATGGCTGTTCGAGTGGATTGTTTCTTCCTATAAGAAGTATGTGTTTGTGTATGATGGCTTGACTTTTGAAGTTTTCGTTGTAGCATTTGAAAACTTTGAAGTATCTTTACCTTTCAGGTCGGTCGATCGAACGGTCGTTCGATCGGCCGACAACCCGATCAGTTAGACCTTCAAATGAATTGCAATGTTTAGTCTTTGGATCGGACAGGTGTTCGATCGGACATGTCAACTAGTCAAAGACTTTAAATGAAATGTAAGGTTATGGTGCAATGGATCGGATAGTTGATCGATCGAATAACACAACTGCTGTTCGATCGGACAACAGGGTGTCACCTGATCGGACGACTGTTCGATCGGGTGGCACTTCTAGGGCATTGAACACGTTGAAAAATCGATTAGTATTGAAGCATAGTATCTCATGATCCGAAGAGTAATCCGATCGGACAGTAGTTCAATCGAACGGCAGTTCGTTCAATACTAGTCTTCAAAATAGGTTAGTTGATTATGTAGGACCATGTGTTAGCCGATCGGCTGGCCGGTCGATCGGCTGACTATCCGATCGGCTGGCTGTCCGTTCGGGCAGGAGTCCGATCGGTCAGCTTCCTGACCTGATCAGCCCTTTCGTCTAACACTTGGTTGTTCTGTTCGTTTGTCCTTTTATTGAGGTATTTTGACAACGAGTAGAACCATAGATCCCTCGTCCTTACTTGGTTCCCCTGGTCGGACAGGAATCACCCAAATCCGGTCGGTGGACTGTTCGGGACGGAGTTTAACGTTCAACCCGAAATCGGTTAACCTCGTAGGTAGAATACGGATCTTGAGCCATGCAACCACCGTAGTGATTTGCAAAACGTCACAGACCCCGTTTATATCGGTTGACGGCATTGAGTGTAAAAGAGTTGAAAGAAAGTTGGAATATCCCTCTTTCAATCCTTTTTCACCGGCATATGTTTAGATCTACTACAGATCTTTGTTTGTTTATGTGGAAATCGGCTAGATCCAAGCTATTCTTGGTGGATCGAGGCCAAATCATGAAGTTCTTCAAGAACCCATGATGACATCATCCTAGAACACTTGAATCTTGATGATTTCACGGTTAAAAGTTAAGATTTGAAAGATAGAAAGGTGTAGGAGTGTGTATAGATCAAGAAAGTACAAGAATTAGGACGAAAACTTATCGGAATCGAAAGGAATCTGCAAAAAGATGAGCTGAGCGTGCTGGTCGGTCAGAGGTTTCCAAAATTGGAAAGAATGACCATGACAGGGGTATTTATAGGATGCCAAAAGGGGTAAGTGCTGGCCGATCGGCCAGGCAGCTCGATCGGACAGCCTGTCCGATCGGACAGCA
The DNA here is from genome assembly GCA_030545235.1 of Helianthus tuberosus. Taxonomy (NCBI): domain Eukaryota; kingdom Viridiplantae; phylum Streptophyta; class Magnoliopsida; order Asterales; family Asteraceae; genus Helianthus; species Helianthus tuberosus. The sequence goes on along the minus strand of CM060361.1, from coordinate 96,434,004 downwards.
GTCCGTTCGGCTGGCTGTTCGATCGGCTGGGAGCCTGATCGATCAGTCGCACCTTTCGATTTCTATTGCGAGCGGTACGATACGCTAGGGTTTCCTAATCAAATTACTTTCAGTCCGTTCACGATTCGAGTTCGATTGCATTTCGAGTTAGATTTCGAGTTTCGATGGAGTTCGCTTGATTATCACAACACAACTAATTATTTTTGTTTTAATTGAAGCGGTTCCCCCGAAGAGGGTTAGGAGGAAAGCCAAAAATGAAAAACTACGACATTGGTAAGCGATACAATCCCCCCTCCTCCGCTTTTACCAATGTCGTAGTTTTTCATTTTTGGCTTTCCCCCTAACCCTCTTCGGGGGAACCGCTGCAATTAAAACAAAAATAATTAGTAACAACATTTATCATATATCAAATATAAGGACTAAAAAATAATTTAGTAAAAGACTTACCATCCGTCTCATGTGCGTCTCTCAAAAACCCACCAGGAGGCGGTGGATCACCAGCGCCGTCACCCCCATGTCCCCATGGGTCCACATCCGCCATCAGATACACAAATATAAGCAATATCGAAAACATTATCCCTAAAAAGTTACACCTACATTATGATTATGATATATGGCTAAAACATTATTTTTCAGTTTACATATTACTTTTAATTACAAATTCCACTAGTATCTGGGTTATACAATATCGAACTTAACCAACAAACTATTTCGACTATATCATATGTGATTGTAGGATTAATCGGTTCATTTACCGGTCACGGGTCGGCACAATATCGGGTCATGGGTCCGACATATGATTCCAGGTGATCAAACGGGCAGTCGACTCGGTGTTGGTCAAATATATTCGTTGCAAGTTTTTAGCACACGTGATCGAAAATAGGGCTGCAGTTTGTTGCTGATTTCATGGAGATGTGGAGCTTCTTTTAATAATTTGGGTGCACATGCATTTTACTTGTTTTTTATTATAAATAGGATTGATAGAGTTCATTTTTTTTACCCTTTCTTTGATTATCGAATAGAGCAGCTAGTTTTCATTCCTTTTCTACATACATATTTCACAAAAAATTTGTGCATGTTGTGTGATTAGTGGGGCCTCAACCAACAGAGTGTACCAAAATCATATTGAAACTTTGCTTGTTTTATATAATGGGTGAACATAGTCGATAATTTGAACCAAAATATACTGAAGTTGACACCTATTATCACAGACCATAAATTCCACTAGTATCTGATTTATACAATATCACCAACAAACTATTTCGACTATATCATATGTCGACTATACCAAATACACCTACATTATACATTTGACATACAAACATTCATCATTACATACATATTTACATATCTAAACAAAAAATTATACAATTTCTAAACTTAAAAAAAAATACATATAAAACTAACCGTTTTTTTTTCAAGTTTCAAGGAGACGAAGACCACGGTGACGAGGTGGTGCCGGAGAAGTGATGGTGGTGACCAGAGAAGAGATGGTGGTGATCCGAATTTTCTTCCACAAACACAAAAATACACAAAAATCACCAAAAAATTAAAGCCTATAACATGCATATAACAAAATAGAGAAGAAATTTAACAAAATGAAAGTTAAACTAACCGATTAAAGCCTATAACATGCATATAACAAAATAGAGAAGAAATTTAACAAAATGAAAGTTAAACTAACCGATTTGGGCAAAAAAAAAAAGAACAGTTTCTACGGCGGTAGAGGGAAGAGTTTTGGGGGAAAAGTGAAGAAGGAGGGAGGAAACGGCGTTGTATAGTCTGTAACGTACAGACTTTTACCGGCAACGGGTTGTCGCCGCTATTGATGTATTTGTCGCCGCTATTAGGATAAACAGGGTTAACCAGGATAAGATATGTGTGACTGGGGATTAATGTGGGTTACATACTTTTAGCGGAGACGAGTTGTCGCCGCTAATGACCTTGTGTTGTCGCCGCTAATGCCTTTTAAATCCCCAACCGTTAGATCAGGATAAACATCAACGGCTGGGGTTTGGTTTCAGACTCTGGGACGCGGATCGACCAATAGCGGCGACATTTGGCCTGTCGCCGCTATAAGTGGTTATTTCTTGTAGTGCATCTCTCAAGGTCCCAACATGGAAATCTTTGAAATATTCTTAACCATTTATGAACATCACAACAAAATAGATTAAAACATTTATGAATCCTACGTAAATAAGGAGCTGTGTGACAGTTACATAATGGGAGTTCGATAACGATATACAAACAAAAACCAATCCCGATAAAAAGGCAGAACAGGTGCTACACGTGTCAAACATTGTGTTGATGATGCTTGTAATCCATGGATCATCACTTGTTGAAAACCAATGTTTTCTCGAGAAAAGTTAAAACAGCAACCACTTGGATATCCACTTATATTTCTCTCTTTCTACTTACCATCCTTATTATTTATTTATTTATTTATTATTTATTTTGAACACATGAAGCCAAACAGCAACCACTTGCTTACCGCATATAATTCTATCCAATAATCCACCACAAACACTCTTACTGCTGTCACGCGCATACAAAAAAGTATATATACTTCACCGTTTAGATATTTCACACTTAAAACTAAACCAAAACAATTCACTCACAACTAGGAACCACTTGCTTATCCACTTATCATTCTATCCTTCTACATCGTTTAGATATTTCACACTTAAAACTAAACCTCTTCAGCTTCCGAATGTAGCAGCAGCACCGGAGAACTAATGCTGTCTTCGTGAACCCCGAAGAAGAGAGGCGGAAGGAAGAAGTTCAAGGAGACTCGACACCCGGTTTACCGAGGAGTGAGGAGAAGAAATCCCGGCAAGTGGGTGTGTGAAGTGAGAGAACCAAATAATCAATCAAGAGTGTGGCTGGGGACATATCCGACAGCAGAAATGGCGGCCCAGGCACACGATGTGGCGGTTTTGGCCATGAGGGGGCGGTCGGCTTGTTTAAATTTTGCTGACTCAGTTTGGCGGCTGCATGTACCGGAGGTAAAGGATATACAAAAGGCAGCGGCTGAGGCTGCAGAGGCGTTTAGGCAGACGGAAGACGCCATGGAGTTGTTTAGACAGACGGAGGATGCGGTGGGAACGAATGAATTGCCGGAAGTAGTGGTCTACGCCGATGAGGAGGAGATGTTTGGAACGCCTGGATATATTGCTAGCATGGCTGAGGGACTCATGGTACCGCCACCTCAGATGGTGGGGTATGCTAATTTTGTGGATGATCATGATGATTTTTGTGTTGACTTGTCTTTATGGAGTTTTTAGGGTTTTATGTAGTTTCTCTTAGTAAGATTTTTATGGGGATGCTTAAACGTTTTTGTATATAAGCCAATCAAGTATATATATATATATATCATGTATTAAAGTCGATTCAAATATAAACCATATATTCTATTTAACATCAAAATTTTGAATGATTGGTGATCAATGTTGATTATATCTATAAACATGAATTATAGAACTTAATCATGTTTATTCAATCATAATGTAAATATAGATACCAAGTTAGAGATACTTACTTGTAGGGATGATTATCTTTGAGGATAATGATGAAGCTATAATTCCCGTTATGGTACCATTTGTTGATGGATCACACTAAAGAGAATTTTTAGTATTGGTGTTCTTCGTTAGTTTTTGATCACTTATAATCAATATATAAAGATCAATGAATAAAGGTCATGAATAGTGATACATTATAAAAATTCTCTATATTCTCTATTAACGGTAACTAAAGGGAAATCATAATTGCCCCTTGAACTAATCATAATATTAGTGCAAGATCCGGACGAATGGGTGTTTTGAAACCAACTTGAGCGCGAAGGTGCTTAAGCAAAGATGAAAGAGTTGTGTGGTTTCTGTTTGTTAATTTGGGAAGATAGGTATCCAGTACTAACATAGTAAGGCATATGGTCCAGTGGTTAGTGGGAGGCAGGTTAAATACCTAAGCCGGTCGGAGACCTGTGTTCGAGTCCCGTCTCCTGCCTAGCACCCCCTTTTTAATTTCTTTTCTTTTTACAACAAGTTTCACTTCTTTACACATTAGCCTGCTTCACTTTATAACCTAACTTAATCACTTATTCCCTTTACAATATCTAACCGAAACTACCAAAGTTCTATTAATTAATGTTATATAAACTTTAAATACATTTAATTTAAAAATGATATTAAATGGAAAAGTTAATAATTAATTAAATTGATTTATTTACTATAGCTCGTGAAAAATTTTGGTTTACAAGGGTTTGGATATGATTTTCAAAACGGGTCGGATTTTCCTAGTACCCGTTTTGGCAGATGTTGCAATCATGTTGTAGGATGAGATCCTAGGAAGCATAACGTTGTTGGATGAGATCTTATCTTGCGATGACAATGAGTTGGAAAATTTTTAGCGTTAAATCTTTTGCTTTATAAGGTTAATTTGGTTCTCAATGTAGGTCGAGGGCGGTTGATTACAGAAAATAGATGATGTAGTTTGGGTTGGTTTAAGTTGGAGGGTTCAAGAAGCTGTTGGTATGGTGTTAGTTACCATTTTTTTTAATAAAGTCGAGAATAACCTCTGGGGTTTTGATTAACTTGGGAAGAACCTTTATTAACAAAAATTTATTTCAAAACTTTCGAAAAATGTATAAAACTCAATGTGTTATAAATTCAAAAATTTTACATTAAAAGAAATTATTTGTGAATACTAGAAATCAGGGGTTAGGTTAAAGAAAATGAACATTTGCTACTGCAAATAGTTATTTGTTGGTAGTCTACGAAAATCATTTTGAGGTTAAAACCTTTGATGAAATTAGAAGGAAAAAAACGTACACATATTGGATAAAGTGGATGCGTAGTGGAAAATACAAACGAATGGATTTCAAATCTTTGATACAAAATAGAATATGAAATGTTGGGAAAGGGAATATAAGATACACGATAATAAGTTATTCATTAAATTGAAATGTCTTACAAGAATGTTAAAATAAACAAATAGTGAAATGTAAAGAAGTAGTTGACTAATCAAGACATCGGGTTCGTACGATGCATGAGAAGACGTGCTTTAGCCTATAAGTGAACACTCACTACGAGAATTCACAGGAAAGCATGATTGGTCTGTTTGTTGATTCAGATTTATACAAAATACTTTCCTAGCCAGAAAACCCAGTGTACATTTTTAGATTGCACATGCTTTTAACATCGCATGGTCCTTTAATCTTGATGAGAGTTTGTGGATTGGGTTTTGCAACCCAGGAGTTTGATTCCATAGAGCTTATCATCCTTTTTCTCTTCTTGGTAGGTTGTCGAGTCTCACCAGGCTCCGAGTTTCTTGAGATGATGTTGATGTCACGACGTTTGCTAGTAGTGTCTGAAACGAGTTCCGAATCAGTGGTATTCTCCTTGGTATGATGAATGGGCTTGGTATCCAATGAGATCGTGATGATGTCGGACCCCGTTTTACGAATAATCGAATCTTGGGTCTTGGTAGCGTTGACAAACGCTTTCCATTGCTCGTCACTTAAAAGATTGTATTCGTATGACATGACATAATTTAAGTTTAGAAACAGGTTAAACACAAGACACATAAGTTGTTTAGGGTAAGGGTCACTTAGGGTTTACTCTAGGTCATGTGTCTAATAACCTAAATCCCTACAACTGTGGCTCTTCGCGGAAACATCATTGCATCACTTTGGTAGATTGTTCAACAGCTCATGGAAACTAAAATTTAAATATTATTAATAACTTGAATTATCCATTACAACGAAAAAATAAAGAAGTCAAGCAACTAAACAAATAAGTCCATATTAAAAATTAAATTAAGGGGCTGTTTGGTAGCCTCTGAATGGTCATTAAGAGGCTGCCTCTTAATGGAACCATTAAGAATTTTACAAATGAGAAGGTAGAAGAATGTGACATGTGATGATTTACCATTCAGAGGTTACCTCTTAACCATTCAGACTTGAGGTTACCTCTTATTCATTCAGATGTTTTAAACCATTAAGAGGTAGCATCTGAATGGTCATTAAGAGGCTACCAAACAGCCCCTAAGTCTAGTAACATCCTTTTTTATAGCAGTCTTATAAATCATCTTCACGAGTTATTTCCTCTAACATGCGCAAAATAAATGTTAACTATGAAGAGCTGGTGAGCACATAGGGTAAATACATATAGTAAGTAAAATCACAATTCATGGTATCGCAAGTATCATAAAGCAATTGTATAACTCAAACAAGCAAATAATTTGTACATTCAAACCTTTGTTAACTTGTGTTAAAATCAATTTCTATCATTCCCGGAGGTCTCCTCGTAAAAGGCCAAGGATTGAGAATGGGGTGTCAGGCTAATAGATCCATCATATACTCTCGTTCGGCTTGTACGAAGTTAATGAATGTATGTTGGTATGTAGGTACTTAGCAAGGAAGCACACAATAGCACGTGAGATGAAAAATAACCATGAAGTTGGATTATGCAAGTGGGTATGAAAAAGTAGTAGTGTGTGTGTTTTGGTATAAGCACACGTAACATCCCAAAAGTATATAAAAAAACAGTCAAGTGTGAACTATGAACTCACCTGGATAGAGCTTAGAAAACAGAAACACTTTATACATTGATGCCCACGGTTGGAAATTCCAAGATATTATCCTAAATGGACATGGATTTCGTGAAGAGATTTTAGAAATAAGAGGAAATATTGGGAAATTTTGATAATATTTGTGAATTTATGGAGGTTTAATTAATTAAATAATTGATTAATTGTATTAAGAATTTAAGAAGATAAATAAGACTATAAATTCACCTAATTTTAATTAATCAAATAAATTTAAGAGTTAAAATCTTGGTTGGTCTCTGTGGTTTGCAAAAATTGCAGACTTGGTCCTAGTGGTTTACTAATTACACGCTTGATCCCAAAAGTTGTCAAAAATGCACTCGGTTGGTCCCCAGCCCTGACATCAGTTAAATATCTCTGTTAAAACACCACATGTGCCTGGCACATAAGGGTAATTTGGTCATTTCAGCATTGAGCCTCATCGTCTCCACTTAAACCCACCTGCATTCACCATCCATCATCCATCACTGCCACCTCACACCACACCCACCTAAACTCCCTCATCCCTCTTTCACACTCACCCACCTGTAACCCTTCTCTCTCACGTCTGCGGCAGCGGCCGTGACGATTCAGGCGAGGATGATGATGAATCGGAGAAGATAAGGAAAAAAAAACAATGAGCAGATCACCTCTTTATAAAACAAACAATCCCAGCTCCCAAAAACTCAAAAAACATGTAATCTTTTCAACTCAATAACACTCACTTCAAACCAAATACACACTCTTATACACAACAAACAGACACTAAATCAAATTCACGAATTCAATCTCAATCACACCCAATTTACTTTCCCAAACCACTGTAACATATGTTTACTTTCAAATCTTCAATTGGGTATCAACAAAATTGTATCTTTTCAATTAATATACAAAAAAAAAATTATTTAATAATACAAAATCTTGCCTTTTCGATAGCGAAAGAGCGTGCAAGACCAATACGTCGTTCTTCTCCTTTGCGTTTCTTTCCGAGAATATCGAATTTGCGACGGGACCAAATGGTTTCAAAAGGATTAGGATTGGTTGCCGGAGCTTTGAGTCGAATACACCACCGTCGCCGCCGTCACCTTCATCCATCATCTTCTCCGATTCATCATCATCCTCGCCTGAATCGTCACGGCCGCCGCCGCAGACGTGAGAAAGAAAGGGTTACAGATGAGTGAGTGTGAAAGGGGGAGGAGGGGGTTTAGGTGGGTGTGGTGTGAGGTGGCAGTGATGGATGATGGATGGTGAATGCAGGTGGTTTTAAGTGGAGAAGATGAGGCCCAATGCTGAAATGACCAAATTACCCTCATGTGCCAGACACATGGGGTGTTTTAACAGAGATATTTAACTGGTGTTAGGGCTGGGGACCAACCGAGTGCATTTTTGACAACTTTTGGGACCAAGCATGTAATTAGTAAACCACTAGGACCAAGTCTGCAATTTTTGCAAACCACAGGGACTAAATTTAAGTAAAACTATTTAATGGCATAATTTAGAAAAGTTTATGGACTCTAAATTTAATGGACTAAACTTCAATTAACTATTTAATGGCATAATTTATAAAAGTTTAAAATAACTTTTATAGAATAAGTATAGATTTATAAAAATGTAAGTAAAACTTTATAGAAATAACTTTTATACAGTTAAAATATTGATTTCAGCTTCTAGGAACAATAAAACACTTTAAAGTTTACTATATATAACTCTTAACTTTACATATAATATAATTGTTTTTAAAACTCTTTTTAACTTTAAGTTAGGATTTACAAAAATAAACGATTCAGTATTTTAATTACATTTTTTATTTAATAAAATAGTTGCATATTGTTATTAAATGGATTTATAATAAACAAAATACATTCAATTTTTTTGTAGGAGTATTTAATAGTTACAGGTAAACGATTAGCATGTGATAATGTATTCATGAAACCTTGACCAATATACCTTGCAGCTAGTATTGTTTAAAAAGTCACCAGGTCATAAAGTCATATCGGAGAATTCGTTTTGGAACAAAAGAACATACAACAATAGAAAAGAAAAAAAACGGCTAGGAAGATGTACTTTTGAATTTTCATTATTTGTACACTATCACGGCACTTAGTTTTAAGTAAAACTTATAATAAAACGTAGATAAAACTGATCATATCATTACAGTATGTTCGAAGAAGTTTATAAAACAAAATATTTTAAAGAGTTAAATTCCCAGATAGTCCCTGTGGTCTGTCCGTTTTTCACGTTTAGTCCATAACTTTCTAAAATTAACTCTATAGTCCTCAACTTTCCAATTTTCGTTCCCGGATAGTCACTAGCGCGGATGGATGTTAGGTTTTGGTGTTAAGTGAATGTGAAATTACAAAATTACCCTTACTACTAAAAATAACATTAAAAAATCTTATTTATTACTTAAAAACAAAAGTGGGCCCCACCTTTTTCCTACCCCACCCCCTCTCCCCTATCGGCTTTCTCTCTTCCTCTTTCTTTGTCTCTGCAACCTGCAAACACCCAACAAAAAATAAAGATACCCAACCTCCTAACACCACTGTCGACCACCACCTCCTTACTGATTTGGGCATGTTTCTCTGTTCTTCACTTTTCTTACTCCAGATCCCTGAACACAATCACAATAAACTGCCGCATACATCATTTCTCTGAAAAATTAGATGATGGTGGGTTCAGTTTTGTGTGTGCTAGTGAAATACAGTTCATTACTCAATATAGATTTATATCTATCCAACCATCTCCTCAATGTCCACTAGTGAATCACGATCCAAATGAAAAGAATGGAAGAATTAAAGTGTTTTTTTTTCCTTTGATGGTTTCAGAGACGAACCCAACAACAATGGATGATCAATGACTGATAGCGACCAAAAAGTGATACAAATATGGCGACCTGAAACAACATCTTACGCAAAAAAAACGACCTTAAGCCGCTTCATGGGGCCGCAACTCTTCTAGTCATATGAAGCGACCATCATCGTCTATGGTTCCAACCCCATTCCTTAAGAGAGGGATGATGTTAGGGCAAACCCAACTCCAATAAGAGCTCTCATGGCTTTCTTGGTGTGAAATTTTGGGTGTTTCTTGCAACTAGGTTGATGATAACATGATTTGGTGTTTAAGGTTTTGTTTGGATTTTGATGAGAGAAACAGAGGGGGTTTGAAGAAGATCGCAATGGTGGATTTTGTGGCGGGGGTGGTGATGATGGCGGTGGTGGTGGCAGGGGCGGATCTATAGCCATTTAGGGGGTTCCCAGGAACCCGTTCAATCCGAAATTTATAGTGTTAAGTTATATAGAATATTCTCAAGGAACCTCTTAATATTTTGTAGGGGAACCTCATAAAAAAATCTACAACGTGGTCCACTGGTTAATATGCGAGCAGATTATCATGATGTCGCGTGTTCGAGTCCTATTAACACCCTTTTTTGCGTTTTTTTTTTCCGTGAACAATGAATAAAGTTTAGTTCATTAGTTGTCGCCCTTTACTGTGTTTACTCTTAAACCCAAACAGAAGAACATAACACATACGTCGGTACCACTCATCCCCTGTCTCCACTCTCCCGCCACCTGCCCACCGTCGGCCGTCACACAGCCGCTCGCTAGCAATCACGCAGCTCCTTCTTCGGCCTACCCTCAGTCCCTCACGCAGTCACTCTCTTCATCCTTCAGGTTCTTTTAAACCCTATAAGAGTATACGGTATTGATTTTAACTTTCAATTTGTTGATTTACATGTTTGTTTAGACTTTAGACATTCAATTTAATTTCTAGGTAATCAATTGTTGATTTTGACATTCAATTTGATGTAGCATCCCATATCAGGATAATTTTTTCTCTAAAATTTTATGACTTTTATTTCTGATTTTGGGTAAACTAGTGATGTTCTTGTGTGTATAAAAAACATTTTTGGATGTAATTTGAAGGGGTTGTTGGAGAACGATCCAAACTGGTATGATTTTTTTGCTTTGATTTTGTGTAAACAAAGCTCAAAGATTATGCCCACCAAATGCTTGATAAAATGACTAGCTCTTTCAAAGTTCTTGCTCTTTGTAATTCTATTATTTCTTTTGTATGATGACATCCACTAATTAGTATTATTCAACAATATTAGACAGAAAACATGGTTCATAGAGGAGAAAGTAGTATTTGATGCCATTTACTGGTTTATCTTGAGTTGGTGGTCAAACTAATATTTGGTGTAAACTAATTATGAACTTGATTGCTATGTAAGTAATAGTTGTATATTATATATTTCTATTAAGTGGTTGGTTTTGCTATTACTGTTAGTGATACTTTGTTGCATATACATAATCTTTATGTAAGTTTAAGGATTTTTGTAAGCAATCCTTATGTACAAGTATTGTTGTGGGTGGAAAATGTTCACAGGCTGATATAACATTTTGTTTGCTATTTTATATCAATTGATCTTGAATAGAATGCACTTGAAACTATGGATGCTAACCTTCAAACGATTGCAAAGATTGCTGCTTTGGTCAATTTGTAGACATTGAAAAATCTAAACGTTTATGTAGCCACTGGAATACCAATTGAAGCAACATTAAAAGTATAGTTACAAAGGTTTGTTTTTTTATATGCAATCTTAACTTGTGCTTGTCTTATTGTGTTTTTTTTTCTTTGTAGATTCTTGTTGAGGATTTGGCTCTTCCTACTGGATTGGGTTCTTGTTCATCTATAGGAGACAATGACTATATGGGTAAGTCACTAGTAGTTTTTTTTGTTAAATAATTTAAAAAACTAATCTTCACTCATGGTTATTAATTTCTCATTGTATCGTATTTTTATTATGCGATAAACCTTATCCGACCCGAACCGTCAAACCGACCCGAATTTTTTATGTTCGGACATATAAAATTGGAACATTTAAAAAAGTGAACCCCTTGGAAAAAATTTCTGGATCCGCCACTGGGTGGTGGTTGTGGCAGAAGTTGTGGTTGTGGCAGGGGTGGTAGTGGTCAGTGGTGATGGCGGTGGTGGAGGTGGAGGTGGTGGTGGTACCAGAGATAAAAGAGCAGGGAGAGAGAGAGAATGTGATAATCTGTGTGTATATATATTTACATATAGATATATATATATATATATATATATATGTTTTATAAGAAGTGGGTCCTACAAAAATATATTTCTTTAATACTTATTTAATTTATTTTGTTTTATGATAGTGGCATTTTAGTCATTTTACACTTACATAACACCAAAAACTTACCCCCATCCGAGCTAAAGACTAACTGGGAACAAAAATTGAAAAATATATTTCTTTAATACTTATTTAATCATGAACGATTGGTGTTTAATGCCTTTAATGGTTTGCTTTAATGGATTATGTTAAATCAGAGCTGATTTTTCATATTCACGATGAATATGGTTTACTTTAATGGATTACTTGTTTGCCTATAGTTGCACCATTTACTCATCTAAGTTAACCGAACATTGCTGTTGTGGTTCTTCGAGCGACTTTTTATCTCAGATCTAGAGATGGGAGGTATAGGTAACCCAATGTTGTCTTCAGTCGTAAACGTATGGGGTCATATTTTTCCGTTGGGTTATCCTATGTAACCATGTATTTTTCATTAATGGTTTAAAAAAATCATCTTTGCAAAAAAGTTTGGTGATTTACCAATTTAGTTTATTAACAAGGTGGCGCCTTTTTGTGTTAGTAAATTAACAAATTACAATTAACTAATTCCAACAAGCATGGTTTCAAAATTCTGCTCATTGTATCTGGTGCATACATTAATGCAAGGTAAGGCCGGAGGGTGTGGAGGCGTCACCCTTGCCACCTCACCAACGATCGCACCCCGACGGCGCCATCTGCCACACCGTGGCATTCACAGGGGGGGGGGGCGCCATGGGTTGTCCGCCACTATGGTAACAAGGAAGAAGCTGTGTTCAGGTGAGGCCAGATGCATTTCATGCAATATTTTTTTTTTAATTTTGTTTAATATGAGGCTTTATCCCACACCTTACAATAAAGCCCCATGGCTGACGTGGCGCTGACGTGTCGTGATAAAGCCCCTAGGGGCTTTATCCCACACCCCATAGCCTAAATGATAACCTCAGAAAACAAGATGTATCTTCCGAGTGTTTTTTTGGCATGACATGACCCCAACACTGTCCCAAGCTTGCTAAAGGGGGTGCTATCAATGGGTTCACGTGATGAGAGAATTGAATGTTGTTTGACCATTGTTGAACGGTAACATTTAAAAAATGTTTAATATAAAAAGGCAAATTGGAAAATAATAATCCCATCTTTCTGAAATTCGCCGATAATAATCCCAAGTCAGTTATTAGCCAATAATAATCCGACCTCGTCCAATTTTTTTGTAAAATAGTCTGCCGTTAAAATAGCTTAACGGAGTTAAGTTTTTTTTTTTGAATTACAAAATGATGTTTTAGGGCTTTTGATCAGAACGAGGATACGGTTCGATTGATGTAAAACTTACCTCAAAATACTGCTCCCAACCCACGAAAACGGTGCTTTAATTCAGGTGTTTAACTTCCAATTAACAAAATTCAAGCCATTTCGAACATAATTTCGAGGTAAGTTTTACATCAATGGACTGGTATCCTCGTTTTGATCAAAAGCCTTAAAATATCGGTTTGTAATTCGGAAAAAAACTTATCTCCGTTAAGCTTATTTTAACGGCGGTCTATTTTACAAAAAAATTGGACGAGGTCGGATTATTATTGGCTGATAACTGACTTGGGATTATTATCAGCCAATTTCAGAAAGATGAGATTATTATTTTCCAATTTAACAATATAAAAATATACCACACCATATAAACCTATATAACCTAACCATTTTAACCAATTTTGTGACACACCTTCTACAAAACTCTTCCATCTCTACCAAAATTTCTCTCATTACCATGTTTCCAACAACAACGTCAACGCGTGTAGCCCTAATCACTTGATTTTTTCTCAACGTCAAGCGATGGACACCGAGAACCCGTACCAAAGGAACCCACAAATGGGTGAAGTAGAGTACCATCCAATCATACCTTCTCCACTATCCTCACAAATGTCGATACCCGGTTTCATGTTTTACTTGCAAATGCCAAATTCGGCTCAAAATTCTCCCCGGTCCCCATTTTCATCACAATTTTCACAATTCATACCCAAAACCAAAGTGTTCCCGGAACCCAACACATAACCAAAATCCAAGTGACTCCATCCAAGACTCTTAGACATCGTAGACGGTCCAGAAGTGACACCTATCAAAGAGCTAACTTTGTCACGGGTATGGCTCAACGACACGATTAGTGGTAATATCTTTTGTCAAGTAGATTTATATATTTGTGAATTTATAGAGGTTTAATTAATTAATTGATTGATTAATTGTATTAAGAATTTAAGAAGAGAAATAAGATTATAAATTCACCTAATTTTAATTAATCTAATAAATTTAATGGATTAAACTAGAATAACTATTTAGTGGCATAATTTATAAAAGTTTAAAATAACTTTTATTGAATAAGTGTAGATTAATAAAAATCTATGTAGAATTTTATAGAAATAACTTTTATATAGTTGAATTAGTATTTTCTGTTTCTGTTAATTTAAAAGGAAGAATAAAACACTTTAAAGTTTATTACATACAACTATTTAGTTTATAAATAATATAAATGCTTTTATAATTTTTTTTAACTTTAAGTTATACATAGCGTAAAATCATATAGGGCAAAATAAATGTCAACTACGAAGAGATGGTGAGCAAATAGGGTAAAATCACAATTCATGGTATAGTAAGTATCATAAATCAATAGTATAACTCAAACAAGCAAATAAGTTGTACATTCAAACATTTGTTGACTTGTATTAAAATCAGTTTCTATCGTTCCCAGAGGAAGTCCCCCTAAAACGGCACGATATTCGTTATAAAATATAACACAACACCTTAAAAAATGAATACATACCGATACCGATATTGTCCGGTTCGGTTTAGTATTGGGTAGCAATACGATGTTAGTTTATGGTAACCACAAACAATAAAATTTATATCGCGCGCAATGTCAAAAAAAATAAACATTAAATGAAAACAATATGGTTTCCAGTATCGATATTATCTCTTATTGTTTTCGATCGATGTATGGTTTTCCACAGTTCTATAATGAACAAACCGATATTGATCGACTTCCGCCGTGAAGCACGGGAAATCTCGCTAGGTAACTATAAAGTTTAAGTGAAATATATTTTGGGACCGAAATTATTATAAAAAGTTCATGTGATGATGATGATGCTTTTAATATATGCATCAACACTCGTTAAAAACGACAGTGTTTTCTCCTAGTTGAGAAAGAGTTAATAAATTAATAACAACAATGCATCCACAACGGGTGCTACACGTGTCAAGCACATAAAGCCAAACAAACACATAAAGCCAAACAGCAACCACAAACACTCTTTCCTGCTGTCCGCACACGCATACAAAAAACTATATATACTTCATCCTTTAGATATTACACACTTAAAACTAAACCAAAACAATTCACTCTAAACTGTAACTACCAACTGAAAACAAATTAGTAACCAGATTATGGACACCGAATGTAGCAGAAGCACCGGAGAACTAATGCTAGCTTCACGAATCCCGAAGAAGAGAGCCGGAAGGAAGAAGTTCCAGGAGACTCGACACCCGGTTTACCGAGGAGTGAGGAGAAGAAATCCCGGCAAGTGGGTGTGTGAAGTGAGAGAACCAAATAATCAATCAAGAGTGTGGCTGGGGACACATCCGACAGCAGAAATGGCGGCCCGGGCACACGATGTGGCGGTTTTGGCCATGAGGGGGCGGTCGGCTTGTTTAAATTTTGCTGACTCAGTTTGGCGGCTGCCTGTACCGGAGTCTAACAATGTGAAGGATATACAAAAGGCAGCGGCTGAGGCTGCAGAGGCGTTTAGGCAGACGGAAGACGTGAATGAATTGCCGGAAGTAGTGGTCTACGGGGATGAGGAGGAGATGTTTGGAATGCCTGGATATATTGCTAGCATGGCTGAGGGACTCATGGTACCGCCACCTCAGATGGTGGGGTATGCTAACTTTCGAGATGATGAAGATTTTTATGTTGACACGTCTTTATGGAGTTTTATGTAGTTTCTTTTAGTAAGATAGATTTTTTACGGGGATGGTTGGCTTAAACCTTTTTGTATACAAGCCAATCAAATATGTATATGATGTAGTAGGTTAGAACACCGTGTATTACAATGGTTGAATAAATGTAATTTTATATACTAAATTAAAACAATTATTCTTTAAAAATCTCGTTTGTTACACGGGTTGAAAAATGTAATTTTATATATTAAATAATAAAAAAATTATATCTCTAAGAACCCCATGTATTGTACTGAATAAATGTAATTTTATATACCAAATAATAAAAACCCGTGTATTGTACGGGTTAAATAAATCTAATTATATATACTACATAATAAAAAGAGTTATATTTTTAAAAACATTGTGTATTACACGTGTTAAATAAATGTAATTTTGTAACCTTGTATATTACACGGGTTGGATAAATGTAATTTTATAAACTAAATAATAAAAAAGTTATATCTTTATAAACCCCGTGTATTATACAGGTTCAATAAATCCAATTATATATACTAAATCATTATCATCATCATCATACTCAGTAAATCCCACCAATAGCAAAGTTAAGGTAGGGTCTGAGGATGTTAAGATGTAGACAGCCTTACCTCTACCACGTAGGAATAGAGAGGCTGCTTTCAGTGAGAGCCCCGGCTCGTTAGTAGTTTTGCATCAAGCCTTGGATATAAGGCACATAACACTCAACAACCGGGATAAAGACCGATTAGTGCATGGTCCCTTTTTTCTTTCTACTATCAACGCCACCACATGATGATGATGCATGATTAACCGTCCTCCGCTTATAACGTTATTTTCACGAACTTAGTAAAATAATGTTAAAATTAGTGCAATTTCACTTTTGCCATCCGAGCGTCCACACATATATACATAATATGTGTATACCGCAAGCGGGGCGAATATATACTAAATAATAAAAAAGTTATATCTTTAAAAACACCATGTATTACACGGGTTAAATGGTATTGTTAAAAGATCATCAATTCCTAACGAAATGGATGCGGCGGTCGCTTGTCGGAAACCCAGAGTCTTTATGCTTCACTCATTTACGATAAATAATAAAGAAAAAGGCCATTCCATTTCGACAAAAGACCCACACCCAAGTTTAAAAAAGCATAAGTTTGGTTCGGTTTAATTCGAATCAAGTAATAAACTTGGTTAAGTTTAATTCGAATTGATTAGAACCCCAATTTGAAAAATCTAAAACAGAACTATATTATAAGCTTCTATTCCTAATTAGTGTTTTTTAAAGTTTGATCTAATGTCTAATAAGTTATTTTGTATATTTTGTTTGTACTTTAAATTTTTTATATGAGCGTATTATTGTTTTTTTTAGTTTAAGATGATTGTTTTGTGCTATTATTTAAAAAATCTTTAATTTATAATTTAAATTTGAAGATAATATATTATTAGATTAAATAGAATGATTCTATCTGACATTAAAAGTAAAATAAGATTTAATATTAATTGATTATTAATTATTTAATTAATTGATATAAGATAAGTATGAAAATGCAGGAAATTAAAATGTAGACGCCTTCAATGAGTGACACGTGTCCTAAAGTTGGTTTCTTTTATTATATAGTATAGATTAAAGTCAATTCAAATATAAACAATAGATTCTATTTAACATCAAAATTTTTGAACGATTGGTGATCAATGTTGATTATATCCATAAATATAATTTAAAATTATAGAACTTAATAATTCTTATTCAATCATAATATAAATATAGATACTAAGGTGGTGTTTGTTTTTTGGCCAGAAACACTTCTGGTCACTTATGTCTGCGTCGCGCAGACGCGCGCAGACGTTTGAAGTCTGCAGCTTGTTTGTTTTCCGGAAGCACTTCTCACCAAAAAGGTCTTCCTCACCTCTTCTCCACACAGACCAATTCTTATGTCTGCAAACCTCTTCAGAACCTCTTCTATCTACCATTCAAAAGACAGACCTCTGCATCACCTCCACCACCACATCTTCGCCACCACCTCCACCACCACATCTCCGCCACCACCTCCACCCCCACATCTCCGCCACCACCTCCACCACCACTCTCCACAAACAAAACCCCCAAATCGGAACACAAAACCCAAATCGGATTAAACCCAAAACAAAAAGACTAAACCCAGAAAAATGGCACAATCAAGAACACAAAACCCAGATCGGATCTTCAGCTTACCGTAACCGTCAATCTTCAGCTTCTTTCTCTGCGTCTCTTTCTCTCCGACGTCTCCCTCTCTCTGTTTCTCTCTCTATCTCTCTCTGTGGTGTAGTGGTGACGGTGGTGGCGGTGGTGTAGTGGTGACGGTGGTGGCGGTGGTGTAGTGGTGACGGTGGTGACGGTGGTGGCAGTGGTGTAGTGGTGACGGTGGTGGCGGTGGTGTAGTGGTGACGGTGGTGGTGGTAGATGAAGCAGAAAGAGAGAGATGGGTGTTCTGTGGGTGTTGTGTGTGTGAGAAGGGAATTTGTAGAAGTAACAAAAAAAAACCCTTCTTCTCCTTGCAGATGCCTGCAGATGTGGTCCGTAGACTGCAGACATTTTGCATCTGAAAAAACAAACAGCACCTAACACTACCAGAAAAAACAACTTTCTTGACGCGCATTGCGCTTCATAAAAGGGTGCTTATGACACGCCAAAACGTGATGTTGAATGAGGGGTCATAAAATTAACATGGCATGCATTTGTGTGTCATCTTTTTATGACACGCGTTCGTGACACACGTTTATGACAATCATTTTTTGACACGCATTTATGACACATATTTATGACGTTCATTTACGCGTGTCATGATTTCAATTGTTTAAAGAATACACATTTTTGTAGAATTACTAATTTACCCTGAATACATTTATGACACATATTTATGACATTCATTTACGTGTGTCATGTTTTTAATTGTTTAAAAAATATATATATTTTATTTTTTGTAGAATTACAAATTCACCTTGGATATATATATATATAAACAGTAACAATAAATCCATTTCATAAATTAATACAAACATAAGTATATGCACACACACCAAAACAACTCATTGAAGAATCATTTGTCAAGTATACTACAAATATTTTAACACTAACAATAATATTGTTTGTCCCTTGACGCCTAAAATAATTGTTTGTCACCTAAAAATGAAGGTTGCCTAAAACTCGACCCTAATTCAGGAATTTCATTGATATCCGCATTCATGTAATCATTTTCCCTCTCTTAACCTAAGAAACAAATAAATAAAGAAACTATTAAAACAACATTCAAACTTGGTTATTTATCAAAGAAAATCATATAGCAAAAGAAACAAACACAACAAAAAAGGATCGATTATTTATTAATTTTTGATATTGTATACAATACACCCCCCTATTATGTGCTTATCAAAATTCAAAGGATAACTACGGCATTTTACTACAGTCAAAGACTTTGTTAAAATTGTGTCTATTAAACTATTAAATAGAAAAATGATCTAGTATAGAGGTAATATTGACACTAGGGCTGTTCATAAAGCTCGCGGCTCGGCTCGTAGCTTGCTCGAAAGAAGCTCGAGAAAAACTAGCTAAAAAAACTCAATTTGAGATGACGTGAACCAAGTTGGCTCATTTTGTAACCGAGCCCAGCTCGAGCTATTCTCGGCTCGGCACATGGCTCAGCTCGTTGGCTCGTTCTTAGGCTCGTTTAACTCCGACGTAAATCTCAAGACGAGTTTAGCCACCTAAATTAATTTCGAGCTTGAGCTCGACCCCACCATGGCTCGACTCGGCTCGACTCATTTACAGCCCTAATTGACACATACGCATTAATGTTAAGAGATAGAATTCACCCTATAAAATTTATTTTTCTATGTACGTATTTGCATAATGCATATGAGCTATGTTTAAAGATTGCAGGATAAAAGCAACCAAAATGAGATTTTGAAATACTTGTTGAGTTTTGCTAATAATATTTTGGATAACCTATTATGTATAACAAAGTTAGGATGACATAAGAGTGTATCAACTTACCTCTATTGATTTGGTCAACTTTCCATCTGTGATCACACATACAATCTCCAGAAATCTACTTCCATATTCAACCCTGCACACACAAATATGGTCAACTTCCCATTTGGTCAACTTGCTTGTTCTTAGTTTAAAACCATAACTTACTAGCCACTAATTTATTAATTTACTAGTTTAAGATCCCGCGAGTTTCGCGGGTGGCTTAACACAAACATATAAGACAAACAAAAGTCAACTTTGTTATGTCGAGAAACATCGTCCTTTCTAGAGATGAGCTCGGTACCTATGTCGAAAATCGCCAAATTTGATATGGGTATCAAAAATTGCCAAATATGGGTACCGGTACCGAAAAAGTTCGGTACGGTACCGGTACCACTATTTGTATGTAAAATTCGGTAAAATACTGCTACCGTACCGACCCGAATATACAGGTACTGAAAACGCCAAAAAGTGAGTACCAAAAAAATTGGATACGGGAAATTTGATACCGGAACCAAGTACGAAATGCTCATCTCTAGTCCCTTTCTTCACTTGTGACATAACCGAAGTCCGATCCAAGATGTAAAGTCCAAAGCCTTCCACCTAAAACACATCAGCCAAATTTTAGAAAAAAAACACCAACTTTGACTTTTGACTTTTTAGTCAAACGAATCAAACTATTATTTAAATTGGTGTAAACTAACCATATAACCTCAATAACAATACAATCTGCTAAATTTCTTTGTGTTCGATAACTTTGGTATATCTTTGGAACTATTGTCGCAGCAGCATTAAGTTTGCTAACGGGTCGAGGTGAAACAAAGACGCTTGACCCAGGAGAAGTCAAACCACCAGTCTTAAGTTTCGACCTTTTGGGTTCTGATTTTTTGAAAACCTGAACCCTATATACAGAAAATTAAAGCCTCGTTAACACACTAAATCACAGAAAATAAAACCTCATTAATACACTAACTCTTATCAATGTCTAATAACCAATAACTTAATATATAGAAAATTAAAGTAACATTGCTTCGCTGCGGGTTTTGCTATTTAGATCTAATTAGTTCAAGCCAAAGAATCTACTTTAAGTATATGGGAAGTGCTGTAATGAAGATGTGCAAAAGAGTCCATATAATAGGAACCAACTCTTTACAACTCGTGCAGCTACAAAAGAGACCTACGAAAGAGTGCGTGTTTTTGATGTTATAGAGGAGCCAAGTCTTGCCAAAGTTGAAAACAAAAGAACTGAAAGATTTCAAAGGACACGTGAAAAATGACTGCAGTTACTTGTATCCGTAGGCGATCTTTGTGCATTTTCATTTGGATTCAAAAGCGATGTGGGTTTGTCTCTGTCTAGAGCGTAGCATTGATTCCAAGGCAAAAAAAGTAGTCCATCTATGTAAAAACAGAAAAAAAGGCTATCAAGAAACAAAACATGAGAGATTTGTCATAATGGCAAGTGTTAACAGCCATTGCAAACAAATTTGGTGATTCTGCTTTTGACAACAGTGCCATAATAAGTTCTAAAAATCACTTATAAGACCATAGGTAATGGTTAATGCCCACTAAGGGGCATTTTTCACCACATCATCATCATAATGCCCTTTTAAAAAAGGTGTAATGGTTAATGCCCATTTCATTTATTACTTTCCATTATTTTTCTTCTCTTTGGGCATTATTATAGAAATGCCCCACCCTCTTCATGCCCTTATAATGCCCAAGGGGGTGGTGTTGAGGGCATTATCAAACCTTTTCATGCCCTTATAATGCCCATTACACATGGTCTAAGTGCCAATAGTTTTCATAGACAACCTACTAAAACAAAATATTCTATTAAACACGGTTTTAATGTATGAATACTTTTTCTTAGTCAAATACCTGCAAATTAGACTGATGTGGCTAACTTAATGGTCCATATTGCCAATGTGTCATACCTAAGAAGTGGTATACCTATGCAAAGACATAAATTTTAATCAAATACCTGCAAATAAGAGTTGAACAGTAACCCCAAAGTGGTATACCTAAGAACATGAGCAAAGCGGAATCTTTTCTATAATCAATCTCTTCAGCTATGCATACTAAATCGTTGTCTTGATATAGTTCCAAATATCTATCCCATAATCTATATTGTGTAAGCGTGTTCAATAACTATGTTTAAACCTTTCTTACACTGAATTAGAAGGTGCTATAAACTTTTAAATTCCCTAAAATCATTCTTGAAAAAATCACCTTTATGTTCTTCCCATAATTGTGGACGAAAAAATATAAATGATTTATGAATTATACATACTTTATGAAGCACTAAATTAAGACCAATTTGTTCGACATACTTCAAATGGGAATCAAAGTGTTCAACTGCAATAGTTTTGACATGCTGGTAGTTACTACTATTAATTAAGTGGCAAAAAATATAAATGATTTATGAATTATTCATACTTTATAAGCTATTTCCAGGCATAAAGTGGCAAAATGGCAGGTAAAGTGAGTTGTATAATGAATCAAATTTCCTGGTAAGTTCCGGTACATGCCAAAATAGGTCAGCTTGGGCTGACCCGAAACATATTTTGCCATAAATTTCAAATTGTTAAAATGAAAATTAGCGTATCAATTATTGTTACAAAAATAATGCCATTTCAATAACGATCTAATATAATTAACAAAATGATTAAGGAGTTTTATAAACCAAAAATACACAATTTTTGACCCGTTTAACTGTGACTTGTTTTTTTATTTAACCTGTTTAGCTTGTTACTTTGTTTTTGTAATACGTAACACGAATCGAAAACCATCCACCACTTGTAGGCACAATGACCAAAGTGAAACACCATCTCTAAAACTTAACATGAATCGACCCATTCACCATTCCAGAATCCCTTTGTAGGCACAATGACTAAAGTGAAACACCCACCACTTTACACATACAAATGTAAGCGTCTGGCAGTCTGCTAAACCAAATTTTCTATTTATTCACATAACATATTTATCTTATCAGACGCATATGGCCATACAAGTATGAGGCTTTACACTTGGTGCTAGTGCTGACTGGTGTTGCATAAATAGAATGAAAAGTAAGGTTGACTACTGAAGGCAAAGATAATAACTAAATCAAAATTTTAGTATTAAAAAACTGACAACTAATGTAATTACCAAAGAAATCACTTGGTGCTTACCAAAGAAATTACAGAAAATAAAACCTCATTAACACACTAAATCACACATTTAACCCTATATACGCACATTAAAACTATCATAATGGGGTTAACGTGCAAACTGTATCAAACAGTAACCCCTAAATAAAATTATAATTTTTCAAAGATTTACAGTCACTGGATACATATTATCTAAAACACTGGAAACTTATCATTACACAACACAAAACTGTGAATACTCATAACTGAAATTAACAGAGAAAGTAGTGGAAATTAGGTTTAATTTCTCTATTAGATGAAACATAACGATTTGATTCGCAAATAAATCATTAAGAATAACACAAGTTATTTTGTATTTCAATAGTGTGAACAGAAATGAGGATGTGACTATAAGTATCATTCATTTGCTAAAACATGCTAGGTGGAAAAGACTTGAGAATGTGGTTGGTGATAGGGATGAGCTTGGTACCAACCGGCACCGAAAATACCGGTATCAAAGATCCCAAAAAATGGGCACTGGTACCGAAAATACCTGGTACGGTACATTTCGGTACCGGTACGAACCGATATTTGAATAAAAAATCCGGTAATTACCGGTGCCGAAAATGCAAAAGGTCAGTAGTACCGAAATTTGAGTCGGTTCGGGAAATTTCGTACTGGTTTCGAACTGGTACCCGGTACCATTTGCTCATCCCTAGTAGGCGAACTTCTAACCCATTTGGCTTCCTTAACCTGTTTTCTTTATAGCAAAACTTCTTTTTATGTTACTACTTTGACTCGTTAGAAATAGAATACCACTCAAAATGATCAAATTTCACTTTCCCATGTATGGGTTGAATTCACATCTCCGTTCCTAGCTAATGCCTAACAGTTTACATCCAAATTTGTAACTCAAATCTGTCTTTGACTTTCATTTGCAGATAATAAGTTTGACAAACCATGAGCCGGTGAGATTCTAGGGCTTCAAAAAGTTTATGCTTGACAAATGTACCATTTATCCACTCAATATTCATCTAAAATGTCAAACAGCTTATAAGGTATGTGTAATAAGAAAACATTAATTGATTTAACTTAAAAATTTCATAACAATTATATTGAAAACCCAGTATTAAAAACTTATTAGATGTTAACTTACTTCAATAGCTTGAAACCCTTGCTCAGCAACCCGTTTGATATAACAGATTCTGATAGGCGAATGGAAATTCCTGAATCAATAATATCACCATTCACAGACGCTTTAATAATTTCAACAAATCTAAGAACAACACACAACAAATATCTAGATCAAAATGTAGTTGAAGGTACCTGAGGGGAAGGATAGATAATCAAAATACACATTGGTGGCTATTTCTTGAACACACACAAAACAAAAATCTTGATCAACACATAGGAAAGAAGTAATGGTATGCAATTAGCAGAGCTGATTACAAAGAAAATTAGATTATAAAAAGCCATGTATTTTATAAAATGGAGAGCTTCTTACCTTTACCATTGCTAGTGTCCTTGTCACATCCACAAACACCTTTATGTCACATACGAACCAACATCTCAATCGTAGCAGTCACCTAAAATAAGATGTTCTTCAATAATTGATTCATGATAATAATCCTAAATCAAACAATCTATCAAATTAAACAATCTGGTATAGAAAACACATTGAATTAAAGAAGAAACAGAGAAAAATTACCCGTCAAAGAAGCCGGAGGCTGATAACTTCAGAGATATTAACACCCTTGCTTGACGTGGTATGTTTCAGTGATGGCACACAATAAGAAAGCGTTAATAGGGACCAAGAATGGAAGGGGTGATTCAAAAAAAATATCACATAAGAGAGATCTAGGGTTTCATTCTAAAAAACTGAACCGTATTTCTTAACATAAGCTCAAATACGTTTCAAAAACAATTTACATCAGCAAATATTAGAATAAATCATCTTCTGCGTATCAATATGTAACACCAAGAAAGTGCAATTATCGGGAAAAACAACGAAAAATCTAACCAACAACTAAATGACTTCATCTTCCAGACTAAATTAGTGCTTAAAAGGTTACCTGTAATCAAGTCAGATCGGCGATGCTCGTTTATTGCAGTTCCTCCTCCATCTTCTTCCGATTTCGCCTCACTCGACACCCGGTAAATTAGGGTTTCCACTCTCAATCTCATTCTCTTCCTCTTCTTTCACAGCAGTTTCAATCTGACTCTTAAAAAATCCCAACTGAGAAGCCCTAATAACATCATCGATGAATCATCGACTATCTTAACACTATTCTTATCACACAAACATACAATTAAATTAGACGCATATGAACCTAAAAATTCAAGAAAAACAAAATAATGAATCAGAGATCGATGAATTACCAGATCGGAGCACTAAATAAGTCCCTCAAGGTGAGAGTCGTTCTTGATATTTAGTCGGTGAAACTGAATGCGACCACTCCGTGGAAGAGAGTCCGATTCATTGAAGAAGCAATAGATGAAACAAACGACCCAGAGGATTGATTGAGAGATGAATCGGCAAGGTGAAATACAGATTTAGATCTAGGGTTTTTATTTGAAATAGGATTGAGAAAGGAAGTATTCATGTTTATGGAAACAAAAGATGAGATATAACGCAGTGTGAAGGAGAAAGAGCGTCTCTTATTTTGCCGCTCAAATGAAAAGAATATGTATCGTAAGAATCACACGTGGCAATTAGTGGATTAAAATTATGCCAAGTGGCACTAAGTTGTTTTGTTTTAATATAGATAATAGATTGGATAGTAATCAAAGCTAGAAGCATAAAATTTTAAACACCCGTTAAAATTGTGAATATTTATGAGAAACAAATGGTATATAAAAGTTAATAACTTCTTACATCACCAAAATCCGGGACAATAGATCTCCTTTGTTGCATCCTTTCATCATTCTACATGGATCTCACATGTATGAAGCAACTTGGTCACTTATATAATTAAGGGTGCAAACGAGCCGAACCGTGCCCAAGCTCGACCGCTCGATTAACTTGTCTCAGGCTCTCGGCTCGTTTACTATATCTTAATTAATATAATAAATAAAAATAATGGATTCGTTTATGCTGTCGAGTTTGGTAAATGAAGCTTGGGTTCAGGCTCGTTTATTAAACAAACTTATTTTTAGGTTCGGACTGTCTCGTTTACTAGACAAATTTAAATAAGGGGTAAATGTTATAAAATTAATAAAAACTAACCTTACACCAAGGCGCGACAAGGCTGAAGAGCTTCACATGCCAGGCTCGAGCTCGGGCTCGATAAATAAACGAGCTTTATTTTAGGCTCATGCTCAGCTCGATAAGGCTCGGCTTGTTTTGAACTTTTTCTCGAGCAGCTTTCGAGCCGCTCGGCTCGTTTGTGCCCCTAGTTCTATTCTACACAAAAGAACAAAATCAGGTGACGATGGTAAAACCAATTAACATAAACAACTTAAAACCCAAAAAAACAAACCTTGATAAATTCTTGAAATTTATTCTTCATACCCATGACACCACTTGTCATATGTGTTCACCATTTAATTAATGAAATGCTTCTAAATGAAGTAATTCTGCATTGCTAACAAGTTCGGTATGCAAAATATATTTAATTGAGAAAATGTATACATGATTTGGATTACATTATGATAGTTCTAGTGATGGTAAATAATATAAAGGAAAAGGACATCTATTATTCTATTGAGGGATTTCTTTCATATTAATGTCAAGTTATAAAAGTATTCCAACAACAAGATGTAAAAAAATTAATATTAGTTACTATACATGATTAAAAAAACACAAACAACAAATATGATAAAAATATTTACTAATGACTAAACTAGCTTAAAAGGAATAAATATTAGTAACAATCCCCTGAGCCAGAAAGTTAGAAGAGTTTAAACCCGTAAGCAAGAAATAATTACAGAAATATAGGCTCAGTGGTAGAGGATCCTGTACATTAATCTAATATTGTGAGAATGGTGAGAAATAATGTGGTGATTACAAGTGTCCTATATCTAAATTAATTTAAAAGGGTGAATTAGTAATTTTCTATTTCTTTCAATTAATTGATTAAAACCGCCACCCTTTATTATAGGAATTCGAATTTAAGAATTAATCTACGAATTTGTGGCATCTCGTTCACTGGTTATTAATTTTGTAGTGTTATATAATTCTGTAGTGCAACCACCATTCAGAACTGTATAGTGTTATATATTTTTATATAGTGTTATATAAGGTTACATGGTGTTATATGGTCTTATATAATGGTTTTTGGTGTTATATAATTCTGTAGTGCAACCACCAAAAAACACTATATAACAACATCAATTATTAATTCTGTAGTGCAACCACCATTCAGAACTGTATAGTTTTATATATTTTTATATAGTGTTATAGTGTTATATGGTGTTATATAGTGTTCTTTGGTTTATATAGTGTTATATGATGGATGCATAGTGTTATATAGTGTTATATTTTTCTGGTAGCATGTCTATGATGGATGTATAGTGTTATATATTGTTATTTAGTGTTACATAGTGTTATATGGTGTTATATGGCGTTACATAGTGTTATATGGTGTTATATAGTGTTATATAGTGTTATATGATTGATGTATATTGTTATATGATGGATGTATAGTGTTATACATTTCTTGTAGCAGTTACATATTTCTGTATTTTTAGAATTTAGGATCGATAGAATTTAGCAGTTAAATTTGAATCGCTAGAATTTAGGATTGAATCACTAGAATTTATGAGAGGTTACCTAATTTGAAACATATACAAAGACACTATTACCCCTACAATTTTCAAATCAGTCCATATAATTAAAACACAATTTATAATTTGGTCCCTATTGATCTCAACTATTAGATCAAAGATGTAATAGTTTAAAACACTTCTCACACTTTAGACACTTTGTACACTATCTCTACCCTAGGCTCAGTTAAGCAAAAATAATTAGTTATACAGGTAAAGTCTTAATGGATGGAGTAAAAAGAAATGCTTAATTTTCTAATTCTAAGTTTTCATACAATTAGTAATCTAAAAGTAGCACAATACAATTTGCACAAAGAAGACGGTCATGGAGCTAGTGGAACAGAGATAAACCATTTGAACAAATAGAAAGAAATGAAAAGAATGAAATGTACATGTATCCTGCTCATTTGGGGATTTAAGAGTTGCTCGAATGACAAAGGGTAGTGGCTTACTCCCATGAAACAAAAGGTCAAGGAGATGCGATTGGCAATGACCCATAGCTTTCAAGGAGAATTGTACATATGACAGCATGTTGAGTATTATTTAGTTATGACAAACTGCAGATCTCAAATTAGCTATTTTTAGTTTCAAATTAGTTATGGATTTAGCCATTTCAAGAAAAACTAGCATAACATACAAATATTAAAATTCTTAATCTAATTAATGACTAAATATAAATCAAGTAAAAGAACATTAAATACCCCATAATTGAATTTCATAATCCTTTTCAATTGAGCATCCATAAAAAGGCATTGTTATGTAATTTTAAAGATAGTTCTTTCTGCGTGTAGACAACAGTTTACCATTCAATGCGCAAAATATAAATATAGTGTTGGTTGAAGTATTTAATCGAACATTTGGTGTGCGTCTTCAACCTTTCAGTTTAAAACACCACCACAAGAATTATAAACCAAAGCTCTAATCTATTTACAAAATTCTATAACCAACATATATTTAAATAGAAATATTTCACGTTGGGCTCCTAAAAATACTCTAACTTCCAATAGTTAAGAATTGAGCTACACCTTAGTTGCATTAAAACTATTACAATTATACAGAATCAAGACATTAAAGTTAAAATCGCATACCAAACGACCTATGAATTCTAACTTTATAAATAGCTTTATGAAATCCTAACAGAAATAATTAAATCAAAATTTCAATACAAGTAAAAGGAAATGATATACCTTTCTTCCACAGATGAACATGTAGACCTTAATCTCCGTACTTTTTTTTATTTCTCAAAGTAGAAGAAACTCACTGTCATCTGAAACATAAATACCAGAATAAAAGAAACATTCAGGTTTTCAATATATAAACCAATGAAAGAAATTCATAAAAAGATAATCACCTATAACAGAGAAACAACGAATAGAGACACTCTTAACAATTGTTATCATTTGTGTGGAATTCGTGTTATATCCAATAGCGGGGTTAAGTGATACGTTAACACAAGCGATCAAGGATTAATTTCTTCTGCTGCCACACTCAAATCAACGGAGAAGGTGGCCTGAAAAAAAAAGAAAATAAAAATTGATGAACCCAACCCTTTTTTGTTAAATCCTTACACTGTTAGGCCCCTGGCCGGGTGGATATGCTTCAAATAATAGAGATATTTGAACGATGGTAATGGTGATTACAACAAAATGACAAACAATTGCAATTTTGGGGAAGAGCGACAACCACAAATCTGGGGAGTCTAGATGCAGTGGCGGTGGTTCTGCCTCTTCTTTTCTTTTTGCCAAATCTTCTTGCTAAAATGTGATTTGAGATGAATTTTGGGGGTGAGAAACAAAAGCGCCAATATGAATTTGATTTGGGGAGGAGCAGAAATAGTAATGAAAATGGGGAGGGAAATAATCAAATATAGGAATTAGGATTTAATTTTACTAAATAATAAAACGTAAAATAACTGTAAATGCACCAAAAGTTTGATAAATGTTGGATGCTGCTGAAGTTTCAACATCGAAGAACTAATTTTGTAATTATGTGAAAGTGTTACAAGTTTGGACAAGGGTTCTTATACATATGCGAACTTGTGGGTTTAGAATGTCAGTACTTGTGGTTCTTTTATATGGTGCGAATTTGTATTTTCTAGTTAATGGGCGTACTTATTTGTTAGGTACTGACTAGGGTTTCATTGTAAGGGTCCGTATTTAGTTGTGTATATATACTAAGTTTCTTGTACGCATTCAGTGACCAAGACATTCAATGAAACAGTGAAATTTTGGAGAAAACCTCTTGTGCAAACAAACCCTAACTTTGTGTTCTTCATTCAATCTGTGTGATTGTCGATTGTGAATACTCAGTGTATTCACTGCTCTCTCATCTTCTACACATTCTGTACTAGCTCTACATTGCGGTGTGAGGCACGCGGTGGTTTCCGCACATCGCATGTGTGTTCGATTGGTCCGGTTCATGTTTTCGTTGAAGGAAGGCGACCTTACAATAACGGTAAAAAAATCCCGAGTATGTGGATTTCTGCTAAGAAAGAGGCCCCTGTAAATTTCCTCACACACCCTATAGAAGGGGGGAAACATGCTTGTGTGGACCTTACGGGAGTTTCCCCTTTGGTTGGTTTAAGGGAAAACCGGGTGGGTAGCTGGCAAGCAGCAAGAAAGGCAGAATCAAAGCAAGTGGATAAGCACGTTAAAGCTTGCGCAGAAAACCAACATGTCTTTGTCCCTTTTTTCTTTGATACATTTGGTTCCCTAGCACCAGAAGCTATCCACTTCTTGACCAAGGTTCAATAGGTCATCCACCGAAATTGCTCAACCCTAGGGTGGTAGGGGTTTGTCTTTGGAAGGTTAGGGTTTGCAATTTAGAAAAGGGTGGTGGTGCAGCTTGTTGCCCGTCCACCTTCTATTTTGATGTAACTTGACAAGTTTTTTTTGGTGATCTAATGATATATTAAATAATTTGTTTTAAACTATGTTTTACCATTATTCATCACTATTAATAATATTTAACCTACAATGACTATATTTGGCCTTCTAAATTGAACATCATGTTCCTAAGTAAACATTTATGTTCTTAATTGAATGTAAGTGACTATAACAAAACATCAATGACCAAAACTAACAAGTAATGAACCTATATGATTATCTATTACATTAATCGACCAAAATTGGTTGTAGTTGACCACGAATAACTCTAATGGATCATCAACAGCCTAATGATTGGCCTTTAATGATGATAAATGAGCATCTGTGATCCTAGTTCATCGTCATTAGGCCTAATTGATCTCAAATATCATCAATGTCCCTAACTAAACATCATTGGTCTTAATTGAACATCAATGCCCAATTTTTGGTCTCTAAGACCATACGATATGGGGTTTTGAAATTGGCGTGAACCCCCCCCCCCCCCCCACCGCCCTGCAGGGTGGTGTGGGGCGAAGAGCGTGGAGATCTTCAATGGCGTGAAGGAGGGGGGAGTAAGGTGATGAGGTGGCTGCGAGTTATTGGTTGTTGTTGTTTGGTTGGACTTTAATTGTTGGTTGGACTTTAATTGTTTATTTTTTTAAATGCCCTCTTTCAATCCCATTTCACCCTGTGCTTGTTTTAAAACGTCCCTTGCTAATATGGCTGCCACGTGTCGCTTCATGCCCATTTTTCAAACTCCTCCACACCGTATAATCTAATAGTCTCTGGTAGTTTAGTCTCTAATAGTCACTTCTTTTATAGTCTTCGACCTCTTCAATTAAAGACATGTCAACCTGAACATAACCTATTTTTTAAACAGGTTGTTAACCCAAAATCTTGATTATTTTCATGCTTTGCTCATGTAAATAATGTTCTATTAAGGTAAATGATTGTTAACTATGGTTAATGTTGAATAAGGATTAATTGGGGTTATTCATTATTACATTTAGTCAAATCATGATCGTCCATGTTTAATTATGATTAGGGGTGCATACTAGTCTAGATGAGTCTGAGGTTGGGCTCGACTAGATTCGAGTTTTTTTTTTAAAGCTCGAGCTTGACTCTCTTATTATTTATTAACTTATTTATATTAATTATAATAATTTTAATTTTACATGTAATTTCTTTGTTTTTTTTAATTTCATAAATAGTAATTATTATTTAAATATATATTTAATATATTGATTAAAAATGATATAAATAATGGGCTTGTTTAGGCTTGACAGCCGACTCGAGCTCAATAAGCGAAGCTCAGGCTTGGGCTCACTTACTAAACGAGCTTGTTTTTAGGCTCAGGCTTGAGCTCGTTTAAGTGCGACTCGTTTTGAATCGAGCTCAAGTAACTCGCGAGTAGATCAACTAATTTGCACTCTGATTTATGATGAATGATGTTCTCTAACTATAAACAATATTGATGGTAATTTTAATATGAGCAGCTTACCCTCTATCTTCCAGTTTCAAGGATTCCTAATTAATCTTACCATTTATTATATTATAAATATTGTTTAAATATAAAATATCACCAATAAAATATTAGTAGTTTTTTAACTATCCACAAATAAAAAATTTCTATGCTTTTTTGCCCGTTTCATTGAATTACCCAAACTTTTTATAAGAGAGGGAATATTATCCATAAAGTATATCTGAAGAAACACTAGATAATTGACCGGAATCGAATTATCTAGGGGGTTTGGATCTGCATAAAAGGGGGTTGTTCTCTCTCTTTTGATTCGATGCAACTGACCTTCTTCTCCGGTAAACTCTGCAAAACAAAGCACCGTTAGCCTCGTCAAGGGGAGAAGAGGGGTTCTCTCCTTGACCCGACTCCGGCGTGAGAATAAGTATGTGTTTATGAAGAAGAAGAGGTATTGACGAAGTGTGTGTAACTTGAATTTCATACCTGAATTGTTCTCATATTAATAGCCGAGAGTTTTGGGCAGGAAAACTCGTTGGTGAAATGCTGACGGAAGATGCTAACCCCGTAAGCGGTTACATTTCCTTTCGTTAAGCTTCTCGATCCGACGTGAGTGCACACGGATCGCTCTTTAGATCTATGGCTGGGGGTTTGCCACGTGGAAAGTGATCAAGTGGAGGTTTCTCTCCAATTTCATGCCATCATCGTGATTTCAGGGATGCCTTAGGTGATGACACGTGTCCAGACGGTTGTAACCATTTAGTGGTGCACGATTGGGTCCTTCTAGAAGGTTATTGCGATAATCCTGTGTGACTCTTTATCGTGTGGCACCAGTTGGGTAAATAATATCCAAGTCTGGATATTATTAGGCGGAAGTGTTTAACTTAGGATTTTCATCCTTTGTTTATGGAGGAAAGCGCAAAGATTTATGATTTCCTTTTGGCACGCAAGTGTTGTCTGCTATCTGTCTCTTAAGCCTTCTTTGTAGGACCAGTGCGTGGCCGCGCAAGGTCAAAAAGGGCTGAAAGACAAGGTTGTGGTATGGTCCTAAGTACTTGTTACAAGGTTTTTGGGACCTTACCCCTTCAAGTCCCCCCAGTCTAGTGTTGCTCTTATGCAAGTAAGTGGAGCACTGGACTTATGAGAGGGAAATGCTTTTTGGCGCGAAAGTAGGGAATCTTCTATGAGAAGATATACTTTGCTTATCATAAAGATTTTGAAAATCTTTGACTTTAGATGGGGCTGGTACAGTAAGGACTGAGTGACAGGCTGTCACTGTCAGTTGTCCCTTACTGTCTGTGCTTTGCACGCGCGCGTGAACTCGCGTTTGTGTTGATTCTCACTCGCTCCTGTCGCTTGGGTAACTGTGATATCCGGAAAAGGTGTTATGGCAGTTACCGATGCTATTTATTGCAGTGAGTATATAAGTTTGTTTTAGTTGCCCCTTTCTATTAATCATTGCTTTGTTGAAAACTTTTCCCCTTCCTTTCTTCATTATCCATTAAGAAAAAAGTTGTTATTTCTTCCTCCAAAGTAAAAAATGTTGGAGGAGAGAAGAAAGGTATGCGCCGTTCCTCTTACTCCTGGTGTGATTATGTGGTGGTTTCTAACTTTTTGGAGGGTCTTGCGCCTGCAGTTACTGTTAGGAGGCCGAAACCTGAACCGAGAGATACTGCTGATATCCCTCCATCCAACTCAGATGATCCCATTGACTTGGAGTCCAGTCCTGAACACTTGGTGTGAAAGAAGGCGGGTAAAAGGAAACAGACTGATGCTGAAGCTGAGGGTCAGCCCTCAAAGAAGATCCAGAGGAAGAAAATTACCAGGAAAGGCAATCTGGACGCTTTTATTTCTGATTCTGTTCCTAGTAAGTGTTACCTTTGCTTCTTTTCCTTATGCGCATTAGATATTTACAGACTTTGTTGTTTTTTCAGAAGTCCCTGTTTCTCCTGTTCCCACAGAGCCGCAACCTGTGGTTAATGAAGAACTCCCACCTTCTCCTCCGCGTGCTTCCGTTACTGATCAGTTAGAGACTACGAAGGTTCCTGATGGTGGCGTGGAGAAGACTGTTGAGGTTGACAAGCCTGTTGCTGTAGAAGTTGAAAAGGTTGTTCGTCCGGGAGTTGTGGATGGTGTTGGTAATCCACGAACTCCTGAAACTGTTGCTCAAGACTTGGAGAAAGAAAAAACTGCTGAGAAGACTCCTGCTTCAACTTTTTCTCCCAAACCTTCTGATGTTTTGCCTGAGCGTGTTGAGAAGGTTACTGTTGAGGAGCAAGGCTCATTTTCTGGTGCTGGCAAAAATTCTCCAATCCGCCCAGAGGAAACCCTGGGGGATTACTATTACAGAACTTATTCGGAGAAAGACGCTTCCGAGCTTCATGCCCCTGTTTGGAATTTGAAGAAAGGTGATACTTTCTCGGATTGGCGCGTGTGCCGAGATTGGTTGCAGGGGATATTTCCGCCTGGGGAGATCAAGTTTCAAGAAAGCCGGCTTCATGAACAAACTTATCATGCTTACCTTGAGGAGACTGCTTCTTATGTTTCTACCACTCATCGTATAGCGCGTGAGTGGCATAGTATGCATAAGGATTGGGAGGCTTTCAGGGTGTTACAGAAGAAGTTTGCTAATGATGAAAAGCGCTTGGCTCAATTAAAAGCTAAATTGGAAGCTGATCAAGCCAAGTTTGAGGCTGATCGTAAAACTGAGGAGTGGTCTGTTGTGAGTTGGAAGAGGAAAGCGGAAGCCGAAGTTGCCCTCCTTTTCGAAGAACGCAAAAACTGGAAGAAAATTTGCGAAAAAGATAATGCTGAGAAGGTAAATCTCCGCAATGTCATCAATAATCTCAAGGCTGAGATTGAAAAACTGAAGAAACAGGATGCGGAGGTAGAAGAGTTGAAAAAGGAGAAGGCTGATGCAGAAGCTGCGCTAGAAGAAGCGCGTTTTCATAGGGAGCGCAGTGAGCAACGAGAGGTACAAGCTTGTGCCACTCTTGCTCTTAGAGATAAAGAGTTAGAAGAACTTACTGCTTTGCTTTTTGACCAGGAACAACTTAAAAAGGATCTGGAACTTGGGCATTCCGAAAAGGCTGAAACCTCTTGCCGTTTGACTGAAACCGAAGAAAAATTGGAAAATTCTGAAACGACGCGGGCCACAGCGGAAAGCGAGCTTGAACCTTTAAAGAGTGATATGGCGTGGCTGAAAGATCGTGGAATTGCCTGTGTAAGTTGCTTCTTATTTTTTGTTGCGGGAATGTTTTTGTGCCTTCTTGTTATTTACCCTTTCTTATTTTCATAGGTTGCTGAATCAGTGTTGAATTCTGAGGAGTTGGATAAAACCGTTGCGCGTTTAGTTGTTGCTGCGCGAAAGGACGGGTATGCCCAAGGATACGCTGAGTGTTCTCAGCATGTGAATAGCGCTTTGAAGGTTGATTGGGATATTAGCAAATCCACGACTTATGGCGTTAACACTGGTGCTGCGCTTACTGCTTTGAAGGCAGAATTTAACAACTTGCAGCTTCCCGTTATGGATCTTATAAATGTTGCGCTGCAATCTGATGATCACGTGGCACAACTAAAGGAAATCTTTCCGGATGAAGGTGAATATTTAGTGTAGGTTCTTTTGAAATTGTATTGAACAATTTTCTTTAATATTTGGGATGTATATCCCTTTCTTTGTTGGTGCGTTGTTGCGCAAGTAACTAAAACACTGCCGTGTTTGATAGTTTTTAAGGCGTATTTGTACGCCGAGAATAGTATGTCGTGTGTTTTTAGTTTACAATATTTTGCATGAATACAATTACTTTGATTGAGTAAGGCGAATGAAGTTGGTATAAAGCTCATGTGTGAACTTATGGTCGTTTGTGACGTAATCACTGACCGTTCATGAGGCTTTATTTTGTAATTACCATAATGTTTTTGCGCTTACTAAAAGAAATTGCATGCACTTTGTAAGAAAAACACAAGAATAATAGAAACTTTGCTTGTTTATTTCGGGGTAGGGCACAAAGGCCATTACAAAGTTTGCTAATAAATATACGAGACTTAACTTACTCTATTCACCCGCTTTGTCTTGATAAATCGTGTCTTTCTGCGCGGAGACCATAGAGTTTCTTCTTAGTTTTTCGCCCTTTTGCTCTGGCCTTCCTCACCTCGAGTTATCTGCTTTATTTCCTTGCGCACGTTTTGTAGCAGATGTGTTAGCTCGCCGCTTTTAAGGGCTTTCTCAATCTCGGTGCGCAAGGTAATGTAATTGTTGGTGGTATGGCCACTGTCCTTGTGATATTCGCAATACTGGGCTGGGTCTTGTCCACGCTTGTTTTTCATGGGGATCGGTGGGTTGAACTGATAATCTTTAGTGCTTAAAACTTCCGCGGGGGTTTTAGTTAAGGGAGTCCATTGCCTCTCCCTGTTCTCCTATTTGATTTCCCACTGCGCGGCAAGTTTATTGATCGTTGCCCGAGCATCCTCAGATGAATGGTTTCCCGAGCCAGAATCGCGCCATCCCTTCTTAAATTTTCTTCCGCCCCTTGAGCCTAAGTCGGAGGGTCGGTTATGTGGTGGTGGCGGCCTATTAGTGGTAAGGTTCTTTTCTGTTTGTGCGTAAACCTTAGCTGCTGCCATCACTTTCTCCCAGCTCTTCGGGAGGCCTTCTGTCCCAGACAGGACCTTGATCATATCATCGCATCTGACCGCATATTTGAACTGTGCGCGAATCAGCTCAAGTGGTCATCTGGGTCTGTCAGCCCATTAAATTTACCCACGTTGGACGGTAGTTTAGCTTTCTCAAGCGGAGCCAAAACTATTTCCATGATGAACTTTGAATTTTCCGCTGCTTCCGCAGGGCGGTAAATCAAATCATAGTTGTGTTCAGCCTCGGGGTTGTAAACCGCACGGGGTTTACACTTGTTATAGTTCAACCGACTAAACACACTGACGTTGTCACTTATGCGATAGGTTGGATCATCTTCACTGGTGTAGGTATTTCGTTGAGAACCCAACCTACTGTGAACTGATGCTCTCCGATGGGAATGTGACTCATCTCGATGCTCTCGTCGACGACTCCCAGATTGGGTATACTCATATCTCGACGGAGATCTGGAGTATACCTCTGTGTCTTCGATGTGAGACGGGCCCTCACGTTGAGAAGCATGAGCACGAGATCCTGGCCTTCGCGACTGAGTTTGAGGAGCAGTATGTGCACACAGCTGTGTGTATACTGCATTTAGTGCCCCTTGAGACCTGACGTACCAGGAGATTGGAGTTTCTCCTGGAGGCAGAATTGAGTGAACAGGGATTTCTGGCTGTATCCCCGGAGTGATAGGTTCATTCACACGATTGGATTGCACCTCGTTGTCATCCGAGGCATCCTCTGGAATTCCTTCAACCTGAAAGTTGTTTCCGACATTCGGCCGAGGGCTGGTTTGCCGATGTGACGACGTTTCTTCCATATGCAAATGGAATCAACAGGGTAGATCAAAAAATGAGACAAAATTGGATGAGACAGAGAAATCGGTGGGCGCCAATGAAGAAACACTAGATAATTGACCGGAATCGAATTATCTAGGGGGTTTGGATCTGCATCAAAGGGGGTTGTTCTCTCTCATTTGATTCGATGCAACTGACCTTCTTCTCCGGTAAACTCTACAAAACAAAGCACCATTAGCCTCGTCAAGGGGAGAAGAGGGGTTCTCTCCTTGACCCGACTCCGGCGTGAGAATAAGTATGTGTTTATGAAGAAGAAGAGGTATTGACGAAGTGTGTGTAACTTGAATTTCATACCTGAATTGTTCTCATATTTATAGCCGAGAGTTTTGGGCGGGAAAACTCGTTGGTGAAATGCTGACGGAAGATGCTAACCCCGTAAGCGGTTACATTTCCTTCCGTTAAGCTTCTCGATCCGACGTGAGTGCACACAGATCGCTGTTTAGATCTATGGCTGGGGGTTTGCCACGTGGAAAGTGATCAAGTGGAGGTTTCTCTCCAATTTCATGCCATCATCTTGATTTCAGGGATGCCTGAGGTGATGACACGTGTCCAGACGGTTGTAACCGTTTAGTGGTGCACGATTGGGTCCTTCTAGAAGGTTATTGCCATAATCATGTGTGACTCTTTATCGTGTGGCACCAGTTAGGTAAATAATATCCAAGTCTGGATATTATTAGGCGGAAGTGTTTAACTTAGGATTTTCATCATGGAGGAAAGCGCGAGGATTTATGATTTCCTTTTGGCGCGCAAGTGTTGTCTGCTATCTGTCTTTTAAGCCTTCTTTGTAGGACCAGTGCGCGGCTGCGCAAGGTCAAAAAGGGCTGAAAGACAAGGTTGTGGTATGGTCCTAAGTACTTGTTTTTATTTTCGTTTTTTGAGATTTAAATGTCAGTTTTTTCGTTTATTAATTTCTACAACTTAATTATACATGAAATACTTTTATTTTACCAACTTATACGTATTATACATAAGCGTACGTACATGTATACCATTAGGATTGATGACTTAAAACTAGCTTGTATCACTTTAAAATGTATGTATCAGTGTGTTC
The DNA here is from genome assembly GCA_030545235.1 of Helianthus tuberosus. NCBI lineage: Eukaryota > Viridiplantae > Streptophyta > Magnoliopsida > Asterales > Asteraceae > Helianthus > Helianthus tuberosus. The sequence goes on along the minus strand of CM060361.1, from coordinate 96,395,554 downwards.
ATGTATACACCAAGACTCATACATACATATACACATATGCAAAGACGTATACATGCAAAATAAATGTACTATCATATAATAATTGGCATTATAACCAATAATAACAATAATATAAAAGTTTTGGTCAGAAAATGGTCGGAAATTTCCGACCAGTTTCCGACAATATGTGGAGTTTCGTCGGAAATTTGTCGGAACTTTCCGATCATTTTCTGACCAAAATTGTTTTTATTTTCGTTTTTTGAGCTACAAATGTCGTTTTTTCATTTATTCTTTTCTACAACTTAATTAAACATGAAATACTTTTATTTTACCAACTTATACGTATTATACATATACGTACGTACGTGTATACCATTAGGATTGATGACTTAAAACTAGCTTGTATCACTTTAAAATGTATGTATGTGTGTGTTTATGGATACACCAAGACTCATACATACATATACACACATGCAAAGACGTATACATGCAAAATAAAGGTACTATCATATAATAATTGGCATTATAACCAATAATAACAATAATATAAAAGTTTTGGTCGGAAAATGGTCGGAAATTTCCGACAATTTGTTGAGTTTCGTCGTAAATTTGTCAGAACTTTCCGATCATTTTCCGAATAAAATTGTTTTTATTTACGTTTTTTGAGCATTAAATGTCAGTTTTTTCGTTTATTATTTTCTACAACTTAATTAAACATGAAATACTTTAATTTTACCAACTTATACGTATTATACATATACGTACGTACGTGTATGTCATTTGGATTGATGACTTAAAACTAGCTTGTATCACTTTAAAATGTATGCATGTGTGTGTTTATGTATACACCAAGACTCATACATACATATACACACATGCAAAGACGTATACATGCAAAATAAAGGTACTATCATATAATAATTCGCATTATAACCAATAACAACAATAATATGAAAGTTTTGGTCGGAAAATGGTCGGAAATTTACGACCAGTTTCCGACAATTTGTTGAGTTTCGTCGGAAATTTTTCGGAACTTTCCGATCATTTTTCGACTAAAATTGTTTTTATTTTCGTTTTTTGAGCTTTAAATGTCAGTTTTTTCGTTTATTCTTTTCTACAACTTAATTAAACATGAAATACTTTTATTTTACCAACTTATACACATTACACATATACGTACGTACGTACATGTATACCATTAGGATTGATGACTTAAAACTAGCTTGTATCACTTTAAAATGTATGTATGTGTGTGTTCATGTATACACCAAGACTCATACATACATATACACATATGCAAAGACGTATACATGCAAAATAAATGTACTATCATATAATAATTGGCATTACAACCAATAATAACAATAATATAAAAGTTTTGGTCAGAAAATGGTCGGAAATCTCCGACCAGTTTCCGACAATATGTTGAGTTTCGTCGGAAATTTGTCGGAACTTTCCGATCATTTTCCGAACAAAATTGTTTTTATTTTCGTTTTTTGAGCTATAAATGTCGTTTTTTTTCATTTATTATTTTCTACAACTTAATTAAACATGAAATACTTTTATTTTACCAACTTATACGTATTACACATATACGTACGTACGTGTATACCATTAGGATTGATGACTTAAAACTAGCTTGTATCACTTTAAAATGTATGTATGTGTGTGTTTATGTATACACCAAGACTCATACATACATATATACACATGTAAAGACGTATACATGCAAAATAAAGGTACTATCATATATTAATTGTCATTATAACCAATAATAACAATAATATAAAATTTTTGGTCGGAAAATGGTCGGAAATTTCCGACCAGTTTCCGACAATTTGTTGAGTTTCGTCGGAACTTTCCGATCATTTTCCGACCAAAATTGTTTTTATTTTCGTTTTTTTGAGCTATAAATGTCAGTTTTTTCATTTATTCTTTTCTACAACTTAATTAAACATGAAATACTTTTATTTTACCAACTTATACGTATTATACATATACGTACGTACGTGTATACCATTAGGATTGATGACTTAAAACTAGCTTGTATCACTTTAAAATGTATGTATGTGTGTGTTTATGTATACACCAAGACTCATTCATACATATACACACATGCAAAGACGTATACATGCAAAATAAAGGTACTATCATATAATAATTGGCATTATAACCAATAATAACAATAATATAAAAGTTTTGGTTGGAAATTTCCGACAAGTTTCCGACAATTTGTTGAGTTTCGTCAGAAATTTGTCGGAACTTTCCGATCATTTTCCGACTAAAATTGTTTTTATTTTCGTTTTTTGAGCTTTAAATGTCTGTTTTTTCGTTTATTCTTTTCTACAACTTAATTAAACATGAAATACTTTTATTTTACCAACTTATACATATTACACATATACGTACGCACGTACATGTATACCATTAGGATTGATGACTTAAAACTAGCTTGTATCACTTTAAAATGTTTGTATGTGTGTGTTCATGTATACACCAAGACTCATACATACATATACACATATGCAAAGACGTATACATGCAAATTAAATGTACTATCATATAATAATTGGTATTATAACCATTAATAACAATAATATAAAAGTTTTGGTCAGAAAATGGTCGGAAATTTCCGACCAGTTTCCGACAATATGTTGAGTTTCGTCGGAAATTTGTCGGAACTTTCCGATCATTTTCTGACCAAAATTGTTTTTATTTTCGTTTTTTGAGCTATAAATGTCGTTTTTTCATTTATTTTTTTCTACAACTTAATTAAACATGAAATACTTTTATTTTACCAACTTATACGTATTATACATATACGTACGTACGTACGTGTATACCATTAGGATTGATGACTTAAAACTAGCTTGTATCACTTTAAAATGTATGTATATGTGTGTTTATGTATACACCAAGACTCATACATACATATACACACATGCAAAGACGTATACATGCAAAATAAAGGTACTATCATATAATAATTGGCATTATAACCAATAATAACAATAATATAAAAGTTTTGGTTGGAAAATGGTCGGAAATTTCCGACCTGTTTCCGACAATTTGTTGAGTTTCGTCGGAAATTTGTTGTAACTTTCCGATTAAAATTGTTTTTATTTTCGTTTTTTGAGCTTTAAATGTCAGTTTTTTCGTTTATTATTTTCTACAACTTAATTAAACATGAAATACTTTTATTTTACCAACTTATACGTATTATACATATACGTACGTATGTGTATACCATTAGGATCGATGACTTTAAACTAGCTTGTATCACTTTAAAATGTATGTATGTGTGTGTTTATGTATACACCAAGACTCATACATACATATATACACATGCAAAGACGTATACATGCAAAATAAAGGTACTATCATATAATAATTGTCATTATAACCAATAATAACAATAATATAAAAGTTTTGGTCGGAAAATGGTCGGAAATTTCCAACCAGTTTCCGACAATTTGTTGAGTTTTGTCGGAACTTTCCGACAATTTTCCGACCAAAATAGATTTTATTTCGTAGTTTGAGCTTCAAACGTCGTTTTTTTCGTTTCTTCTTTTCCACAACTTAATTTTACATGAAATACTATTATTTTAACAACTTATACGTATTATACATATATGTACATACGTGTATACCATCGAGATTGATTACTCAAAACTAACTTTTATAAGTATGCATGTGTGTATTTATGTACACTATCGGAACCCATTACTTAAACGAGTCTTTTATTATTCTATAAGTGTATATATATATATACATATATATCTATGTGTGTACACCGAGACAATTACATACTTATACACACATACACACATATATATATATATATATATATATATATATAGACACAAGCAAATACATTTACAAATAAACATATACCTTCACAAGAATAAATAACAAAAGAATAAAGGTTTTAGTCGAAAAATGGTCGGAAATTTCCGACAACTTTCCAACCAATTTTTTTTCTCTTTATTCTTTGTTTTTATTGTCGGAATTTAGTCGGAACTTTCCTTCAAGTTTCCCACGACTTTTTTCTTTGTCGGTAAACGGTAGGAGTTTAGTTGTTAATATTAGGCATTTATTTTGGTCGGAACTTTGTCGGTAAGTGGTCGGAATTTCCGACTAAATTTTTTTAGTCTGAAATTTTCGTAGGAAATCCTCAGTTTTCTAGTAGTGTTTGTTTATGGAGGAAAGCGCAAGGATTTATGATTTCCTTTTGGCGCGCAATTGTTGTCTGCTATCTGTCTCTTAAGCCTTCTTTGTAGGACCAGTGCGCGGCCGCGCAAGGTCAAAAAGGGCTGAAAGACAAGGTTGTGGTATGGTCCTAAGTACTTGTTACAAGGTTTTTGGGACCTTACCCCTTCAATATCCCTATGACTAATATTTTATATTTTTTAGCAGTAATATGAATTTTGAAGATATTTTGTAAAAAATACATTTATTTGCTTTTTACCTCTAAGAGGAGGAATAATATGGATTAAGATGACAATAAGAGATGACACGCGTATATTGACGGTGTCTTATTTTTCTTTTATGACACTAAAATAATGACACACAAAAATGTGTGTCATAAATTTATCAGATTTTATAAACCATGACGTTTTTTATGACTCCATCCAAGACTCATAGACATCGTAGACGGTCGAGAAGTGACAGCTATCGAGAGCTAGCTTTGTCACGGGTATGGCTCAATGACCCGATTGATGGTATTATTTTTTTAGTCAATTAGATTTATATGTTTGTGAATTTATAGAGGTTTAATTAATTAATTGATTGATTAATTGTATTAAGAATTTAAGAAGAAAAATAAGACTGTAAGTTCACCAAATTTTAACTAATCAAATAAATTTAATGGATTAAGCTAGAATAACTATTTAGTGGCATAATATATAAAAGTTTAAAATAATTTTATTAAATAAGTGTAGATTTATAAAAATCAAAGTAGAATTTTATGGAAATAACTTTTATATAGTTAAATTAGTGTTTTCTGTTTATATTAATTTAAAAGAAAGAATAAAAAACTTTAAAGTTTATTACGTATAACTCTTTAGTTTATAAATAATATAAATGTTTTTATAACTTTTTTAACATTAAGTTATACATAGGGTAAAATAATATAAGGCAAAATAAATGTCAACTACGATCATCTAGTGAGCAAATAGGGTAAAATCACAATTCATGGTATAGTAAGTATCATAAAGCAATTGTATAACTCAAACAAGCAAATAAGTTCTACATTGAAACCTTTGTCGACTTGTATTAAAATCGGTTTCTATCATTCCCAAAGGAATTCCCCCTAAAATGGCCAATGATTAGTAATGGGATGTCAGACTAATAGACCTATCATATGCTCCCTTTCGGCTTCTACAGAATTAATGAATGTACGTGGGTATGCAGGTGTTTAGCAAGTAAGCACATAAGATAACAAATAATTATAAAGTCAGAATGTGCAAGTAGGTATGAAAAAGTAGTAGTGTCTGTGTTTTGGTATAATCACATGTAACATCCCAAAAGTGTGTAAAATATAGTAAACCGAGAACTATGGTGTCACACCTTGATTTCCTGGTGGGCTCGAACTTGGGGTTTATGCATGATGATTGCTACAGATATTCACATGTAGCACAGCGGAAGTCATAGGATTATTAAATAATATTATAAAGTACAAATGTCCAAAATGTTCAAAATAAATATATACAGATGGAAAGTTTACTAAAAATCCACAAGCGAATCGAAAATAACAAAAATGAATATTAAGACTACTAGGCCATGCATGGAGTCAAAATTTCCAATATGCATATACCGAGCAGCTCCAGCCGATTCCGTATTTGCTAACCTATGCTTAGTCTTTTGAAAATACGCCAGCTTTCGCTGGTAAATACAATTAACCGACACGTTTTGAATATCTTTTCAAAATCATTTTTTTACCATAAGGTATATCATTTTCATAAATAACTTGGGACAAAGTGATATCTCTTGTTACTAGTATTATGTGCTCGTCAATACATATGGGGCCTGGAACTAATCTCCGATATATAATTAACTGACACACCACTTTTCAATAAAAAAATAATAGCATTAGTGTCTGTCAGGTGTATGTCTACACCCCGAGCTTAGGTTGTTGCCACTTGCAATTAAATGAGCCGTGGATATCCAGGACACCGTCGCATTAACCCTCAATGTATGAGTATTCGAGCATAACAGATTAAAACAAGTTATTTGGATTTTGGACATCATTCGTCATTGATCTCATACCCGACCAAGCGGCTAATGTCGTATCCAAAGCCCGTATAGGGAAAATATGCTAAGAGTATTTACATGAGCTTATCATTACCAATCAAAAATATTTTAAGCACAACTGTTAATCGAAACAATTAATACATGTGTAATTTACTAGAGGCTCCTAGCCTGGAATGGACGGAACTATGATCCGTTAGAATGTTAACAGGTCTTATTTAAGTCATAAGACTTGGACCGGTTAACTTATAATAAATTCGCAAGGTTCGCTAGATTAAGAAGAGACCGGATGGAATGTGGTTTGCACATTCATGAGTATTATGACTCGTATAATATGGGTCAAACAACTATACATTCTGATTAGAACTGATTTGGAAAGGTTTTGACCCGATTCAACTAACTTATATAAACTATGTTAAATAAGTCAACTGTACGCGCATAGGCGGTATCGGGTGATCAGATGGGTCTATGGTAAGTCCAATATGCCAAAACATGTTTATTATGTTGCTACATCAGTTTATAACTTAGATTATATATTCATCATGTTTCAAAATCAATTTATGCACAAAAGGGCATTTTAGGCATTATTTAGGCATAATATAAGGACTTTGTATAAAAACCTGACAAATGATATGATCAGAAGGTATAACCCTTAGGGGTTATTCCCTACGATAATACGATCATATTACAACTTCAAATCAGTATCTAAACTACCCTAAACGAGTCCGAATCGAAAGTCAAAGAAGAAGTCAAACTGTTTGACTTTCCGTTGCGAACCTAGCTCTAAGGAGGAAATACCGGGTTGGACATGATCTAACAAGTCCTAATATGTTATATAAACTATTATAGTGTCAAAATTAAGGTTTCGATACTTAGAAGTACATTTAACGTTAATTACGAAAATCTGCGTTTTTGACTTTTAATAAATAAATTTTGACCTGTCATTTGACCAACTTAACGTGATCTTCAGAAGGTTCCCTCATAGGGGATTAACACCTACATTATTACGATCATGTAACAATGTTCAATTCGATGATTGGCTTGACCGAAATAGTCATAACCGAAAGTCAAAGCAAAAGTCAATCTACTTGACTTTCGGCTATTAACTAGCCTAATAAATGAAACAAGACTGAGTATGAACACTTACAAGTGTTCAAGGAAGACTAAGCTTTAAGTCTGAGGCCTCTGCAAGTAGAAGCATTCTCCAAAGATGAGAGAATGAAAGAAAGATAGGTGCAAGTCTTGAAAGTGCACTTGGATCACCTATTTATAGCAACTTTGGAGCTCCCAAATGATGCTAAGTGTGATCAGAGGTGTTTAGAGAAGGATTAGCGTCATTACACATGTCCAAAGCAAGAGCTAAAGGGAAAAATTCGCGACAAAATTGGCAGGGACACCAGCTGCAGTTGCCAGATGTGACAACCCTCGCTAAACCAGGTATCCGTACGACTTAATTAATAATTAATTACTGCTTAATTACTGTGCTTGCTTGAACTTGTGAATAAACTGCTACTTGAATACTGATACATGTACTTACTTGCATCATACTTTACTTACCGTCACTACATTATTTACATGCTGAACCTTAGTGACAAACATGATGCACAAAAGCACAGTAGCACAATAAACGGAATACCTACTTGACATGCTGATAAAGCCATCATCAGGCAGACAGTGCCTCTAAGGCCTGTATGAGCCAGAAATATTTTACTACACTAGTGGTGAGTGTAGGGATACAAGGGTTGTAGAACTGCGTCTCTAGGAATAAGTTACAATGACTGGATGTGCCTAAAACGTGCTCTAAGCACAAAATTCAGCACTTTACTTAATAATTCAGCTTTTAGCTAACTAATAAAGTGCCAAAACATGAGAAAAATATTACTAGACACTTTCCAAATTGTCAGAAATAAGTTGTGTCACTAAAAAGGGTATTAACGACACTTTAAAGCTTGTTTAAGCACATTAACGGATTACTATCCAACCAAACAACCGGACTATACCCGGAACTTGAAAATATTGTCATTCTCATTATTTATGTTTCTGAGCCAGTTAGGGTCCCTGAATACCCTAACACCCGTCATAACACACTACACACTAGTAACCGGGTTAATAACTTAACTAAGTTAACCTAACTACTAATCTAACTAATGGTTAGAAATGGACTAGAACCCCCCTCCCTTTAGGAACCGTCCCCATCTAGGGGACACACATGGTACAATGTTGATTATTTTAATCCCTATGTTTAATATCTAAATGACATTGCATCCAATGGATAAAGAACTTGCAATTGCCTATAAGATCACACTTATGCACCATGATCATTCACTTAACTTTACACCACTCAAACACTTTCTCTCCCTCTCTCAAAGGCTTCGGCCGAACCCCCTATATCCATCCATCAATTCTTTCAAGCTTGATCATCACATTCCAAGATCATTCTAGTATCAAGGATCGCATATAAGGAGTCTTGGTGCACTCGGAGCTTGAAGGACCTCACTCTCTTGCTTTTATCCACCCTATTTGCGCTTAGATTCTTCCCTAGCCTCGAGCTAGTGGTTTGTTACTTAAATCACCTACTCGAACTATTTTGAAGTGGTTAATATGTTTTGTAACGGTTAAAAACTCGTAAACATACAAGTTGAAGCTTAAAAGTTTACTTAAAACACTAAAAATGTTGGTTAAAAGCACATATGTTGTGTAAAACTTGTAGTATTTGATTTGTGTAATTATTTGGACCCGATCTATGTTGTGGTAGCTCGGATCGTCATTTAACCCGGGTTGGTCATGATCATAGATCATGACATAAGGTTGTTTTGGAAGTAATAAGGGTTAAAGGATGAAACTCTACCACACACGAATCATGAACTTGTGTAAAAGCGATTTAGCTTGTGAAATAATGTTTAAAACTAGTAGATCTACGGATCTACAAGCGGTATTTTCAAAGAACCAAATATCAAAGAAATCATATTTTCTAAAGACGGATCTTACACTAACACGAATGATTTTTAGAGCACACAAGTGTGTAAACACTTGTGTAACACACACTTTCAACAAGATAACTATTTTTGAAAAAGATGACGAGAAGTTGTAAAGATGGAATTTCTTTAAAAACGGGGTTTTTACGAAAACGGATTGATTTATATAAAGATCCACTAAAAGTAATGGAATTTACTTTCTATTCTCGGATAAAACGCAAGTTCATGTAATTTATGCGATATACCTATTTATTTACTAGTTTGTTGTTTTGGACATGGTTTTGGTTAAATAAGGAAATTGTTGATTTGGTTTATAAAAGAAAATGATGCGCTTGAAAGCGTGGCCACCTCCAGTTACAGAGGAAACTCTGGCGAAATTTTTCCAAAAAAAGCCTAACACTTAGAAATATTTTCACTATGAGTGTTAGAAATACATTTTGACTTGTTTTCAAATTATAGATTTCGCCACGACTTATTTACAAAATACCGGAGGTGGGATTTCACAAAACAAAACGTGATACATATATATATTTAGTATATATTTTTCACAACATCACTTGTATAAGTGTTTATGATTATTTTGTGAACTACGTAAATATTATTTTTAGGGTAAAATTAATATTACTGAGTATTATTTTGGGAAAATCACATGTATTAAAGTATAATATTTTTGAGAAGAATATTTATATTTTGAAAGTTGGAAATAAAATATATTTTAAGTGAGACTTAATAATATATTTCGAAATTATACGAACACACATGTATTAAATCCCCCATCCTTGGGAAGGAAAAATGACTACCAAGTTTATATAGAATGTAAACACGAAATAGTTGCCTAACTATTTCCTAAAAACTTAAACCATAAAGCTAAGGCACGGCCTTCCGTCTAATAGAATTAGTACGTGTAGGTCGTCATACAGCTGTTTGATTTGGAGGCATACTTGGTAGAGACGCACCACGGTGAGTTCATGTCCCCCTTTTCTCTAACTGTTTTCAGTTTTCTTAACTACGGGGGTGAAATACATGTTACTTCGATTACAAGTACTTTATACATGGTATGGTTAGCGTAAGGAGGTTTACTACTTAGATCATGTGAGTGGGTAGGAGCAATATGAGGCCATTAGTCCTCATGGCAGGACCGAGGGACAGGAGCGGTAGATCTATCTGGGTGTAGCGAGCCTAGCCCCAGGCCAAACTAGAAACGGACCTCGGGGTGACTTTGTCCACATACTAATGCCGTGGCGAAATCTGCTAGGTTTGAGTCTCCCTACTTGCACTTCACATATATCAGTGGCCTTGCAAACCATTGGTGATCTCAATTCCCTTATTTGCTACATACCAAGACTATTTTTATACTCACAAAGGTTTATTTACTCACTTACACATGAACTCGCTCAACATTATTGTTGATTTTTCAACTTACATGTATTTCAGGGAATTAAAGGATCTGGCGCGGTATGACGTGTTTTCCCGCTGCACTAGTTACGAGGTCATCCGGGTTTGGGGAATGTGACTCTTTCCTGGACAAGTCACAGTCCTTAAACTATGCTTATGTTATGTTGAGTTTGTTGAACAATGTTTATGTCGTTAGAATGTGTTTCCGTTAAGACAATGTTATTGTATTTGGTTTTTAAAACTTAATTAAATGGATGATCTTGCATGGTTTTATTTCATATAGCTTTGTTATGGTTAAGCTATGGTATTAAGAAGTCACACCAAATTAACCACGCTTCCGCAAAGCCAGGGTGTGACAGCTTGGTATCAGAGCTCTGATCATAGCGAACTAGGATTCCTTCTCTAGTCTAGACTATGATCACTAGGGCTCTCACGAAAACATTTTTACTGCATACCACTTAAGTCCAGATACAAAACTTTTTACAAACAAATGTTGAGCACATCTTATTCATTGTTTTTAGGCTCAGTCTTGAAGGCTGAGGCTCGGTCTTGGAGGCCGAGGCTCGATCTGAGAGATCGAGGTAGTTGGCTAGTGGGACTAGGAGAATTTGGCTAGTGGGACTAGGAGAGTTGGCTAGTGGGACTAGGAGAATTTGGCTAGTGGGTCTAGGAAAAGCAGTCTGAGAGGCTGGGAGAATTGGCTAGTAGGACTAGGAGAATTGGCTAGTGGGACTAGGAAGAGCAGTCTGAGAGGCTGGGAGGCTAGTGAGACTAGGAGAATTATTTGATTGCTTACTTGGTGACTTATGTGATTATTTGATTGTATGATTGACTGTTTGTGCATGTTTGTGTTTATGTTACAGACACCATGGACACCTCTGGCACAGGTGACTCAGACACCATAGGACCTAGACCTATAGTCTCAGATGACCTAGAGCCTTCAGAGCACGAGGTCCACACATCCGACGTTACTAGCACAGTCGAGGATGATTTTCAGCCCTTTGCTTTACCTGATGGTGCTGATGAGCTCGCTGATGGCCCTTTGGCCGGGGACCTACCGTTAGTGGAGATCCCTGCTCCCATACCGCTTGCTTCATATCCTACTTACGATTTGCTTCTCGACGCCGACGATGATGGCGACGTCGATCTGTTTGATGACGAGCCCTTAGAGGATGAGGTTCAGGGCGAGGCCCTTCTTGCTGCTGGAGATCTTTTGTTGATCGCAGATGCTCCCGCTGAGGAGTCACCTGCTCATTCTCCGGTCCCAGACTCTTTTGAGTCTGTGGCCTCCGCACCTTCACACACTCAGAGGGCGCAACACTTTTCTCATGGATCAGATCCCGACCAGGCATCTTCTGTTGCCCCTATTCCTAGTTTTGCTTTCGACCACGATGATGTGGAGGATTCCGATCCTGTCTTTCCCCCAGGATTCGACCCAGATGAGGATATAGAGTTTATACCCATGGATCAGCCCATGGAGGATCCAGTCGACCCAGTAGACCCAGTTAATCCCATCGATCCCGAGTTTGATTTTGAGATGGCCTTTGATGATCCCGAGCCTGCCATGGCCCCTGAGCAGGTAGCCGCTCTAGACCCTGCGTTTGAGCACGACCCAGTTCATGCTGACGCACCTATTATTGAGCCTGTCGTTGCTGACCCACCTATTGATGATCACCCTGTAGATGCTCCGTTGTTGGAGGGCGATCATGTCATTGCTGCTGATCATGTTGATCCCCCACTTATTGCTGATGCACCCATTGACCCTCTTGTTTCACCTCACCATGATCCTATGCCAGTTCGGTTTGATCGAGCACTTTTTGAGGCACAGATTGACCCTCGAGATGAGCACGCCCAGCATGGGTGGATTCCTGCTGATGATGAGGTTCCACCTATTCCCCCTCAGATCACTGACACTCGTCACGTTGACACCTCTTTTACTTTCCCTCAGTTTACACCTCCAGCAAGACCTGGAGAGGGTTCTTCGGCCCATCCTTTTGGGCATGTGCCGATGTCTGTTCCTGTTATGCCCCAGTTTTCACCTGTTTTACCCCCTGTTCCTCCATTTCATGTGGCACCTTTTGATCCCACCAGTGAGCTGTTTCTCTGGACGTCACCTTCTGTTATGCCACCGACCGACCCCTACCATTCTTTCCATATGGGGTATTCTATTGAGGACGTTCTGATGTCGTTTGTTGTCCAGCAGGAGGCGCTCACACAGCGTATTCAGGAGCTCGAGAGAGCCCAGCCACCGCCGTGGCTGTGTCAGGGTCAGACCCACCCTGTTTCTTCGCAGCACCCTCGACCATTGTTACCTGACTATGCTGCACGCCTTTTTGCCCTAGAGCAGCACGTTGCTTCTTTTTTGCGTACCCAGAGAGCCATGGAGGAGGACTGGCTCCAGTTGCGTCGCTTGTTTTACACTCATTTTCCCCCTCCTCCACCGCCATCCGTGTAGAGCTCTTCAGTACCGTATGGGTAGACGCTGGTGAGAAGACGGCGATTGCTTTTGACTGCACAACATTTTTGGAGACTACATTATGATTCTGACTTTTGTTGACATGTATTTGATGTATTGACACTGATTTGATATAGTTTTTGGACTAGGGTGATGTAACCCTTAGTCGACTGATGTTGTATGACGCTGTGATATACTTGTACGCTTACTATGTGGTCTCGATATATGGCAATCGCAGTATTCTCATCATACTTGATGCTTGATTTGATTATTTATATTCTATGACATGGGATGTTGTGTGATTGATGTTTGTAACATGGGATGTTGTGTGATTGATATGATTATAACATGAGATGTTATGCACTATTACTATCATTATATACGTACGCTACATTATGACCTGACTTACGTATTATAACACGGGATCTTTACTATGGCCTGACCAACGTAAACCATCTTTTAGAAGATGCCGCCGAGACGTGTGACACGCATGCTTACCAATGAGGCAGAACTCCAACAAGTCATTGCTGCTGCCATCGCACAATACGCCGCTTCGCAAGGAGGACCCAGTGGAAGCAGCTCAAACAACAATGGCAACAATAATCCACCTCATGGGTGCACCTACAAGCAGTTTCTAGACTGCAAACCGGTCAACTTTGATGGCACTGGAGGTGCTGTCGCCTTTGTTCGTTGGGCTGAGAAAACTGAATCTGTTCTTCGCATGAGCAAATGCGCACTAGACCAGCAAGTCACCTATATCTCAGGGCTATTCTTGGATGGAGCCCTCTCTTGGTGGAATTTGCAAGTACAGACACTTGGTGAAGCTGCTGCCTACGCGCTAACCTGGACCAAACTGAAGGAACTTATGCGCAAAAAGTACTGCTCCCGCGCGGAAATCCAAAGATTGGAAACCGAGTTCTGGCACTTGAAAATGGACGGTCCAAAGATCGCAGAATACGTTCAAAGGTTCCATGACTTATCGCATGTGGTACCCTACATGGTCACTCCGGAGTTCAAGTGGATTGAACGTTTCATTTGGGGATTAGCTCCTCAAATCATAAGCATGGTGACCTCATCCAAGCCTGCGACCATTACTGAGGCGATTGATTTGAGCGTGGCTCTCACAGAGGAGGCCATTCGCCTGAACAAGTTTGATGATGCTGAGCCTAAGAAGAAAGAGACTCACGTCGAGTCATCAGGAGGTAACAAACGGAAGTTCTCAAACTTCAAGCAGGGCGCCAGTGTGGCGGTTAAGAAAGGAGGATCAGGCACGCCAGCTCAGGTTACAGCTGGTAGTGGAAAGAAAGGAAAAGGATATCAGGGCACCCAGCCCAAGTGTAATACCTGTCAATGCCACCATACTGGCCATTGTAGTGTGAAAGTATGCGAAGCATGTGAAAAGCCGGGCCACTTGAAGGATTCTTGTTGGGCTAGTGCTGGCCGGGGAGGCCAAGGAGGATTTGGGAATAGAAATAATAATCGTGGTGGTAATGGAAATCGCCCACAAGTAAACAATGGAGGAAACGGGAATCGAGGCAACAATGTGAATCAGGCTGGTAATGCGAACCAAAACAACAACCAAGCTGGAAATGGAGGTGGAAACGGGCAAAGACTTGGATGCTTTAACTGCGGTGATATCGGGCACTTTAAGAGGAACTGCCCAGAGTTAAACCAAGCCCGTGGAAGAGTGTTCCACATTGAAGCAAGGGAAGCGCGCCAGGATCCCAATGTTGTCACTGGTACGTTCCCTGTAAACCAACGCTATGCATCCGTTTTATTTGATACTGGTGCCGATTATAGCTTCGTGTCGTTAGAATTTAAGAATATGCTTGGTTTAGCCGCTAATAAGTTAGATATTCCGTACTCCATCGAATTGGCTAATGGGAAGTTAGTAGAAGCCAATGAAGTTATCAGAGGCTGTGTGATCGAATTGGGAGAACGTGAGTTTGCTTTGGATATACTACCAGTCCAGTTGGGAAGCTTCGACGTTGTGGTAGGAATGGATTGGTTATCAGGCAACAAGGCGGAGATAGTTTGTCACGAAAAGGTCGTTCGTATCCCAACCGAAGATGGCGAAACAATTATGGTTCACGGGGAGAAGCGTGATACGCCGTTAAGAATTATCAGCTGCCTGAAAGCGCGAAAGTGTTTGCAAAAGGGATGTGTTGCCTTCCTGGCACACATTATGGATAAGAAGGCTGCTGAGCCAAGAATAGAAGACATCCCTGTCGTGAGGGAGTATCCGGAAGTCTTCCCAGAGGACTTACCTGGACTGCCACCTCAGAGACAAGTAGAGTTCCGCATTGACTTAGTTCCAGGCGCCGCACCTGTGGCTAAGGCACCTTACAGACTTGCTCCGTCTGAGATGCAGGAACTGTCGACACAACTTCAAGAGTTGTTAGACAAGGGATTTATCCGACCAAGCTTCTCGCCTTGGGGAGCTCCGGTCCTGTTTGTCAAAAAGAAGGACGGTAGTTTTCGTATGTGTATTGACTACCGGGAGTTGAACAAGCTGACGATCAAGAATAGATACCCTCTGCCAAGGATTGATGATCTGTTCGACCAACTGCAAGGTTCAAGTTTTTATTCAAAGATCGATCTTCGATCTGGATACCATCAGTTAAGAATACAAGAGGAGAGTATCCCGAAGACAACCTTCAGAACTCGTTATGGACACTACGAGTTCCTTGTTATGCCGTTTGGTTTGACAAACGCACCTGCAGTCTTTATGGATTTGATGAATAGAGTTTGCAAGCCGTACTTAGATAAGTTCGTGATAGTGTTCATCGATGATATCTTGATTTATTCAAGGACAAAGGCTGAGCACGAACATCATTTAAAAGCTATTTTGGAGCTGCTAAAGAAAGAACAGCTGTATGCCAAATTCTCTAAGTGCGAGTTTTGGCTACGAGAAGTACAATTTCTTGGACACGTGGTTAATGGAGATGGAATCCATGTTGATCCCACAAAGATCGAGGCGATTAAGAATTGGGAAATGCCAAAGACGCCAACCGAGATTCGACAGTTCTTGGGTTTGGCTGGCTACTATCGAAGATTCATTGAGGATTTTTCAAAAATCGCTCAACCGTTGACGCTCCTCACGCAAAAAGATAAGAAGTTTGATTGGGGAATCAAACAGGAAGAAGCGTTCCAGATATTGAAGGATAAGCTCTGCAATGCGCCAATCTTAGCACTACCGGAAGGTACATATGATTTTGTGGTATACTGTGACGCCTCACGTCAAGGATTGGGTTGCGTATTGATGCAACGCCAAAAGGTTATTGCTTACGCATCGCGTCAACTGAAAGTACACGAAAAGAACTATACCATACATGATTTGGAACTTGGCGCAGTGGTATTTGCATTAAAGATCTGGAGACACTACCTTTATGGTACAAAGTGTACAATTTTTACAGATCACAAGAGCCTGCAACACATATTCAATCAGAAGGAGCTGAATATGAGGCAAAGACGTTGGGTTGAGTTGCTGAACGATTACGACTGCGAGATAAAGTATCATCCAGGGAAGGCGAATGTGGTCGTCGATGCCCTAAGTCGAAAGGAGAGGATCAAGCCCATAAGGGTTAGGGCTTTAGAAATGATTATCCGAACCGATCTTTCCTTGCGCATTCGTGCCGCGCAGAAAGAAGCCCTCAAGGAAGGAAACCTCGAAGAAGAATATCTCCGTGGGATGGAGAAGCTACTGGTACCAAACGAGGAAGGGACGTTACGTTTTGAGAAAAGGATTTGGGTTCCTCTGTTTGGTGGTTTAAGGAAGGTTATTTTTGATGAAGCTCACAAGTCGCGGTACTCTATCCACCCTGGAGTGGATAAGATGTACCAGGATCTCAAAGATTATTATTGGTGGCCTAGGATGAAAGGCGATGTTGCTGTTTATGTGAGCAAATGTTTAACATGCGCTAAGGTTAAAGCCGAATATCAGAAGCCTTCAGGACTTCTGCAACAACCCGAGATTCCCAAGTGGAAATGGGAACAAATCTCCATGGATTTTATTACAAAGTTGCCAAGAACGCCAAGAGGCCATGACACTATTTGGGTAATAGTGGATCGATTAACGAAGTCAGCACACTTCTTACCTATCAGAGAGAAGGATAATACGAGCAAATTGGCCGAAATTTACATGAGAGAGATCGTCGCACGTCATGGAGTGCCTCTCTCGATCATCTCTGATAGAGACGGAAGGTTTGTGTCAAGGATATGGCAATCCTTCCAAGAAGCTTTTGGCTCACAATTAAATCTGAGTACCGCATTTCACCCGCAGACCGACGGGCAAAGCGAGCGAACGGTACAGACTTTGGAAGACATGCTGAGAGCGTGTGTTATGGATTGGGCGGTAGCTGGGATAAGCATTTGCCTTTGGTCGAATTTTCATACAATAACAGCTACCAAACCAGTATTGGTGTCGCGCCATTTGAAGCCCTTTACGGACCCAAGTGCCGATCACCCCTATGCTGGGCTGACGCAGGTGATAGGCAGCTTGCTGGTCCCGAAATCGTCCAAGAGACGACAGACAAGATTGCGCAGATTCTGAAACGTATCGAAGCAGCTCGCCACAGACAGAAAGCCTATGCAGATCCAAACCGGAAACACTTAGAATTTCAAGTGGGAGAAATGGTGTTATTGAAAGTTTCACCCTGGAAGGGTGTGGCACGCTTCGGAAAACGTGGGAAGTTAAATCCGCGCTACATTGGTCCTTTCAGAATTTTGGAGAGAATAGGACTAGTAGCATACAAGCTGGACTTACCTGCTGAACTTCATTCAGTTCACGATACCTTTCATGTATCCAACCTGAAGAAAAGTCCAACTCAAGATAACATTGCCATTCCCATCGACGAGATTCATGTTGACGACACGCTCCATTTCGTTGAAGAACCGGTTGAGGTTACAGATTGGAAAGTAAACAAGACCCGCCGGAGCAGTGTCAAGCTCGTCAAAGTTCGTTGGAATGCCAGACATGGTCCTGAATACACCTGGGAGCGTGAGGACCGGATGAAAGAGAAATACCCCCACCTATTTCCTAAGAACCCTGCATCTACAAGCAGAACTTAAAATTTCGGGACAAAATTTTTCTAACGGGGGGAGAATGTGACAACCCTCGCTAAACCAGGTATCCGTACGACTTAATTAATAATTAATTACTGCTTAATTACTGTGCTTGCTTGAACTTGTGAATAAACTGCTACTTGAATACTGATACATGTACTTACTTGCATCATACTTTACTTACCGTCACTACATTATTTACATGCTGAACCTTAGTGACAAACATGATGCACAAAAGCACAGTAGCACAATAAACGGAATACCTACTTGACATGCTGATAAAGCCAGCATCAGGCAGACACTGCCTCTAAGGCCTGTATGAGCCAGAAATATTTTACTACACTAGTGGTGAGTGTAGGGATACAAGGGTTGTAGAACTGCGTCTCTAGGAATAAGTTACAATGACTGGATGTGCCTAAAACGTGCTCTAAGCACAAAATTCAGCACTTTACTTAATAATTCAGCTTTTAGCTAACTAATAAAGTGCCAAAACATGAGAAAAATATTACTAGACACTTTCCAAAGTGTCAGAAATAAGTTGTGTCACTAAAAAGGGTATTAACGACACTTTAAAGCTTGTTTAAGCACATTAACGGATTACTATCCAACCAAACAACCGGACTATACCCGGAACTTGAAAATATTGTCATTCTCATTATTTATGTTTCTGAGCCAG
Organism: Helianthus tuberosus; assembly: GCA_030545235.1. Taxonomy (NCBI): domain Eukaryota; kingdom Viridiplantae; phylum Streptophyta; class Magnoliopsida; order Asterales; family Asteraceae; genus Helianthus; species Helianthus tuberosus. The sequence continues at coordinate 96,376,761 of CM060361.1, read as the reverse complement.
TTAGGGTCCCTGAATACCCTAACACCCGTCATAACACACTACACACTAGTAACCGGGTTAATAACTTAACTAAGTTAACCTAACTACTAATCTAACTAATGGTTAGAAATGGACTAGAACCCCCCCTCCCTTTAGGAACCGTCCCCATCTAGGGGACACACATGGTACAATGTTGATTATTTTAATCCCTATGTTTAATATCTAAATGACATTGCATCCAATGGATAAAGAACTTGCAATTGCCTATAAGATCACACTTATGCACCATGATCATTCACTTAACTTTACAACACTCAAACACTTTCTCTCCCTCTCTCAAAGGCTTCGGCCGAACCCCCTATATCCATCCATCAATTCTTTCAAGCTTGATCATCACATTCCAAGATCATTCTAGTATCACGGATCGCATATAAGGAGTCTTGGTGCACTCGGAGCTTGAAGGACCTCACTCTCTTGCTTTTATCCACCCTATTTGCGCTTAGATTCTTCCCTAGCCTCGAGCTAGTGGTATGTTACATAAATCACCTACTCGAACTATTTTGAAGTGGTTAATATGTTTTGTAACGGTTAAAAACTCGTAAACATACAAGTTGAAGCTTAAAAGTTTACTTAAAACACTAAATATGTTGGTTAAAAGCACATATGTTGTGTAAAACTTGTAGTATTTGATTTGTGTAATTATTTGGACCCGATCTATGTTGTGGTAGCTCGGATCGTCATTTAACCCGGGTTGGTCATGATCATAGATCATGACATAAGGTTGTTTTGGAAGTAATAAGGGTTAAATGATGAAACTCTACCACACACGAATCATGAACTTGTGTAAAAGCGATTTAGCTTGTGAAATAATGTTTAAAACTAGTAGATCTACGGATCTACAAGCGGTATTTTCAAAGAACCAAGTATCAAAGAAATCATATTTTCTAAAGACGGATCTTACACTAACACGAATGATTTTTAGAGCACACAAGTGTGTAAACACTTGTGTAACACACACTTTCAACAAGATAACTATTTTTGAAAAAGATGACGAGAAGTTGTAAAGATGGAATTTCTTTAAAAACGGGGTTTTTACGAAAACGGATTGATTTATATAAAGATCCACTAAAAGTAATGGAATTTACTTTCTATTCTCGGATAAAACGCAAGTTCATGTAATTTATGCGATATACCTATTTATTTACTAGTTTGTTGTTTTGGACATGGTTTTGGTTAAATAAGGAAATTGTTGATTTGGTTTATAAAAGAAAATGATGCGCTTGAAAGCGTGGCCACCTCCAGTTACAGAGGAAACTCTGGCGAAATTTTTCCAAAAAAAGCCTAACACTTAGAAATATTTTCACTATGAGTGTTAGAAATACATTTTGACTTGTTTTCAAATTATAGATTTCGCCACGACTTATTTACAAAATACCGGAGGTGGGATTTCACAAAACAAAACGTGATACATATATATATTTAGTATATATTTTTCACAACATCACTTGTATAAGTGTTTATGATTATTTTGTGAACTACGTAAATATTATTTTTAGGGTAAAAATAATATTACTGAGTATTATTTTGGGAAAATCACATGTATTAAAGTATAATATTTTTTAGAAGAATATTTATATTTTGAAAGTTGGAAATAAAATATATTTTAAGTGAGACTTAATAATATATTTCGAAATTATACGAACACACATGTATTAAATCCCCCATCCTTGGGAAGGAAAAATGACTACCAAGTATATACAGAATGTAAACACGAAATAGTTGCCTAACTATTTCCTAAAAACTTAAACCATAAAGCTAAGGCACGGCCGTCCGTCTAATAGAATTAGTACGTGTAGGTCGTCATACAGCTGTTTGATTTGGAGGCATACTTGGTAGAGACGCACCACGGTGAGTTCATGTCCCCCTTTTCTCTAACTGTTTTCAGTTTTCTTAACTACGGGGGTGAAATACATGTTACTTCGATTACAAGTACTTTATACATGGTATGGTTAGCGTAAGGAGGTTTACTACTTAGATCATGTGAGTGGGTAGGAGCAATATGAGGCCATTAGTCCTCATGGCAGGACCGAGGGACAGGAGCGGTAGATCTATCTGGATGTAGCGAGCCCAGCCCCAGGCCAAACTAGAAACGGACCTCGGGGTGACTTTGTCCACATACTAATGTCGTGGCGAAATCTGCTAGGTTTGAGTCTCCCTACTTGCACTTCACATATATCAGTGGCCTTGCAAACCATTGGTGATCTCAATTCCCTTATTTGCTAAATACCAAGACTATTTTTATACTCACAAAGGTTTATTTACTCACTTACACATGAATTCGCTCAACATTATTGTTGATTTTTCAACTTACATGTATTTCAGGGAATTAAAGGATCTGGCGCGGTATGACGCGTTTTCCCGCTGCACTAGTTACGAGGTCATCCGGGTTTGGGGAATGTGACTCTTTCCTGGACAAGTCACAGTCCTTAAACTATGCTTTTGTTATGTTGAGTTTGTTGAACAATGTTTATGTCGTTAGAATGTGTTTCCGTTAAGACAATGTTATTGTATTTGGTTTTTAAAACTTAATTAAATGGATGATCTTGCATGGTTTTATTTCATATAGCTTTGTTATGGTTAAGCTATGGTATTAAGAAGTCACACCAAATTAACCACGCTTCCGCAAAGCCAGGGTGTAACACCAGATGCATTTAGGCTGCCGGCAAGCCACATGCGGACCGTATAGGGTGAGCCTTGCTGTTTGCATGAGCTTCTGGCGCCCACAGTTTACAACCCTCTTGTGGACCGTATGGGGTGAGTCTTGCGGTCCGTAAGGGGTGTCCAGAAGGCAACAAAAAAATGAATGCCTTACGGACCGTAAGGCATATGCCTTGCGGCCCGCATTGGACCTTCAGAACCAAAAATTTGGCATTTAGTCATATTTGACCGCTCCACATCCAAACTTTCATATTTTTGTAAAATTAGTCCATCTCATCCAACTTACCGGGAATATTTGAGACTTGAGTAGACATGTGTTGCCATATTATTCGCCATGAATTTCCGAGGTGTTACATATGGACTCACCTGTATAGAGCTTAGAAAATAGAAACACTTATACGTTGATGCAGACAGTTGGAAAATCCAAGATATAATGATAATCGAATTATGAATTATAAGATATAATTTAATAAATGGACTTGGATTGCGTGAAAAGATTTTAGGACTAAGAGGAAATATTAGTAAATTTGGATAGTATTTGTATATTTATAAAAGTTTAATTAGTTAATTAACCGATTATTTAATAAAATAGTTGCATATTGTTATTAAATGGATTTATAATAAACAAAACATATTTAATTATTATCTACGTAAAACTATATCTTGCCATTTAGATTACATATATGTTATAGCATATTTTCATTTACTAAAAACCTAACCCCCCACCCTTACCACCCAGCAAAAAAACTAAAAAAAGCGTAACCCCTTACCCCCCCCCCCCCAAAAAAAAAAAAAATAAGAAATCCTAAACCCCCCACCCAACCAAGCTAAATGCTAAAACTAAATCATAAAGCTAAACCCTACAACTAAATGCTAAAAAAGTTTTTTTTAGTTTTTTATTAAAAATCGCTAAATTTCGTCACTAAAAAATATGTATATGCATGCATATGTGCAACAGTACTTTTATTCAAAATTTTTTTATAAAAACGCTAAATTTTGTCACTAAAAAAAGAACAACAGTAACGTTGTACATGAACATCGGTATTGTTTTTTTAATGATGAAATGTAACGTTTTTTTTAATAAAAATAAATTAATTTTTGTGTGTTTTTAATTTTTTAGGTTCTCGCAATAAACGATGGTTCCTAAGGGATTCTTATCTTATCTTATACATATATCTATACTATATATAATATGCATATTCGAGGGGCAACTTAGGTTATTTGCCACTTACTTAAAAAGTACAATTTTTTTAAGCATACTGTACAACCATTTAAAGCACACAAAACTATAAGGTTGTGAAATAACATTTAGGCGGCCTATTCTCAAATTTAACTTTTGAGTTGCCGCTCATCCCATTTCAAAATTCAAAACCTACTTTTTATCTTCTCTTTTCTCTCTCTCAAATTGAAATCATCAGAAACCCTAATGTCATTCCGCCTCACCCTGCATTGATCGTCGGGTGAGATTCCACATCACCGTCCCAACTATTCCCTAGCCGGAAAATTCAGGATTTTTTCCACTTCAGTTCCACCGGAAACTCTATACACTAAAACCTCTAATGTACTCTGATTCGTTGGGGAAATCTCAGCCGATGGCTCCTTCTTACAATGTCCAAATCATCGGTTCTATTAAAGGTTTGATTTGCTTAATTTTCGATTCTGATTTTTGTTTGTCTAATTTAGCTTACATCTGTTTGGATCCAGCCACCATTTTTTTTATTTTAATTAATGGCTATTTTTTGGTATGTTGAAGTTTGTATGTGGATGTGGTATCCTTTCAGTGTGGTACAGTGGCGTTAGGGTTTTGCGATCAACATAGATGATGACAACCCTGGTGGTTTTGCGCAAAAACTAAACAACAAAGAACTATCTGCTGCAAGCTAAATTGTTTTCTCATGTGTAATTAGACCGTTTCCTTGTAATTAGCTGTTATGTATTTGCTATTTAGTTTTTACTTTTATTTTTTTTACATTATGAAATTGCTTGTTTAGTAGTCAAATGCATGCTAGTGAAGCGTTAGTGATTATTTGTTTCTTTTTTTTAACTGACAGATGTTAGTTTGTGGATGTTTTCATCATGTTTTTGTTGTTATAATATGAGATCTGATTTGACTTTTGAGATTTCTTTTGAGATTTTCAGTATTAATTGGTATCTTTTCTTAAAACTGGTACGTTCCTGGCATTTAGGGTTTTAATTAATCTATCACAATCTAAAACTATTTGATTGTTATTGATTTTATTTGTTTTTTTGTTGTAATAACTTGATTTATAATTGATGTTCATATAAACAGTCACTAAATTCATATCAAATTGGTTTTTGAAATGGTTCTTTGTGTGTTTTTAATATGTTGTTGGTATTGAGGAGTTTTTCAATGGTTCAGGAGACAACTAATTTGGTCGAATCAGTGGAACTGCTTGAGGTTTCTTCAACTAAGGCTCGTGAAATCTGATGTGGAACATCTACCCTCGCCAGGGAAGTAAGCAATTTCTCAGAGAAGAAGTTGAAGAACCAGAGAACTATTGGCTAAAAACTCTAGTGGTGTGCGTAAAGTATGATATGATTTTTATTAATATTTTGATCCCATTTTACGCATTAGTCAAGTTTTAAATTTATAAAACACGATATTGTACTAACACTAACACACACTTGGGCAAGTGCACCCATCACGAGCGTAGTATTGTGTTGGTAAGATACCGAGATCGTCCAAGGACACAAGAGCTTTTAATACCGGTTTATCCTCAACGTCTGATCGGTCTAAATTTTTTGAGAAAAGTTTTGAAATATAAACCTAAAAATGCAAAAATAAATAAAATGAAAAACAAATAGACAGGATAGAATCACTTGGATCCAACTCGTCTTTAATGTATCCATTGATGATTTTCGCAATTTCGGACATAGATTATCTTAGTTATAGTAGTAGGCCCCTCTTTTGAATGTGACGTTACCTTCAACCCAATGGTTTGAGTCAGCAGGGATACAATCCCAAAGGGTCGGAATATTGAAAGACAATTAAGTTAGTTATTAATGCGAAAAGTGGTAGGCCCCTCTTTTGAAGGTGTCGTTACCCTCGGCTAAGTGGTTTGAGTCAGCAAGGATACAAACCCAAGAAGCCAGTTTAAAGTATTAATAGTAGTTTACATATGAGGGGTTCAAGCTATTCTCACCCCCGCCGTCCAATACCATTGGGTATTGAAGGAGGTCCTAGTAGGCTTGAACCAGGTTCTCGCAGGATCTATACACTGAACGAGACAAGAACTTTACCAAACCACCCTCCTAACCCCCTTCCAGGTAGTTAACTCGCTTTATATAGACCGTAAAGACACATCATGAAGAAATGGTAAAGAAAATTCACCTTTAACATAAGAAACTAGTTATTAAAGTGATTAATACAAACCCAATTAAAAAATGCCAAAAGAATAAAAATCAAAAGTAATACATCAAAGACTTGTCTTCACCAAGTGATGTAAGAGATTAGCCAAACATGGCCTTTGATTGACAAAAACTCTTACTGTCAATCTTGGATCCCGAGACTACTACACACTCTAAAGATGGATGATGGATGATGGTGGTTGGTGTTGGTATTGTAGTGGTGGTGGAGTGGTGGAAAAGTGGGAGAGAAGTGGTTTGCCAATGGATGCCTTTGAAGTGAACCAAGCACCCCTATTTATAGCCAGAACAGAGCTCTGGCCACGGCCCCGTGTCCAGCCAACACAGCCCGTGGCCATCATCTTCTCTTCATTCATTAATTGCAATTTTCTGCAGAGGGCCTCACACGACCCCGTGGTCAACTCTTTGTTGTACTATCAAGATTCTACGAATCTTGGAGTTGACCACACCCCGTGTAGAGCTGGGCACGACCCCGTGGTGGGCGTAGAAGCTTTTGCAGGTTTGTCTTGTTGTGCAGGGTCCTGACCACACCCCATGCTCAGCTGGGCACGGCCCCGTGGTCAGGGTCTGTTTCTTGTTTTTGCTTTGGGAGATGTTGCCGAGGGGTCGGGCATGTCACTTTATTCTTTCTTCTTGTATTTATGTTGGTTTTGGCTGCTTATTTGTTCCTTTTGTTCTTTTAAGCTCGTTTAGTCCTGTAAATTCAATAGGAAGAAAGAAACGTGCGTTTTACAACATTAGGACTAAAAAAGGGTTAGTTTTATGCCTCATTTGATGTAATTTATATGTTGCTTTTAGCATACATGAAATACCCCCACACTTGAATCTTTGCTTGTCCTCAAGCAAAACTCTTTAACATGTGGCTTACACACCCAAATGGAGGTGGTAGAGAAGAAGTTTTGTGGCTTATCTTAAGTGCCGGGAATCCAAGATCTTAATTAAGTTTTATTTTTATTTTATTTACAATCCTATTCATCATGATTTATTTAGAACACTTGTTAAGAAAAATTATTTATTAGGTCATAACATGCCTCTTTAAAATTCCATTTATATACAAGTTCACATACCTTACGAGAGATCACTCAACACTCGGCCGATTTGTGTATTTTTGTGAAACACTTGATACCGCATGGAACTTACTTCTACCATGGCCATATGCTTGCCAAGCAATCAAACCTCCTCCTTTTTAACTATAAACCTTTGTAAATATCAAGAGGACTTGGGAAAGGGTTAGGCTTGGGCTAAGGGTAGGTGGTTTTTGGTTATTGGTTAGTAAAATGGTGAAAAACATAAAAAGCGTCGGTTGTCGTAAAACTTTTTGTTTTGTGACATTTATTCAAACTAAGCATATTCAAACAAGATTTCATTGAGGAATTTGTTGGGTTATTGCTAGACACTTTTTTTGTGTCACAAGATAATCGAAATTTTTATACTAAAATAAATGGGTTTGAAAAGAAAAAGGTTTTGGTGGGTAATGGGTGTTTGTTTTACGGGTTTTGAAACGAAAAGGTTTATGCTCAAAGGGGTTAACTAGGGGGATTTTGGGTAGTAGTGTAAAAAAAGGAAAAATAATGGTTTTGAAAGAAAAATAGGTTAGTCCTAATGCCTCCATCATTTACTTACTTGTGTTCAAGTTGGTAAGGACCGGGAATGTATGGTCTTGGCAAGTTCTAGAGTCGTAAGAACCAAGCGGCTATTCACACAAGAAACAAAAAATGAGCATTTAGTTTTAAAATGTATGCATGTATGCTCAATAAAGGCTCAATACTCACTTATTGTGGGAATAGGTTTATAATGTGATCAAGTATATATATAATCAAATTTTAAATAGATTTGTCATACCTTTTCATATTTTTCTTATTTGATTCTTTTTATCACGACGCTATCGGTTGTAAATTTGTAAAAACATAACCTTTTTTAAGAACTTGTTATTCCCAAATTAAACCAAGATAAGTAAAAAAAATGAAATTTTTTTTAAAAAAATTGGGGTGATTAGAGGTTCCAATAGAGTTTTGTGTAAGGCTTGTTATTAGGACTTTCAAGATTCAAGGTTTTAGCATCCTCTCCACACTTAAATTACACATTGTCCTCAATGTGTCCCAAAAATAAGTTTTTAGGTTGATTCGAATGTGTAAAAGGTGTTTAAAAACAAGGTTTTGTGTTACTGGGCACCTGGCCACGGGCACATGTTGGCTGGGCACGGCCCCGTGGTCAGAGTGTCAGTAATAGAACTTACAGAAAGCAGGCCACGGGGCGTGCCTGGTGGCCACGACCCGTGGTGGGTTGGTTTCAGAAAACACAGCAGGTCAGGGGGTGGACACGGGGGCATGGTTAGTGAACACAACCCCGTGGCGGCAGTCTGCAATTGATGATTTCCAGGTTTTTGGCTTTTGGTTCTGGTTTCCGGGCTTATGTAGTACTAATGCTTAGTGCATTCAAGCCTCCTGTGTACCTGTTTCGCTAAACACCATTCCAAACTTAACATAATACCAACATCCTAGTTTACCAACGATTAACATCCATCACCACAAACATAAAAAGAACATGTAGAAAGTAAAAATTGTCTAGGAAAGTAAGTTGTTTAACCGTGGCACCCAGGCCAGAAATTGTTCGTAGAGTAGAAAGGGTTAACCTGAAAAACCGCATCCGGTACCACAACACACCTATACCATCACCCTCCTCATCACGGTACGCCATATGATTCCAGATGTACATGATGTCCTCCTGCATAGTGGAGACGGTACGCTCCACTGATCTGATCCGGGTATAGGCGTTGCTTTCCATGTTGTATGTGTTCCGGGTGCATCGTAGGTTTTCCTGCAAAAGATCAGTCAAACTTTCAAAATTAGGAAACCCGCCTCCTTGAGAGGAGGAAGCCGTATGGTAGCTTTGTTGTTGAGGAGGTGGACGGTTTGGGTCGGCATGTAGGACTAGGGCTTCTTCCGGGTTCCAAACGTGTCCTCGTGCATTTTGGAAGCGGACCGTCCCGTTACCCATGTCTTGGATGATTCCCATTGAGCGGCATTGGGATAGATCTACCTTCCCGGACCTTGGACCCATATGGAATGACTTTGGCATGCGTTGGACATAGGTCTTGAAGAGGCGGTAGATCCATCCCCCGAATAAGATAGGTGTCGGGGAGGAGGCCAACAGGTTAAGGTGCATCTTCTGGAGGAGTAGGTGGGTGACATCGAGAGGCACGCGGTTGTGGATGCAATAAAGGACAGTAAGATCTCGGAGGTTTACCACACCTGAACTATCACGCCGTTGACATAGGGAGTTGCCAAGGACCCGGTGGATGTAGCGGTAGTGGGGGTCCCGCAACTGGGAGCTCTTTGTGACGCTCAGATCATACAACCCTTCTCTAATTTGGGCCCATGCCGTTTGACGCATGTTGTTCGGGATTTCACGAAGACCACCTGTGAACTCCTCTTTAACAGACTCGTCTTTGGTGAATAAACCCACATTCACCCCAAACTGGGATATGGAGATTGAAAATACCACCCCAGTGCATCTGAATTGAACACCTTCTTCGTCAAACGGTTTTGCCTTGGCTTTGAACTTTAAAGTGCTGTAAAACTCCATGTTATATTCATAAATTGAATGGAGCTTTGTGCCAAGAGCCACCCGGAGTGGTCCCGTGACTAGCGTGTCATACCAGTCCTGTTTCCCCACGGCTTCTAGAATCTTATAACATGCTTGTTTTGATGTTTCTTCTAGCCTAGTTTGGAGTATATCATACCAAGCTTGGTACTCCCATTCTGATTGTTTGAACTTGAGAAACTTGCTGGCCATTTTTGCAAAAGAGAACCACAGAACAATAAGCGTGTTATGATAAAATTTCAGAAAAACTGAAAATAGGGAGCTGGACACGGCCCCGTGGCCACTGGCCACGCACCGTGTTCAGCAGATATCACTAGCCACGCCCCCGTGCTCGCTGACCACGCCCCGTGGTCAGGCGTCTATTACTACAACTTTTCATTTTTCGACCCGGTTTCGGAAACTTGAAAATTTTTGATTGAGTATGGGCGGTTTTCCCCGAAAATGAAACCGCAAGTGCCATTTTTTCAAAAGCAAACCGTTTACCCTATCAATTTTAACTTTTTCGGTTCAAGAACAAGGGTTCTTGGTTTATACTTGAAATCGGGCAAATCTACGAACAAAACGGTTGATTTACTTCCTATAACATGCATCTAAACTACTACTATTACTAGATCTAAGCAAAAATTTGGGATTAGGTTTGGTTCAAGTTCAAGAACCCTAGATTTTTCCCCAATTTTTTTACGTTAATCTACATTCAAATCGTTGAACTAACTGCAAAAGATGTCAGAATCATACCTTGTTGATGTTGAACGGAAGGAAAACGTAGAAAATTGCAGAAAATCGCGGAGGAACTAGAGAGCTTTCGGGGAAACGGGTTGTGGTGAAGTGAACAAATGAAGAAAACAAGGGTTTTATTCCCGTCTGCAGGCCGACCACGCCCCATGGCCAGCGGCCACGGCCCCGTGGGCGGCTATATTTTTTTATTTTATTTATTTTTTAGTGCACGTGTGAGCGACCGATTTTCCCGAAACTGGTTTAGTTACCCTACCGATTTTTGAAGCTTTCCCGAAGTCCATTACCTACAAGACATGATGTTAATTTACATATATACACAAACCTTCGTTTTAATCATACCTCTACCGCTTGTAGTGAGATCTCTTCCTCATCATCCTCAATGAATCCTTGGTAAAGTTTAAGCCGTTGCCCGTTGAATTTGAATGGAATACCGTCATAAGATTTAATCTCGATTGCACCATGTGGAAAGATGTGGGTGATGGAAAAATGTCCCGACCACCTAGACTGTAATTTTCCGGGAAATAATCGAAGTCGTGAATTAAACAATAGCACTTGATCTCCTACTCGAATTCATTAGGCTTAATATGTTTGTCATGTAAGTTTTTTATGCGTTCCTTATAAATTTCTGAGTTAGAGTATGCTTGATTACTTAATTCGTCTAGTTCGTTTAATTGATAAAATCGATTCTTTCCGGCGGTTTCATGGTCTAAGTTTACGTTTTTAATGCCCAGTAAGCCCTATGCGCTATTTCTACTGGCAAATGACAACTTTTTCCATAGACAAGCTTATATGGGGTGGTTCCTATTGTTGTTTTATATGCAGTTCGAAAAGCCCATAAAGCATCGTCTAGTTTATTGACCCATTCTTTCTTATTTAACCCTACAGTTTTCTCAAGTATTCTTTTTAAACCTCGATTAGTCACTTCGGCTTGTCCATTTGTTTGAGGGTGATATACGGTTGAGATCCGATGATAGACCCTATATCTTATTAAAATTTATTCAAGTTGATGGTTACAAAAATGGGTACCTCTATCACTTATTAATGCTTTTGGAGTACCGTAAAGAGAAAATAGTCGTTTCAAGAATCTTACCACAACTCTTTCATCATTTGTTGGAAGACCTTCGGCTTCGGCCCATTTTAACAAATAATCCACGGCCACAATTATATATTTGTTTCCTTTTGATGGTGGGAAAGGTCCCATAAAGTCTAATCCCCACACATCAAAAATTTCACAAACAAGAATGCCATTTTGTGGCATTTCGTTTTTGGAAGAAATATTACCTGATCGTTGGCATGCATCACATGTCTTGATAAGACTTTGGGAGTCATTATAAATGGCCGGCCAATAGAATCCCGAATCAAATACCTGTCGTGCGGTACTAGTGGCTCCATGATGTCCACCGTACGGACCTTCATGACAATGGAGGAGAATCTTCCTTGCTTCGCTACCATGTATGCATCGTCGGATAAGTTAGTCGACGTATATTTTGAAAAGATAAGGATCTTCCCAAAATTAATGTTTACATCGGCAAAGAATTTTTTTCTTTGATGATGTGACCAACCTTTCGCGACTATCCTACTAGCTAAGTAGTTGGCGTAGTCGGCGTACCATGGTTCTTCTCGGTATTCCAGCATTTCTAAGGATTCCGTTGGGAATTTTTCAAAGCTCGTCCCTAGTTGCCTCCAAAGCTGGATTTCCAAGCGGGATAGATGATCGGCAGCGGTGATTTCAACTTCTCTTTTGTTTTTTATTTCAATGTCAAATTCTTGGAGGAGTAGAATCCACCTGATTAAACGTGGCTTGGCATCCTGTTTTTTAAAGAGATAACGAATGGCTTCATGGTCTGTATAAACTATCGTTTTAGAAAGAACAAGATAAGAACGGAATTTATCAAAAGCAAATAATACAGCTAGTAACTCTTTTTCAGTTGTTGTGTAATTTTCTTGTGCATCATTGAGTGTTTTACTAGCATAGTATATTGGGTGAAAATGCTTATCTTTTCGTTGTCCCAAGACAGCTCGAACCGCAAAGTCGCTTGCATCGCATATGATTTCGAAAGGTAATTTCCAATCAGGCGCCATCATGATTGGTGCTTTGACTAGAATTTCTTTTAATGTTAAAAATGCTTGGTTGCAATCCTTGTCAAAGATGAATGGTGCATATTTTTCAAGTAATTTTGTTAAAGTTCTTGAAATTTTCAAAATGTCTTTGATAAATCGTCTATAAAATCTGGCATGCACTAGGAAACTTCTGATGGCTCTAACGGAGGATGGAGGTGGTAATCGGGAGATGGTGTCTATTTTAGCCCGATCAACCTCCATTCCTTCGCTTGGGATTTTGTGAGCGAGTACTATTCCCTCCGTTACCATGAAATGACATTTTCCCAACTAAGGGTGAGGTTAGCTTCCTAACATCGGGATAGCATTCGTTCAAGGTTATCGAGGCATTGGTCGTATGAATCTCCAAAGTTAGAAAAGTCATCCATGAAAACTTCCATGGTTTTTTCTATCATATCATGGAAGATGGCCACCATGCAACGTTGGAAGGTTGTAGGGTCATTACATAGACCAAAAGGCATGCCTCGATAAGCAAAAGTTCCGTAGGGGCATGTAAATGTTGTTTTTTCTTGGTCTTCGGCAGCTATCGGTATTTGAAAGTAACCTGAAAAACCATCTAAAAACAATAAAATTTTTGACCGGATAATCTTTTTAACATTTGATCAATAAAAGGTAACTCGTTGCCTTATTTAATCTATGATAGTCTATGCAAACTCTCCATCCGGTGATGGTTCTTGTTGGTATTAATTCATTTTTTTTCATTAGTGACCACCGTCATACCTCCTTTTTTTGGGAACTACTTGAACGGGACTCACCCAAGGGCTATTAAAAATTGGGTAGATGAGTTTGGCGTCAAGTAGTTTGATGACTTCGTTTTTAACCACTTCTTGAACATTTGGGTTTACTCTACGTTGTGATTGTATTACCGATTTATAGTCATCGTTCATTAATGTTTTGTGCGTGCACATGGAAGGATTTATTCCTTTTATATCTACAAGCTTCCACGCGATCGCATTTTTATGTTTTTTCAAAAGCGTGATTTTTTTTTCTAAACTAGTTAATTTTGAAGAAATAGTTACATGTAACTTACCATCCTTGTCTAGAAAAGCATATTCCAAACCTTTTGGGAGTTCTTTGACCTCAAGTGGTGGGTCTTTAGGAGACTCCTTATTTGGTTGCTCATTGTTTTGGTCGAGAACCAAAAAGTTTTGTTCAATGGCGACCTCTTCTTCGACAAGTTGGTCGATTTCGTCTTCTGTATCGGGTGGTTCAACTTCATCTTCAATTAGGGGGTCGTCGTTGCCGATTGGATATTTCATTGATTGGTCAAGATTGATATACCTTTTGTTGGCCCCTAATTCAATGGGTAGGTTATTTTGCTTCCGATTGATCAATGGTTGATGGGTTTTTACAAAAGGTTGTCCCAACACAAGTGGAGAATCATCAAGAATGACGAAGTCAGTTGGGACTACCTTTTGATTTGTTTGCACTAACACATCCTCAACTACTCCCGTTGACTTTATTACTTAATTTTTCGAAAATATAGTTTTGCATTATATTAACACACAGATCTTTATCAATTGTAATATTACTAATAAAGGTGTTTTGAAAGAAACATGGAACCAGTGTAATGTTAATTTCAAATTGATCATCTTTTGTTAGCGTAGTTTGATTGTTTGTCAATTTAATGCTAACCACTTCGTCAACTTTAGTGTTAGTGTTTAACTCTTTTAAAAACTTAGCCTGAGTAGGTACTAAACAATGATTTTCAAAAGAAGGTGGTAAAAGGTTAACTTCTAGAAAAATTGACTCTTTTTTGAAAATTATCGTTTTCGGACTTACCTTTTTCGTCGTTTAGTTCATGCATTGGTTTTTCACATAGTTGTTCTTGCATTTTTACTTCTTCAATTATTACTTCTTTAGTACAAATTTCCTCTTCCCTCTCGCGAGATTCTTTTATTAAGCGTTCAAGATCTTTGAGACATTGTACAATTCTCTCGACTTCGGGGAGGATAGTTGGTGGTTCGTGAAAGTTAGCGGGATAAGTGTTACAAAAGCTTGAGTTTGGAAGTTCAAACCTTGGATCCTCATAATACGCATATGAGGTGGATGGTTCATACCTTGGTTCCTCATAGTAAGCGTATAAGGTGGATGGTTTGAAAAGGTTAGACTATTGCACCGAGTGAGGATTACCGCAAATGGTACAATATTCTTCTTCGTAATCATCCTCTTCATAGTACTAAGTGTAACCTCCTGAGTATGGATCCATGAGAATCACTCAGCAGATTACAGAGTCTCGGGAACAGAAAACAAAAATAAAAAACTGAAACAGAGGCTCAACACGGCCCCGTGGTCAGATCCTGTATCTGGGCGTTTGAAAAATGTTACTAGTTATGTGCAGCACGGGGGCGTGTTCAGTGAGCACGGCCACGTGTTCAGACTACGGTTACACTAAAAATTCCTAAAAAGTAAAAAAAAATGTGCGATGCAGATTTGAAAAGGTTTTCAAAAAAGATTAGGCCGTCAATTTTAAGCTTTCTTAAAATTCTTGTGTCCACGGCAACGGAGCCAAAAACTTGGTGTGCGTAGAGTGTGATATGATTTTTATTAATATTTTGAGCCCATTTTACGCATTAGTCAAGTTTTAAATTTATAAAACACGATATTGTACTAACACTAAACACACATTTGGGTAAGTGCACCCATCGCGAGCGTAGTATTGTGTTGGTAAGATACCGAGGTTGTCCAAGGACACAAGAGCTTTTAATACCGGTTTATCCTCAACGTCTAATCGATCTAAATTTTTTGAGAAAAGTTTTGAAATATAAAACTAAAAATGCAAAAATAAATAAAATGAAAAACAAATAGACAAGATAGAATCACTTGGATCCAACTCGTCTTTAATGTATCCATTGATGATTTTCACACTTTCAGACTATTTAAGAGATTATCTTAGTTATAGTAGTAGGCTCCTCTTTTGAAGGTGACGTTACCCTCAACCCAGTGGTTTGAGTCAGCATGGATACAAACCCAAAGGGTCGGAATATTGAAAGACAATTAAGTTAGTTATTAATCCGAAAAGTGGTTGACCCCTCTTTTGAAGGTGACGTTACCCTCGGCTAAGTGGTTTGAGTCAGCAAGGATACAATCCCAAGAAGCCGGTTTAAAGTATTAATAGTAGTTTACATATGAGGGTTTCAAGCTATTCGCACCACCGCCATCTAATACCGTTGGGTATTGAAGGAGGTCCTAGTAAGCTTGAACCAGGTCCTCGCAGGATCTATACACTGAATGAGACAAAAACTTTACCAAACCACCTTCCTAATCCCCTTCGAGGTAGTTAACGTGCTTTATATAGACCGCAAAGACACGAATGAGCAAATCAAAGACATCATGAAGAAATGGTAAAGAAAATTCACCTTTAACATAAGAAACTAGTTATTAAAGTCATTAATACAATCCTAATTAAAAAGTGCCGAAAGATTAAAAATCAAAAGTAATACATCAAAGACTTGTCTTCACCAAGTGATGTAAGAGATTAGCCAAACATAGCCTTTGATTGACTAAAACTGTTACTATCAATCTTGGATCCCGAGACTACTACACACTCTAAACATGTATGATGGATGATGGTGGTGGAGTGGTAGCAAAGTGGGAGAGAAGTGGTTTGCCAAGGGATGCCTTTGAAGTGAACCAAGCACCCCTATTTATATCCAGAACAGAGTGTAGGTTCACTAGCGGAGGATCTAGTAACCTTATCCTTTTGATACGAACAAACCCGGTTGTGCGGAATCCAACCGGTAAGTTAAACCGAACAAAGAACACGAATACACAAAGAGAATAAGATTCAACATTTAAATCTCAGATGTATTAAAACCAGAAAGTTTTTTTACATGATTATGATACAGAAAGCTCACACAAACTCACTGGTGTTCTCTCAGTTATCACTTCTGTGTTCTCTATCTTCTGTGTTCTGCAAGTGATCCTTTTATAGCAAATCTTATCCACAAGTCCGACGAAGAAAGGAACTCGACTCACGAACACTCAACAGGCCACAAAGAGTGGAGTCTTCGTGCCTGTAGTCTTCGTCACATGAGCCTATGGACGAACCTTTAGTCTTTGATGGAATCAACGTCGATGAACATTGAAGCCTTCTTTGCATGGAGTGTTCGTCGACATTGAGTGGACGAACCTTGAGTGTAGTCTTCGTCGCATTCAGTGTTCGCTGACCTGTAGTCTTTGTCCAATATAAGTGTTCGTTGCACTAAGAATTCTTCGTAGCATGGAAATCGTTGACGAACACTTCACCATTTGACTAAGTCTTCGTAGACTTTTATGCAAGCATATTTAAGGTTATTTTGTGAAGTTCATGTTATATTCATACATTTTATTAAAGGTGACATCGTGGTGATGTCATCTCATGGCTCTTCGTCCTTCGCGTGTCAAACTCTGGGGCGCACGATGGAGGAATGTCGCGACGTCGGTCTTGAGCCAAACCTAACCAATTCGAACCTAACCGAGTCGCGTCCACATAATATGCATCAACAAACTCCCCCTTAGACGCTGCTCGTGAGGTTCGTCTTTACACAGTTGTCGGATCTTTAAACGCCTTCATATGTCATGAACAGGGAGTGTATCAGCAAGCTCCCCCTTGGATATTGCTCGTGAAGCGTTGATCTTTGAAATTTAGATCCTTGCGGTGTTGTGAAGTGGTCAGCAGCAACTTGATCATCTTGATCCTTTGATTGCATCCATGTCGTGTCTTCATTCCAAAGCTCGTCGTCTAACATGTTCTCTTCGCGTTTAGCTGATTTGAAAATCAAATCTGCACATTCAAGAAAGCTAAACGCATAATGAGAACAACTGTTTGGAATATAGTCAACATAAACAGACGACACACATATAACCAACTCTCAATCAAACACCGACTGAAAACAGTTTGAAAGTTATAAAAATTTGATCAATTTTAGATTTCAACTTTCAACGCTTGTTAATTTTGACCGTTTATGAAGATGCAATTGTTTTTTTTTTTAGGTTTCAATCAGGTTTCAGGTGGTAAAGACTCGAGATCCAACATCGTACAATCGAAAATAAGATAGACATAAATTTTTTTTGGCTTTTATAAAGTTTATATTAAAACACACCTAAAATATTTTTGGAATTTTTGCATATTTCAAATGTAAAGACGAAAAGTAGTAAATAAATATATACAGAGATGCAGAAACTAAAAGCATTAAATAAATATTCACAAACATTCTTTTTGCGAGTTTCGAGGTTAAGAGAATCATATCAGTGTACGGTCACGCCAAAACACTCTTGTTGTTCAGTTAGTTAACATTAAGATAAGCATCCTATAATGATTATCGATATTGTTGTCCACTTAAGCTCAGCTTATCAGATGTACTCGCGGTTAGGGGATACGTTAAGGTATGATTTATACTTATCGACCGGTGTTCATCCACTCATGACACATTCCCGTATCAAGGTATGCACGAGAGTTCATCTTACTGGTGAGTATACCATTTATCATCTGTTTTCAACGTATATGATGTGAGATACTCACTTATTTTTAGATGAATACAAGCCCTATGTGATAAAATCACTTATTAATGAGGAACTTGATATTCGATGCATGCAGGGCACAAGAGCAAGTCCGTGAGTAGGTTAGTACCATCGTACCGACAAAGAGACGAACTCGACTCCCGGATAAACTGTGATATTTTATCACTTATTGATTGGGACATGTGATTGTTTATCACTTATTGAGGTCGTATGCATCGTGTATTATATACATGTTTGTATGATGTTTACACGTATGTATGGTATCATGGAAGATCTAGACTTGCGTCCCCGGTGTTTTCGGTAAAAGAAACAACCATGATACCCAGATGATAAACAGCATAAAGACCACGTATCTCAGATCCTCGGCAATCTATCAAATGAAATTTCGGTACCAAGACCATATGCCAATGAGTGGTTCCCACACAGTCTTCAGTCGATTTAGGTTTGTATCACCCTGCACACTTTAAAATGATTGTGAGCCTACCGATACATCTTATATAGAGCTGCTTATTTTTTTTCATTTTAAGTTCAAGGAGGTTTCGACAGACCACTGATGTACTATCATTTTCTCTTTTGTTCGCCAGGAAACTCATTTTTGTTTTTCTATTGTTTTTGTGTTTTTGAAATTTTTTGATGTTTTTGTATTTTTAAAATTTTTCAATGTTTTTGTATTTTTCGTTTTTACTCCCCCTAAAATGCAAAAAGTACGAGAAATTAAGAAAACACAAACAAATATTTACAAAAATGATTTTCCGATGTTGGATTAACTCATGTGTTACCTCGATGCCGTTTACCAAAACTAATTTTAATCAGAAATGATTTATCGAATTTTGGAAAAATCAGTTGGCATGTCGGTAATCGGTGTGGACCAAAACAACATTGATGAGTTTCATATTGAAACAATCATGTGTGAGGTGATATTCGAGCTCAACGTGTCTGGCCAAATAGTGCTATACGAGATTTTAGTAAATCATAAAGCAGCTTAAATATCGACAAGGATAGGAGAGATTAGAAATTCAAAACCGTAATCCTACAACTACTTCGTGCATTGGCAGGAATCTAGGTGCTCTCCCAAACTGGATATCCACTCGGTGTGGATTTCAAAGTCGATTTTGTAGCTACTTCAATGAATCGAGAATTCTTTTCACAGCAACAAGATGATAAACCTTCGGGTCCGGCTGGTAAGTGGCAAGGGAGCATGTGGGAAAGCTTGTACACATCATCATTGGTTGGTCCATACATGATGTCTTCCACATGCATTCTTCACCAGCAAAGGTCTTCATCTTTCTCCTTTAGAAGTAGTGTGCGGTTGTTCAATCCATGCCAAGGTATCCGCACACCTGGTTGGTTTGATTAACAAACACATTTTCTTCAATCACACCGATGAGAAATGTACACTACACGTTCATCTTGTGGACTTTGAACTTCTTGTGGAAGAAAAATCCATGAATCTTCGAAAAGCTTCAGACGTGCTGCAGGCGCATACATTTCGTTGGAATCTTTCCTGAGGACCTGATCAAAGCCTTCGACAATCAAATTTTGGCACATTTTTCATCTTGTCGAATTTTTCAACTTCATTCAACCACATTCTTTCACCATCATTCCATCATCGGAATATTTGTTTCCTTTTCTTTTCTCTTTCTATCAAAGGCAACAACATTCTCCTAGATGTAACCATGTTTCGGAGCCTTATGTCGCCGATCTTGTGCATGGACGCTCCACTATCAACAATCCTAGGACTATCAATAGTTCCTCCTGGAACATCCTACACACTCATTCAGAGATTAGTTGGAGAGTGGGACCCAAGCCTTCATAGACTTGGGTCGTCCGTCATCATCGAGAATTGTGACTTCCATTTCCGGATGATTCGGAATTGATGTAGCTCCCTGAAACAGTTACTGGTTTTGGTTTCCAAATCTGTTTTTGTTTTTCATCTTTAACTTCTAACTTAACAGACTGTGTTTGGATAACCTCTGGTTTTAAAACCTTTTCAAGTTCTTTTCTTTGTTTCTTTTTATGTTTCTTTTCTCGTTGTTTAACAAGACGAAGGTCTTGTCTTGGTGAAACAGATCTTTTATGGTAACTGTTACCACTGAGGACATCAACTTTTGCCTTTCCCTTGCTGAGATATGGACAGTTCTTGACAATGTGTCCATAATCACCGCATTCAAAACATGAACTCCGCTCAACAAACCTCAGAGTATCATAATTGTAAGAGCTTGATGATGAATTTTGCGATCTTGAGGTACTTGGTCCTACATCACAACCGTTTGAGTGTTGTGTGTATTTGTTATGACTGATTCTTTTCAAAATCTGAACTTGTTTAACAAAATCCGTGTTGGATTTGTTTTCAAAAGTTTTAATTTTATCAGTCCCTCGGGATTTCACGAAGTTTATCTTTTGAAACTTCTTCTTGTTTTGAATTTGTTTGCCTTTTCCCTTTCCTTGGTGAGCGTGACTTTGCTTTTGTCGATTATTTTGAGATTTGCAATTTTTTATTCCCATATTTCTTTCTAACTTTGGATTTTGGGATAGGGGCACACTGGGTTACTATAACTCCTAGGCTCGACTTTCCCAAAAACATACTAGTAGAATCTTCGAAAACTTTATCAATCAAGGATTGATTGACATTCTTGATTGGGAAACCCTTTTCTGAATATATCTTGTCAGATCCAATTAACGTGTAAAGGAAATTCACGCTTTCACAACTCTCAGACTCTTGCGCAGAAGTGGACTCGACTCAAACAGTCTTAGCGGGTTTTGCGGGAGGATCACATAGAATGTGATTCTCGAGAGGTATGTCCTCTTCTTTGATAACCGCATCAGACTGTGCAGAGTCAGTATCATCGGATTCATCATCTGAAGAATCAGCATCCTTAACAATGACTGGAGGATCTTGATTTTGTTCAGCAGTTGATGCCTTCGTATCTGCTGATACATCCGAGTCTGATGATACTTCCTTTTTGTAACCAAGTCCAGCTGCGAATTCCTCAACATCTAAAGGAACAGATGGCTCAAAGTGAGGCTTATTCTCCTCATCAGGCATAGCGGTATAATTGTGTCTAACAGGTGGAGGACACTTCTTATATCCAATGCACGTGACATCTTCTTTCTTTTTCTGTACGTCAATGATGTGATCCAGCACATACCTCGAGTTTGAATAACTATCTAACTTAAGCTGGATCGCTTAACTTTCACATTTAACACAGGCCAATTCTTTTTGTGTTTCCTCGAGCCTATTGATGTAATTTTTTATTGCAGTTTGTTTTCTTGAAACCATTTTCTTTAGCTCAGAATTATCTTCTCTTAATGTGTCAATTACATTTTTAAACTCCTTTTCATGAATTTTATGAAACATGTTGGCCTCTGTGTACTTTGAAAGATCCACGATCAAACTTTGATTGTGGATAAATGTCACGTCATACTTGCTGTGCAAATCGTCATATTTGCTTTGCAAGTCAGACAATTTGCTTTGAAAATCAGACAATTTAGCACTTAATTCTACACAACTATCACACCTATCAGAACTATCACATTTATCAGATTTTGGTTCATCGGCACATACCTGACTGGATTCACTCACATATGTTGACTCATTTGCTTCAGAATCAATAACCTCCCACGATGATTCATATTCAGATCCATCCTCGCTTGAACTTGAACTTGTAACATCTTCGACTGAACTACTACCATGTTCAGAACTGTCATCATTTCCCGAGGACTCACCATTTCTTACATCCTTGACAATTTCAGCATTAAACGTCGTTCTTGTTTTACAACTATTCTCCAACTGAACTCTGTAGTTTGGATCAAGAAATGATGGTACTCCAGTAGATCGATGGCTTTGCTCTGAGGCAACTGGAATTGGTTCACCATACATATTTCTTTCCATTTTTGGCGTACTTTGATTTTGGTTAGTAACCAATGCCCACTGATTTGTGGTAATCGAACTTGATTGTGCTGATAACGTAGGCGTGGGAGTCTGAGCCCATGAAGGAATTGGACCTGAACCTTTACTCGTATACATATACGCATTGGGATCCGGTTTCCAACCCCACTAGTCGGAAGTCATAACGAATTGAAAATAACCAACTTAAAACAACTTAAACACCTTTGTGATCCTTCTGAGAAAAATAAGTCTTCACGAAAAATGATAACGACCTTCGAACAACCAGCCCAATATTTCGTGAAGCCCAGACAAAGAATAACTGATCACTAATAATCTCCAGCCCAGTTATAATATGGTTCACGGAGAATGTGTTCTAGGGCCAATTCTCAATTGTGATCCACAAAAAAAATAGTGACTAAATAAAAGCCCACTGATGTTTTGTGAAGTTTAACACTACAAATGATCTGATGAGCCCAAGAAACAAGTCAAAAGCCCAAATCTCTGAATTGGTCCACGAAGAATGACTGTGGACTTTTGTGAGTTATAATGTTAAATTTAGAAAAGGACAAATGTCACGGCCCCCGACCCGGTTTGACCCGTTTCAGGAGCCGCGGGACAGAAATCCCGTGGTATTTATTTAATTGAGTTTAACAGCGGAAGTTTATTATCAGGAACTTTTTACAGCTAAAATTTTCCCAATTATTTTATTTCACAACTCGGGATAAAACCCCGGTAATTTACAATACTATGATTTCACGGAGAAATCTTTATTTTACAAAACATATTTCTTTATTTTATAATGAGCCACTTTCTTAAGCTTGCAGTGCTCCACAGCACCTTTCCTGAATCATAACAGATTACCTGAAACATGTTTGAAAAAGGTTTTGTCAGCAGGAAATACTGAGTGAATCATTCTATTTAATAAAACAGATCTGTTTGTTATAATTTACAGTATTAAGAGAGATTACAATGTTTCAGATATCAAACCAACTACCCACAGTATTTGTCACTCGAACACACATTGGCTATCTCGTTGTCCAATAGTGTCTGTGACTATGGTCATATCACCCCTTGGCTAACTCATTGTCCAATGGTGACGATTATCAAGTAATGTATACAAAACCCCACATACCGGCTGTAACTTGGTGATTACATAAACTTAATCACTGTAATTATAACCTTGAAAATAAACATGCTTTTGTAAATAAATTGTATAAAAAGAGAATGACTCACATTGCAGATTTAACACGGATAGAGTCTAGTCTACGGATTAGCCTTGTTAACCTAATTTAAATAACAATGTACACAAAACTGGGTTAGTAATCAATACAACATTTACGATAACTCACGAGATCAAACCCTCACAACGAATGACAAAGTGCAATCACTTAAACATCCATCGGATTCACAACGAATGACAGAGTATTTCCCCGAGTTCAGGTAGTACTCAAACATCCTGTCGGAATCACAACGAATGACAAAGGATAACCCTAATGTGAGCAGCACTTAAACATCCATTGGATATATTGATCGATCGGACAATGAATCGTAATAGCGATCGAGTTATTACACTGTTTTGCGGCAGTGATTCGAGATTCGTGTGTGTTGTGAGACTGTTTCTACTATAACTCGGAGTATAATTGGATTTTGAACGTCGCATTAACGCAGAATTGCATCAAACAGACTATTCTATTTATACTTGAAAAACGCCCCCCTCGCGCCACGCGAAAGGTTCCCTTGTGCGCGTCGCGTGGCACGAGAGACCCTATTCTACCATAGGCTTGCTTTGTGTCCCAGTAGCTTTGCTGAGTTGGCCACTCGATCAATTTCGCAATACACGTAAAACTGTGTGGATATTACCGATTAGGTTTTACCCCCCCCCCCCCCCCCCCCCCGAGTTTTAGGGGCCCTGATCCTGATTCCGATTATTCTGAAAATTTTAGGGTTTGTGCATAATCACTTGGGTGTCTCAATTAGGGTTTCCTATTGGACTAAATATAATAATAAATATGACTTTTGATGAGAGTTGTTACATTCTCCCCACCTTAATAAAAAAAACTCGTCCTCGAGATTTACTGGAATAAATGAGGATACTTTCGCTTCATTTCTGATTCCAGCTCCCAAGTGTATTCAGCTCCTCTCTTTGAATCCCACTTGACTTTAACTAGAACTAGTCGATTGTGCTTGAGAAATTTCACCTTTCGATCTTCTATCTGAAGAGGTTTCTCAACAAATTTTAACTTTTCGTTTACCTTTATATCTTGAAGAGGTACTACCAGTGATTCGTCTGATAAACATTTCTTGAGATTGGATACATGATAAGCAACTGGTCCTATACATGATAAGTACTCCAGCTAGTTCTTCGGGTAGTTGTAAACGATAAGCAACTGGTCCTATACGTTGGATCACTGGAAATGGTCCTACGTATCTGGGACTTAGCTTTCCTTTCTTACCGAATCTAACAATTCCTTTCCAAGGAGAAACTTTTAACAATACTCTATCTCCAACTTGGAATTCTAATGGCTTGCATCCATTGTCTGCATAACTCTTCTGATGATCTCGAGCCGTCTTTAGCCTTTCCTTGATTTGAGTAATCTTGTCGGTTGTCTCTTGCACTATTTCAGGACATGACAATTGACTTTCTCCTATTTCTGCCCAACAAACTGGAGTTCTGCACTTTCTTCCATATAGTGCCTCGAATGGGGCAGTTTCAATACTTGAATGATAACTATTGTTATAGGAGAATTCGATTAGAGGTAAGTGATCGTCCCAATTTCCACCAAAATCTATTACACATGCTCTGAGCATGTCTTCTAGAGTTTGGATCGTCCTTTCACTTTGTCCGTTTGTTTGAGGATGATATGCAGTACTTAGATTTAGTCGAGTTCCCATTGCTTTCTGGAAACTTGTCCAAAAATGAGAAGTGAAACGACTATCCCTATCTGATACAATGGAGAGTGGAACTCCATGTAGGGATACGACTTTATCTACATACAACTTTGCCAGTCTTTCCATGCTAAAGGTTTCTTTCATAGGTAGAAAATGAGCAGATTTGGTTAATCGATCCACAATTACCCAAATCGCATTATTACCTTTTCTGGTTTTGGGTAACTTAGTAACAAAATCCATTGTTATGAGTTCCCATTTCCATACAGGCATTTCTAGTTGTTGTAGTAGACCTGAAGGTTTCTGATGTTCTGCCTTAACTTGTGAACAAGTAAGACACTTTGATACATATCTAGCTATATCCTTCTTCATGCCTATCCACCAGAAATTGTTTCTTAAATCTTGGTACATCTTATTGTTTCCTGGGTGTATGGTATACCCAGATTTATGAGCTTCCTCTAAGATCTTATTTCTTAATTCTCCCTGCTTCGGTATCCAAATTCTGTTTTTGTGAAATTTCCAAATTCCATCAACTCCTTGTTCTAATTCTTTTAGTCGTCCCTTCATTCCTTCAGCATCATCTTTGATTGCTGTTTCTTGAACATTCTTTATTTGTTCCATTAAATTTAATTGTAGATTTAACCTGAGAGCACGAACTCGTCGTTGTTTCTCATGGTACTTACGACTTAAAGCATCTGCAACTACATTTGCCTTTCCTTCGTGATATTGAATATCACAATCGTAATCACTTAAGATTTCTATCCATCTCCTTTGCCTCATGTTTAACTCTTTTTGCCCAAAAATATATTTTAAACTTTTGTGGTCTGTATAGATAGTAAATTTACTTCCGTAAAGATAATGTCTCCAAATCTTAAGGGCAAAAATTACGGCTCCTAATTCTAAGTCATGAGTCGTATAATTTTCTTCGTGCTTTTTCAATTGCCTTGATGCATACGCAATTACCTTCTTGCGTTGCATAAGCACACATCCTAATCCTAGTTTTGAAGCATCACAGTAAACTTCAAATTCTTCAGTCCCTTCCGGTAAAGCTAGGATTGGAGCTTTTGTTAATTTTTGCTTCAATATTCTAAAGGCTTCTTCTTGCTTAGGTCCCCATTCAAACTTAACGGCTTTACAGGTTAGCTTAGTTAATGGTACAGCTATCTTTGAAAATTTGGCATAAAGCTTTTCTTTTCTTAACAAAGTTAAGAGTGCATGCAAGTGCTCACAATGTTCTGTCTGACTTTTGGAATAAATAAGTATATCGTCTATAAAAACAATTACAAATTTATCCCAATACGGTTTACAGATTCTATTCATCCTGTCCATGAATGCAGCAGGAGCATTCGTCAACCCAAAGGGCATGACTGTAAACTCGTAATGACCATACCTAGTCTTGAAAGCAGTTTTAGGTATGTCTTCCTCTTGTACCTTTAATTGATGATATCCAGAGCGTAAGTCAATCTTAGAGAAATATCTAGCTCCCTGGAGTTGATCGAATAGATCATCAATCCTAGGTAATGGGTATCGATTCTTAATTGTAACCTTATTCAATTTTATATAATCAATGCACATTCTCATCGAACCATCCTTCTTCTTTACAAACAACACTGGAGCTCCCCACGGGGATGAACTAGGTTGTATGAAACCTTTACTTAGTAATTCATCTAATTGCTTTTTCAATTCTAAAATTTCTGTGGGTGCTAACCGATAAGGTGCCTTAGCTATCGGTGCAGTTCCAGGAATTAGATGAATCCTAAATTCCACTTCCCTATCAGGTGGTAATCCCGGAAGTTCTTCCGGAAATACATCTGGGTATTCTGAGACTACAGGGATCTCCGTAAGTTCTTTGTTCTTAGTATTAATGATTACTGAAATCATATATACTATTCCTTGCTTTCGTTCATAACTAGTAACTTTCATTACTGATATGAACTTCATGGGCTTACGTGGTTTATCTCTTGTAATCACAATTATTTCTTTGGTAGGTGCTTGAATTTCTATGGAATTCTTATCACAAAGAATTCGAGCATGGTTGGCTATTAACCAATCCATTCCTAACACAACATCGAATTCAGCTAATTTCATAGGTAACAGATTTGCAACAAATTTATGACCTAAAAGTTCTATTTCTACTTTTTGCAAAATCTGATCTATTTTAACTGAATTCCCATCTGCAGTTTTAACTGTAAAAATCTGCCTAATGTTGGTTAAAGGTAACTTAAGAGCTTGGCAGAATAAAGTATTTATAAAACTTTGGTTTGCACCAGAGTCAAATAATACTTTTGCGTAAATGTTGTGAACTAAGAACGTACCAGCTATCACATCTGGAATGAGTTCTGCTTCTTGAGTAGTTAGCTGGAATGCTCTGACATTCTTCTTAGTAGCTCCTTCTGCAGCTTTGGCTTTGTTGTTATCAGCTGGTTTGACTAGTTTCGGACAATCTGGCCTGAAATGTCCAGTTTCTCCACAATTGTAACAAATTGTGGATTTCTTTCTGCAGTTTTCTTCACGATGTCCTACAACTTTACAAAAGTTGCAGGTTACACTGCATCTTCCAAAATGTTTCCTTCTGCAATTTCTGCAGAAAGGCGGAATTGAGGATTGTCCCGTTCCTCTTCTCCAGAAACTGTTATTATTACCCGTACGAAATCCTTGGGTAATTTTCTGAGCCAGTTCCTTTTTCCTAGTTTCATCTCTTGTGCGTACCAGTTCGTCAGTGAGGGTATTAGCTGGTTCTACCGCATCGTCAATAGTGCGAGGTCTCGCAGCTTTAACGATATTACGGATTTCACTAATTAATCCCCAAATATAGCGAGAAATGAGTACCGGTACTGGCGAAGCCAGCGTTGGTACCACTCTAGCATATTCGAAGAATGTCGAAGTATAACCACGACAATCCATATTCACCATCCGATGGTTTAGGAATTTATTTGCCATTTGATCTTTTTCATACTCGGGACAGTATTTTCTTTCTACAAGATTCTTAAATTCTTCCCATTTCATGGCATATGCCTCAATCCTTCTTTTAGCTTGTAACACAGTATTCCACCATTCTAGCGCCCCTTCTTTAAAAAGATTCGATGCATACATAACTTGATCTTCCTCAGCACACTTACTTATGGCAATTACTGCCTCAGTTTTCTCTAACCAACGTAATGCTGCAATAGCCCCTTCGTTACCTGCAAACTCAGTTGGTTTACAGGCAAGGAATTCTTTGTAAGTGCAACCAGGTGTTGCAACTTTCATTTTCTTGAAAATTGGGGTTTGCAGATCATTATTGTTATTAACATGATTTCCGCCTCCATTTATACTGTTACTAAAGTTGTCGCCTTGGGTACGTTTACTAGGAATAATTGATTGAGGTTTAACAGGTTTTTGAACAGCAGCAACGATTGCTGGAATAGCATTGGCTATTCCTTGTGCAACAATATCCTCTATATCTTGCCTATTTAACAATTGTTCTTCCTGAATTGGCTCAGATTGATTTACTTCATTTACTGGTTCATTACCAATGTTTGCCATCTGATAATTTATAGATACATAATTAGTATAAAAGAAATAATCCAATGTCACAATTAATTGCATATAATCACGAAAACAAATATACAAACAAAATTGTAAATTTTCAAAAATTCCATTTGTTTTATAGATTATATCATGCCTCTATATACAACCGTTTTATTATTTCTTTTACACATACTGATTTTTATTAATATTACTATTACACAATCATAGTCTTACTACCCACTTCTCTCTTGTCACTTGTTTTCCTAAAAACGAAGCTCCCTTTCATCATATTTCCAGGCAATTTGTCCTCCTTTCTCTCGGATCCTATTCCCAGCATCCATCAGCTCTTCACCAAAATGGCGAAGTTCAGCCATATTCTCGTTACTCATTGGTGGATTTGGTAGGGGTTCTGGATCAAATTGCGGAAGAAAGGAATAAGGACTATTGATAATGTTTTGGAATTGCCAATCATTTGTCCACCACTCGTCCATTTCTACAGGTTGAGTATGGATTATTGGTTCTGGGATTGCTGGTTCAAGATTTATAGGGATTTGGGTTTCAATAGGATGAATAAAAACATTTGTATTGACATGCTGAATAGTATCACAGCTTGCCAATATAAAATCTATTTCCTCCTGAAATGTCATTTCTTGAGTTGTTTTAGAGCTTTCTCCAATTTCTATTTTAGTTTGTCTAGGACCTTTTCCAACCTCCATTTCTATTTCCTTAGAATATTCCTCAAATTGTATTCCCATTTCTCTAGCATCTTCTCCCACTTCTATCTCCAATTCCTGCGGTTTCGAACTTTCCCCGGTTTCAATTAATTTTCCTTTTTCTAAGGGATTATTTATTTTAGGAAGTTTCTTAACTGGCTTTTTCTTACGTAAACGACTCCCCCACACGTATCTCCTTCTTTTCTTTGGTTTTGGCTTTACCAGAGGTGGAGCGTTGAATTCTATTGGTTGTTCCACATCAGGAAAGTACCCAGTAAACTCTTTAGAAACTTCTATGTTTACGGGGTAAAGGTTGAGATTCTCTAGGGCTCCAGATAGCTCATTCATGCTGTTTAAAATAAATTAAAATTTTTATAACAACTTTCAAAATAACCTTCACATATTATTGCATACTATATGATTACAAAACAACTAAAATTTAAAACATACTATGTTTTATTGTAAATTTATTTATTTACTGGATGGATTTTCTAGCTTGTAGATAGTATGGTTTACTAAAACTGAAACAAGTCATTTAAAGATCTGCGTTTACTGCTACTGTAGCTAACATATAAAGATCTGCCCATTTTTCGTCTAACTTGTCTTCCCAAGGTGATTTACGGATTAATTCTTGGGTTTCCTTTTTAACTTTCTTTTCTCGGGATTTCCTTAATTTCTCCTGACTTTTTCTAATAATTAAACTTCTTTTATCAGGAGAAAGTGGTTCCTCGTATTGGGCTTTTCGAACGAATATTCCTTCTTCAGGAGTTTGGGATGAACTTCCTTTTTCATTTGATGACCTATCTAATTTAAGATAGATGTTTGAAAGCTCTTGCTTACCCATACTGTAACTAACAAATAGTCAGTTAATAAAACACATAATCACATAATAGTAATCAGGAAAAAAATTAAGTATTTCTAAATACTTAATTAGCTTAACTCAGTGGCTCTGATACCACCTTTTTCTGTCACGACCCCCGACCCGGTTTAACCCGTTTCAGGAGCCGCGGGACAGAAATCCCGTGGTATTTATTTAATTGAGTTTAACAGCGGAAGTTTATTATCAGGATCTTTTTACAGCTAAAATTTTCCCAATTATTTTATTTCACAACTCGGGATAAAACCCCGGTAATTTACAATACTATGATTTCACGGAGAAATCTTTATTTTACAAAACATATTTCTTTATTTTATAATGAGCCACTTTCTTAAGCTTGCAGTGCTCCACAGCACCTTTCCTGAATCATAACAGATTACCTGAAACATGTTTGAAAAAGGTTTTGTCAGCAGGAAATACTGAGAGAATCATTCTATTTAATAAAACAGATCTGTTTGTTATAATTTACAGTATTAAGAGAGATTACAATGTTTCAGATATCAAACCAACTACCCACAGTATTTGTCACTCGAACACACATTGGCTATCTCGTTGTTCAATGGTGTCTGTGACTATGGTCATATCACCCCTTGGCTAACTCATTGTCCAATGGTGATGATTATCAAGTAATGTATACAAAACCCCACATACAGGCTATAACTTGGTGATTACATAAACTTAATCACTGTAATTATAACCTTGAAAATAAACATGCTTTTGTAAATAAATTTTATAAAAAGAGAATGACTCACATTGCAGATTTAACACAGATAGAGTCTAGTCTACGGATTAGCCTTGTTAACCTAATTTAAATAACAATGTACACAAAACTGGGTTAGTAATCAATACAGCATTTACGATAACTCACGAGATCAAACCCTCACAACGAATGACAAAGTGCAATCACTTAAACATCCATCGGATTCACAACGAATGACAGAGTATTTCCCCGAGTTCAGGTAGTACTCAAACATTCTGTCGGAATCACAACGAATGACAAAGGATAACCCTAATGTGGGCAGCACTTAAACATCCATTGGATATATTGATCGATCGGACAATGAATCGTAATAGCGATCGAGTTATTACCCTGTTTTGCGGCAGTGATTCGAGATTCGTGTGTGTTGTGAGACTGTTTCTACTATAACTCGGAGTATAATTGGATTTTGAACGTCGCATTAACGCAGAATTGCATCAAACAGATTGTTCTATTTATACTTGAAAAACGCCCCCCTCGCGCCACGCGAAAGGTTCCCTTGTGCGTGTCGCGTGGCACGAGAGACCCTATTCTACCATAGGCTTGCTTTGTGTCCCAGTAGCTTAGCTGAGTTGGCCGCTCGATCAATTTCGCAATACACGTAAAACTGTGTGGATATTACCGATTAGGTTTTACCCCCCCCCCCCCCCCCCCCTCTGAGTTTTAGGGGCCCTGATCCTGATTCCGATTATTCTGAAAATTTTAGGGTTTGTGCATAATCACTTGGGTGTCTCAATTAGGGTTTCCTATTGGACTAAATATAATAATAAATATGACTTTTGATGAGAGTTGTTACAACAAACAACTTGATTTATCTTTGACCAAAAAATTTGTTCGTTGACTAAGGATTTAAAATGATTTTTCGTGAGTAACAAGAAAAAAAGAATTGATTTTTCGTTGAGATTGGAACCTGTGAAAGTTTGGTGAAAGTTGATAGAATGTTGGTGAAAAAGGTGACAGATAACCTTATCTTTTAACAGGGAATAGATGGTGAAGAGTATGGATAAACTAAATATATATATATATATATATGTGTATATATATATATATATATATATTAAAAAATCACCATTTCAGCAGAATTTGAAAGTTTATCTCATCAACAATGAAGTTCTGGTGATTATTCCGGTAAACATAACTCATCGGTAAGTGATGTAGCGTGATGATGGTATTGGAAATCTAACGCGTTGATTCTAAGAATACCCGCGAAGATCTTTTCCGAAACCCCCAAATTCGTCCCCAAAAGACAAGAATTTAAAAAAAGTCAAACAATTATTTTATAAAATTCAAAAACTATCCCCCAATACAAATTACATGAGAACTTATATAGAGTTTTTATGATCAACTCAATGGACATAAATTAAAACAAAACTTAATGAACACTAAATGTGGATTTATTTCGTTACATAATTGAGTCGACACTTGATATTCCCGCATCATTCTCTCCACCTTTGGAAAAACTCGTCCTCGAGTTTTGTCCCAGGCTAAAGCCACCTGGATCGAAAGGAACATCAATCCAATTCTTTTCGATTATTATCAAGGCCCGCCCAAGTAGTTCTACTTCACGGGTCATCTCGTTTGACTCTGAACCTGTACCACCTGGGTCGAATGGAGCATAGGACAATTTCTTGTTCACTATTGTCTTGACCCTCTCAATTAATATAGTTCCAACTAAATAACCATATAGTCGTAAACCATGGACCTCATTGCATTTTTTTACAAAATACCCATCAAGTTTAACAACCTTTTCTTCGTTTTGATCAATATGAGGGGCATCTTTTGACGACATAGCTTCTCCAACCTCCACAATCTGGCCATCAACCAAATTTTCAAATAGTACCTCGTACCAGATTTTTACAGCTTGAGAATTTTGTATACCATGGTTTTCATCATCCAAAATAATTTCCTCAAAACTATTTGTTGGAAAATTACCTTTTAAAATTGTACAAAAGTAAATTTGAGAAGCACCAAAATCTATTGTGTTTCTTAATGCCTTCGACTTCATTGTTTTGCTCATGAAATTTCTTTGCAAGCCCCCATGCTAACAGGTTGAGTTCCAAATGTAGCCGCTGGACCACTCGTTACCATAGTAGGACCATCACCCTTAACGCTATGACTTTTGAAACTTGATTCATCATCACCGGCTCCCATGATCGTCGACTCTTTTTTGTGGTCATGTCTAATGGTGAGCACACTACCGGTACCACCTGAATCATCGTCGCATGCCCAAGAATACCATTGCTCATCCTCGTATTCATCAAAACATGGTAGAGTGTGGTACAAGCGATAATCCCTCTCACAAGCCATTTTGAGCCAGGATTTTAGCTCTGATACCAACTGATGTAGCGTGTGTTACGGAAACTGTCGACTCAATTATGTAACGAAATAAATCTACATTTAGTGTTCATTAAGTTTTGTTTTAATTTATGTCCATTGAGTTGATCATAAAAACTCTATATAAGTTCTCATGTAATTTTATTGGGGGATAGTTTTTGAGTTTTATAAAATAATTGTTTGACTTTTTTTAAATTCTTGTCTTTTGGGGACGAATTTGGGGGTTTGGGATAAGATCTTCGCGGGTATTCTTAGAATCAACGCGTTAGATTTCCAATACCATCATCACGCTACATCAGTTGGTATCAGAGCCAAATTCCTGGCTCAGAATGCCTCCGAGGAGAAACAACACCTGGCCTCTCGATGAAGTGTATGAACGGGAGTTAGAGCAGCGACTCATGGCGAGAGTGGATCAACAGTTGGATCAAGTGGTCGATCAGTTGACTGACCGGATGGCCGATTTGATCAATCGTAGGAGGCAGGGACCCAATGACGGGTATGGTTCTGAATTTAGTAACCCATTTGGTGACGGTTCGTCTTCTGAAGATGAACAGGGAGGGAGACCAAGGGGTGAACGTGGAGGTGGTAATAGGCGTTGGGATTCTGGGATAAGAGTTGATATTCCAGAATTTGATGGGACTAGTTTGAATCCGGAGGGGTTCATTGATTGGTTGGCTACCATGGAGGAGGTGTTTGAGTACAAGGAGGTGCCTGAAAATAAGCGGGTGGCCTTGATCGCTACCAGGTTACGTGGTAGGGCCTCCGCGTGGTGGCAACAGTTGAAGTTAACACGAAACAGGCTCAGAAAGTCAAGGATCGTGACATGGACTAAGATGAGGAAGTGTTTGCGGTCCAACTTTTTGCCTCATAAATTTCAACGGTTGATGTACCAACGTCTGCAAAATTTAAAACAGGGGGCTAAATCGGTTGATGATTATACCACAGAGTTTTACCAGTTGATTGCTAGGAATGATATTCAAGAACCGGAGGAACAACTTGTTTCTCGGTATATTGGGGGCTGAGGGTTCAAATTATGGAGTCCGTGAACCTTTTTGATCCGTTAACCATTCCAGAGGCACACCAACGGGCGTTGGCATTTGAGAAACAAAACCGTCGGGTGGGCGGTTCATTTACCCCTGCTGGAGGAAACATTGGGTCAGGCAGCGGGGCACCTCGTGGCGGGCCTAGTCAGCAGATGCCGGGGGGTAGCAATACCGGGCCTACCTCTAAAGGGGCTAGCAGTAGTGGTCCGAGATGTTTCAGTTGTGGTGAAACATGCCATCGTCAAGCTGAGTGCAAAAAGGCTTGTAAAAGACACTTGTTTGTTGAGTCTGAGGTTGATCAGTATGAAGAGTATGAGAATAACCCAGTGTACGATGAAGAGACTGAATATGAAGAGGAGGTTGTGACCGGTGATGTTGGGGTGAACTTAGTGGTCAGACGCTCTTGCTATACACCAAAGGCAGATGGGGATGACTGGCTGAAGCACAACATCTTCCACTCAACATGTACCATTTTGGGGAAGGTTTGCACGTTTGTTATTGATTCGGGAAGTTGTGACAATCTGATTTCTGAAGAGGCAGTTCAAAAGTTGGCCTTGAAGACCGAGAGTCACCCGAAGCCT
This sequence comes from Helianthus tuberosus, assembly GCA_030545235.1. Lineage (NCBI taxonomy): Eukaryota > Viridiplantae > Streptophyta > Magnoliopsida > Asterales > Asteraceae > Helianthus > Helianthus tuberosus. Next base: position 96,342,129 of record CM060361.1, on the reverse strand, counting down.
TATAAGCTTCAATGGCTTAAAAAGGGAGGTGAAGTGACGGTATCTAAATGGGCACTTGTTTCTATTTCTATTGGGTCAACGTATAAAGATGATGTTGTGTGTGATGTGGTCCCTATGGATGCGTGTCACTTATTGTTGCATAGACCTTGGGAATATGAGCGTAATATAGAGCATAATGGGCGGTCAAATACTTATAGCTTTCTGTTTGGTGGTGTGAAGATTACTCTTGTTCCTAGCAAGCCTAAGAAGTTAGCCACAAAACATTCGGGTACCTTGTTGACCATTAGTCAGTTTCAAGATGAGCTGGAGGAAACAGACAATGTGTTTATTTTGACAGGGAAGCCAGTGCCCGAAGAAGTTGAAATTCCTGAATGTATGGTTCCGTTATTTGAGGAGTTTGTTGATGTTTTCCCTGATGATTTACCTGTCGGGCTACCACCCCTACGAGACATCCAACATCACATTGATTTGGAACCAGGGGCCCAACTACCCAACAAGCCCCATTACAGAATGAGCCCAAAAGAACATAAGGAATTGCGTCGGCAGGTTGAAGACTTAATCTCTAAGGGGTACATTCGAGAAAGCATGAGTCCTCGTGCTGTTCCTGCTCTTTTGACTCCCAAGAAGGATGGGACGTGGCGTATGTGTGTTGACAGTCGTGTGGTCAACAAGATCACTGTGAGGTACAGATTTCCGATTCCCCGACTTGATGATTTACTTGATCAGATTAGTGGTGCTACTATTTTTACGAAGTTAGATTTGAAGAGTGGGTATTACCAGATTCGTCTTAGACCGGGTGACGAGTGGAAGACTGCCTTCAAGACTCGTGAAGGATTGTATGAGTGGTTGGTGATGCCATTTGGTTTATCAAACGCACCTAGTACTTTTATGCGTGTGATGAATCAGTTGTTTAGACCCTTTATTGGTAAATTTGTGGTGGTCTATTTTGATGAGCATGTGAAGCATGTACGGCATGTTTTGACCTTGCTCCGAGGGGATAACTTGTATGCAGCCAAAAAGAAGTGTGTCTTTATGGTCCCTAAGGTCCTGTTTTTAGGGTATGTTGTTTCTGGTGACGGAATACAAGTGGATGAAACAAAGGTAGCGGTTGTTAAGCAGTGGCCAACTCCAACTACGATAACTGAAGTACGTAGCTTCCATGGTCTTGCATCATTTTATAGACGGTTCATTCGAAATTTCAGTTCCCTTATGGCGCCAGTGACTGACTGCATGAAGGGGAAGACTTTTATATGGACTGAGGAGGCAGAGTCAGCTTTTCAGTTAATTAAGGAAAAGCTTACAACAGCACCAATTCTAATATTGCCAGATTTTTCTCGGGTTTTTGAGTTGCACACGGATGCCTCGCAGGGTGGTGTTGGGGCAGTCCTAAGTCAGGGGGACGTCCAGTTTCTTATTTTAGTGAGAAGTTGACTGGGCCAAAGTTACGTTATAGCACTTACGATCTTGAATTTTATGCAGTGGTCCAGGCTGTGAAACATTGGCGTCATTATTTGTTTCACAAGGAGTTTGTTTTATTTCCAGACCATGATTCGTTGAGGCATATTCGCAGTCAAGATAAAGTATCACATAAGCATGCACGGTGGATGGCTTTCTTGGAAAAGTTTACTTTTGTTGTGAAGCATAAGTCTGGAATTTCGAATCGTGTGGCAGATGCCTTGAGCAGAAGGAGTAGCCTGCTTGTTTCTATGAGAGTTGTTGTACCTGGGCTAGACAATCTCATGGAACAACTCACAACAGATCCATATTTATATGTCATTTTGCAGGATGTGCAGTTTGGGAAGAGGACAGATTTTCTTGTGCATGACGGTTTTCTTTTTAAGGAAAATCAATTATGTATTCCTAATTCCAGCCTCCGCCTTCAAATAATTAAAGAACTGCATGGAGAAGGGCATGTGGGTAGAGACTGTACTTTACGATTGGTGCAGTCTTCTTATTTTTGGCCTACTATGCGGAGGGATGTTGATCGGTTTGTTAGACGTTGCAGGATCTATCAAGTTTCAAAAGGCACAGCTACCAATGCAGGGCTTTATATGCCTCTACCCATTCCTCAGCAACCTTGGGTAGATATTAGCATGGATTTTGTGTTGGGGTTACCCCGTACTCAGCGTGGTAATGATTCGATCTTTGTAGTGGTGGACCGTTTTTCTAAAATGGTGCACTTTATTCCTTGCAAGAAGACAACAGATGCAATTAATGTGGCTTAGTTGTTCTTTCGAGATATCTATCGTTTGCATGGTTTGCCATCCTCTATAGTTTCTGATCGGGATACTCGTTTCTTGAGTCATTTTTGGCGAAGTCTATGGAAAATGGTGGACACTCAGCTCAATTTTAGTAGTGCTTACCACCCACAAACTGATGTAGCGTGATGATGGTATTGGAAATCTAACGCGTTGATTCTAAGAATACCCGCGAAGATCTTTTCCCAAACCCACAAATTCGTCCCCAAAAGACTAGAATTTAAAAAAAGTCAAACAATTATTTTATAAAACTCAAAAACTATCCCCCAATACAAATTACATGAGAACTTATATAGAGTTTTTATGATCAACTCAATGGACATAAATTAAAACAAAACTTAATGAACACTAAATGTGGATTTATTTCGTTACATAATTGAGTCGACACTTGATATTCCCGCATCAGTAAGTTTTCAAACATAAAATTTGCCAAAATTTTTAAGAAAAACCGAATCTTTTCATGAGATTAATAAGGTTTTTATGAAAATTCTTAACAAACAAACCAGTTTTCAAAGATTTAACCCATTAAACATATAAAAGAACCATACTGTTCTGAAAAACCTCCAAGAACAGAGTTTGAAAAATTCGACACACGGCTCAGTTTTAACAAGGATGAGAGCCAAGGCTCTAATACCACCTGTAGGTCCACTAGCGGAGGATCTAGTAACCTTATCCTTGTGATACGAACAAACCTGGTTGTGCGGAGTCCAACCGGTAAGTTAAACTGAGCAAAGAACACGAATACACAAAGAGAACAAGATTCAACGTTTAAATCTCAGATGTATTAAAACCAGAAAGTTTTGTTACAAGATTATGATACAGAAAGCTCACACAAACTCACTGGTGTTCTCTCAGTTATCACTTCTGTGTTCTCTATCTTCTGTGTTCTGCAAGTGATCCTTTTATAGCAAATCTTATCCACAAGTCCGACAAAGAAAGGAACTCGACTTTTGAACACTCAACAGGCCACGAAGAGTGGAGTCTTCGTGCCTGTAGTCTACGTCACATTAGCCTATGGACGAACCTTTAGTCTTCGACGGAATCAACATCGGTGAACATTGAAGCCTTCGTTGCACGGAGTGTTCGTCGACAAGTAGTCTTCGTCGACATTGAGTGGACGAACCTTGAGTGTAGTCTTCGTCGCATTCAGTGTTCGCTGACCTGTAGTCTTCGTCCAATATAAGTGGTCGTTGCACTAGGAAGTCTTCGTAGCATGGAAATCATTGACGAACACTTCACCATTTGACTAAGTCTTCGTAGACTTTTATGCAAGCACTGTTAAGGTTATTTTGTGAAGTTCATGTTATTATTCACACATTATATTAAAGGTGACATCATCATGACATCATGGTGATGTCATCTCGTGGTTCTTCGTGCTTCGCGCGTCGAACTCTGGGGCGTACGACGGAGGAATATCGCGACGTCGGTCTTGAGCTGAACCTAACCGAGTCGAACCGAACCGAGTCGCGTCCACATAATATGCATCAACACAGAGCTCTGGCCACGGCCCCGTATCCCGCCAACAAGGCCCGTGGCCATCATCTTCTCTTCCTTCATTAATTGCAATTCTCAGCAAAGGGTCCCACACGACCCGTGTCTTCTGGGCACGGCCCCGTGGTCAACTCTTTGCTGTACTATGAAGATTCTGCGAATCTTAGAGTTGAGCTGGGCACGTCCCCGTGGTGGGCGTAGAAGCTTCTGCAGGTTTGTCTTGTTGTGTAGGGTCCTGACTACGCCCCATGCGTTGGTAAGGAGTAAATATAAAATATAAAAAGAGCTATTTTTACGTATGCCAACTAGCCACGACATGGAAAAGCGGAAGATAAAATGACAAAAAAGCTCATACGCCCTAATTATATCGCGCGCCATGTGTTGGGCCAGGATGCGTTCTCACCATTCGCACACTTTTAGGCGTTTTCTACTGATCTCGTGCTATATATATATATATATATATATATATATATATATATATATATATATATATAGGGAGAAGATCATGCGAGAACCACTTATTATTGCGAGAACCGCGAGAACCAATGTGAACACAACCAAAAATGCCTAAAAATAGCTAAAAATCACACAATTTTTTTTTAATATTTTTTATATAAAAATCGCTACTTCTCGAAGCCAAAAAAAAAATTAAAATATTTTTTTTTGCCACTAAAAGTAGCGATTTGAGCATAAAAAATATTTAAAAAAAATATATATTTATTTTAGATTTTTTTAAGTTTTTTTGGGGTTTAGTTTTTAGCATTTTTGCTTGGGGGGGGGGGGGGGTTAGGTTTTTGGGGGGTGGGGGAGGGGGGTTTAGGTTTTTTTTTGGGGGGGGGGGGGGTGGGTGTTAGGTTTTTTTAGGTTTTTTTTTAGCTATTTTAGGTTGTGTTCACATTGGTTCTCGCGGTTCTCGCAATAAGGTTGGTTCTCGCATAAACTCCTCCATATATATATATAGGGAGAAGATCATGCGAGAACCACCTCTTATTGCGAGAACCGCGAGAACCAATATGAACACAACCAAAAATGCCTAAAAATAGCTAAAAATCACACAAAAAATTTTTTTTTTTTGAATTTTTTAATATTTTTTATAAAAAAATCGCTACTTTTCAAAGAAAAAATTTTTTTTTTTAATTTTTTTTTGCTTCGAAAAGTAGCGATTTTTTTATAAAAAATATTAAAAATTTCAAAAAGAAATTTTTAGATTTTTTAGGTTTTTTGGGGGTTTAGTTTTTAGCATTTTAGCTTGGGGGGGGGGGGGGTGGGGGGTTTAGGTTTTTGGGGGTGGGGGTGGGGGGGTTTAGGTTTTTTTTTTTTTTTTTTTGGGGGGGGGGGGGGGGTTAGGTTTTTTTTAGGTTTTAGTTTTTAGCATTTAGCTTGGGGGGTAGGTTTTTTTGGGTGGGGGGTTTAGGTTTTTTGGGGGGGGGGGGGTTAGGTTTTTTTAGTTTTTCTTTAGGTTTTTTTAGCTATTTTAGGTTGTGTTCACATTGGTTCTCGCGGTTCTCACAATAAAGGTGGTTCTCGCATGAGCTCCTCCCTATATATATATATATATATATATATATAGGGGAGGGCTATATAGAAAACCCTTAAGTTTTTAGATAACTCTGGAAACTCAAATCTCCCCCCATTTTTACCCAACCTCCCGACATTTTTTTTTTTGAAAAAAATAACACATGTAATATACATGTTTTAAAGTGTTTTGGGCCAAAAAAAAACAAAAAAGCGCCGAAGGGATGTTTTTAAAAAAATAAACAAATTTCAGCAAACTTCGGGTGACTAACATGTGTTAGGCACAAAAGGCAGAAACTTGTTGAAATTTGTTTTTTTTTTTTTTAAACATTCCTTCGGCGCTTTTTTGTTTTTTTTTTGCCCAAAACTCTTAAAAACATGTATATTACGTGTGTTATTTTTTTCAAAAAAAAAATGTCGGGAGGTTGAGTTTTCTAGGGTTTTCTCAAAATGGAGGGTTTTCTACCTAGCATTATCCTATATATATATATATATATATATATATATATATAGTGGAAGTGTAAAATACAATATCTCTTAACGTACAATACGTACGATATTGTGAAATTGCATGTTATAAAAAGTATGTTACTTTAAGAGCACATAAACCCGTAAAATGCGTATAGAAATCATATTACTTTAAGAGCACATCAAATATACCCACAGTTAAGCATTGTTCATCGCTAAGCAATACATCCCTTTTAAATAACCAAAACAATTTACATAACTTTCAAAAATATGTTATTTCCATCCCATTCCATAAAATCTGCTCCTAAGACTTACAAAGAGAAGAGGTTGACATCCTAAACAAGTCCAGTTTAGTTCCATTAAAAATTAGAACTTACCTAAAGTCATTTTTTCCACCTTACAGAAAATACTCATAATTCAAACCTCTCACAATATGCATTCCTCTAGGCTATTTTCTAAATCTAGCATAAGATGTATGTAGGATCGTTTTCAGACCCGAATGAGTCGTTCAGAAGAGTTTTTCTCAATACGAAAGGCGGAAACAGACGTATCAAGTTCAATTCAGCAAGAATATTACTTTAAACTGTCTTTATATTGATTTGACAAAGTTTTACAGCGAGTAGACACTTCGGCAGCACTTCGTTGCTCAAACCGGAAAGTTCAAGACCCACTCAAACGAAATCAGGCATCACATATATATAGGCTGGTAATTCCCCTTGAAACTGCCTCAAGTGAAATCACATTCAAGCGGAATCACATGATTTCGTTTGAACTTGTCTTGGCCATTTCAAACGGAATTACAACTTCTAATTCCATTTGAAGTTGCCTCTCACCCTATATTTGACATTTTTCTCGAATAACGTGCCCTGATCTATCTAAATACAAACAAGCCTCGATACAAAACGAAGTCGACAGACGCATGCACCAACAGACTCCCCCTCGAATGTTGACGAGTCTTCAGTATCGAGTCTTCGCATCTTCAGTCTTTATCAGTCCTCTCGAACTCTTCGAAGTATCTAACAATGTAAAGCATCCTCAATCTCTGTCTTCTCTTTTCATCAGCACCAACAGATAACCTCCCTTTGAATGTTGATCTAATCTTCAATTCCATCAGATCTCTTGATTCCTTAAGTTCATCAGCATCATCAGCGTGCGTGAACCTCAGGATCTGAACTTGGCTCTTCAATCTTCAGACTTCCCCTTTTGACAAGCTGGGATCGTAGCCTGTCCTACCTGCACAAACTCTACCTTACAATAAATTTCACAATTTTAACATTTGACAAATTTATTCTCTGCTTATCATTTGTAAACACAAATCAATAAATGATTTTACAATGTTAATCACTGATGAACCACTTGAAGAAAATAACATTTTCAATTTCAAAAACTTTTTCATCTTTCAAACTGACTCCCCCTCACTGAATGTCATCATGTTTAGCACTTGGAATTTTGAAAATCAGCTCTCCAACATCACTTGTTGAAAATCTTTTTGAATTTTTCAAAATTTATGTTAAAACACACTAAAAATCTTTTTGGATTTTTGAATAACATGCAATGCAATAAATAAATATTTACAAACAATATTTTTGTGAGTTTGCGTAAGAGGATCATATCAGTTTTTGAGACAAATCACCAACACCGTTAAGCTTTAAACATTTTAAGTTCTAAATTATTCACTTAGATTGTCAGTATACTGATCCACTTAAATTTTTACACAAAGTTCAACTGTTTCGAGATACGATATTAGTGTTTTAAGCACTTAAACTTATTCGCGTGTCCCACCTCAGAATATACACCCGTATCAAGATCCTAATATTCAGTCTTACAGGTGAGTATACCACATATGATATCTGTAAAGGGTTAAATGCGAGGCCATGAGAGCTCAGGTCAGAACTTCCGTTCAGCAGAGAGATGATGGCTCGTCTTTTGGTGTGTCCCCTTTAGAGGATCTTTTGTTTCAACAGCACATGATTAGCATTTTTCAATGTTTCATCATTTTTTATGCTGAGGGTGGGCTATATTTCAAGCAAGCTTAAAGTATTCTCCGGGGACTAGGCCATTGCTTCCGCAAAATCAGAAGTCCCGGGATAATACCCCGGATATCACTGAGAATAAAGACCTAGTATCTCAGAAAGAGGGACCATTCAAACAAGATTTCGGGGGTTACCCATATATCCGAGAGATGTTCCCCACGATATAAGTAAGTTTGAAATTTAGGTTTATATCTCGTCACAATCTACTAAATGTGTAAAAACCTACTGGCACATCATCAGTGAGACCGTTTATCACATTTTGACTTTCCAATTCTTTAGCATGTTGTGATAGTCCACTGATGTACTATCATTTCCTCTTTTCTCAACAAAACTCATTTTTGATTTTATCATGTTTTTTACTCTTTTTCAAATTTTCAAATGTTTTTGGATTTTCTGAAAAAATCTAACTCCCCCTAAAATGCAAACACATTTAAAGAAAATTTTAAAACAAACTGTACAAGTAACGTGACAACTGATATCGAATCACTTCAATTCGCCATCCACTTGGCATAAACAATCAGAACTCCCCCTCACAACAAACTATTTTCCCATTGTGATTTCAAAACACTTAAGTTTGTTTTAATCAAATGGTTTTTCCGGAAAATTAGTTTTGTGATTTTACCACTTGTATGAATGGGGTTTCATCACATTGTTCTTTCAACCACTTGAAAAATATAACATTTTTAAGTTCAACCAACAAATATCAGCTGTAGAAAATCAAGTACAACTTAATGTCCATGATTTACCACTTGTAAGACGAAATCACTTTCGTGAATTTCTCAAGAAAGATGCCGATACCTGCTCCACTCTTACCAACCTGGGATCTCCGGCAAGTCCAGATTTTTCATTCATCATAATAGGTTCCATCCCAGTCATAAACCTGAGATGAAACACCCTTACCTGGTTTCTTCAATTTTTTCTCATAAAACTCTTTTACCCCTTTGACCTCCCCGTCAATCATTTTTCCAAAAATATTTTGAACTGTGGGGTTAAATGCCTTTTCAATATCAAATTCTTTCTTTGCAGAGAAAAATTGATTTGAAATCTCAACTTTGCCAACTTTTTGTTTAAAATTTTCAGCCCGCAATGGAGGAAAATTTACATCATCCATTGGTGGTACTGATGTTTCCAATTTTAACTCAACTTGTGGCTCCTCTGACTTTGTGGAATCAGATTCATTGCCTGAAAATAGCTCCTCTGATTTTGATGAATCAGAATCATTGCTAGACCCATCATCAGATTTCTTAACAACCCATTTTTGGTTGTCAAGATTTGCACTTTTCTTGTAAAACCTCTTTGAACATTCACTAATTTCAAATTTTGAATTTTTGAAAAGTTTAGTTCTCTCAATTGGTGGTTCAAACTCAACCATTTTTTCTTTCAGTTTAGAAACTCCCTGTTTGGTTTGAATTGCTTGTGAACATTTCACAACTAGATGTCCAATTCTACCACATTTAAAACAAGTTCGAGTCTCCTTCTTCTTTTGATTAACCATCTTCTTCATTTCTTCTTGTTTCTTCGCAAGGAATTCCTTGTTCGACTGCTTTCTGAACAAATTTTCTTTTTCCTCTTCAGAAGATGTACCTGAAATAAATATCATTTTTGATTTAAAATCTCGAACATATTTTTCATTTTTATAATTTTCTAGTGGAATAAAACCAAGACCTTTCTTTTTGTAATTACCGTTATGATTTGGTTTCTTTTGAAAACCTGAACCAGAACTGTAACCCTTTTTCTTGTTTAAACGTTGTTGAACTCTTGAGGTGTAAGGATTAGGTTTTTTAGAAAGATTTTCATCTTTTATTTCAGAAATATTAATTTCTGTTAGTTTGAAAACCTTTTTGATCATTTCTGGTTTAACACCTCTTATTGGAAATTCCTCATCAGAATATAATTTGTCAGAATCATTCAAAGTATATGCGACTTTGAACATTTCGTCATCGAAATTAAATTTTGATAACAGAAATTCTTTATTGTAACTTTTTTAATCGAAGATTTTGGACTGTTGTCAGTTGAACTCGAACTTTCAGACCCAGACTTTGACTCTGACTCTGACTCTGACTTTGACTCCTCGGATTCATCTTTATCCAACACCTGATCGACCACTTTCTTTATTAACTCGGACTCATGATCAGTGTCAGATGACGTAAACGTGACATCAATATTATCTAGCAAATTATCTGATGGCACAGATTCCCATTGTAAATTGGTTGCCTTTTTTACTCTTTCTGAATTTGGATTTCACGGTGAATATCCATTTTCAAGCGGGGGTGGACACTGGTTGTAACTGAAACCTTGTTTCTTAGCATAATCATTCACTTCAGTATCCTTTTTCTTTTCAGAAATCTTTTCATCAGATTCTTCCTTTTCATCAAACGCCTTCATGCCTTCCACAGTTGGATAAATCCTGTCAATAACATAAGAAGTACATGAGTAACTTTTTAACAAACGGTTTACTCTTTCTGTTTCAATTCTTTGAGTTTCCAATTTTTGCTCTAGAACAGCACACTTCTCAATGTAATTGTTGACGACTTTCTGCTTTGTCATGAAAGCTCCTTGAAGTGTCTTCATGGCTGTTGCCTATTCATCACTTGATTGATTGTATTGATTCATTGTTTTGTTCAGAACATCGTATGATTCTTTCAATCTGTTCATGTTATGAATCAAAGTACTGTTTAGCTTTTTCACTTCTTAACAATTTTCACATTTCACAGGAACCTTTTGTGCATTAGCTTCTGCTTCAACTTTGAACTCTGGAATGTTTTTCACCTTTTTCCTTATCACAGGAACATCTTCATCATCACTGCTGACAGGTTTCTTAATCTTTTTCTCTTTCTTTTTCTTTTGAGCCTTTCCATCATCACTGTTACTCTCTTCCATCATTTTTAAGTGAGCTGCCATTCTTTTCGCATAATAATCATCATCATTATCACTATCTTCGTCAACTCGAGCAACAAAGGCTTTGTGATTTGAAGTTTTGTTAGGATCATAATCATCCCAACTGAAATTTGCCCAGCTAAACCCTTCAGGTAATTTTTCATCATCTTGGTTTATTAGACATGCTTTACTATCAGCTGAAACATATTTGTCCCAACTAAAATCTTTTGATGATTTGTTACCCTCTTGATTCACCATACAAGCTCTCTTTGATGACTCCTCGATTGCTTTCCTAGCATGTGCAGTTTGTGGTTCTTGTTGATGTGATTGTTGAGCAACTTGATGATAAATTGCTTTCCGATAGTAATCATTGTTATTGAACGGATTTTGAGCTCCACTTGCTTCGCGGTTTTTGCACTCCCTCTTGAAGTGTCCTTTTTCCCTGCAACAAAAACAAGTAACTTTAGATTTATCAAATCCTAAAGTAGAAACATTTGCATCACGGAAATCATCTCTTCCCATAATTTGTTTAAACTTCTTAGCTCTTCTTAACACACTCGCCAAACACCATTTTATATCCATCAATTCCAACTCTTCAGCATCAATCTGATCGTAATCCTCTTTTGTCAACATTGGATTCCCGATCCGACATGCAACTAAACTCTCATATGATTCCAAAACGGTTCCCAACAACGACATGTGACCTTTAGCAACCTCTTCCGAGAAATTTTCATCATTCTCAATGTTCAGAACAATATTGCATTGTAATCTCTTTCCTTTCTTGGTTGTTGAAAAATTTGGATCAAATGATGAGTATGGAGAAAATCCTGTTTTGATGTTTGATCCTTGAGATGATCCACCAGATGAACCTTTAGCATTGAATGCAGTTTCGATCTTTGGTGACATATTGGTTTTATCACTGCTTCTTCCTTTGTAATACAATCCAATATATTGTTCACCATCATAATCTTTCATTCTTGAAATTTTTCTTTGTTCCATCTCCTGAGCTTCAATCTTTTCAATAAACTTACTGAGTGTTAAACTGCTAAAACCTTTCTTGTTCCTTAACATCATAAGATATGTGCCCCAAGTTTCATGTGGCAATGCATCGGCCAGCTTTTGAATCAGCTCTTCATTATCTTTTGTGATGCTTAACCTCTTCATGTTTGCTAATAAATTGAAATATCTTTCTATGATCTGCTTTGTGTTTTCATTTTTTAAACCTCGAAATAAATCGAATTCCTTCTTTAAAAGCGATTTTTTGTTCTTTACCATCTCTTGGCTTCCAACAAACTTCGATCTTAATGCTTTCCATATTGAGTATGCACTTCCACTGTGTTGCAATAAGATCAAGATATCTTCTTTAACTGCTTGATGCAATAGACTAATCATCATTTTCTCATTTTTGTATTTCTTTCTATCATCAGCACTTAGATCTTTAATAGCAATCTCCTCTTCATCATCATTCGTCGGTCTAACATACTTTGTTTCAACACACTCCCAAGCATCCAAATAATTTACGTGCACCCAATTTTTGAATCGTTCCTCCCAACCCTTATACTCTTCAATGTTCATAAGCTTTGGCGGTTTTTGCATAGTGCCCGTTTCATTTTCCATGGTCAAGTTCTGAGTGACACTAGCCGGAGTAGTCGGGGTAGTAGCAAATGCATTATAAAATTCCCCTTCCATGTTTCAGTTTTCAAGAAATTCACAAACACTTTTTTCAAGCGAAATTAGTTTCCAAGCGGAATTACACTTCTCAAACGAAATTACTATTTGTGTGAAATAACCCTGTTCAAACGGAATCAACACTTTCAAACGAGATCTCTTTTCAAGCGGAATAGCTTTTCAAACGGAATACCTAATTTCGTTTTAACAAACACCACTTTCAAACGGAATCCCTAATTTCGTTTGAAATTCTCAAACGGATTACAAGTTGGAGCGGAATAGCTGATTTCAAACGAAATTACTCAAGTGGAATACCGGTTTCAAGCGGAATTAAGGTCTTATTCCGTGTGAAATGATGCTGACGTCATCATTCTCGAACTGTTTGTCAAACGAAATTACAAATTTTATCAATTTTAGATCGAATTAAGGTCTAATTTTTTCAAGGCGTTGTTAAAACAGTATTGCGCACATAATGTGAAAAATTTAGCCGATTTTAACCGTGAAAAGTTTTTTATTTTGAAAAAGAAGGTGTAGAAATCAGAAATTTCAGCTGAATTAATATGAACTCTTCCTCCTGAGCTCTGATACCACTTGTAGGATCGTTTTCAGACCTGAATGAGTCGTTCAGAAGAGTTTTTCTCAATACGAAAGGCGGAAACAGACGTATCGAGTTCAATTCAGCAAGAATATTACTTTAAACTGTCTTTGTATTGATTTGACAAAGTTTTACAGCGAGTAGACACTTCAGCAGCACTTCGTTGCTCAAACCGGAAAGTTTAAGTGTCACACCCCAACCAATGGCGGAAACATCGGGATGAGACGAAGTGTGCAGATTGCTAGAGACATCATAACGCTATTTGTGACAATATTTAATAAACCGATTTCATTTCATAATTCATTTGTCTACATTACAAGGAAATCAAATAACATCAAGTTCAAGGGAAATACGATACAACATAATCAAAATTGATACAACGATTAAACCTAAACGTCTATATGTGTATCTAGGCATCAACGCTACTTCATTTCATAGCATCGTCATCCTCAACCTGTAACATGTTTAAAATAAAGTTCAATGCAAAAGCAAAGGCGAGTATACAAGTTTAAGCATAAGTATAAGTATAAAAGTTTTAAACGAATCCACATGGCAACTTTGTTTATACAAGATCTAACATGGCATGCAATATTTCTAGCAAATCCTCTGTTTACGCAAGAAAGTTTAATTAATTCAACATGACCCAAGTATAAAGGGGGCGGTGCGTTACTCCTATAACGCTATACATGTCAAATGGAGGCTCGTGAAAGCTAATGACTAAAACATAATACATAAGTATGGCCCACATAAGCATCAAGTATCATAACATAGCATTCATGTATAAGGATTGTTTTGTGCATTGCATAAAGAATAAGTTTAAGTGTAGTTTAATAGTTAAACATGTTACACCCCAGAAGTGGTAAACATAAAAGGGGGTTGCGAGTATACTCACATAATTGCTAAGTCTTCCGATTATCCAAGTGTTGACGAGTGTATGAGATTAGGCGGATGGAATACCGAGGTCACCCTATATGGGCAAACGAAGGTGTATGAGTAAGCGGGATTACGACGAAGGATAGGAAGCGAAAAGTAAAGTATAACTTGTTGCTGGATAAGTATATATATATATATATATATTTTTTATATAGTTTATACAATAATTAAATAACTAAATAAATACATATACATTTATAATTATTGTTATAAAATTTTAATTGAATCCGATAGGCTTCGCCTTTTAAAATAAACGTGTTTCGTTGCATGAGATTTTATGAAAAACGGGCAGAGTTTCCCCCGTTTTTGGATGATCCCGACAACACAAGTTGTCGTTATATTTGTCAAAACTCGACAAATAACCACATTATATATAAAATCCACGTCAAAAGTTCAAATATCTTTAAATGACAAGTGTAACGACTCGAGCTTAATCAGTTATAAAAATCTATAAACAAGATGCTATACCGAACTTTGAATCTGAACCGAACAAGTGTGATTGTTGACCCGAGCCGTTGACCAGTCGACTACTGTTGACCGAACCGGAACTGTGGTTGACCGATCCCAAATCTGAAACAAAACGGTCATAATAAAACAACTCAAGCTCGCGGACGAAATCCTAGACAATTCAAATAAAAAGAAAGATCCTAACCTGGAGTCTAACGAACCAGGCCCGAATCAACAAATCTTGAATCTGAGTCTGACCGAATCGAACAAAGACGACTGAATCGGAACTCACCTGAAGTAAAACCGAACTTAGACGGGACTGAACCGGAGTTTGTAACCCAAACATAAACTGAGTCAAACATAACCCGAATCTGACGAATCAGACCCAAATCAAACCGACCCGAAACTCAAAACTGAGCCACATCGGAATCAACATCACCGGAAAAACAAACGAAGGTTTGATCAGAGGGTTTACCGTCAAAATTCGTCGGAGAACACCACATCAGCCGCTCGTCGGCATCCTCATCGGCTTCAACATCGCCGGTAAACCAAATCAGAGAGATATGCAGGAAAACAGCCTGAGCTGCGCCGACACCGGCTAGTCGCCGGTGAAACGAGTGAACGAGAGCCGCCATCAGCAGCGCCGCCGCCGCGTCGGAGTTCAGATCGGAGATGGAGGGGTGTTGTCGTGGCGTGTGTGTGACCGGGATACCGGCTCTGGCGCTGGCCAGTCATCGAGATGAGGGAAATGGGGGAGGGGTGTCGGCTGGTTGTTGAATGTGGGAGAGGAAGATGGTGTTCTGGTTTGATTGTAGGAGATGAAGAGGTGAAATCAGGTTTAGAGAGAAGATACAAGTGTCGGCTGAAATGTTTTAAAAACAATTAGGGTTGGATACCATTTAATACTATTAAGTAAATACACGATTAGTCCCTCCATTTAAGGAGTTAATTAAATGGTCAAATTAACTTGGTTTAAGTTTGATTCCAATTAACTAACTAGGTTATCTAAATAACCTTTAAATCAATTAAATTAATTAATTACTTTATTTTTAAATTTTTTTATTTATTTTACAAACAAAATAATTAATTATTTAAACCCTAAATAAATAACCATTTTTTTTATGACGGATTAGATTAAAGATGAAGATTTTTCGACGATAATAACGAAGCGACTAATACAATGATACAAAGTTTTCAAAAATAGAGATATGAACAATGGTTTCTACATATGGAAAGTTATGAAAACGCGGGGCGTTACATCAAGACCCACTCAAACGAAATCAGGCATCACATATATATAGGCTGGTAATTCCGCTTGAAACTGCCTCAAGCGAAATCACATTCAAGCGGAATCACATGATTTCGTTTGAACTTGTCTTGGTCATTTCAAACGGAATTACAACTTCTAATTCCGTTTGAAGTTGCCTCTCACCCTATATTTGACATTTTTCTCGAATAACGTGCCATGATCTATCTAACTACAAACAAGACTCGATACAAGACGAAGTCGACAGACGCATGCACCAACAATGTGCTAGTAACTACTAATTATCCTCACAACTTAGATATAACTATTATTCTCATAGACTTGTACATAAACCAACAACATATATCAACAGAAAAGACTAACAAATCATAAAGACTTTTTATGGGTTTTTGGTTTAAAGGTTAAAAGGTAGTAAACAAACAAACAATATTGAGTAACAAAGGGTTAGATAATACTACAATTCAACTTTCTACCTTCACTACTCTTCAACTTTGGCAATTACTTCAACTTTTTTTTTTTCATTTTAATCATTCAATTGCATGGGATCACTCTTATTCATTTTATACTCTTTTTTTTTCATTTCTTTTTTTTTCTTTCATATCATCTTTTTTCTTCTTCTTACCATCACTTCTTTTCATATTATTTGAATCATACTACTTAAGGTAATCCAACAAAAATAGGATAGAAAAAGGTATACTCTTGGTAAAGTTATTATGGCTTTTGATGGGATAATATAAGATAGGAATATGAAACGAAAAAGGTAAACATGGGCTCATATTTTCCTATGTTTGTTTTAATCATATATGTATAAACATTACCGTATCAAATAGCTAATTGTATAACATGCACAAGTTCTTCAATGAATAGTTATATTTGCATCTCTCAACAAACGAAAGTGTGTTTGTGTACACACACACTAGTGGGAACGCCCACACGTTATCGCAGGTACTTAGGATTTTTGGAACATGTTGTGTGACGGGTTTTACATAATTTAATTTTAATACCAATTTAGTAAAGACGACTAATATACCAATTCAGAAAAGGCAATTAACTACTGTGTGCCTTATGTCTTAATTGTTGAGTGTTGTGTGTCTTATGTCCAAGACTTTATTCAAAACTACTATCGAGCCGGGGGTCTCACTGGAAGCAGTCTCTATGTTCCTACGTTTTAGAGGTAGGGCTGTCTATATCTTACACTTATCATGTCCTACCTTAGCTTTGCTATTGATAGGATTTATTGAGTATGATGACGAGAAAAGGCAATTAACTAAAATTGACATTTCTCACTAAAATGAATTTTCTTACTAAAATAATCCATTTTAATCTGTTACTCTTTCATACAATCTTGCTCACGAACCCTTGGGTTAAAATTCCTACCATACGCACATGAAATCTTCAATAACTACCTGTCAATAACACCAAAAACATCACGTATCCACATAACTTAACATCAAAACCATAACATACACACTCGCAAGTATCAAACAAAACAAAATTAACACGTATCTTTGATCTAAAAACAAAATCAGCATAAACAGGAGTGAACAACCTTTTTTTGTATTTTTTTTTCTTCTATAGAAAATGAATATTTAAGTTGTTGAACTTGGGAAATTTTTGAACATTTAACAAGTTCCCTTTTAGCAATACTAAAAAATTTACTTGTTCGAGATGCAATAAAAGGCCAATTTGACCCAAACAGGTGGACATTGCCACGTCTAGGACTAATAATAATAGTTTTAGAATATCTTACTCGGCTCTCATAATCATATGTTGAGGAAGTGGCCGTAAAACTTTCTCCATCATGGCAAAGATGTTCCAAGTTTTTATGAGTTTTTTTTTTTTTGAAAGGTAAACTTTATTAACAAACACGACGACCCAAGCCGGACCGACAAAACAAACAACAAATTACATATTTACAAACGATACCCAATCTTTCCACTCTATCCCTATATATTTCGATCTTTTAGAAAACCATAAAAAACTTAAAACCTTGATTTCTCTAAGAATACCGTCAATTTTAACCGACTCATTGGAAAACTTTAGCTTATTCCTTGCTCGCCATAGACTCCAACACGTAATCATTATTATACCTTGAACAACCTCTTTTTTCTTCGAAGACGCAGCAAGACCTTTGAAAATCGAGAGGAGATCTTGAATAGAAAACGCGAAGATTTGCGGTATCTTACACCAAGAACTGACACCGCTCCATACCGTTGCCGCGACAAAGCATGCAATGAAGATGTGTTCAGAGGTCTCCTCCCCCGAGAAACAAAGCGGACAAGACGATTCGTTTACCCCAATATTCCGAGCCAAGAGGGCCTCAGCTGTAGGCAGTCTGTTCAAAAACAGTCTCCAAACATGGATATTAACCTTGGAAGGGAGCCAACTACACCACTCCAAGACTGCACGGCTGCTAGCACCACTGTCCACTCTCAGAAGCCTTTTGACCTCTTTAACCGAAAATAAACCATTTGGATCCGATGTCCACTTCCAAATGTCCGGACCGTTAGAATACTGAACTACTGAAACGTCACCGGTCAGCTGGTTAAGACTGGGCAGCAACCAGCACCAATTCAGGACAATGTCACCATTTTGCACTTTAACTCTATCATCTACAGATGCTTTCTTATCCGAATCAGCTCTAAACAGATCAGGATAAACATTTTTGAGCGGCTCATCCATTAGCCAACAATCTAACCAGATTGCCACATCTTTTCCGTTTCCAACGATTCCTTTTAAAAAGTTCCTCAAGGGGCGACCGTTCACCTTTGTATTTATAAAAGATTTGGCAATTGTATTCCAAACTCCGGATATAGATTTTTTAAAAGGAATGCATTCCCATCCCTTTTTATTCGAGTGAAGAGCGATAATGATATTTTTCTAAAGATTGTTCCTTTCCGTCTTGAATCTCCAACCCCATTTAGCCAAAAGTGATGTATTAACAGACTGAAACTTATTTAGGCCCAATCCTCCTTCTTTAATAGGACGAGTGACCGTATCCCAAGCGATCCAGTGCATCTTTTTTTCATCCGACGATCCTCCCAACAAAAATCTATTAATCATTGACTCCAAATCTGAGATAACCTTCTTAGGGGCTCTATAAAGGGAAAAATAGTATGTCGGGAGGCTCTCCAAGACAGATTTAATCAGCACCACCCTACCCCCCATCGAAAGAAGATAAGACTTCCATTTTGAGAGGCGCGCTCGAAAGATCTCTATAACCGGATGCCAGTTGGATATCCGATTCATGTTTGCTCCGACTTTGAGACCAAGGTATTTGAAAGGGGTACACTCCGGATTACACCCCACCACATCGGCCATCTCACCAGTTTCTTCCATTCCCACTCCAATTCCATAAAGATTTGACTTATCAAGGTTAATCTTCAAACCTGAACAAAGATAAAAAAAAAACTCGAAGAATTCTCACAATATTAGTTATCTCTGCTCTGGACCATTCTCCCATCACAATAGCGTTGTCCGCATAAAGAAGATGCGAAATAATTGGGCCGTCGTTGGGGGTGTGTATTCCACTTATAATCTCGGTTTCTAGAGCTTTGTTGAACATACAAGACAAAGCCTCCATAACCACCAAGAATAGGAACGGAGAAAGCGGGTCGCCTTATCGCATTCCTTTCTCACACCTAAAAGTGAATGTAGGCGAGCCATTAATCAGCACTGACGAGTTTACCGACATCAGAATTCCCGAGATCCAAGAACACCATTTGTTATGAAATCCCATTTGAAGCAAAATTCTATTAACGAAATCCCAACTCACATTGTCGTATGCTTTCTCGAAGTTTATTTTTAAAAGAAACGCCTTGGACTTCTTCCTCTTAATCCAAGAAATTAATTCGTTCACGATAAGCGGGCCATCCAAAATGAATCTCCCTTTTAGAAAAGCCGACTGCGAGTCAGAAATAACTTCATCAAGAACCGTACTCATCCGATTAGCAAGCACCTTCGATATCGCCTTATTTATAACTCCAACCAAATTAATAGGCCTGTAATTGTTTAGCGACTCCGGATCACTCACCTTTGGAATCAAGGCTATAAAAGAGGCCCCGCTTCCGAGATTAATTCTACCAGAATTGTGAAACGATTCAAAAACCCTCATGAAATCCTCCTTAAAAAGGTCCCAAAAAAGTTTAATAAATTTAAAATTCATCCCATCCGGGCCTGGAGCCTTCTCTTCCCCGCATTCGAATACGGCGTCCCTTATTTCTTGCTCCCTAAAAGGTTCTATAAGAAAATCCATGTTCGCCTCCGAAATTTTTTTAATATTATTGCACACCAACTCTGGTCTATTAGAAGCTTGTTCCTAAAGAACGAAAGAACATGTTTCTTAATTAACTTAGGTTTGGAACACCATTCTCCATTGATGTTAAGGCCATGGATCGTATTGACCGCTTTCCTATTATTCACCAAAGCGTGGAAAATTTTTGAGTTTTCATCCCCCTCTAGCGCCCACTTGGACCGCGACCTTTGTTTAAGATCAACATTCTTCCTATAGTCCACTTCTTTCACTAATTTCCTGTTTTCCATCAAGATCCACTCTTCTTCCTCCGTTAACTCCCTACTCTCCATATCTTTCTCTAAATTCTCCGGTTCGGCTAAGGCCACAATAACATTTTCTTTTTCTTGAGCTAAAAAATCGTCCCTCCACTTTTTTAGCCGAGCTCTAATATGGGCAAACTTCGACGTAAGACATGTATCCGGAGCCCCGAACGCAACAAAACTCTCCGAAGCCTCCGTAACCGCTTCCTCGAAACCCGGCTGACCAATCCAAGAACTGAAAACCCGGAATGGTTTCGGACCAAAGTTATTATCACCGATGTCACGGCCCCCGACCCGGTTTGACCCGTTTCAGGAGCCGCGGGACAGAAATCCCGTGGTATTTAATTAACAGCGGAAGTTTCTTCAGGATTTTTTTTTAAAACTGAAATATTTCCCGATTATTTTATTTCACAATTCGGGATAAAACCCGATAATTTACAATCTTGAGATTTCACCAGGAAATCTTTTATTTTACAAAACATGTTTCATTATTTTATACTGAGCCACTTCCTTAAGCTGATAGTGCTTCACGGCACTTTTCCTGGATCACAACAGATCACCTGAAACATGTTTGAAAAAGGTTTTGTCAGCGGGAAATACTGAGTGAATCATTCTATTTACTAAAATGACTCTTTTGTTATAATTCACAGTATTAAGAGAGATTACAATGTTTATTTCAACCAAATACCCACAGTACTTGTCATCGACTTGTTTCGGTGACTGTGGTCATATTACTATTGAGTCCGTTCACCCAATAGTAACGAGTATCATTAATTAGGTTCGCCCACCTAAAGTGATAAAAACAGTAATGTGCACAATACCCCACATACCGGCTGTAATTTGGTGACTACATATACTTAATCACTGTAATTATAATCTTGAAAATAAACATACTTTTGTAAACCAATTTGATAAAAAGAGAATGACTCACATTGCAGATTTAATTTGAGCAGAGCTTAGCTTACTGATTAGCCTTTTTATCCTAAATTAATAACAGGCACACAATTAGGTTAGTAACTTAATACAGCATTTACGATAACTCACGAGATTAAACCTTCACATTGAATGACAAAGTGCGATACTTAAACATCCATTGAATTAACAACGAATGACAAAGCATAAACCCTAATGTGGGCAGCACTTAAACATCCATTGGATAGTTTAATCGATCGGACATTGAATCGTATCAGCGATCGAGTTATTACCCTGTTTTGCGGCGTCGATTTGTGAACTGTGTGTGTTAATTGTAGTATTCAGAATGTAACTCGCAGTGTATAAGGAATTTTTACGTCGTTTTAATTCCTGAATTCAAGTCCCAAGGCCCTCTATTTATAGGTGAATTTTGACCTTTACGCGGCCCGCGTAAGATCTAAGCTAACCTTACGCGGCCCGCGTAAGACCTATTTTAGGCATAGGGTTGCCACGGTTGGGACTAGCCTTGCTGACTTGACAGTTTTCGTAAATTCAGTTTCTACAGCACACAATTTAGATAATCGTTACTAGGGTTTTACCCCCCCTGAGTTTTAGGGGCCCTGATCCTGATTCCAAATGTTCTGAAAATTTTAGGGATTGTTCAGAGTCACTTGGGTTTCTCAATTAGGGTTTCCTATTGGACAATTTAATTAAATAAATATGACTTTTGATACGAGTTGTTACATTCTACCCACCTTAATAACAATCTCGTCCTCGAGATTTACTGGAATAAGTAAGGATACTTTTTCTTCATCTCAGATTCCAATTCCCAAGTGTATTCAGCTCCTCTCTTTGAATCCCATTTGACTTTAACTAGAATTAGTCGTTTGTGTTTGAGAAACTTCACTTTTCTATCTTCTATCTGAAGAGGTTTCTCAACAAATTTTAACTTTTCGTTTACCTTTATATCTTGAAGAGGTACTACCAGAGATTCATCTGATAAACATTTCTTGAGGTTGGATACATGAAATACATCATGTACTCCAACTAATTCTTCTGGTAGTTGTAAACGATAAGCAACTGGTCCTATACGTTGGATTACTGGGAATGGTCCTACGTATCTGGGACTTAGCTTTCCTTTCTTACCGAATCTAACAACTCCTTTCCAAGGAGAAACTTTCAACATTACTCTGTCTCCAACTTGGAATTTTAATGGCTTGCATCTATTGTCTGCATAACTCTTCTGACGATCTCGAGCCGTCTTCAACCTTTCCTTGATTTGAGTAATCTTATCAGTCGTTTCTTGTACAATCTCCGGACCTGATAATTGACTTTCTCCTATTTCTGCCCAACAAACTGGAGTTCTGCATTTTCTTCCATACAGTGCTTCAAATGGGGCAGTTTCAATGCTTGAATGATAACTATTGTTATAGGAGAATTCAATTAATGGTAAGTGATCGTCCCAATTTCCACCAAAATCTATTACACATGCGCGGAGCATGTCTTCTAGAGTTTGGATTGTCCTTTCACTTTGCCCGTCTGTTTGTGGATGATATGCCGTGCTTAGGTTTAGTCGAGTTCCCATAGCTTCTTGGAAACTTTTCCAGAAATGAGAAGTAAAACGACTATCCCTATCCGATACTATGGAGAGTGGAACTCCATGTAGGGATACAACTTCATCTACATACAATTTAGCCAGTCTTTCCATACTAAAGGTTTCTTTCATTGGTAGAAAGTGAGCTGATTTGGTTAATCGATCCACAATTACCCAAATCGCATCATTACCTTTTCTGGTTTTGGGTAACTTAGTAACAAAATCCATTGTTATAAGTTCCCACTTCCATACTGGCATTTCCAATTGTTGTAGTAAACCTGAGGGTTTCTGATGTTCTGCCTTAACTTGTGAACAAGTAAGACATTTAGAAACATATCGTGCTATATCCTTTTTCATTCCTATCCACCAAAAGTTCTTTCTTAGATCTTGGTACTTCTTATTGTTTCCGGGATGCATAGTATACCTAGATTTATGAGCTTCTTCTAAAATCTTAGGTCTTGAGTCTCCCTGCTTAGGTACCCAAATTCTACTTTTGTGAAATCTCCATATTCCATCTACTCCTTGTTCTAATTCCTTGATTTGTCCTTTCATTCCTTCAGCATCATCCTTGATTGCTGTAGTTTGAACATTCTTCAATTGTTCCATTAAATCTATTTGTAGATTTAATCGGAGAGCACGAACCCGTCGTTGTTTCTCATAATACTTACGACTTAAGGCATCTGCAACTACATTTGCCTTTCCTTCGTGATACTGAATATCACAGTCGTAGTCACTTAGGATTTCCATCCATCTCCTTTGCCTCATGTTTAACTCTTTTTGCCCAAATATATATCTTAAACTTTTGTGGTCTGTGTAGACAGTAAATTTACTTCCGTAAAGATAATGTCTCCAAATCTTAAGGGCAAAAACTACAGCTCCTAATTCTAAATCGTGAGTTGTATAATTTTCTTCGTGCTTTTTCAATTGCCTTGAAGCATATGCAATCACCTTTTTGCGTTGCATAAGCACACATCCATATCCTAGTTTTGAAGCATCGCAATATACCTCAAAATCTTCAGTTCCTTCTGGTAAGGCTAAGATTGGTGCATTTGTTAATTTCTGCTTCAATATTCTAAAGGCTTCTTCTTGCTTAGGTCCCCATTCAAACTTAATGGCTTTACAGGTTAGCTTAGTTAATGGCACAGCTATCTTGGAAAAATCCTTAATAAATCGTCTATAATACCCAGCTAAACCTATAAAACTTCTAATTTCCATTGCAGTTTGCGGAACCTTCCAATTGGTAATTGCCTCTATCTTAGCAGGATCTACATGAATACCTTCATGATTCACCATGTGTCCTAAGAATTGCACTTCTTGTAACCAAAATTCACACTTCGAGAATTTGGCATAAAGCTTTTCTTTTCTTAACAAAGTTAAGAGTGCATGAAGGTGTTCACAATGCTCTGTCTGACTTTTGGAATAAATAATTATATCGTCTATGAAAACAATTACAAATTTATCCAAATATGGTTTACAGATTCTATTCATCATGTCCATGAATGCAGCAGGTGCATTCGTTAACCCAAAGGGCATGACTGTAAACTCATAATGACCATACCTAGTTCTGAAAGCAGTTTTAGGTATGTCTTCTTCTTGTACCTTCAATTGATGATATCCGGAGCGTAAATCTATCTTAGAAAAATATCTAGCCCCCTGAAGTTGATCAAATAGATCATCAATCCTAGGTAATGGGTATCGATTCTTAATTGTAACCTTATTCAATTCTCTATAATCGATACACATTCTCATTGAACCATCCTTTTTCTTTACAAACAACACTGGCGCTCCCCAAGGGGATGCGCTAGGTTGTACGAATCCTTTACTTAGTAATTCATCTAATTGCGTTTTTAGTTCTAACATTTCTGTGGGTGCTAACCGATAAGGTGCCATGGCTATCGATGTAGTTCCTGGAATTAGATGAATCCTAAACTCTACTTCCCTATCCGGAGGTAATCCCGGTAAATCTTCTGGAAATATATCTGGATATTCTGAGACTACAGGAATTTCTTTAAGTTCTTTACCCTTAGTACTAATGATTACTGAAATCATATATACTATTCCTTGTTTTCGTTCATAATTAGCAACTTTCATTACTGATATGAACTTCATGGGCTTACGTGGTTTATCTCCTGTAATCTTGATTACTTCTCCGGTGGGTGATTGAATTTCTATGGAATTCTGATCACAAAGGATTCTAGCATGGTTGGCTACTAACCAATCCATTCCTAGTACAACATCAAATTCAGCTAAATTCATCGGCAACAGTTTTGCAGAGAATTTATGTCCTAAAAGTTCTATGTTTTCTTCTTGCAAAACTTTATCTATTTTAACTGAATTTCCGTCTGCCGTTTCAACTGTAAAAATCTGCCTAATATTGGTTAAAGGTAAATTAAGAGCTTGGCAGAATGAAGTATTTATAAAACTTTAGTTTGCACCAGAGTCAAATAATACTTTGGCGTAAATGTTGTGAACTAAGAACGTACCAGCTATCACATCTGGAATGAGTTCTGCTTCTTGAGTGGTTAGCTGAAATGCCCTAGCATTCTTCTTAGTAGTTCCGTCGGTCGCCTTAGTTTTGTTGTCTGCTGATTTGATTAATTTAGGACATTCTGGTTTAAAATGTCCTTTTTCTCCACAGTTATAGCAGATCGTTGTTTTCTTCCTACAGTTTTCTTCACGATGTCCTACCATTTTACAAAAATTGCAGGTTACACTACATCTGCCAAAATGTTTCTTTTTGCAATTTCTGCAGAATGGTGGAGTTGAGGGTTGCCCTGTTCCTTGTCTTTTAAAATAGCTATTATTACCCGTACGAAATCCTTGGGTAATTCTCTGAGCTAATTCCTTCTTCCTGTTTTCATCTTGAGTGCGTACTAGTTCATCGGTTAGGGTATTAGCTAATTCCACAGCATCGTCAATAGTGCGAGGTCTCGCAACTTTAACAATGTTGCGGATTTCACTAATCAATCCCCAAATGTAGCGAGAAATGAGTACCGGTTCTGGCGAAGCCAGCGTTGGTACCACTCTAGCATATTCAAAGAATGTCGAAGTATAACCGCGACAATCTACACCCATCATCCGATGATTTAGGAACTTATTTGTCATCTGTTCCTTTTCATACTCGGGACATAATTTTCTTTCTACAAAACCCTTAAATTCTTCCCAAGTCATGGCATAAGCTATCATTCTTCCTTTTGATTGTAACACGGTGTTCCACCATTCAAGTGCTCCTTCTTTGAAGAGATTTGATGCGTACATGACCTGATCATCTTTAGCACATTTACTTATTGCAATGACTGCTTCGGTTTTCTCTAACCAACGCAGTGATGCAGTTGCTCCTTCATTGCCTGCAAATTCAGTGGGTTTACAAGCAAGGAATTCTTTGAAAGTACAACCAGGCGTTGCGGCTTTCATTTTCTTAGGAAATGGAGCTTGATGTGGTTCTGCATTATGATTGACATTATCATTGCCTCCGTTTACACTATTACTGAAGTTATCTTCAGAAATATGTTTACTAGGAACAATTTGTTGCGGTTCAATTGGATTCTTTATAGCAGCAACGAATGCTGGAATAGCATTGGCTATCCCTTGAGCAACAATATTTTCGATATCTTGTCTAGTCATATATTGATCTCCTGGAGGTTGCTCAGACTGATTAACCTCATTTACAGGTTCATTACCAATGTTTGCCATCTGATAATAAATTTTATATAAATAATTAGTATAATTATAAATATAATAAAACAGTTTGCACATAATCACATTAACATGTATAACCAAAAATTATCGATTTCACAGGTTTCATTTCTATATATTATATTATGCCTCGTACACAGGATTATCATACAACGTTTTATTGTTAAGTTATTACACATACTGGTTATTATGATTATTTATTAACACATATTCCTGCAAACTCCCCTTATCTGGTCAGCTAATTCTTAAAAACGATACTCCCTTTCGTCATACTTCCAAGTAACTCTTTCTCCCACATCCCTAATCCGATTTCCTGCATCAATTAACTCTTCGCCCCAAAGACGAAGTTCAGCCAGATTCTCCGGGCTCATAGTTGGGTATAGTGGAGGTTCTGGGTCAACTTGTGGAAAAAATGTATCAGGGTTGTTTAAAAGATTTTGGTATTGCCAATCAGTTGTCCACCATTCATCTAATTCTACTGGTAGTGGTTGAGGTTGGACAATAGGATCTGGAATAGCAGGTTCCAAATTGATTGGGATTGGAGCTTCTAGTGGGTAACTGAAAAGATCTTCTTCAGTAAATATAAGGTTTGGATTAGCTGCTTCAAGGTTTCCATCGGCAGGTCCGATGAGGTCACTCATTACTAATTGATGATCTAAAACTTCCCAAGGAGTCAATTTCTGTTTCTGCCTAGAACACTCTCCGACCTCTATTTCTGTTTGCTTAAAACTTTTCTCAGTTTCTATCTCTACTTGATTAATATTTTCCTCAATGTCTACCCCTTTTCCTTTGTCTTTTGGTTCTTCATTTTTGGTAACCTTTCTTGTTGCTGGCTTTTTCTTTCGTACACGCCTCCAGCCCACAAATCTGCTTCTTTTCTTGGGTTTAGGTTTTGCCAGTGGTTTGGATTGAAATTCCATGGGTTCTTCTTTATCCGCGAAGTAACCGGTGAATTCCTTGGAAACTTCTATCTTAACGGGATAGAGGTTAAGATTTTCTAAACCTTCTGATATCTCATTCATGCTGTTTAGCATATATGCAAAATACATACCAAATGTTAAAATAACCAAATTTTATAGATTATCCGTAATTATTATTGCATACATAAAACAACTGACAAGTAAATTATACTATGATTTACTGTAACTTATTTATTTATTAAATAAGGTTTTTGGAAAATAAAAGTGCTAAAACTTTTAAGTATTTAGAGATTTGCATTTTCTGCTACTGTGGCGAGCATATAAAGATTTGCCCATTTCTCATCTAATTTGTTCTCCCAAGGTGATTTATTGATTAAGTCCTGGATTTCATTTTTAACTTTCTTCTCTCGGTTTTTCCTTATTTCCTCCTGACTTTTTCTAATAATTAAACTTCTTTTCTCAGGAGAAAGTGGTTCCTCGTAATGTGCCTTACGGACAAATATTCCTTCTTCAGGAATCACATAAGGTTTTGTTTGGGATGAACTTCCTTTCTCGTTGGATGACCTATCTAGTTTAAGATAGATGTTTGACAGCTTTTGTTTACCCATACTGTAATTAACAAATAATCAGTTAATAAAACACATAATCACATAATTGGCAATCAGTAAAATTAAGTATTTCTAAATACTTAATAGGCTTAAATCAGTGGCTCTGATACCACCTTATTTCTGTCACGGCCCCCGACCCGGTTTGACCTGTTTCAGGAGCCGCGGGACAGAAATCCCGTGGTATTTAATTAACAGCGGAAGTTTCTTCAGGATCTTTTTAAAACTGAAATATTTCCCGATTATTTTATTTCACAATTCGGGATAAAACCCGATAATTTACAATCTTGAGATTTCACCAGGAAATCTTTTATTTTACAAAACATGTTTCATTATTTTATACTGAGCCACTTCCTTAAGCTGATAGTGCTTCACGGCACTTTTCCTGGATCACAACAGATCACCTGAAACATGTTTGAAAAAGGTTTTGTCAGCGGGAAATACTGAGTGAATCATTCTATTTACTAAAATGACTCTTTTGTTATAATTCACAGTATTAAGAGAGATTACAATGTTTATTTCAACCAAATACCCACAGTACTTGTCATCGACTTGTTTCGGTGACTGTGGTCATATTACTATTGAGTCCGTTCACCCAATAGTAACGAGTATCATTAATTAGGTTCGCCCACCTAAAGTGATAAAAACAGTAATGTGCACAATACCCCACATACCGGCTGTAATTTGGTGACTACATATACTTAATCACTGTAATTATAAACTTGAAAATAAACATACTTTTGTAAACCAATTTGATAAAAAGAGAATGACTCACATTGCAGATTAAATTTGAGCAGAGCTTAGCTTACTGATTAGCCTTTTTATCCTAAATTAATAACAGGCACACAATTAGGTTAGTAACTTAATACAGCATTTACGATAACTCACGAGATTAAACCTTCACATTGAATGACAAAGTGCGATACTTAAACATCCATTGAATTAACAACGAATGACAAAGCATAAACCCTAATGTGGGCAGCACTTAAACATCCATTGGATAGTTTAATCGATCGGACATTGAATCGTATCAGCGATCGAGTTATTACCCTGTTTTGCGGCGTCGATTTGTGAACTGTGTGTGTTAATTGTAGTATTCAGAATGTAACTCGCAGTGTATAAGGAATTTTTACGTCGTTTTAATTCCTGAATTCAAGTCCCAAGGCCCTCTATTTATAGGTGAATTTTGACCTTTACGCGGCCTGCGTAAGATCTAAGCTAACCTTACGCGGCCCGCGTAAGACCTATTTTAGGCATAGGGTTGCCACGGTTGGGACTAGCCTTGCTGACTTGACAGTTTTCGTAAATTCAGTTTCTACAGCACACAATTTAGATAATCGTTACTAGGGTTTTACCCCCCCTGAGTTTTAGGGGCCCTGATCCTGATTCCAAATGTTCTGAAAATTTTAGGGATTGTTCAGAGTCACTTGGGTTTCTCAATTAGGGTTTCCTATTGGACAATTTAATTAAATAAATATGACTTTTGATACGAGTTGTTACAACCGACCTCCAGGATAATAGGGCAGTGATCTGAATGTCTCCCCGGAAGCACCCTCGCACAAGCCATCGGCCTCGAGTTGAAAAATTCTGAACACACAAAAAACCGGTCCAATTTGCTTAATTTTTTACCGTTATCCCTGAAACACGTAAATTTGCGCCCCTGTATAGGATATTCCTGAAGCCCATTATCAAATATAAATTTATTGAAATTCTCCGCACAAGCCACCTTGAAATTAGAATTTTTCCTTTCTTCAATAGATCGGACAGCATTAAAATCGCCGGTTAAAACCCATTGACCATCATAAGAACTGATCAAAGCTGAGAGCTCCTCCCATAATTCACGTTTGGCAGCCGTACTTTGTGGCGCGTAAACATTAACCAAGTTAACAACCGCCCCAGTACCCGACAACTTGCCTCTAATCATAAGAAAACTTCTGTTCTGAACCGAAAGATCAACTTTAAACATATTCGGGTCCCAGATCCACAGTAACCCCCCGATAAACCCACAGAGGCAGCATAAGAAAATTCAAAATTAATGTTACCCCAAAGACCCACCAAGATGGCTCTTGAAATAGACTCCAATTTAGTTTCTTGTAAAGCGACCGCACTAATTTTGTTGAACAACCTCATCTCCTTGACCCACACAGCCTTACCTCCCCCTAAAATGCCTCTAATATTCAGAGATAGAAGATTCATTTATTCACTGCGTACTTACCTTCGATTCTGATAGCCTCCTTGATGAGTTCACTTTGATTTCCGAGCTCAGCACCCACCATATTACCAATTCGGATAGTAGCTTCGACCTCTTCTGCTTGAAGTGATTCGAAAGAGTCGGCAACCTCTTCCTCCTCATCATCACTAGATCCCGCATCTTCGCTAAGAATTTCCGGGTCAATATTCTTTGAGTCTGACGCCGTTCTCGGGAGAAGAGACTTATTTGCAAAGAGACAAAGATAACAAATAAATTAAAATGGTTTATCATTATGATACCAATACTTTAAAATCATCATGCTATATTTACTAAAAGAACATTTATAATAAGGCAGTTGCTAGAAAAAAGAAACTTCATATTTTCGTGGCCTCAATTATTAAAAAATTGTTTGCACTCTGAACTAACTCATTGCATTTAATCAATTCAATTTCTCGTATTAAATTCTACAACCCATAGTGAATATGACACCTTTCATATCAAACCCAGTTTTGACCCATTATCCAACCCGACAATCCACCCTCATAAAATAAAGTATTTGTTTATCCATTTGCTACCCAAACCCCCAGTGAATGTAGCCCGTTTTAAATCAAGCCCATATTTGGCCTATTATCTTCATAATTTTTTTATCCATTGGACTGTAAATTTATCTTTATCTTGAACAGGTCGATAAACTTAAAAATTTAATATTTTTAAAGTAACGTACTAACGTTGTATACACACCAACACACTTGTACCTATTTGACCTATAGTAAATCATAATAGCCATACCGAGTATCGCAATACATAAAAATGGCAATTGAGTTATGTGTATTCAATTTTTTTTATGTGAAAACTTCTATCAAGAGAGGTTGCACATTGCTAGTGAAGGAGATGAAGTAATTGTGGCAGAACACCAATAAGACGAAAAGTATATGGTGCGTACATGTGGTCCAACATCAAGAGGAGTAGTGAAGATATTGTTACACTAAAAATTTTCAAAGATAACAATGTGAAGATATTTTCACTAACAAACTAAACCAAAATATCTAGAAGATAATGTGTACCATCAGTACATAATAACAAATTATTTGAACACGATATGTAAGTTTTATACAAGAGAAGGTGTACCATCAATCACATAATAACAAATA
This sequence comes from Helianthus tuberosus, assembly GCA_030545235.1. Taxonomy (NCBI): domain Eukaryota; kingdom Viridiplantae; phylum Streptophyta; class Magnoliopsida; order Asterales; family Asteraceae; genus Helianthus; species Helianthus tuberosus. The sequence continues at coordinate 96,310,954 of CM060361.1, read as the reverse complement.
ACTTCAATTGAGATCACATGAAATGTATGAGACTGAACAAAGAGAACTAGGAATCGTTGTTTCATATGAGAGAAATAGATTATTTCGGAAGAGCTAGATTTATTGAATTTTAATAAGATCAAAGGGTGTTATTCAAGATCTATTTAAAGATTAAAAGGATTTATGTTTACTATCAGAAGTCAAAAGTTTTGTCTTCATTTGGAAGGATCATATGCAAATAATATGTTGATACATCCTTTCGTCTATGAAACCAAAAGTTCACACTTTTGTGACTCAATACATACATACATTTCTTTTAGTAAATGAAATATTGTTATAAAAAAGAAATAAACAATTTCAGATGCATCATTGTTACAACTATGTGAATAACAGTTAAAATGTGCAAAATGATCTAAGAAAAACTTAACCAGGTTTATATCCGAAAAAAACAATGCCTTTTGCAGAAAATTCTGATGTCTGAAATCAAAGTAAAATAGAACTTGTTAGGGTTTTAGAAGTAAAAGAAAGTACGATTTAGTTCAACTTAGATTAACTTACCAATTTGAAGGTTTAATTGAGAACTCACACCTTGAAGCTGCATTCTAAACTCTGATGTTGAGTGTTTGTAGAGTGTTAGAGATTTGATGAAACTTCAAATGTTTGAAAAGAGTGTTGTAGGATATAGTGTCAGGCTTGAAGTTGAATATTGTAAATTTCCAATGTTAAAAGATATGACTTTGTAGAGTGTTAGTAGGTTTGACATTGAAATATAAAAAGCTTATGATAGAAAAGGATAAAACAAAAAATATCAAATGAATGGTATTTGAAAGTACAAATGTAAAAGGTTATTATGGAAAAGGACGACAGTAAAAAGTTCAAAAACAATTGGTATTTGAAAGTAGAGGTGCACAAAGTAACTAGTTAACCGTAACCGGTAATAACCGCTCGAGAAATAACTGGTTAGTGGTTATTTTAACCATAGGTTAGGAACGGGTTATAAATATTTAGTATAGTATCCAGTTAGTAACAAAAAATAACGGAAAAAAAACCCAGCTATTAACAAAAGATAACCGGTTAATTAACATAATTAACTAAGCGGGTTAAAGTAATTAACTAAACGGGTTAAAGTAATTAACCGGTATAACCTCTATTTAAGTCGACACAAAATCAACTAAACAATCGAATAATTGATAACCCAATTGGTATTTGAAAGTAAAGGTGCACAAAGTAGTAAAGGTGCACAAAGTAACTGGTTAGATCAACAAATTTTTAATTTTTCAAAAGAAATAACCACAATCAACAATACATCTTACCTTATACCAAATCTAAAAGTTTGACTGTATTAGGATTTGGGGGCCGCTAATCTAAAAGTCTCAGTTGCACCTCTTCTCCATCGATCTATGGTGAACACATGTTAAATCATCAAATTTTCAAAGGAAATAACCACAATCAACAACAAATCTTACCTTATACCAAATCTAAAAATTTGACCGTATTAGGGTTTGGGGGCCCTAGATCTAAAAGTATTAGTTGCACCTCTTCTCCATTGAACCTCTTCTCCATCAATCTGTAGTGAACACATGTTCAAAGTAAATAACCACAATCAAATGTTCAAAGGAAAAAACCACAATCAACAACAAATCTTACCTAATCTAAAAGTTTGACCGTATTAGGGTTTGGGGGCCGTAGATCTAAAAGTCTCAGTTGCACCTCTTCTCCGTTGCAACTCTTCTTTGTCGATCTGTGGTGAACACATGTTCAAAGGAAATTACCATAATAGAATATTTAAAGGAAATAACCACAATCAACAATAAATCTTACCTTAGGGTTGTCGAGTGGTCGGAATGCCAACTTAACCGGACAACCACCATCAATAGCAGCCGAAGATAGCAAAAATCTCAAACCGATCTGGTGAAGATAGCTTCGTGCTTATGTATCTCCGCAAGAGAGAGAAAGAGACGAAGGCAGATAACAATGAGATATGTGAAACCCTAATTTGTATCCGTGTTTTTTGTTTCTTTGTTTAGCGCATTTGATGCTTGCAATATACATATTATATATATAATAAGACACAAATTCACTCACCTAAAACGAAAGAATTAGGGTTAACTATATGAACTAATGTGTGTGACTAATAGGCTTCCTTAACTAAGCATGCGTTCTTTTATATATTTTTCTTTAAAAATTGACGTGTTGTCGGAAAACTCTATTCTAAAACTTATAACCCTGGTCAAAACAGTCAAGATGCATATATTATACGTAAACCAAATTGATGCGACATGAACTTTGATATTGTTTGAAACTTTATATAAACCATGGAAGTTACTCCATCACTACAAGAAACTGGCATCTTTAGCGGTGACAGTTGTCGCCGCTATTGCCCAGCTTTGTCGCCGCTATTGCCCTTTACCGGCGACATGTCGCTGCTAAAGGGTTGTCGGTATTGATGGGTCTCTATTGCCCTGGTTGTCGCCGGTAAAGGTACTTGTCGCCGCTATTGACTTTTGACTTTTAGCGGTGACATGTAGCCGCTAAAGGGTCGTCGGTGTTAACAATGGTCGGTAAAGATTATAGGCAATAACGCCGCTAAAAGTCAATTTTTTTAATACAGCAGCTTAATACCAGCTGCACCCAGCAAGTTTCTGGCTGAAAACAGAATCTGCCAATTTCAAACAACGCAAACATACGCCATAAACATATACTAAAAGTAATATAGTTACAAACAATGTTTAAGTCCAACATTATCATCCGACAACGTTTAAATCCGACATTATCATCTTACGTTAAATGGCTGTGAACAGGCCTTTAAATGGCTTTGAAATCGCTTAGGCACATGTACGGTAACGGCGCATTTGCATGTGCTTAAATATTTGATAAAATTTTATGCATATAGCTTATTTACCCGTAAGTGGTTCATGATGGCTTCCCTGTGCGGTGGTGAAACGTTATCCCATCCCATTTTATCGAATGGGATGGTCCGCCACATATACAAACCGGCCTCCCTTGAAAACAAATCTCTTGCTGTACCAACGGGGGTATGTGTGACCTGTCTGTCAAATGTAAGCGATACAGCCCCCCCCCTCCCCCGCTTTTACCAATGTCGTAGTTTTTCATTTTTGGCTTTCCCCCTAACCCTCTTCAGGGGAACCGCTGCAATTAAAACAAAAATACTTAGTAACAACATTTATCATATATCAAATATAAGGACTACAAAATAATTTAGTAAAAGAGTTACCATCCGTCTCATGTGCGTCTCTCAAAAACCCACCAGGAGGCGGTGGATCACCAGCGCCGTCACCCCCATGTACCCATGGGTCCACATCCGCCATCAGATACGCAAATATAAGCAATATCGAAAACATTATCCCTAAAAAGTTACACCTACATTATGATTATGATATATAGCTAAAACATTATTTTTCAGTTTACATATTACTTTTAATTACAAATTCCACTAGTATCTGGGTTATACAATATCGAACTTAACCAACAAACTATTTCGACTATATCATATGTGATTGTAGGATTAATCGGTTCATTTACCGGTCACGGGTCGGCACAATATCGGGTCATGGGTCCGACATATGATTCCAGGTCATCAAACGGGCAGTCGACTAGGTGTTGGTCAAATATATTCGTTGCAAGTTTTTAGCACACGTGATCGAAAATAGGGCTGCAGTTTGTTGCTGATTTCATGGAGATGTGGAGCTTCTTTTTATAATTTGGGTGCACATGCATTTTACTTGTTTTTTATTATAAATAGGATTGATAGAGTTCATTTTTTTACCCTTTCTTTGATTATCGAATAGAGCAGCTAGTTTTCATTCCTTTTCTACATACATATTTCACAAAAAATTTGTGCATGTTGTGTGATTAGTGGGGCCTCAACCAACAGAGTGTACCAAAATCATATTGAAACTTTGCTTGTTTTATATAATGGGTGAACATAGTCGATAATTTGAACCAAAATATACTGAAGTTGACACCTATTATCACAGACCATAAATTCCATTAGTATCTGATTTATACAATATCGAACTTAACCAACAAACTATTTCGACTATATCATATGTCGACTATACCGAATACACCTACATTATACATTTGACATACAAACATTCATCCTTACATACATATTTACATATCTAAACAAAAAATTATACAATTTCTAAACTTAAAAAAAAAATACATATAAAACTAACCGTTTTTTTTTCAAGTTTCAAGGAGACGAAGACCACGGTGACGAGGTGGTGCCGGAGAAGTGATGGTGGTGACCAGAGAAGAGATGGTGGTGATCCGAATTTTCTTCCACAAACACAAAAATCACCAAAAATTAAAGCCTATAACATGCATATAACAAAATAGAGAAGAAATTTAACAAAATGAAAGTTAAACTAACCGATTTGGGCAAAAAAAAAAGAACAGTTTCTACGGCGGTAGAGGGAAGAGTTTTGGGGGGAAAGTGAATAAGGAAACGGCGCTGTATAGTCTGTAATGTACAGACTTTTACCGGCAACGGGTTGTCGCCGCTATTGATGTATTTGTCGCCGCTATTAGGATAACTAGGGTTAACCAGGATAAGATATTTGTGGCTAGGGATTAATGTGGGTCACATACTTTTAGCGGAGACGAGTTGTCGCTGCTAATGACCTTGTGTTGTCGCCGCTAATGCCTTTTAAATCCCCAACCGTTAGATCAGGATAAACATCAACGGCTGGGGTTTGGTTTCAGACTCTGGGACGCGGATCGACCAATAGCGGTGACATTTGGCCTGTCGCCGCTAATGGTGGCGCCGCTATAAGTGGTTATTTCTTGTAGTGCATCTCACAATGTCCCAACATGGAAATCTTTGAAATATTCTGAACCATTTATGAACATCACAACAAAATAGATTAAAACATTTATGAATCCTACGTAAATAAGGAGCTGTGTGACAGTTACAAAATGGGAGTTCGATAACGATATACAAACAAAAACCAATCCCGATAAAAAGGCAAAACAGGTGCTACACGTGTCAAACATTGTGTTGATGATGCCTGTAATCCATGGATCATCACTTGTTGAAAACCAATGTTTTCTCGAGAAAAGTTAAAACAGCAACCACTTGGATATCCACTTATTATATTTCTCTCTTTCTACTTACCATCCTTATTATTTATTTATTTATTATTTATTTTGAACACATGAAGCCAAACAGCAACCACTTGCTTACCACTTATCATTCTATCCAATAATCCACCACAAACACTCTTACTGCTGTCACGCGCATACAAAAAAGTATATATACTTCACCGTTTAGATATTTCATACTTAAAACTAAACCAAAACAATTCACTCACAACTAGCAACCACTTGCTTATCCACTTATCATTCTATCCTTCTACATCGTTTAGATATTTCACACTTAAAACTAAACCTCTTCAGCTTCCGAATGTAGCAGCAGCACCGGAGAACTAATGCTGTCTTCGTGAACCCCGAAGAAGAGAGCCGGAAGGAAGAAGTTCAAGGAGACTCGACACCCGGTTTACCGAGGAGTGAGGAGAAGAAATCCCGGCAAGTGGGTGTGTGAAGTGAGAGAACCAAATAATCAATCAAGAGTGTGGCTGGGGACATATCCGACAGCAGAAATGGCGGCCCAGGCACACGATGTGGCGGTTTTGGCCATGAGGGGGCGGTCGGCTTGTTTAAATTTTGCTGACTCAGTTTGGCGGCTGCATGTACCGGAGGTAAAGGATATACAAAAGGCAGCGGCTGAGGCTGCAGAGGCGTTTAGGCAGACGGAAGACGCCATGGAGTTGTTTAGACAGACGGAGGATGCGGTGGGAACGAATGAATTGCCGGAAGTAGTGGTCTACGCCGATGAGGAGGAGATGTTTGGAACGCCTGCATATATTGCTAGCATGGCTGAGGGACTCATGGTACCGCCACCTCAGATGGTGGAGTATGCTAATTTTGTGGATGATGATGATTTTTGTGTTGACATGTCTTTATGGAGTTTTTAGGGTTTTATGTAGTTTCTGTTAGTAAGATAGATTTTTATGGGGATGCTTAAACGTTTTTGTATATAAGCCAATCAAGTATATATATATATATGGGGAAGGATCCACTAAAAAGTGAATTTTGCCTAAGTAGCCTAAGAAGGATTGTGATGATGACATGTGGCACTCCTAATAAGTAGGAATGAAGGGCATTTTGGTCCTTATAAATAGGAGTGAAAATGACATGTGGCACTCCTTATAAATAGGAGTGAAAATGACATTTTGGTCTAGTACAAAAAAATCTAGCACAAAAAATCTAGTACAAAAAAATATAGCACAAAAAATGTAGTACAAAAAAATATAGCATAAAAAAATCTAATACAAAAAAATATAGCACAAAAAAATTCAGCAAAAAATGTAGTACAAAAAAATCCAACACAAAAAATTGAGAAAAAAAAAATTTAAGATAAAAAAATCCAGCACAAAAAATTTAGCACAAAAATATAGTACAAAAATCAAGCACACAAAATGTTATACAACATAGAAATACAACACAATTTAGTGGGTATTTTTAGTCTTCATATTTTATATAGCAATATGGTACTCAAATTAAAGATAAAAAGACGCTCGATTTTATGGTGAAATTTTTATGAAAAAATAATGTCGTATAAAAAAGTTATGAACGTTTAAAAAATGAGGGTGGAATATGCATGTGCCTTGCATGTGGAGAGAGAAAGTCCATAAATAGGATTTTCCCAAGATACCCTTGCACTCCTCCTTTCTCCTACACTTCCATCTTAACCATTGATTTGAAAAATGAATGGTTAAGATTCCTTCTCATCCTACTTAGGCAAAATCAACTTTTTATTTGATGTTACCCCATATATATATATATCATGTATTAAAGTCGATTCAAATATAAACCATATATTCTATTTAACATCAAAATTTTGAATGATTGGTGATCAATGTTGATTATATCTATAAACATGAATTATAGAACTTAATCATGTTTATTCAATCATAATGTAAATATAGATACCAAGTTAGAGATACTTACTTGTAGGGATGATTATCTTTGAGGATTATGATGAAGCCATAATTCCCGTTATGGTACCATTTGTTGATGGATCACACTAAAGAGAATTTTTAGTATTGGTGTTCTTCGTTAGTTTTTGATCACTTATAATCAATATATAAAGATCAATGAATAAAGGTCATGAATAGTGATACATTATAAAAATTCTCTATATTCTCTATTAACGGTAACTAAAGGGAAATCATAATTGCCCCTTGAACTAATTATAATATTAGTGCAAGATCCGGACGAATGGGTGTTTTGAAACCAACTTGAGCGCCAAGCAATGTTGTAGAAGGCGCTAGGCGCTAGTCGGGCGGTGAGGTACAGCCTAGGGATTAATCGGGATTAATAGGGATTAATCGGGATTAATCGGAATGGGATTTTTATATGTATTTTTTCAAAATTATATATATATACCCAATAATATAAAAATAATACTTCAAAATTCACATAAATACTTCAAGTTTCAGATAGTATGGTTCGATTTTGACTGATTTTGACCAATTCTGACCGCCTAGGGCCGCCTAGGACCGATTTTATCCGATTTTTTCCGATTTTGACCGATTAATATAGGCCGATTAATCCGATTTTTGACCGCCTAGGACCGATTATCACCGATTACGACCGCCTACGACCGACTTTGACCGATTACCGATTAATTGGACCGACTAGGTTAAAATTAGTCAGTGGACTACCGACTAGCGCCTAGGCGGCGATTAATCGGCCGCCTAGGCCGATTTCTACAACAATGGCGCCAAGGTGCTTAAGCAAAGATGAAAGAGTTGTGTGGTTTCTGTTTGTTAATTTGGGAAGATAGGTATCCAGTACGTACTAAGGTTAAATACCTAGGCCGGTCGGAGACCTGTGTTCGAGTCCCGTCTCCTGCCTAGCACCCCCTTTTTAATTTCTTTTCTTTTTACAACAAGTTTCACTTCTTTACACATTAGCCTGCTTCACTTTATAACCTAACTTAATCACTTATTCCCTTTACAATATCTAACCGAAACTACCAAAGTTCTATTAATTAATGTTATATAAACTTTAAATACATTTAATTTAAAAATGATATTAAATGGAAAAGTTAATAATTAATTAAATTGATTTATTTACTATAGCTCGTGAAAAATTTTGGTTTACAAGGGTTTGGATATGATTTTCAAAACGGGTCGGATTTTCCTAGTACCCGTTTTGGCAGATGTTGCAATCATGTTGTAGGATGAGATCCTAGGAAGCATAACGTTGTTGGATGAGATCTTATCTTGTGATGACAATGAGTTGGAAATTTTTTAGCGTTAAATCTTTTGCTTTATAAGGTTATTTTGGTTCTCAATGTAGGTCGAGGGCGGTTGATTACAGAAAATAGATGATGTAGTTTGGGTTGGTTTAAGTTGGAGGGTTCAAGAAGCTGTTGGTATGGAGTTAGTTACCATTTTTTTGAATAAAGTCGAGAATAACCTCTGGGGTTTTGATTAACTTGGGAAGAACCTTTATTAACAAAAATTTATTTCAAAACTTTCGAAAAATGTATAAAAGTCAATGTTTTATAAACTCAAAAATTTTACCTTAAAAGAAATTATTTGTGAATACTAGAAATCAGGGGTTAGGTTAAAGAAAATGAACATTTGCTACTGCAAATAGTTATTTGTTGGTAGTCTACGAAAATCATTTTGAGGTTAAAACCTTTGATGAAATTAGAAGGAGAAAAACGTACACATATTGGATAAAGTAGATGCGTAGTGGAAAATACAAACGAATGGATTTCAAATCGTTGATACAAAATAGAATATGAAATGTTGGGAAAGGGAATATAAGATACACGATAATAAGTTATTCATTAAATTGAAATGTCTTACAAGAATGTTAAAATAAACAAATAGTGAAATGTAAAGAAGTAGTTGACTAATCAAGACATCGGGTTCGTACGATGCATGAGAAGACGTGCTTTAGCCTATAAGTGAACACTCACTACGAGAATTCACAGGAAAGCATGATTGGTCTGTTTGTTGATTCAGATTTATACGAAATACTTTCCTAGCCAGAAAACCCAGTGTACATTTTTAGATTGCACATGCTTTTAACATCGCATGGTCCTTTAATCTTGATGAGAGTTTGTGGTTTGGGTTTTGCAACCCAGGAGTTTGATTCCATAGAGCTTATCTGTAACACCCTTGTTATTATTTTAAAGATTTCCGTATAAATAACGAAAATAAACATGTAATTACGATGAAGTATCCTTAGAAAATACGGGTTTACTAAAACTTTTACAGTTTAAAAGTTTGACAACATATTGTATATGAATTCGTCGTTTAAAAGGTACAACGAAACGCCGCGCGGAAGCTTGTATTTTATCGTGTTCGGTTCCTCATCGAGCTTGATCTTCATCCGGGCACTCTTGGCGATCACCTATGATCAAAACCAACTTAAAAGTTAGTTTTGATAGTCAAATATTAAGTTCAAACAAGTACAGGGGTTAAAATGACAAAATTTAAAAATTTTCCGGAGTTAGGGGCGTCGCGTGACGCCAAGGTACTAGGCGTCACGCCTAGCCCTTGTTTTCACAGACTGTGCCTTCAGCTGTTGCTGTACATTCCCAGCTCAACCCGATTTCACGGAAACGACCATAACTTCTTCGTTATTGATCCGTTTTACCCGATTCTTTTTCCAACGCGTCCGTAATTTAATTCTCCATCTTATGGAGTTAAAATCCAACATCCAACATAAATAAATTTTGAGACTTTCAAGCCTTCGACTCGTTTCCTTTTTATCAAATTTTACCCGTTTATGCATTTTATCAAACAAACATATTTGTTTGATTCCTACATCACCTACACTTCTTCAAATAAATGTTATATACCATATTAGGTTCTAATCACAGGTTTATTACCCAATTTAAACCCGTTTTCGCTCGTATGCTTATTTTGACCCGTTAAGGGTATTTAAGCACTTTAAAGCTTGAAATCGCTTTCATTCTTTTCTATCATCTTATTCCTACATTTCTTATCAAGTAATCTTCCACTACAACTATATGTGTGTTGGATTTAATGTGGATGTCAATATGTTCCAAGTTTTACCCCTCGGATTATTATTTTACGGCAAAGACTCAATTAGAGCCATTTGACTAACTTATTACATCTTTCAACTTCTTTACTTATTCTAAGTATTCATTTAATCATGAAATTCGTTTCCAAACAACCTTTAAGGGTTGTTTGTTCAATTTAGCCTACAAGGGCGTTTTGGTCAATTTTGGTCCTTCTTGCACGATGAAGGACTTTCAGATACTTGTTTGACCTAAAAATTTGGTCTTTTAACTATAACCTTGTTTAGAAACCATTATGTTTCTAAACACTACAATTATAACTTGAATTATTCGGTTTATCTTTAAGATAACCAAATATCCACTTTGACCTTGTTTAACTCTTAGAAAACCTCACTTTCTACATGATGAGTTGAATCATTACATAAACCTGGCTCGGATCAATGTATTGACCCGTTACGATACCTTGCCTTAGTGACGCTAAGTAATAGCGATGTCAACATTCAATCGATATTCATTCCTGTAATCATGCAACTTGACAAAACATTAGCCGATATTGTCAAAGGGTGATATTTTCACCTTTTGACCCGTTTGGTCTATATGACCGTTTATTTTTACGAGATGGATTTATTATCATCTCGTCTACATGACTTGTACCGGTTCACACCGTACGGTCAATTTACTTATAAATCTATTTCTTGATTATTTTGACCCATTTATATCTTACGCCATAAAGTGTCCTTCAAAACTAACGGTTATCGTCAACGAGTGACCACATTGCCGTTTTACCCCTTATTAAATGTATTGATTTACCTTATAAGGTAAATTATTCAAAACTCGTTATTTATTAGTCATTACATGACTAAATGACCTTATTAGCTCTTTTTAACCATTCAACACGGTTTATCATTATTGTCTTTTGTTCCGAACCTCGCACGTCGGGTCGAAACATCATAAGTCAAATGTGACTTTTGATTATTCAAAACCTATAAAGCCAATAGATATTAAATAAAAGGTGTAAGTTTTAACTTACCTCGCATCCCGAATACGCCTTTCTTCTCACTTGATTCGTTTGACCCGCTCACTCATCAAGCTTCCACCTAGCTCGTTAAGCGTCAAACTATCATCATAATTCATAAGATGGTTAGAATAGTCATTATCAATTATGACTACTCCATCTAACGGGTCTTATGTCGACTTTATCACTCGATTAAATCATTGGTTAGTTTGACTTCCTAAAAGTCAATTGATCTATCGACATATCCAAATGCACACTTCACATGGAATTTCAACATTTTAGCTTCGTTTAGGCATTTTAACAAACACCTAGTGGGCATACTTTTACACATTTACAAACTAGTTATTTTTACCAAGATTAACATCAAATTTTACCACTATCACTTATGACCAAATACTCAAAATTGCAATTTGTTTAAGTATTTCCCGATTACTTAACATGCATGATGATTCTAATCATAATCATATCATCAATTCCACCTTATGACTAATACCCGCTTAGCCTAGTGTGGGAATTCATTCAATCATTAAATTCATAGCATGTTATGTATGATTTTCACTTAGGGTTTCGTTCCTAAGCAAGTATACATCACTTATCTAGCCATAGCTTCTCTAATTCATGCCTAATTCGCGATTAGGATGATTATCAAATTTTTACAACTTCACGAATGTTAGAAATTCAACATACCTCACGATCCCCTTGACTTGGTGATCACGAATTTGTGTTCATGCATTGATTTGGCTCTTGATTTGGGCTTCAATTTGATCAATTTGTTGAAGTTAGGGTTTGAGCTCTCCTGAGCTTTCTCCTGGTCGACCAGAACACGCACACACACACCTAGTGTGTGTGTTGTGTTTAATTTTAATAAATCTAGTTTCAATTCTTCCCTTTTTAGCCCCTCTAGTTTGTAGCTTTATAATAAGGGTTATTTCCCAAGTTTCCTTCTTTGTTTTAAGGCACATATTTAACTAGGTTGATATTCCTAGTTACTTGGTGGGTTCGGGGAAATTATAACCCGTTTTATTTTTAAGTCCCGTTAACTCGGGCCTTTTATAAACTTATTTCCTTAAAAGTATTCATTCACGTTTTATTAAATATTAGGTTTATTTATTTAAATCCTAATATTTACCGGGTTACTTCTACAGCTAACGGTACTTTACCCGTCTTTTAGTATTAACGGGGTTTGATTACCAAACCCGTTTTCGGGGTGTTACAAGTCTACCCCCCTTAAAGAGGTTTCGTCCCCGAAACCTTTCTTACGTACTTTACTAGTTTAGATCATCCGAACCTTAGCTTTGGTGATCACTTAAGCATTGCTCGCGCATAATACTCCTACCAGGAAAGTATGATAATGTGCTTTTGGTTTCAAAGCGTATACGCCTTTTATGTGTATGGCCTCACAGGCCGATACTTTCACTTTGTATTTCTTATTCTTGTCATTTAATTGACCGAGTTGCCATCTGATCGCTCGGTTATTTTTATTTTCATTAGGTTTACTTCAAGTTAGTCTTATTTCAACAGGCGCTTTATATAAGTGATGAGTCGTAACACTACTCCGACTTTGAAGGGTTTTACCGGCCAGACTGATTAGTCGCCGTCATTATACTCCCCGTCATTAGGGTATATCTTATTGCCCACCCGGCCTTTTATGATCTCTTCGCTTTTAACCCATTTACTTAACTTAGCGAAACCCATCGCCTTTATACGAACTTTATCTCCCGTTATTATTTTACACCGGTAGTTACAACCAGTTTCCTCGTCTTATACTATTGACCCGTAGGTTCTTTCACTTAGCCTCGTAGGCTATTTCTTTATATTTTCACCTTTTACCTTTTTAAGGTGAAACCCTGACAATTCTTTTCTTTCTATGTGTGACCCAAAGGTCTTCTTGGTCCCGTAGACCTTATCACTACGTTTAGCCCCGTAGGTTATGATGATCCCGTAGATCATCTTTTATTCGAGTCTTTATTCAATTGTCTATTTATACATATATAGCTTTAAAGCATCCTTTGTTATGTTTGGAATCATTTAATTTTGCTTTTGAACTTTAGTTGACCTTGACCGTAGTCTAAGGTTTCATTTGTTTACTTTCGGACTATCTTTCCGACTTTACGACTTCTAATGTCATTTATACGTCGGTTTGTCCTACGCTTACCGTTACCCGGTTCACACTTATACTCCTTTACCACCCATTATCCGGGTCCTTCTATCTTACTGTTTTTAGCTTTCCGGTTTCACCGGTTTGCATTTTCCTATTATATTAAGCGTTATTCCTTAATTGACTCGTTTGACTCATTTTGGGTAAATTTTCATCACTTATGAATGTCAAACTTCATTCTTTATTTGACCCGTCCAATTTTAAAATGGTTGAACGTAATTACCAAAATTTATGTTTGCGAAAATTCTTGTCATCTTTTAGTCATGACTCATATTCCGAGTCTTTTGACTTTCTATTTCGCGTTCCTGTTTCTCAGTCTACGCATGCGTTTAATTCCTTACCCATCAATCGGGTGTTTTACCGAAGTCGTTGTTATTGCAACCCTTACGGTATGCATTATGACTTCGTTTCGTTTTTATATTCCTACTTTGTTCTCAAATTTGGCGTTTTACAAAATCGGCCCGTTAAGAATCATATTTGCATTCTCCGGGTTCGAGTGTAAGCACACTCCTCCCAATTGCATACCTTAATCATTTTACATGTTTCTTTGTCCCTTTACTCGGGCTCATCATCCTAATGTAATACGCTTCCGTCACCCGGCTGTGCGTTTACATTATTATCAAATATTTTGCTCCTTTGATTCATTTGGGTACTTTTTAAGTTAGTCCCATTCACCCCACCCTTACTACATCGGACATAAATGTGTCCATCATAAGAAGTTCATGGTACCACGTGTTCACTACTTACTTGGCCAGAGTAATCGATCAACACCTGGTATACATGACCTTTTTATAATTTTCACATTACACCCCATGTAAGTAATGCCTCTGTTTGTTTTTCTTGGAAACAATATCCCGGATAGGTTTTATATTCAGGTTTTTCCAAGTTTTCAATCTACATATGCAACTTTCAATTTCTATATATTTGTTGCATATTACTTATTTATGCAATTATATTTAAAATGTGCACCTGGTAATGTTTGCCCCGACGGGCGTTCCTTGCCATTAACCTTGTTCGCGGTCGTTACGCGATTTAGTCCTCGGTGAGCATGCTCCTCTTGTCAAACTTCGGACCGTTCCTCTATCATATCCATAATTTGTTCAACCCTCGTCATCTTCAAATGCGAGTTTCCTCCAATTAAAACATTCATAAAAGTTAGTAATGTCAACGTTACTAAATGCCCGTATCATAATACAAGGCTTTTCTACTATACGTGTTAACGCACGTAATTTTGTTAACTATATCTATTATTTAATTGAGGTATCGTATATTACACGATAACCCTATGTGTTGTTTACAACACTTTAACATGCTAAACCATTAAAATACACGTACTTACTGGATTTGCGATCAAGCCTCGAACCGAACACATTTTGTCAACAACCTTAAGCTCTGATTACCAACTTGTAACACCCTAGTTATTATTTTAAAGTTTTCGTATAAATAACGAAAATAAACATGTAATTACGATGAAGTATCCTTAGAAAATACGGGTTTACTAAAACTTTTACAGTTTAAAAGTTTGACAACATATTGTATATGAATTCGTCGCTTAAAAGGTACAACGAAACGCCGCGCGGAAGCTTGTATTTTATCGTGTTCGGTTCCTCATCGAGCTTGATCTTCATCCGGGCACTCTTGGCGATCACCTATGATCAAAACCAACTTAAAAGTTAGTTTTGATAGTCAAATATTAAGTTCAAACAAGTACAGGGGTTAAAATGACAAAATTTAAAAATTTTCCGGAGTTAGGGGCGTCGCGTGACGCCAAGGGCCTAGGCGTCACGCCTAGCCCTTGTTTTCACAGACTGTGCCTTCAGCTGTTGCTGTACATGCCCAGCTCAACCCGATTTCACGGAAACGGCCATAACTTCTTCGTTATTGATCCGTTTTACCCGATTCTTTTTCCTACGCGTCCGTAATTTAATTCTCCATCTTATGGAGTTAAAATCCAACATCCAACATAAATAAATTTTGAGACTTTCAAGCCTTCGACTCGTTACCTTTTTATCAAATTTTACCCGTTTATGCATTTTATCAAACAAACATATTTGTTTGATTCCTACATCACCTACACTTCTTCAAATAAATGTTATATACCATATTAGGTTCTAATCACAGGTTTATTACCCAATTTAAACCCCTTTTCGCTCATATGCTTATTTTGACCCGTTAAGGGTATTTAAGCACTTTAAAGCTTGAAATCGCTTTCATTCTTTTCTATCATCTTATTCCTACATTTCTTATCAAGTAATCTTCCACTACAACTATATGTGTGTTGGATTTAATGTGGATGTCAATATGTTCCAAGTTTTACCCCTCGGATTATTATTTTACGGCAAAGACTCAATTAGAGCCATTTGACTAACTTATTACATCTTTCAACTTCTTTACTTATTCTAAGTATTCATTTAATCATGAAATTCGTTTCCAAACAACCTTTAAGGGTTGTTTGTTCAATTTAGCCTACAAGGGCGTTTTGGTCAATTTTGGTCCTTCTTGCACGATGAAGGACTTTCAGATACTTGTTTGACCTAAAAATTTGGTCTTTTAACTATAACCTTGTTTAGAAACCATTATGTTTCTAAAACACTACAATTATAACTTGAATTATTCGGTTTATCTTTAAGATAACCAAATATCCACTTTGACCTTGTTTAACTCTTAGAAAACCTCACTTTCTACATGATGAGTTGAATCATTACACAAACCTGGCTCGGATCAATGTATTGACCCGTTACGATACCTTGCCTTAGTGACGCTAAGTAATAGCGATGTCAACATTCAATCGATATTCATTCCTGTAATCATGCAACTTGACAAAACATTAGCCGATATTGTCAAAGGGTGATATTTTCACCTTTTGACCCGTTTGGTCTATATGACCGTTTATTTTTACGAGATGGATTTATTATCATCTCGTCTACATGACTTGTACCGGTTTACACCGTACGGTCAATTTACTTATAAATCTATTTCTTGATTATTTTGACCCATTTATATCTTACGCCATAAAGTGTCCTTCAAAACTAACGGTTATCGTCAACGAGTGACCACATTGCCGTTTTACCCCTTATTAAATGTATTGATTTACCTTATAAGGTAAATTATTCAAAACTCGTTATTTATTAGTCATTACATGACTACATGACCTTATTAGCTCTTTTTAACCATTCAACACGGTTTATCATTATTGTCTTTTGTTCCGAACCTCGCACGTCGGGTCGAAACATCATAAGTCAAATGTGACTTTTGATTATTCAAAATCTATAAAGCCAATAGATATTAAATAAAAGGTGTAAGTTTTAACTTACCTCGCATCCCGAATACGCCTTTCTTCTCACTTGATTCGTTTGACCCGCTCACTCATCAAGCTTCCACCTAGCTCGTTAAGCGTCAAACTATCATCATAATTCATAAGATGGTTAGATTAGTCATTATCAATTATGACTACTCCATCTAACGGGTCTTATGTCGACTTTATCACTCGATTAAATCATTGGTTAGTTTGACTTCCTAAAAGTCAATTGATCTATCGACATATCCAAATGCACACTTCACATGGAATTTCAACATTTTAGCTTCGTTTAGGCATTTTAACAAACACCTAGTGGGCATACTTTTACACATTTACAAACTAGTTCATAACTAGTTATTTTTACCAAGATTAACATCAAATTTTACCACTATCACTTATGACCAAGTACTCAAAATTGCAATTTGTTTAAGTATTTCCCGATTACTTAACATGCATGATGATTCTAATCATAATCATATCATTAATTCCACCTTATGACTAATACGCACTTAGCCTAGTGTGGGAATTCATTCAATCATTCAATTCATGGCATGTTATGTATGATTTTCACTTAGGGTTTCGTTCCTAAGCAAGTATACATCACTTATCTAGCCATAGCTTCTCTAATTCATGCCTAATTCGCGATTAGGATGATTATCAAATTTTTACAACTTCACGAATGTTAGAAATTCAACATACCTCACGATCCCCTTGACTTGGTGATCACGTATTTGTGTTCATGCGTTGATTTGGCTCTTGATTTGGGCTTTAATTTGATCAATTTGTTGAAGTTAGGGTTTGAGCTCTCCTGAGCTTTCTCCTGGTCGACTAGAACACGCACACACACACCTAGTGTGTGTGTTGTGTTTAATTTTAATAAATCTAGTTTCAATTCTTCCCTTTTTAGCCCCTCTAGTTTGTAGCTTTATAATAAGGGTTATTTCCCAAGTTTCCTTCTTTGTTTTAAGGCACATATTTAACTAGGTTGATATTCCTAGTTACTTGGTGGGTTCGGGGAAATTATAACCCGTTTTATTTTTAAGTCCCGTTAACTCGGGCCTTTTATAAACTTATTTCCTTAAAAGTATTCATTCACGTTTTATTAAATATTAGGTTTATTTATTTAAATCCTAATATTTACCGGGTTACTTCTACCGCTAACGGTACTTTACCCGTCTTTTAGTATTAACGGGGTTTGATTACCAAACCCGTTTTCGGGGTGTTACATTATCATCCTTTTTCTCTTCTTAGTAGGTTGTCGAGTCTCACCAGGCTCCGAGTTTCTTGAGATGATGTTGATGTCACGACGTTTGCTAGTAGTGTCTGAAACGAGTTCCGAATCAGTGGTATTCTGCTTGGTATGATGAATGGGCTTGGTATCCGATGAGATCGTGATGATGTCGGACCCCGTTTTACGAATAATCGAATCTTGGGTCTTGGTAGCGTTGACAAACGCTTTCCATTGCTCGTCACTTAAAAGATTGTATTCGTATGACATGACATAATTTAAGTTTAGAAACAGGTTAAACACAAGAACACCTAAGTTGTTTAGGTTAAGGGTCACTTAGGGTTTACTCTAGGTCATGTGTCTAATAACCTAAATCCCTACAACTGTGGCTCTTCGCGGAAACATCATTGCATCACTTTGGTAGATTGTTCAACATCTCATGGAAACTAAAATTTAAATATTATTAATAACTTGAATTATCCATTACAACGAAAAAATAAAGAGTTTAAGCAACTAAACAAATAAGTCCATATTAAAAATTAAATTAAGTCTAGTAACATCCTTTTTTATAGCAGTCTTATAAATCATCTTCACGAGTTATTTCCTCTAACATGCGCAAAATAAATGTTAACTATGAAGAGCTGGTGAGCACATAGGGTAAATACATATAGTAAGTAAAATCACAATTCATGGTATCGCAAGTATCATAAAGCAATTGTATAACTCAAACAAGCAAATAATTTGTACATTCAAACCTTTGTTGACTTGTGTTAAAATCAATTTCTATCATTCCCGGAGGTCTCCTCGTAAAAGGCCAAGGATTGAGAATGGGGTGTCAGGCTAATAGATCCATCATATACTCCCGTTCGGCTTGTACGAAGTTAATGAATGTATGTTGGTATGTAGGTACTTAGAAAGGAAGCACACAATAGCACATGAGATGAAAAACAACCATGAAGTTGGATTATGCAAGTGGGTATGAAAAAGTAGTAGTGTGTGTATTTTGGTATAAGCACACATAATATCCCAAAAGTATATAAAAAAAAACAGTCAAGTGTGAACTATGAACTCACCTGGATAGAGCTTAGAAAACAGAAACACTTTATACGTTGATGCCCACGGTTGGAAATTCCAAGATATTATCCTAAATGGACATGGATTTCGTGAAGAGATTTTAGAAATAAGAGGAAATATTGGGAAATTTTGATAATATTTGTGAATTTATGGAGTTTTAATTAATTAAATAATTGATTAATTGTATTAAGAATTTAAGAAGATAAATAAGACTATAAATTCACCTAATTTTAATTAATCAAATAAATTTAAGAGTTAAATTCTTGGTTGGTCTCTGTGGTTTGCAAAAATTGCAGACTTGGTCCTAGTGGTTTACTAATTACACGCTTCATCCCAAAAGTTGTCAAAAATACACTCGGTTGGTCCCCAGCCCTGACATCAGTTAAATATCTCTGTTAAAACACCCCATGTGCCTGGCACATAAGGGAAATTTGGTCATTTCATCATTGGGCCTCATCTTCTCCACTTAAACCCACCTGCATTCACCATCCATCATCCATCACTGCCACCTCACACCACACCCACC
Organism: Helianthus tuberosus; assembly: GCA_030545235.1. Taxonomy (NCBI): domain Eukaryota; kingdom Viridiplantae; phylum Streptophyta; class Magnoliopsida; order Asterales; family Asteraceae; genus Helianthus; species Helianthus tuberosus. The sequence goes on along the minus strand of CM060361.1, from coordinate 96,291,580 downwards.
TAAACCCCCTCCTCCCTCTTTCACACTCACCCACCCGTAACCCTTCTCTCTCACGTCTGCGGCAGCGGCCGTGACGATTCAGGCGAGGATGATGATGAATCGGAGAAGATGAGGAAAAAAAACAATGAGCAGATCACCTCTTTATAAAACAAACAATCCCAGCTCCCAAAAACTCAAAAAACATGTAATCTTTTTGATGCGAGTGAAGTGTTATATATATTAGGTGTATATTTTAAGCCCCTTTAACACTTATTTTTAGCCAAGTTTTAAATTTATAAAACACGATATTTCACTAACACTAAACACACATATGGGCAAGTGCACCCATCGTGAGCGTAGTATAGCGTTGGTAAGATACCGAGGTCGTCCAAGGACACAAGAGCTTTTAGTACCGGTTTATCCTCAACGTCTAATCAAAATAAAAAGTTATAAAAATGTTTTAAACTAAGAAAAATAAAAACTAACTAAAATGCTGAAAATAAAATAAAAAGAAAAAACAGATAGACAAGATGAATCACTTGGTTCCGACTCGTATCTAGTGTAACCTTTGATTATTTCCGCACTTTTGCACATATTTAAGAGATTATCTTAGTTATTGTAGTAGGCCCCTCTTTTGAAGGTGACGTTACCCTCACCCCAGTAGTTTCAGTCAGCAAGGATACAATCCTAAAAGGGTGGATTATTGGAAGATAATTAATCAAGTTATTAATGCAAATTATGGTAGGCCCCTCTTTTGGAGGTGACGTTACCCTCGACTAAGTAGTCTGAGTCAGCAGGGATACAGTCCTAAATAGCCGGGTTATAGTATTAATCGTAATTAACTTATGAGGGGGTCAAAGAGTTTGGACCCCCGCCATCCAATACCGTTAAGTATTGAAGGAGGTCCTACTAAGTTTGACCCAGGTCCATTGCAGGACCTCTAAACGCTGAACAATGGCAAGACCTTTACCAAACCGTTCCCTTAACCCCCGACCAGGTAGCCAACATACCTCCATATAGACCGTGGAGATATGAATGGTGAAAATCTTTTATTTTATATAGACAGTAAAATAATGCCAAGACACCACGGACAAACGATAAGGAAAGATCACCTTCAACATAAGCAACTAGTTATTAAAGTCATTAATACAAAACCAAGTAAAAAGTGCAAAAGATTAGAAATAAAAAGTATTACACTAGACACTTTGTCTTCACCAAGTGATGTAAGAGACTTAGGCAAACATGGCCTTGATTGTCAAGAACTCTTACGATCAATCTTGGATCCCGAGACGACTCACACACTCTATGATGGACAATGGATGATGGTGGTGGATGATGGTGTTATGGTGGTGGTGGGTGGTGGGTGAAGTGTGAGAGAGGTGGTGTGCCAAGGGATGGTTTGAGCTTAAGCCAAGCACTCCTATTTATAGGGTGAACAGAAGCTCGGGCACGGCCCCGTGTCCACATCCTTCTCTGTCTTCATTTAATGCAGCTTTGTCTTATTAGTTGACCACGCCCCCGTGTCCGCTGAGCACGACCCCGTGTGCAGAAGAATCTTTGTACTATGAAGATTTGCCTGGATTGTGCGAATCTTATAGTTGACCACGGCCCGTGTCCGCTGAGCACGGCCCCGTGGTGGGCAATAGAAGCTTTCTACCACTTTGTCTTTTCTGCTGACACTTGGGCACGCCCCCGTGCTGGCTGAGCACGGGGCGTGTTCAGTCCTCTGTTGACTTGTTTTGCTTGGGAAGATGCTGTCGTGGGGTCGGGCATGTCACGTCTTGTTCCTTTTCTTGTATTTATGTTAGATTTTGGTGTCTTTTTGCTTCTTTTGTTAATTTGAGCTCATTTAATCCTGAAAATACCAAAGGAAGACAAAAGCACACTTTTTCCAACATTAGTACTAAAAAAGGGTTAGTTTTATGCCTCAATTGATGAAATTTATATGTTGCATTTTGAACACATCAAATACCCCCACACTTGAATCTTTGCTTGTCCTCAAGCAAAACTCTTTAATATGTGGCTATTACACTCCCAAATGGAATGGGTAGAAAAGAAGGTTTTGGGTTTGTCATAGAGTGTCGGGATTTCCAAGATTCTTTATTTAGTTTTATTTTTATTTATTTACAATCCTATTCGTCATGATTTATTTAAAACTTTTCATAAAATAAATTACTTATTAAGGCATAACATGCCTTTGTAAAATTTTATTTATATACAAGTTCACATACCTCACGGGGATCACTCAACACTCGGCCGAAAATGTATTTGTGGATCACTCGAGAGCGGCATGGAACTTATTCCTACCATAGGCTTGCCAAGCAATCATTCCTCCTCATTTTTAACTTATATACCTTTGTAAATATCAAGAGGACTTTGTGGGTGAAGGGTTAGGCTTGGGTTAAAGGTAGGTGGTTGGGTTAGTGGTTAGTAGAAAAAGGCGAAAAGCGTAACAAGTGTCGGTTTTCGTAAGACTTTCTATTTTTGTAACTTTTATTTTGATGAAGCTATTATTCAAACAAAGTTAATTTTGATGAACTTGTTTGTTTATTTTCTTTTGCTTCATCATCAACACATTTTTTTTTTGAATAGTCATACGAAAAACCGGACTTGTTACTAAAATAAAGGGTTAAAAATAAAAAGGTTTTGGTAGGTAAATGTAACAACTGTGCTTGTAATCACTATGAACAGTTCTGTTATCAATAAATCAATGTTATTTGATCCCAATGTTTGTTTTGTTATGTTATACATTTTTCATGTTTTGACTTTTATGTAATTTCAAACTCTACATCGCTTTCTGGAGAGTTATACGCAAGCTAGTGCGTAAACGTACTCAGTTTAATGCGAGAAATACTCCGGAACATCAACATATACTCAACATACCTTAAATAACCTTTACATAACTTAGAAATAATTTTTGAAGGCTTTGGTATGGCAAAAACAAGTTAATTCGCTTACAGGGACTAAATATGACAAACTGCGAAAGTATGCCAATCTGAACTGTAACGAACATTCCGGAACATGACCATAAGTTAAACACACCTTAAATATCCTTTACATAGCTTAGAAATAGGCTTTGAGAGGTTCGGTGTGCTAAAATAAACTTTTGGGACATTCAGGGACTAAAAGTGTCAAAAAGTGCACAAGTTTGCATTTTCGCGCATAACTTACGTTCTGAATACATCTGGACATCCAAAAATTTATGTAAGCATGACTATATTATATTTTAGTGTTCGCCATAAGAAAAATCCATTCGTCGCGTCATTTGGTTCGTTTTTCGCGCTTATGCGCATTCCGTCGTAATTAAGCGAACATCGCGATCGTACGGCCAAACGAACCGACATCCGAGATATTTTTGAGCATGTTTTGAGTTCCCTATACTTTAACTTCATTTTAGAGCCTTGAAATGAGGTTAACGGGGTTCAAACGCATCGAAAAAGGCCTTAAACGCGTGCAGGGACCATTGCTGCCAATTTTGAAACTATTCTGAATCAGGGAGGCAGTAGCGTAGCGCGAGCCCTAAGGGCCTACCCGTCGCGCTACGCGACTGCTTAATCAGATCAGAAAAAAATATTAACAGCTGTTAAACAGCTGTTACCCACTCCTAATCCCACTTCCACATGTCAAAACCTTATGGTAGGTGGCAAATTGAGCCACCACAACTTTGTGACAAGTGTACGGCTCGGATCGTGGCACGATATTCAAGAAACGATCCTAACGGCTGTACTTTTCCTATAAATACCCATCCCCTATTGCTTCAAAACCCACAAATCTGATCATTTGGGCTCTAAGTTGGAACCTTCGTTTCATACCTGAGTTACTTGGATCGGGATTAGCATTCGGGGACCCCGAGTAAGTATTCTTTCGTTCTTTTAATCGCTTTCGAGTCCGAAAGTAAAACTTTGTTTGACTTTCTGCATTGACCAGTTTATGGTCGATGCGAAGTTCGTTTGAACTTCATAACGTGAACGTGATCACGATGGTTATAGTCCCTAGTGACTATACCTACTGATTACCACGTTATCTAGGCTCAGTGACGAGCCGTAGTTTCGGTCAGAATACGTATTCTTGCATATTTTGTAACCAAACTACTTATGGGTATCAAAACCGTTTGTTTTGATACCAAACCTGTTTTCTAAAATTAGTTAAGCATGTTTTAACATGCTTAGCTCGTCACTTTTAGTTTAGTGCTTAGATAGGGTCGTAAGGTAAGCGATCTAAACAATCGCTTATACTTTCGAACCCGACCCGTTTGGTCGATCATTAGGATCCGACCAAGCACATTAGGTGACCATAGTATATAGGGAATAACCTTACGAGGTTATACCTTATGGTCGCTTCGTTTAAATAGTTGTATGATAGGTAGTTTATATGCCTTAGGTAAATTACCAAAATACCCCTTTGATGCAAAAATTCATTTTAAACATATGTAACATAACTTTCGACATCTAAACTGATTTGACAACCATATTAGACATGTTAAGGCATATACTACTTGTCATAGACTAGTTGGGCGGTCCGAACGCGTTTCACGCGAACGACGCGTTAAAGTAGCATAAGCTACCTAAACGGGTCGTAATGGGTCACAAGCACTTATGTTAGGTTTCAATTAGTATGTAGGCTTTGTTGAACCATATTACACGAGTCTCCATACTCGTTTGGTTTACAAACCCTCATGCTACCCAATCTTCCGATTTAGGTCCGGTTTATTAACATAGTTACCTATACTAGGTGCCGTTTGATTCCGAGATCTATAGCATTACTTGGTGGTTATCTTTATACAACTGAGCAATCTCAAGTGAGTACATAGACCCCTCTTTTACTGTTTTCCAAACTGTTTTGGGGTGGAACACATGTGCCTACTTGTTACTTTCATGCTTTCCTGTTTTCACATCATATACATGCTATGTTCGTTAGTACATTATAGTACATGATTTCATTTCATCTTATGCCAGGTGTGCCCATTGTGTGCATTACTTAGTACATTGTTTTACATGACATTTCCTGCTAGGTGTGCCCATTGTGTGCATTACTTAGTACATTGTTTTACATGACATTTCCTGCTAGGTGTGCCCATTGTGTGCATTACTTAGTACATTGTTTTACATGACATTTCCTGCTAGGTGTGCCCATTGTGTGCATTACTTAGTACATTGTTTTACATGACATTTCCTGCTAGGTGTGCCCATTGTGTGCATTACTTAGTACATTGTTTTACATGACATTTCCTGCTAGGTGTGCCCATTATGTGCATTACTTAGTACATCGTTTTACATGACATTTCACGCTATGTATGTTCATTTGATTACATACTTAGTGCATTGTTTTCACATGCTCACATTTTGTTATGACATTTGGTTTGTTTACATGGGACAATACATTCATTAACATTAGCTACGCCGTTCGTTAGTAGGTAGTGGTACCATAGGAATTGACAACTCCCGTTCCGGACATCCCAGGGAAAGGGGACAGAAAGGAATGACCGAATTCGTTGATATAAAGACAGATAGACCTTTAATTTGTTTAAAGGGTTTATCACCACAGTCGCAAGGCTTGGATGTATGCATTTTCACAATACCACATAAATGTTCATATTAAATAGTTGCATGCATTTACACAAAACATAGCTTTGATTTAAACCAAGTTTTACTTCAATACTTTGTTTTTGTGCATATGGTTTAGTTGAGACATTTCACTTGCCATACATGGACATTTTGACATAGACATTTGACATGGATAATTGACATAGACATTTGACATGAATATTTGACATAGACATTTGACATGGATATTTGACATAGACATTTTGACATGATTTACATTTGACTCAAACATTTTTGACATTGGTTTTACATACTACATGATTTACATCTTGACATGAACACTTTGACATATTATTCAATACATTGACAAATGGTTTAAACATAGACCTCTTACATTGGTTGGTTTGGTTTGATTAAGTGATTAAGTTAACGATGCGTGTGTAATATGATACAAGCATGGTGGATACGCCGCCGGTACTTCCTATATATAAGTGTTTGTATGGTATTACATGGCGTAACGTTATTTGAATCATTTCAGTTTGAGACATAGAACATTTTATACAAATAACATACTTTTCACAAGACATTGAGTTACAAACAACTTATCTTATACAAACACATTTTTACATGGTCATTTATTTAACCTGACATTTACTTATACATATCATCTGATCTTATTGTTTTCAAATGATTTACAAGACAAAGCAAAGTACGGGGTTCATGATTAAACATTTTCTTAAACTCAAGTCATGAATCCTATTTTCACAAACCTATGTATCTCACAGGCATTTTTATGCTGACGTACCTATTTTCACATGTGTTTTCAGGTGCTTTTCCATAGGATGTTGATCACAATACTAGGGCGGACCTGTGCCTTAGAAACTTTAAAAGAAGATAGACTATGTTTAATTATGTTCTGAACTCTTTAATTTCCTGTTTGAAACAATGTAACACCTTTGTTTATAAATAAAATAAAACTTTGTATGCCATAGTTATGAAACAATTAATTCTGTTGCAACACTCCCCGATGTTTCCGCCGCGATTTGTTGTTTTACGCGGTCGGGGTGTGACAGAAGAGTTGGTATCAGAGCCAATGGTTATAGGGAATTAGGTTATTAGTAATGCTTCGACCTAGACTATAACTTTTCTAGGAACCTAACACAAGTTATCTTGTGTTTAGATCTTAAAACATGTACATCACCTATCCTTAGGTGATTAACAAAACAAGGAACCAAATTTTTTTTTTTCCGAAACGATTTTTGAAAAAAACAATCATCTGTTTTTGAATGATTTATTACAAGGTTTTGAACCCTCAATTGTAAGGTTTTGAACCCTCTGTTATATGGTTTTGAACCCTTTTCAAGTTTGGTTTTTTGGCCTTGTGCCTTCTAATTTTCAAAAATCCCGTCAAACGTTTTGGGTTTTAAATAATGTGAACATGTGCAAACTGGAAGGGTGAATGCCTGTATTCTGGGTTTTCTGTCTAGGCAAGCACTTCGTATACATCTCAACCAGACGCGAGACCAGTTGTGCTTACCTGGGAATTCTTGGGATGAGTGTTCACTTATAGGCGAGCATGTCTTCATTATACATTATTTTTGACCCATTTACTTTGATTAGTCACTGTGAGTCGTTTGTTTGCTTTGTGATACGGACGAATGACCACCATCTATGCTGTTGCAATTCTTGTTTTTATCATCTCATTCTTTTCATCCAATCATCTCACTCGTTTCTTTTCATGTTTTCCTCTTTTAGAATGCCTCCTCGACGCGAAAATCAGATAGCAACTGCCGAGCTGGCAGAAATTATTGCGCATCAGATGGCTGCTCAGTTTCCAAATCTCTTTGCTCAATGGAACCAGGCCAACAACAACAATAATGTTCCATGCAAATACAAGGATTTTAACCAGGCTAAACCACTCAAGTTTAGTGGTTCTGAGGGAGCGACTGGGCTTCTTCAGTGGTTCGAGAGCATAGAGAATACTTTTCGCCATGTGCAGTGTCCGGATAATCGCAAGGTCGAGTTCTCCTCGAGCGTATTTCAGAAGACGGCTTTGACATGGTGGAACGGGGTTATGAGAGACCGGGGTGCAGAAGTTGCTCTCGCGCAGACATGGGCTGAACTTAGAGCCCTTATGATGAGGGAATTCTGTCCTCGCCATGAACAGCGGGCGTTGGAGAAAGAGTTTGATGTTTTGAAGCAAGATAGTGGTGAGCACAGGGCTTATACTGATCGGTTTGAAGAATTGAGTCTGCTTTGCCCAACAATGGTCACCCCACTCGACAAGGCTATTGAGAGATACATCGATGGTCTACCTGACTCGGTACAAGACATTCTTACTGGTAGTAACCCTGCCACACTTCGTCAGGCGATCGAGTTATCTGCGACATTGACTGAGTCGCAGATCCGGAAGAACAAGTTACACAGGAAGGGTGACAAGGGCAAGAAGCAGTCGGCTGACAAGGAAGATAGCAAGAAAGGTCAAAACTTGAATGGAAAGAACTCTGGTTCTTCGAGGAGGTCAAGGAAGCGTAAGGCTTCCCAAAATTTTGCTATCACTGCCCAAGCTAATCTGGCAGCTCCCAACCAACCCGCACAGCTTCCAGCAAAGAAACCCTATACAGGGAATGCACCTTTGTGCAATAGATGCAACAGTCATCACCAGCCGCAACTTCCATGCCGTTTCTGTACTAACTGTGGGAAATCAGGCCATCTCGCCAATGTTTGTCGATCTGCTCAGAATCCCGCGGTTCAGAACCTGGCTCAACAAGTTGCTCAGCCTCCTGCTCCGCAACAGGGTCAAGCTGCACGACCACAATACCCACCGGGTGCTTGTTATAATTGTGGGGATCTGACCCACTATAGAAACCGGTGCCCAAGGCTAGCCAACCAGAACCAGAACCAGAATCCGGCTCCGGCTCGAGGCCGAGTTTTTAACATGAATGCCCAAGAGGCACAGGCTGACGATAATGTGGTGAACGATACGTTCTTTATTAATAATCAGCCTGCATCTGTTCTTTTCGATTCCGGTGCCGATAAGAGTTTCGTGTCTTTATCTTTTGAGCAAATGCTTCGCGTGTCTAGAACGAAACTAGGCAAATCTTTGACAGTAGAGGTTGCTAGTGGTGAACCCATTATTCTTGATTCTGTTCTTCACAACTGCCAGTTGAATCTTAACGACCATCTTTTTCCTATTGACCTCGCGCCTATGCAACTTGGAAGCTTCGACGTTATTGTGGGAATGGATTGGTTATCCAAGCATCACGCAGAGATAGTTTGTTCTAAGAAGATTGTTCGTGTGCCACTTTCGACAGGCGAGATCCTGCAGGTTCAAGGTGAGAAGCCTACCGGTGGTCTCAAACTCATGTCTTGTTTTAAAGCTCGGAAGTATCTACAGAAGAACTATGTGGCTTTCTTAGCACATGTTACAGAAGATAAAGGCAAGGGTAAGTCTATTTCAGATATTCCTGTCGTTCGGGATTATTCTGAAGTATTCCCTGAAGACTTACCTGGTCTACCTCCAGCACGCCAAGTCGAGTTCCGCATTGATCTCGTACCTGGTGCAAATCCCATTGCCAGAGCTCCATATCGTCTTGCACCATCTGAGATGCAAGAGTTGTCCAAACAACTTCAGGAGCTCTCTGACAAAGGTTTTATCCGCCCCAGCTTTTCACCTTGGGGTGCTCCCGTTCTCTTTGTCAAGAAGAAGGATGGATCCTTTAGGATGTGTATCGATTATCGTGAGCTTAACAAGCTTACCATCAAGAATCGATATCCCCTACCTCGCATCGATGATCTCTTTGATCAGTTACAAGGCGCTTCTTATTTTTCGAAGATTGATCTGCGATCTGGATATCATCAACTTCGGGTGCAAGAAGAAGACATTCCGAAGACAGCGTTCCGTACTCGTTATGAGCATTATGAATTCACAGTCATGCCATTCGGTTTGACTAAAGCTCCTGCTGTTTTCATGGACTTAATGAATAGGGTCTGCAAACCTTATTTGGATCAGTTCGTCATTGTTTTTATAGATGACATCTTGATATACTCTAAGACGCAAGCTGACCACGAGCAACATCTTCGTCTTACTTTGGAACTCCTAAAGAAAGAGCAACTTTTCGCCAAATTCTCCAAGTGCGAATTTTGGCTTAAAGAAGTTCAATTCTTAGGACATATTATCAACGAACGAGGTATTCATGTAGATCCCTCCAAGATCAGTGCGATTAAGGATTGGGATGCGCCTACTACTCCTACTGAAGTTCGTTCTTTTCTTGGTCTAGCGGGTTATTATCGCCGCTTCATTGAAAACTTCTCTAAGATTGCAGTTCCTCTAACTGCTCTAACTCAGAAGAAAATGCCCTTTCACTGGGGATTCAAACAAGAGGAAGCTTTTCAACACCTGAAGCAGAAGCTTTGCGATGCGCCTGTTCTATCATTGCCTGAGGGTGATGATGATTTTGTCGTGTATTGTGATGCATCGAAATTGGGTCTTGGCTGTGTTCTTATGCAAAGGAACAAAGTCATAGCCTATGCATCGAGGCAGTTGAAGATACATGAGAAGAACTACACCACTCATGATCTTGAGTTGGGTGCAGTTGTCTTTGCTCTCAAGATCTGGAGACACTACTTGTACGGTACAAAATGTGTGGTTTTCACTGACCACAAAAGTCTTCAGCATATCTTCAACCAGAAAGAACTCAACATGAGACAGCGACGTTGGGTTGAGCTTCTAAACGACTATGATTGCGAAATTCGCTACCATCCTGGTAAGGCGAATGTCGTAGCTGATGCATTGAGTCGCAAGGAACGTACTAAGCTTCATTGTGTACGTGTTCAGTCTGTTATTCAAGATCGATCCGATATTCAAGCCCGCATTTCTCAGTCTCAACAATCTTGTGTTTCACAAGGATTGATGGATAAGGAATTTCCTTATCACATAACACCTGCTCTAGAACTGAAGGACAATGGATCGTATTACTTCATGGACCGTTTGTGGGTCCCAAGCCTAGATGATCTTCGTACCTTGCTTATGGATGAAGCCCATAAGTCGCGTTATTCTATTCATCCGGGCTCAGATAAAATGTATAAGGATCTTCGTATTCACTATTGGTGGCCTGGTATGAAGAAAGACGTTGCCTTATACGTGTCAAAATGCCTTACTTGTCTTAAGGTTAAGGCTGAACATCAACGTCCTTCTGGTTTATTGGAGCAACCAGAGATCCCAGTTTGGAAATGGGAAAACATTACTATGGATCTTGTTACCAAACTCCCTCGCACAAAGAAGGGTCATGATGCCATCTGGGTAGTCGTTGATCGTCTTACAAAGTCAGCACATTTCTTGCCAATCCGTGAGGATTTCCCTGCTGACAGACTTGCACAAATCTATGTGGATGAAATTGTAGCTCGACATGGTGTTCCGTTGAACATCATTTCTGACAGAGATGCTCGTTTCACTTCTCACTTTTGGAGAACCATGCAATCTGCTATGGGGACCCAACTTAATCTGAGCACAGCTTATCATCCGCAAACGGATGGTCAATCTGAGAGAACAATCCAGACTCTGGAGGATATGCTAAGAGCTTGTGTGATCGATTTTGGTGGTGGCTGGGATTCACATCTTAAATTGATTGAATTCTCCTACAACAACAGTTATCACACTAGCATCAAAATGGCTCCTTTCGAAGCTCTCTATGGTCGAAAATGTCGTTCACCAGTCTGCTGGAATGAGATTGGCGAGGCTCAACTTACTGGACCTGCCCTCATTTTAGAGACAACTGACAAGGTCAAGAAAGTTCGTGATAACCTTCAGGCAGCTAGAAACCGTCAGAAGATTTACGCGGACCCAAAACGCAAAGCCTTGGAATTTCAAATCGGTGATCGAGTATTACTTAAGGTCTCACCTTGGAAAGGTGTGATCAGATTTGGAAAGAAAGGAAAACTTGCACCTAGATACGTTAGACCATTCAAGATCGTCGAAAGAATCGGAAAGGTAGCCTACAGAGTTGAGTTACCTCCTGAACTGGGAAATGTTCATCCAACTTTTCACGTGTCCAATCTCAAGAAGTGTACAGCTGATGAGAATTTCTCCATACCGCTTGACGAAATTCGTGTTGGCACAACACTGAAATTTGTTGAAAAACCAGTGGAAATCATGGAACGTGAAGTCAAGTGGCTTAAACGCAAGCGCATTCCTTTGGTCAAAGTTCGCTGGGAAGCTAAACGTGGACCCGAGTTTACTTGGGAACGCGAAGATCAAATGAAAGCGAAATATCCGCATCTTTTTCCACGAGTTTCCTCTAAATAAATTTCGGGACGAAATTTCCACAAGTAGGGGAGACTGTAACAACTGTGCTTGTAATCACTATGAACAGTTCTGTTATCAATAAATCAATGTTATTTGATCCCAATGTTTGTTTTGTTATGTTATACATTTTTCATGTTTTGACTTTTATGTAATTTCAAACTCTACATCGCTTTCTGGAGAGTTATACGCAAGCTAGTGCGTAAACGTACTCAGTTTAATGCGAGAAATACTCCGGAACATCAACATATACTCAACATACCTTAAATAACCTTTACATAACTTAGAAATAAGTTTTGAAGGCTTTGGTATGGCAAAAACAAGTTAATTCGCTTACAGGGACTAAATATGACAAACTGCGAAAGTATGCCAATCTGAACTATAACGAACATTCCGGAACATGACCATAAGTTAAACACACCTTAAATATCCTTTACATAGCTTAGAAATAGGCTTTGAGAGGTTCGGTGTGCTAAAATAAACTTTTGGGACATTCAGGGACTAAAAGTGTCAAAAAGTGCACAAGTTTGCATTTTCGCGCATAACTTACGTTCTGAATACATCTGGACATCCAAAAATTTATGTAAGCATGACTATATTATATTTTAGTGTTCGCCATAAGAAAAATCCATTCGTCGCGTCATTTGGTTCGTTTTTCGCGCTTATGCGCATTCCGTCGTAATTAAGTGAACATCGCGATCGTACGGCCAAACGAACCGACATCCGAGATATTTTTGAGCATGTTTTGAGTTCCCTATACTTTAACTTCATTTTAGAGCCTTGAAATGAGGTTAACGGGGTTCAAACGCATCGAAAAAGGCCTTAAACGCGTGCAGGGACCATTGCTGCCAATTTTGAAACTATTCTGAATCAGGGAGGCAGTAGCGTAGCGCGAGCCCTAAGGGCCTACCCGTCGCGCTACGCGACTGCTTAATCAGATCAGAAAAAAATATTAACAGCTGTTAAACAGCTGTTACCCACTCCTAATCCCACTTCCACATGTCAAAACCTTATGGTAGGTGGCAAATTGAGCCACCACAACTTTGTGACAAGTGTACGGCTCGGATCGTGGCACGATATTCAAGAAACGATCCTAACGGCTCTACTTTTCCTATAAATACCCATCCCCCATTGCTTCAAAACCCACAAATCTGATCATTTGGGCTCTAAGTTGGAACCTTCGTTTCATACCTGAGTTACTTGGATCGGGATTAGCATTCGGGGACCCCGAGTAAGTATTCTTTCGTTCTTTTAATCGCTTTCGAGTCCGAAAGTCAAACTTTGTTTGACTTTCTGCATTGACCAGTTTATGGTCGATGCGAAGTTCGTTTGAACTTCATAACGTGAACGTGATCACGATGGTTATAGTCCCTAGTGACTATACCTACTGATTACCACGTTATCTAGGCTCAGTGACGAGCCGTAGTTTCGGTCAGAATACGTATTCTTGCGTATTTTGTAACCAAACTACTTATGGGTATCAAAACCGTTTATTTTGATACCAAACCTGTTTTCTAAAATTAGTTAAGCATGTTTTAACATGCTTAGCTCGTCACTTTTAGTTTAGTGCTTAGATAGGGTCGTAAGGTAAGCGATCTAAACAATCGCTTATACTTTCGAACCCGACCCGTTTGGTCGATCATTAGGATCCGACCAAGCACATTAGGTGACCATAGTATATAGGGAATAACCTTACGAGGTTATACCTTATGGTCGCTTCGTTTAAATAGTTGTATGATAGGTAGTTTATATGCCTTAGGTAAATTACCAAAATACCCCTTTGATGCAAAAATTCATTTTAAACATATGTAACATAACTTTCGACATCTAAACTGATTTGACAACCATATTAGACATGTTAAGGCATATATTACTTGTCATAGGACTAGTTGGGCGGTCCGAACGCGTTTCACGCGAACGACGCGTTAAAGTAGCATAAGCTACCTAAACGGGTCGTAATGGGTCACAAGCACTTATGTTAGGTTTCAATTAGTATGTAGGCTTTGTTGAACCATATTACACGAGTCTCCATACTCGTTTGGTTTACAAACCCTCATGCTACCCAATCTTCCGATTTAGGTCCGGTTTATTAACATAGTTACATATACTAGGTGCCGTTTGATTCCGAGATCTATAGCATTACTTGGTGGTTATCTTTATACAACTGAGCAATCTCAAGTGAGTACATAGACCCCTCTTTTACTGTTTTCCAAACTGTTTTGGGGTGGAACACATGTGCCTACTTGTTACTTTCATGCTTTCCTGTTTTCACATCATATACATGCTATGTTCGTTAGTACATTATAGTACATGATTTCATTTCATCTTATGCTAGGTGTGCCCATTGTGTGCATTACTTAGTACATTGTTTTACATGACATTTCCTGCTAGGTGTGCCCATTGTGTGCATTACTTAGTACATTGTTTTACATGACATTTCTTGCTAGGTGTGCCCATTGTGTGCATTACTTAGTACATTGTTTTACATGACATTTCCTGCTAGGTGTGCCCATTGTGTGCATTACTTAGTACATTGTTTTACATGACATTTCCTGCTAGGTGTGCCCATTATGTGCATTACTTAGTACATCGTTTTACATGACATTTCACGCTATGTATGTTCATTTGATTACATACTTAGTGCATTGTTTTCACATGCTCACATTTTGTTATGACATTTGGTTTGTTTACATGGGATAATACATTCATTAACATTAGCTACGCCGTTCGTTAGTAGGTAGTGGTACCATAGGAATTGACAACTCCCGTTCCGGACATCCCAGGGAAAGGGGACAGAAAGGAATGACCGAATTCGTTGATATAAAGACAGATAGACCTTTAATTTGTTTAAAGGGTTTATCACCACAGTCGCAAGGCTTGGATGTATGCATTTTCACAATACCACATAAATGTTCATATTAAATAGTTGCATGCATTTACACAAAACATAGCTTTGATTTAAACCAAGTTTTACTTCAATACTTTGTTTTTGTGCATATGGTTTAGTTGAGACATTTCACTTGCCATACATGGACATTTTGACATAGACATTTGACATGGATAATTGACATAGACATTTGACATGAATATTTGACATAGACATTTGACATGGATATTTGACATAGACATTTTGACATGATTTACATTTGACACAAACATTTTTGACATTGGTTTTACATACTACATGATTTACATCTTGACATGAACACTTTGACATATTATTCAATACATTGACAAATGGTTTAAACATAGACCTCTTACATTGGTTGGTTTGGTTTGATTAAGTGATTAAGTTAACGATGCGTGTGTAATATGATACAAGCATGGTGGATACGCCGCTGGTACTTCCTATATATAAGTGTTTGTATGGTATTACATGGCGTAACGTTATTTGAATCATTTCAGTTTGAGACATAGAACATTTTATACAAATAACATACTTTTCACAAGACATTGAGTTACAAACAACTTATCTTATACAAACACATTTTTACATGGTCATTTATTTAACCTGACATTTACTTATACATATCATCTGATCTTATTGTTTTCAAATGATTTACAAGACAAAGCAAAGTACGGGGTTCATGATTAAACATTTTCTTAAACTCAAGTCATGAATCCTATTTTCACAAACCTATGTATCTCACAGGCATTTTTATGCTGACGTACCTATTTTCACATGTGTTTTCAGGTGCTTTTCCATAGGATGTTGATCACAATACTAGGGCGGACCTGTGCCTTAGAAACTTTAAAAGAAGATAGACTATGTTTAATTATGTTCTGAACTCTTTAATTTCCTGTTTGAAACAATGTAACACCTTTGTTTATAAATAAAATAAAACTTTGTATGCCATGGTTATGAAACAATTAATTCTGTTGCAACACTCCCCGATGTTTCCGCCGCGATTTGTTGTTTTACGCGGTCGGGGTGTGACAGTAAAAGGGTGTTTGGTTTGGGTTATGAAATGAAAAGGTTTAGGCTCAAAGGGGCTAACTAGGGGGATTTTAGGTAGGTGGTAAAAAAAAAGAAAAATAATGGTGTAGAAATAAAAAAGGGTTAGTCCTAATGCCTCCATCATTTACTTACTCGGGTTTAAGTTGGTAAGGACCGGGAATGTATCGTCATGGCAAGTTCTAGAGTTGTAAGAACCAAGCGGCTATTCACACAAGAAACGAAAAATGAGCATTTAGTCTAATGATATGTAATTGTATGCTTAATAAAGGCTCAAAACTCACTTTTGTGGGAATGGGTTTTTATGTGATCAAGTATATATAATTAAATTTTAACTAAGCTTGTTATGCCTTTTCATAATTTTCTTATGTTGGTTCTTTTTATCACGACGCTATCGGTTGTAAATTTGTAAAAATATAACCTTTTTGAGAACTTGAATTTCCCGAGTTAAACCTAGACAAGTAAAAAAAAATGAAAAGCGGTTCCAATAGAGTTTTGTGTAAGGCTTGTATTTAGGACTTGCAAGATTCAAGGTTTTAGCATCCCCCCCCCCCCCACACTTAAATTACACATTGTCCTCAATGTGTCCCAAAAATAAGTTTTTTAGGTTGATTGAATGTGTAAAAAGGTGTAAAAAGCAAAAATTTTGTGTTACTGGGCGCTGAACACGGCCCCGTGTTGTCCGGGCACGGCCCCGTGTTCAAGTGCCAGTATCAAAATTAAAACAAGAGAAACAGAAGCCTGGACACGGGGGCGTGTTGGGCGAACACGGCCCGTGTCCAGTTACCTGAACTGGGTCTTTTTCTGCAGACTGTGCAGCACGGGGCCGTGTTGGGTGGACACGGCCCGTGCCGAGCTTACTGTAAACGAAGAAATTTGTTGGACGGTTCTGTTTTCCTATATGGGGTGCTGGTTCAAGTTTCCCTTGTATCCTTTGCCATCTCAAGTGTGTTTTATTCCAGAAAATTAAAACTATCTAGAAAACATAAAAATTAATCTAAACTAAACTAAGGATAGTTCCGCGGAATGCCTCCGTGGTGCGCCACGTTTATAAGGGTCCTTGGCTAGACCCAAAGCCTGGTCATATGTTACCCAAGTGGGATGTATTGCATCCCATGTTACACCGTCGGAGAGCGTCATCCAAGCTTGAGTCTATGACCTTCATGTAGTTGACCGGGTCTTCGTCCTCTACTCTTTTTCCACATTCAAACTTCACTTCCTTGTCCCCAAACTTCAATGTTAACGTTCCGTCATTCATATCCACCACCGCTTGGGCGGTGGCTAGAAATGGCCTTCCAAGGATGAGAGGGACATCGGTGTCTTCCTCCATGTCTAGGATGACAAAGTCGGTTGGGAAAACGAAGTTGTCAACTTTTACCAATAGATTTTCAGCGACACCTTGTGGGAATTTGACGGATCTGTCGGCGAGTTGTATGCTCATCTTTGTAGGGCTTGTTGTTCCTAGGCCGAGTCGTTTGAACATCGATGTGGGCATGAGGTTAATGCTAGACCCAAGATCGGCTAATGCATTACGAACGGGGGATTCCCCAATCGAGCAAGGAATTGTGAAGCTTCCGGGGTCGATTTTCTTTTGTGGAAGTTTGTTGAGTACTAAGGCGGAGCATTCTTCGCCTAAGTTAACTAATTGCAATGATTCAATTTTCCTTTTGTTAGTGAGGAAATCCCTCATGAATTTTGTATATTTAGGCATTTGGGTTAGGACCTCAATAAAAGGAATATTAACATGCAATTGTTTTAGTAAATTTTCGAACTTTGCGAATTGCTCATCGGTCTTTTGACGATTTAACCTACCGGGGTACGGAATTGGAGGAGTCTTGGTGGGCTCTTAATTTGGTGGAGAAGCCTTTTCTGGTTGAGGTGTGGGTGAAGCCATGCTTTGGCTGAGTTGACTTCCTTCAACCGGTGGTAGCGGGACATCCTCGGGACCCACGGTTCGGTTTCTTAATGTGATGAGGTGTACTTGTGTCTTTGGGTTGGTTTCGGTATTACTAGGTAACGCGCCTTGTGGTCTCTCGGAGAAATTTTGAGCTAGTTGATTTAATTGTTTTTCAACGTTTTGAATGCTAGCTTGTTGATTTCTAAAATTCGATTCCAATTGTTGAAATCGATCCGAGTTTTTCTTTTCGGTGTCGGAGATGAGGCGAGATATAGTATCTTCAAGCCTTTCTCGTCCACCTTGTTGTTGAGAAAAATTTTGTGGTTGTTGAAAGTTAGTTCGTTGGCTTTGTTGGTTACTACTATTGCCGGGATCTCTCCAACCAAGATTAGGGTGGTTACGCCATCCTTGGTTGAAGGTACCCGTTGGTGGACCCGACGGCCTAGGTCTGTTATCAATGTAGTTTACCGTTTCTGTTTGTTCATCTAATTCTTTCATACAACTCCAATTTTCATGTGACCCGCCACACCCTTCACAAGCCATAACCGAGGCCGTTTTTGTCATTTCTAGCTTTTTGATTTTCGAAGAGAGGGCCTCGATTTGGGCTTGTAAAGAGGTGCTTTCATCAACCTTATGGGCGCCCGGGGCAATAGATTTATTACCTCGGGGAGTGTGCCATTGAAAATTGGTTTGAGCAATTTCTTCAATTTGATTATATATTTCATTTGGGCGACGATTACCTAGGAGTCCCCGGAGCTAGAATCAAGTGTTTGTCTTGTGTGTGGCAACAACCCATTGTAGAAAGTGGATACTTGTTGCCATACCGCAAGACCGTGATGAGGACACTTTCTTAGTAGCTCCTTGAACCTTTCCCAAGTTTCATATAAGGATTCCCCATCCTCTTGTGAATATGTATTAATTTCAGTCATTAATTTAGCCGTTTTAGCCGGAGGGAAATACTTATATAGAAACTTTTGGGCTAGTTCATCCCAGGTGTTTACCGAGCCAACTGGGAGGGTGTTAAGCCAAGCCTTAGCTCGGTCTTTTAGTGAAAATGGAAACATTCGAAGGCGGATGGCGTCATTTGATGCTCCATTGATCCGAAAGGTATCACATATTTCTAAGAAATTAGTAATATGTAGATGAGGATCCTCGTCCGCAAGCCCATGGAAGGTTGCGGAGTTTTGAAGCATTTGTATCAAATGTGGCCGAAGTTCGAAGTTATTGGCTTCGACATTCGGTGCATTGATAGCGGCGCCGAGATTACCTACGGTGGGCCGTAGGTAATCCATGAGGGTACGTTGGTCCGCCATTGGAAGTGGGCCCCCTGAAACTTTCTCTTGATTTTTAGCTTTAAGTCTTTTTCTGAGAAAGCGTTCGGGTTCTTCTAGAGGTTCTTTTATGTCTCTACTAGAACTGGAGCTCATGCACTACGTAGGAGGTTCAAATGTGGCACCTGGGTTCCAAGTCCTGCAATAAAAACAGAAAAGAACGTTGGTCAGAATGTTCACCACGGCCCCGTGCTCAGTGAACACGGCCCGTGGTCAGAGGTACAGTAATTGTTATCCGGATCCCTGTTACTGGGAGTTGGACACGGCCCCGTGTTGCACCGACACGGCCCCGTGCTCAACTCTCTGTAACTCAGAAAATAAAAACTGCCAGTGATGATGCTGGGCACGGCCCGTGTCCGACCAGGCACGGCCCGTGCTGAGCTCTGCAGAAACAGAAAAACTAAACAAAATCCTAAAAATATGAAAAATAAGAAAAAACGATTTGGGCGTTGATTCCTAACTTTCTTAAAATCCTTGTGTCCCCGGCAACGGCGCCAAAAAACTTGACGCGTGTGAAGTGTTATATATATTAGGTGTATATTTTAAGCCCCTTTAACACTTATTTTTAGCCAAGTTTTAAATTTATAAAACACGATATTTCACTAACACTAAACACACATATGGGCAAGTGCACCCATCGTGAGCGTAGTATAGTGTTGGTAAGATACCGAGGTCGTCCAAGGACACAAGAGCTTTTAGTACCGGTTTATCCTCAACGTCTAATCAAAATAAAAAGTTAGAAATTTTTTTTAAACTAAGAAAAATAAAAACTAACTAAAATGCTGAAAATAAAATAAAAAGAAAAAACAGATAGACAAGATGAATCACTTGGTTCCGACTCGTATCTAGTGTAACCTTTGATTATTTCCGCACTTTTGCACATATTTAAGAGATTATCTTAGTTATTGTAGTAGGCCCCTCTTTTGAAGGTGACGTTACCCTCACCCCAGTAGTTTGAGTCAGCAAGGATACAATCCTAAAATGGTGGATTATTGGAAGATAATTAATCAAGTTATTAATGCAAATTATGGTAGGCCCCTCTTTTGGAGGTGACGTTACCCTCGACTAAGTAGTCTGAGTCAGCAGGGATACAGTCCTAAATAGCCGGGTTATAGTATTAATAGTAATTAACTTATGAGGGGGTCAAAGAGTTTGGACCCCCGCCATCCAATACCGTTAAGTATTGAAGGAGGTCCTACTAAGTTTGACCCAGGTCCATTGCAAGACCTCTAAACGCTGAACAATGGCAAGACCTTTACCAAACCGTTCCCTTAACCCCCGACCAGGTAGCCAACATACCTCCATATAGACCGTGGAGATATGAATGGTGAAAATCTTTTATTTTATATAGACAGTAAAATAATGCCAAGACACCACGGACAAACGATAAGGAAAGATCACCTTCAACATAAGCAACTAGTTATTAAAGTCATTAATACAAAACCAAGTAAAAAGTGCAAAAGATTAGAAATAAAAAGTATTACACTAGACACTTTGTCTTCACCAAGTGATGTAAGAGACTTAGGCAAACATGGCCTTGATTGTCAAGAACTCTTACGATCAATCTTGGATCCCGAGACGACTCACACACTCTATGATGGACAATGGATGATGGTGGTGGATGATGGTGTTATGGTGGTGGTGGGTGGTGGGTGAAGTGTGAGAGAGGTGGTGTGCCAAGGGATGGTTTGAGCTTAAGCCAAGCACTCCTATTTATAGGGTGAACAGAAGCTCGGGCACGGCCCCGTGTCCAATGGGCACAGCCCCGTGTCCACATCCTTCTCTGTCTTCATTTAATGCAGCTTTGTCTTATTAGTTGACCACGCCCCCGTGTCCGCTGAGCACGACCCCGTGTGCAGAAGAATCTTTGTACTATGAAGATTTGCCTGGATTGTGCGAATCTTATAGTTGACCACGGCCCCGTGTCCGCTGAGCACGGCCCCGTGGTGGGCAATAGAAGCTTCTACCACTTTGTCTTTTCTGCTGACACTTGGGCACGCCCCCGTGCTGGCTGAGCACGGGGCGTGTTCAGTCCACTATTGCCTTGTTTTGCTTGGGAAGATGCTGTCGTGGGGTCGGGCATGTCACGTCTTGTTCCTTTTCTTGTATTTATGTTAGATTTTGGTGTCTTTTTGCTTCTTTTGTTAATTTGAGCTCATTTAATCCTGAAAATACAAAAGGAAGACAAAAGCACACTTTTTCCAACATTAGTACTAAAAAAGGGTTAGTTTTATGACCCAATTGATGAAATTTATATGTTGCATTTTGAACACATCACTTTTCAACTCAATAACACTCACTTCAAACCAAATACACACTCTTATACACAACAAACAGACACTAAAACAAATTCACGAATTCAATCTCAATCACACCCAATTTACTTTCCCAAACCACTGTAACATATGTTTACTTTCAAATCTTCAATTGGGTATCAACAAAATTGTATCTTTTCAATTAATATAGAAAAAAAATATATTTAATAATACAAAATCTTGCCTTTTCGATAGCGAGAGAGCGTGCAAGACCAATACGCCGTTCTTCTCCTTTGCGTTTCTTTCCGAGAATATGTAATTTGCGACGGGACCAAATGGTTTCAAAAGGATTAGGTTTGGTTGCCGGAGCTTTGAGTCGAATACACCACCGTCGCCGCCGTCACCTTCATCCATCATCTTCTCCGATTCATCATCATCCTCGCCTGAATCGTCACGGCCGCCGCCGCAGACGTGAGAGAGAAATGGTTACAGGTGAGTGAGTGTGAAAGAGGGAGGAGGGGGTTTAGGTGGGTGTGGTGTGAGGTGGCAGTGATGGATGATGGATGGTGAATGCAGGTGGTTTTAAATGGAGAAGATGAGGCCCAATGCTGAAATGACCAAATTACCCTCATGTGCCAGACACATGGGGTGTTTTAACAGAGATATTTAACTGGTGTTAGGGCTGGGGACCAACCGAGTGCATTTTTGACAACTTTTGGGACCAAGCGTGTAATTAGTAAACCACTAGGACCAAGTCTGCAATTTTTGCAAACCACATGGACTAAATTTAAGTAAAACTATTTAATGGCATAATTTAGAAAAGTTTATGGACTCTAAATTTAATGGACTAAACTTCAATTAACTATTTAATGGCATAATTTATAAAAGTTTAAAATAACTTTTATAGAATAAGTATAGATTTATAAAAATGTAAGTAAAACTTTATAGAAATAACTTTTATATAGTTAAAATATTGTTTTCAGCTTCTAGGAACAATAAAACACTTTAAAGTTTACTATATATAACTCTTAACTTTACATATAATATAATTGTTTTTAAAACTCTTTTTAACTTTAAGTTAGGATTTACAAAAATAAACGATTAAGTATTTTAATTACATTTTTTATTTAATAAAATAGTTGCATATTGTTATTAAATGGATTTATAATAAACAAAATACATTCAATTTTTTCGTAGGAGTATTTAATAGTTACAGGTAAACGATTAGCATATGATAATGTATTCATGAAACCTTGACCAATATACCTTGCAGCTCGTATTGTTTAAAAAGTCACCAGGTCATAAAGTTATATCGGAGAATTCGTTTTGGAACAAAATAACATACAACAATAGAAAAGAAAAAAAACCGGCTAGGAAGATGTACTTTTGAATTTTGATTATTTGTACACTATCACGGCACTTAGTTTTAAGTAAAACTTATAATAAAAAGTAGATAAAACTGATCATATCGTTACAGTATGTTCGAAGAAGTTTATAAAACAAAATATTTTAAAGAGTTAAATTCCCGGATAGTCCCTGTGGTCTGCCCGTTTTTCACGTTTAGTCCATAACTTTCTAAAATTAACTCTATAGTCCTCAACTTTCCAATTTTCGTTCCCGGATAGTCACTAGCGCGGATGGAGGTTAGGTTTTGGTGTTAAGTGAATGTGAAATTACAAAATTACCCTTACTACTAAAAATAACATTAAAAAAATCTAATTTATTATTTAAAAACAAAAGTGGGCCCCACCATTTTCCTACCCCACCCCCTCTCCCCTATCGGCTTTCTCTCTTCCTCTTTCTTTGTCTCTGCAACCTGCAAACACCCAACAAAAAATAGAGATACCCAACCTCCTAACACCACTGTCGACCACCACCTCCTTACTGATTTGGGCATGTTTCTCTGTTCTTCACTTTTCTTACTCCAGATCCCTAAACACAATCACAATAAACTGCCGCATACATCATTTCTCTGAAAAATTAGATGATGGTGGGTTCAATTTTGTGTGTGCTAGTGAAATACAGTTCATTACTCAATATAGATTTATATCTATCCAACCATCTCCTCAATGTCCACTAGTGAATCACGATCCAAATGAAAGAATGGAAGAATTAAAGTGTTTTTTTCCTTTGATGGTTTCAGAGACGAACCCAACAACAATGGATGATCAATGACTGATAGCGACCAAAAAGTGATACAAATATGGCGACCTGAAACATCTTACTCAAAAAAAACGACCTTAAGCCGCTTCATGGGGCCGCAACTCTTCTAGACATCTGAAGCGACCATCATCGTCTATGGTTCCAACCCCATTCGTTAAGAGATGGATGATGTTAGGGCAAACCCAACTCCAATAAGAGCTCTCATGGCTTTCTTGGTGTGAAATTTTGGGTGTTTCTTGCAACTAGGTTTATGATAACATGATTTGGTGTTTAAGGTTTTGTTTGGATTTTGATGAGAGAAACAGAGGGGGTTTGAAGAAGATCGCAATGGTGGATTTTGTGGCGGGGGTGGTGATGATGGCGGTGGTGGTGGCAGGGGCGGATCTATAGCCATTTAGGGGGTTCCCAGGAACCCGTTCAATCCGAAATTTATAGTGTTAAGTTATATAGAATATTCTCAAGGAACCTCTTAATATTTTGTAGGGGAACCTCATAAAAAATATACAACGTGGTCCACTGGTTAATATGCGAGCAGATTATCATGATGTCGCGTGTTCGAGTCCTCTTAACACCCCTTTTTGCGTTTTTTTTTCGTGAACAATGAATAAGGTTTAGTTCATTAGTTGTCGCCCTTTACTGTGTTTACTCTGAAACCCAAACAGAAGAACATAACACATACGTCGGTACCACTCATCCCCTGTCTCCACTCTCCCGCCACCTGCCCACCGTCGGCCGTCACACAGCTGCTCGCTAGCAGTCACGCAGCCCCTTCTTCGGCCTTCCCTCAGTCCCTCACGCAGTCACTCTCTTCATCCTTCAGGTTCTTTTAAACCCTATAAGAGTATACGGTATTGATTTTAACTTTCGATTTGTTGATTTACATGTTTGTTTAGACTTTAGACATTCAGTTTAATTTCTAGGTAATCAATTGTTGATTTTGACATTCAATTTGATGTAGCATCCCATATCAGGCAGAAAACATGGTTCATAGAGGAGAAAGTAGTATTTGATGCCATTTACTGGTTTATCTTGAGTTGGTGGTCAAACTAATATTTGGTGTAAACTAATTTTGAACTTGATTGCTATGTAAGTAATAGTTTTATATTATATATTTCTATTAAGTTGTTGGCTTTGCTATTACTGTTAGTGATACTTTGTTGCATATACATAATCTTTATGTAAGTTTAAGGATTTTTGTAAGCAATCCTTATGTACAAGTATTGTTGTGGGTGGAAAATGTTCACAGGCTGATATAACATTTTGTTTGCTTTTTTATATCAATTGATCTTGAATAGAATGCACTTGAAACTATGGATGCTAACCTTCAAACGATTGCAAAGATTGCTGCTTTGGTCAATTTGTAGACATTGAAAAATCTAAACGGTTATGTAGCCACTGGAATACCAATTGAAGCAACATTAAAAGTATAGTTACAAAGGTTTGTTTTTTTATATGCAATCTTAACTTGTGCTTGTCTTATTGTGTTTTTTTTTCTTTGTAGATTCTTGTTGAGGAATTGGCTCTTCCTACTGGATTGGGTTCTTGTTCATCTATAGGAGACAATGACTATATGGGTAAGTCACTAGTAGTTTTTTTTGTTAAATAATTTAGAAAACTAATCTTCTCTCATGGTTATTAATTTCTCATTGTATCGTATTTTTATTATGCGATAAACCTTATCCGACCCGAACCGTCAAACCGACCCGAATTTTTTATGTTCGGACATATAAAATTGGAACATTTAAAAAAGTGAACCCCTTGGAAAAAATTTCTGGATCCGCCACTGGGTGGTGGTTGTGGCAGAAGTTGTGGTTGTGGCAGGGGTGGTAGTGGTCAGTGGTGATGGCGGTGGTGGAGGTGGAGGTGGTGGTGGTACCAGAGATAAAAGAGCAGGGAGAGAGAGAATGTGATAATCTGTGTGTATATATATTTACATATAGATATAGATATATATATTATATATATGTTTTATAAGAAGTGGGTCCTACAAAAATATATTTCTTTAATACTTATTTAATTTATTTTGTTTTATGATAGTGGCATTTTAGTCATTTTACACTTACATAACACCAAAAACTTACCCCCATCCGAGCTAGGGACTAACTGGGAACAAAAATTGAAAAATATATTTCTTTAATACTTATTTAATCATGAACGATTGGTGTTCAATGCCTTTAATGGTTTGCTTTAATGGATTATGTTAAATCAGAGCTGATTTTTCATATTCACGATGAATATGGTTTACTTTAATGGATTACTTGTTTGCCTACAGTTGCACCATTTACTCATCTAAGTTAACCGAACATTGCTGTTGTGGTTCTTCGAGCGACTTTTTATCTCAGATCTAGAGATGGGAGGTATAGGTAACCCAATGTTGTCTTCAGTCGTAAACGTATGGGGTCACATTTTTCCGTTGGGTTATCCTATGTAACCATGTATTTTTCATTAACGGTTTAAAAAATCATCTTTGCTAAAAAGTTATGGTGATTTACCAATTTAGTTTATTAACAAGGTGGTGCCTTTTTGTGTTAGTAAATTAACAAATTACAATTAACTAATTCCAACAAGCATGGTTTCAAAATTCTGCTCATTGTATCTGGTGCATACATTAATGCAAGGTAAGGCCGGAGGGTGTGGAGGCGTCACCCTTGCCACCTCACCAACGATCGCGCCCCGACGGCGCCATCTGCCACACCGTGGCATTCACAGGGGGAGGTGCGCCATGAGTTGTCCGCCACTATGGTAACAAGGAAGAAGATGTGTTCAGGTGAGGCCAGATGCATTTCAAGCAATATTTTTTTTAATTTTGTTTAATATGGGGCTTTATCTCACACCTTACAATAAAGCCCCATGGCTGACGTGGCGCTGACGTGTCGTGATAAAGCCCCTAGGGGCTTTATCCCACACCCCATAGCCTAAATGATAACCTCAGAAAACAAGATGGATCTTCCGAGTGTTTTTTTGGCATGACATGACCCCAACACCGTCCCAAGCTTGCTAAAGGGGGTGCTATCAATGGGTTCACGTGATGAGAGAATTGAATGTTGTTTGACCATTGTTGAACGGTAACATTTAAAAAATGTTTAATATAAAAAGGCAAATTGGAAAATAATAATCCCATCTTTCTGAAATTCGCCGATAATAATCCCAAGTCAGTTATTAGCCAATAATAATCCGACCTCGTCTAATTTTTTTGTAAAATAGTCTGCCGTTAAAATAGCTTAGCGGAGTTAAGTTTTTTTTTTGAATTACAAACCGATGTTTTAGGGCTTTTGATCAGAACGAGGATACGGTTCGATTGATGTAAAACTTACCTCAAAATACTGCTCCCAACCCATGAAAACGGTGCTTTAATTCAGGTGTTTAACTTCCGATTAACAAAATTCAAGCCATTTCGAACATAATTTCGAGGTAAGTTTTACATCAATGGACTGGTATCCTCGTTTTGATCAAAAGCCTTAAAATATCGGTTTGTAATTCAGAAAAAAACTTATCTCCGTTAAGCTTAATTTAACGGCGGTCTATTTTAAAAAAAAATTGGACGAGGTCGGATTATTATTGGCTGATAACTGACTTGGGATTATTATCAGCCAATTTCAGAAAGATGAGATTATTATTTTCCAATTTACCAATATAAAAATATACCACACCATATAAACCTATATAACCTAACCATTTTAACCAATTTTGTGACACACCTTCTACAAAACTCTTCCATCTCTACAAAAATTTCTCTCATTACCATGTTTCCAACAACAACGTCAACGCGTGTAGCCCTAATCACTTGATTTTTGCTCAACGTCAAGCGATGGACACCGAGAACCCGTACCAAAGGAACCCACAAATGGGTGAAGTAGATTACCATCCAATCATACCTTCTCCACTATCCTCACAAATGTCGATACCCGTCAACGCGTGTAGCCCTAATCACTTGATTTTTGCTCAACGTCAAGCGATGGACACCGAGAACCCGTACCAAAGGAACCCACAAATGGGTGAAGTAGATTACCATCCAATCATACCTTCTCCACTATCCTCACAAATGTCGATACCCGGTTTCATGTTTTACTCGCAAATGCCGAATTCGGCTCAAAATTCTCCCCGGTCCCCATTTTCGTCACAATTTTCACAATTCATACCCAAAACCAAAGTGTTCACGGAACCCAACACATAACCAAAATCCAAGTGACTCCATCCAAGACTCTTAGACATCGTAGACGGTCCAGAAGTGACACCTATCAAAGAGCTAACTTTGTCACGGGTATGGCTCAACGACACGATTAGTGGTAATATCTTTTGTCAAGTAGATTTATATATTTGTGAATTTATAGAGGTTTAATTAATTAATTGATTGATTAATTGTATTAAGAATTTATTAAGAAGAGAAATAAGATTATAAATTCACCTAATTTTAATTAATCTAATAAATTTAATGGATTAAACTAGAATAACTATTTAGTGGCATAATTTATAAAAGTTTAAAATAACTTTTATTGAATAAGTGTAGATTAATAAAAAATCTATGTAGAATTTTATAGAAATAACTTTTATATAGTTGAATTAGTATTTTCTGTTTCGTTAATTTAAAAGGAAGAATAAAACACTTTAAAGTTTATTACATACAACTATTTAGTTTATAAATAATATAAATGTTTTTATAATTTTTTTTTAACTTTAAGTTATACATAGCATAAAATCATATAGGGCAAAAGAAATGTCAACTACGAAGAGCTGGAGAGCAAATAGGGTAAAATCACAATTCATGGTATAGTAAGTATCATAAATCAATTGTATAACTCAAACAAGCAAATAAGTTGTACATTCAAACATTTGTTGACTTGTATTAAAATCAGTTTCTATCGTTCCCAGAGGAAGTCCCCCTAAAACGGCACGATATTCGTTATAAAATATAACACAACACCTTAAAAAATGAATATATACCGATACCGATATTGTCCGGTTCGGTTTAGTATTGGGTAGCAATACGATGTTAGTTTATGGTAACCACAAACAATAAAATTTATATCGCGCGCAATGTTAAAAAAATAAACATTAAATGAAAACAACCGGAACTGATTTCAACTAAACAATATGGTTTCCAGTATTGATATTATCTCTTATTGTTTTCGATCGATGTAAGGTTTTCCACAGTTTTATAATGAACAAACCGATATTGATCGACTTCCGCCGTGAAACACGGGAAATCTTGCTAGGTAACTATAAAGTTTAAGTGAAATATATTTTGGGACCGAAATTATTATAAAAAGTTCATGTCATGATGATGATGCTTTTAATATATGCATCAACACTCGTTAAAAACGACAGTGTTTTCTCCTAGTTGAGAAAGAGTTAATAAATTAATAACTACAATGCATCCACAACGGGTGCTACACGTGTCAAACACATAAAGCCAAACAAACACATAAAGCCAAACAGCAACCACTTGGTTATCCACTTATATTTCTCTCTTTCTACTTAACATCCTTATTTTGTATCCTACAACCTCACCACAAACACTCTTTACTGCTGTCCGCACACGCATACAAAAAACTATATATACTTCATCCTTTAGATATTACCAAAACAATTCACTCTCAACTAGCAAACTGTAACTACCAACTGAAAACAAATTAGTAACCAGATTATGGACACCGAATGTAGCAGAAGCACCGGAGATCTAATGCTGGCTTCACGAATCCCGAAGAAGAGAGCCGGAAGGAAGAAGTTCCAGGAGACTCGACACCCGGTTTACCGAGGAGTGAGGAGAAGAAATCCCGGCAAGTGGGTGTGTGAAGTGAGAGAACCAAATAATCAATCAAGAGTGTGGCTGGGGACACATCCGACAGCAGAAATGGCGGCCCGGGCACACGATGTGGCGGTTTTGGCCATGAGGGGGCGGTCGGCATGTTTAAATTTTGCTGACTCAGTTTGGCGGCTGCCTGTACCGGAGTCTAACAATGTGAAGGATATACAAAAGGCAGCGGCTGAGGCTGCAGAGGCGTTTAGGCAGACGGAAGACGTGAATGAATTGCCGGAAGTAGTGGTCTACGGGGATGAGGAGGAGATGTTTGGAATGCCTGGATATATTGCTAGCATGGCTGAGGGACTCATGGTACCGCCACCTCAGATGGTGGGGTATGCTAACTTTCGAGATGATGAAGATTTTTATGTTGACACGTCTTTATGGAGTTTTATGTAGTTTCTTTTAGTAAGATAGATTTTTTTATGGGGATGGTTGGCTTAAACCTTTTTGTATACAAGCCAATCAAATATGTATACGATGTATTAAGACTGCGGGGTATGGGGGGCTTGGATTGGGGTTTGGGTTGGGGCATATGTTGACACGTGGAATGGGAAAAAACCCACCACCAAAACCCACGCCCATGGGGTATGATGGGGCTTGGGTTGGGGGTCATGAATTTGGTTTGGCCATTTAGAGCATGCCATGTCACTTACTAGCCCGCCCCACGCCCGGGCTGAATCCCACGCCAAAGGGGCCACGCCCAAACCCATGCCCACCCGGGGTGGTGGCTTGGGCGTTTTCAGCCAACCCACGCCCAAACCCCCGCCCCATACCCCGCAGTCTAAAGTCAATTCAAATATAAACAATAGATTCTATTTTTTTTTTTTTTTTTTGAATAGTTAACGTTGCACACCATGGGGATTGAACCATTGACTTTAAGTATCCTAAGTTCTATTTAAATTCACCAACACCACTGGGCTATTCCCAAGTGGATCAAACAATAGATTCTATTTAACATAAAAATTTTGAACGATTGGTGATCAATGTTGATTATATCTATATAAATATGATTTAAAATTTTAGAACTTAATCATGTTTATTCAATCATAATATAAATATAGATACTAAGTTAGAGATACTTACTTGTAGGGATGATTATCTTTGAGGATAAAGATGAAATCATGATTCCCGCTATGGTACCTTAAGGGAGAAAACGCTCCTCTCTATGACAGCAAAGGACTGTTTTTATTGGTAACCTCCTATTTGGCGTGAAGGTACATTTCTTTTCCATAAATTTTCAATACGTACAGAGGTGACAAAATGGGCAGGTTGGGTAATCCGGTCAAGGTGGGTTCTTCTCAAATCAAGTAATTTTTGGATTTGAGTGAAGGACAGGGATGGTCCCTGTGGTTTACCAAAACTTTGGATTTGGTCCCTAGATTTTCTAAAAGTATACAGATGGTCTCTGTGGTTTGCACTTTGTAACACATTTAGTTCCCAGCCAACGGATCTAAAGCGTGTCCAAGTTAGGGACTAAATGCGTTACAAATTTCAAACCACAGGTACCATCCATGTACCTTTGGAAAAAGCTAGGTACTAAATGTGTTATAAAGTGCAAACCAAAGGAACTATCTATGTACCTTTTAAAAACTAGGGACCAAATTTAAAATTTTGGTAAACCACATGAACCATCCGTGTACTTTACTCAATTTTTTGTATGGGTTGGCCCAAATCAGTTTTTTGTAAAAGTTTTGAAACTTTCATTTAGTTTTTAGGAATCTTTAGCTTGTTAATTATCACTACGAGGTCTATTGGAATTCAAGATTGGAGCATGAACACATAAAGTTGGTCAACAAATTTGACCAAGGAGAGATAATACGTGACATGTTTGCAGGTATTGCTCCATTTGCTATTCCAGCTGCCCAAAAAGGATGTTTAATTTATGCTAATGATCTCAATCCAGATGTTCCTTATCTTAAAGTGTTTGTTTGATTGTATCCAATTAGACTGATTTATTTGACATGGATTGTCGAGCTCAAAGAAGTAGATTCAAATACTATATTTCCTGAGAAAAGGGGTTGATGCTATCTTGCTATTGTGTCGTTTCGCCGCTATCGAATATGTAATTATGTTGTCTTTGTGAATTTATTAGGATGTCAAGAAATTATGAATGGGAAATGACTCTGCTGTAAAACTAGGGGGTGGGGTGGTGATCACTCATCACCCACTCATCACTCACAACATCCAATCAAGTTCCGCCATGTCATCAACCATTATTCCATCACTCACAACCTTTTTTAATGAAAATGGTCATCACCCACAACACCTAACAATAAACCCTCACAACCCAACAAATCAAACAACACCTACCATTCTTCACGGCGTGATAATTTTCACGTGTTACAAAATCGATGAGTGATAGTCGATGGTGGCGGTGGTGTTTTCATGCGTGATAATTTTCATCACGGACAAAAGATCTACCGCCCCGCCTGCCTTAGAATTCTGATTATAAGCAAAAATGTAAAATGATTTGATGAATCATGGACTTGATATTGCACTTGGGTTGTGTCCAAAATATTATAAATATGAAAAGTCTAATTCGTTTGACGACATACAATTTTTTTTTGTAGCAGCATTTAGATACACAAGCATAACAAAGAAGAACGAATCGCCAGGACATGGGGAACCATTGCTCCCGGATTACCTTATGTTGGAGAAGCAATAACGCAGCTGGCAACTGGCTCATTGGTCGAGATCAAGAAGTATAATAAGACCCTACCACCAACCCTTCGGGGCTTGCATCAAATGTGACAGGGGCAGTAGCACAGGACCAAGACCAGAGTTATTAAGCGAGTACCCGCCGCATCGCGGCGGGTTACTTTTCTAGATCATTATAAAATACAACACAACACCTTAAAAAAATGAATTAATACCGATACTGATATTGTCCGGTTCGGTTCAGTAGGGGTAAGTGATACGATATTAGTTTATGGTAAGCACAAACAATAAAATTTATATCGCGTGCAATGTTAAAAAAATAAACATGGAATGCAAACAACCTGAACTGATTTCAACTAAAAAACACGGGTTCCAGTATCGATATTCGCTCTTATTGTTTTCGATCGATGTAAGGTTTTTCACAATTCTATGATGAACGAAACGATATTGATCGAATTTCCGCCGTAAAGCGCAGAAAATCTGGCTAGGTAACTATAAAATTTAAGTGACATATATGTTGGGACCGAAATTATTATAAAAAGTTCATGTGATCATGATGACGCTTGTAATCCATGCATCGTTGAGAAAGAGTTAATAAATTAATAACTACAATGCATCCACAACGGGTGCTACACGTGTCAAACACATAAAGCCAAACAGCAACCACTTATCATTCTCTCCTTCTACATACCATCCATATTAACTTAATCCAATAATCCACACTCACCAGTGTAACACCTCGAAAATTCACGTCCTATAATGTATTGACACGTGTCATAAGTTTAAACGTGTGAAAGAATATTATAGAAGGACTAAAGTTGACAAACATGGAAAGTATGTGAATATACGTGTTCAAAATGTCAACAGTGAATAAATATATTGTACATTAACCCTACATGATGCTCATACCTTCAAACGAATAAATCATGGATCATACGAAGCTAAATATGAAGGAAAGTGAGAGATTACAAACTACAGGGTTAAATGTGTCAACATGTTTAAGTTATACCTCTGAGTGACCTTTTGACAAACCCGAAGCTTTGTAACGATTAATTATGCTCACTAGAATGCACAATAAAAATTTCATAAAGTTTCTTTATCGTATGAGAAAGTTATGATCAAATTCGTATGCGAGGGGTTAAAAGCGTCAACGTTGAAGTTTAGGACTTTTCGGGTGACGATAAGGTTAACCGAGGACTAAACAAATTGGGTATATGTCTTAAGGCCCTTATAAGTCAATTTGGAGGGTTCAAAGTGCAAGAAATAATGTTGTAGCAAAGTCTTGAAGAGCCAAGGATCAAAACGCAAAAATAAAAAATTCAGATTTGGCCAGTTAGGGCATCGCGCCACGCGAGGCCCCTGGGGGGGGGGTCTTCGCGCCACGCGAGGGGTAGTCTGTTACGATTTTATTGGATTCTTGTCTGCCTTTGCCTTTGTATTCGACTTTTAACCGATTTTCCACATCTTTCTTGACCCCTAAACAACCCCTAGACAATTAGGGACACTTGTTAGTGATCAAACATCAGTTGTAGCATTGTGTGTCAATGATCCATGTGTTCTTGAGCACTATAAAAGGCCCTAATGTGCAACCATTGTGATCACACCTTCTCTTGCATTCCTGGTCATTTCTGGAGCACAAGACTTCTCTCAAGTGATCACAAATCGTGCTTAGGACCTTGGTAAGTTTTCTTAACCTTTCTTAGTTAAGTTTTTACTTAGTTTTAGCTTAAAAGTCAAACCGTCGTAATTAACGGTTGACTTAGCGATTAATCACTAATGGTTCAGTGATTAGTCAAATTGAAAGTAGTTATAAGTTGGTAATTATGTGGGTAATAAACCCTTAAAAGGGTTCCCCCTGATTCCCACTCTAACTAGGTCTAATGTCGGGTCAAACTTGTTATTAAAAAGTCAACAGAATGTTTATTTTCTAATTCATGCATAATTAGCAATGTAGAACACATACAACCTGTTTGATCATTAATATAGCTTAGTAATTAGTGTAAGAACATGTCTAAACATGTTCAACCCGACAATTTTCAGTAGAGACCCGGTTCGGAACCGAAAGTCGCAAAGCTTTGACTTTTGCTTTGACTTCAGTTCTGACCCGTTTTGGTATGTTTTAGAAATGCCTAAGAGCTCTATTTGGACCAGGTTACATGCTAGTATAACCCTCTGTGATTATACACCATGGTTCATTAGTTAACCAATTAATACGCATGATTCCGTTAATTGCCCATATGTTGACCATTATGCCCTTTTCACCTTAAGACGTGATTTTTGAAAATGTAAAAGAGTAGAAACCTTAGTCAATGATATATAAACTTGTACCCAAATTTTGACATCAGTTTGAGGTGTAGTTTGAGAGTTATGCTCATTAGCGTAAATTGAAAGCTTTATGTTAATTAAACGACATAATTAGCGTATGGCCTATCTAAGGCTACTTTTTGATATCAAAATTATTACCCACTGATGTAATATATTATTTTGGGATTTTTGAAGATTTTTAATTAATTTTAGGCTGAGCATAACTTATAGTTGTAGGCTTAATCCGCTAATTGTCGGTTTTGCCCTTACGGGCTATAAAATGAGTTTTACATATCTAATTGACTCCAAACCTTTTGCTACTGATTACATATGATAAATAAATTATTTTAAGCCTTCTGGAATAATAAAAATATCAGCTTTATGTATAGAACCCGGAAATGGCTTCTAATCGCCTTTTTAAGCGTTTTTAACGCATAGTATGTACTAGAACTATTTTAAACATACAAGGGTTGATACCTACTGATATTTTGGGAAAATTATAATATTTTAACAGTAAGCAAAAGTTGTTTAACTCAGACTTCAGTTTTGAGCTTTACGGCTTATGTGAAATTACCAAAATGCCCCTACGGTGCATAGTTTGGTTATAATTGATAAATTTCACATATATACTTTACCCTACTGTTATAACTTAGTAAACTAATTATTTTTGCTGATTATATCAGACCTGTAACTCGGGTTAATACTTAGACTCTTTTATAACCTTGAAAATGACCAAACTACCCCTACGAGGCATAGTTTGTGTTTAAATTCGTTTCGGGCATAATAAAAGACATCTTGCTGATGTCACAACATATTTGAAGCATATTAACTTAGGAAACCTGTATATGGCTCTTATGAATACCCGTTACGCTTATTACGCGTTCGGTTCGGTTTATGTAACTAGTTTGCATAAATTAGCCGAAACGGGTCAAACCTTATCGGTTTTATCTCAAAATCCAGAATGTGTATGAAATACCCATATTAAGCAAGTCTCCGAACTGTTGGTTCTAAATCACATTCTATTCCGGTCTTCGCCTAATTGTGCGTTTGAACCGTATAATTAACCGGTCTAAGCTTAGGCTTAATTAAAGACCCGTTAGCATTCTAATTGGTTATTTATACCATCATTCCAGACTAGAGCCTTCCGGTAAATTGTACCTATGCTTACTTAAGTGAATACGGTTGAGTTATTAAATTCTTGCTATTTAAGACAGGAGCTAGCTCAGGTAAATACTCTTAACTTATTTTCCCTATTACGGGCTTGGGATACGGTAATATAAATACCGCATGGTCAGGTATGGGATTCAAAGACCAATAAGTCGGGAAATCCAAATAACCTGTTTTAATTCGTATTGCTTGACTGAAACATTGGGGATTAATGCGACTGTGTCCTGGATATCCTTGACTCATTAAATGCAATGGCCACGACCTAAGCACGGGGTGTAGGCATACACCTGGCAGATGCCATATGTTTATTAATTATACCCAATAAGGGATTCCCAATAAGGGAATAGTGGTGTGTCGGTTAATCATGAACCGGCATAGAACCGGGCCCCGTATGTAGAGCAAGTTATGTAAAACTGATAACATGAAATATAGTTTGTCCCAAGTATAAAAGATTAATTTTGCCTCTGTGCATTTTAATCAAAGTGTCAAAATATTTTGTGCCTGGTGCATCTAAATCAATTTTCTTAAACTCTATTCACATGAGTCAGTTGAGTGTATTTACCAGTGAAAACTGACGTATTTTCAAAAGTCTAGGTGACAGGTACAAGTACGTAATAGGCTGGAAGCTGCTCAGGACGTTAATAAGGAATCTTGCAAGTTCTAGGCGTCTAAAGTCTGTTGAACAGAATTTATGTTTTTAAGATCCGCCTGTGGATCCTTTACTTTCCGTTGTAATACTTGATATTCGGATTGTAATATAATTATCTTTTGCTTCCGCTGTGCATTTATATATTGTGTTGTTTGACTATGATGATATCAACTACGTCGCGATAATCCCCACCGGGCCCACCGGTGACACGTGGAAATCCGGGGTGTGACAGGTTGGTATCAGAGCCAACACTGAGTGAATTAAACACTAGCTTTTGTGTTTAATCTTAGTTACACAGTTGCACATTCTTGGGTCTAGACAAGAACATAGGACAAATTCTAATTCGTTTTATTTGTCCTTATTTGGTTCCTTTGTTATTTTCTGATTAGCTCTTGCATGGGCAAGTCATTTTTGTAGAAGTCCCGTTTAGGGCAACCATATACTTGTTTAAATTTTAAAGGAACGATTATATTAAAAATATCATTCCTATATTATAAAATCTACCATTATAATAAAATGGCAATTTCTAAAAAGGACAAGACCTAGCTCATGTGTCATTTTAAGATAGGGCCAAGACGGTAGTTCCACAATTAGATTCAGATCCTTGTTAACATTTCAATTTAGGATTGTTCTGCGTTAAATATTAAAGGAATCTTAAAGGTAAAACCTAGCCTAAATGTCAATGCAGACATGGCCAAGATGGTAAAACCTAGCCTAAATGTCAATGCAGACATGGCCAAGATGGTAAAACCTAGTCTAAATGTCATTGCAGACATGGCCAAGACGGTAAAACCTATCCAAAAGATTCCAGTCC
Organism: Helianthus tuberosus; assembly: GCA_030545235.1. Taxonomy (NCBI): domain Eukaryota; kingdom Viridiplantae; phylum Streptophyta; class Magnoliopsida; order Asterales; family Asteraceae; genus Helianthus; species Helianthus tuberosus. The sequence continues at coordinate 96,254,761 of CM060361.1, read as the reverse complement.
CTGTTAACATCTGTAAGTATGTTAACATTTTTTGTAAACTGTGAATCGTTAAAGTCACACAGGCCATCTTTAAAAAGGGGGCTAATCTAAATTCCCTTATTTGAAATAACCATCCTTTAGTGATGTTTCGCCTACGGGCTATAACGTATTGTCCAACTGAGACACTGACATTGTGATCTTTATGATCCCTTGTCTAAGGTGGTGAGCTATACTCAAGCCTAATAGTCTATATGATCAATGTGATCATGACTAATATCATATAACATCCTAGTGATGTTTTGCCTACGGGCTATAATTGACGTCCTCTGTGACTAAAGACAGTGGTAGCCTACAACTCCCTGTCAAGAAAAGGTAATGAACTATGATTCAAACCTTAATGCCTCGATTCTCTGAAATCCTGGCTTATATCATCCTATAAGATGATCATATTATAAACATCCCTTAGAAGGGAAATGCCTACGGGCTATAGTTAATGTCCTCCGAGACTAGAGACAGTGGTAGCCTACAACTCCCTGTCAAGAAAAGGTAATGAACTTTGATTCAAACCTTAATGCCTCGATTCTCTGAAATCATGGCTTATAAATTAAACTTGTCTACGCGACTAGGCCATTTGTGCTATTATTAACTTGTAAATTAGGATTTATGATAAAAAAAAATCCTGAATAAAATAAATATCCCTCCTTCCCTGCGAGTATACATATGAATAAGAATCTTAAGAGTGAAACCTAGCCTGAGTGTCATTATAAAGACCTGGCCAAGATGGTAAGACCTGTTTAAAAGATTCGTATCCCTGTTAACATCTGAAAATATGTTAACACTCCTGGCAGACGTAATTCATTAAAATCACACACGTCACTCTTATTTAAGGATTCTTCAAAAGATTCCAAACCCAACTTAATGATCTCTGAATCATGGGTTTAAATCATCAATTAAGACGATCATATTTTGACCATACATTGGTAAAATAGTGCCTACGGGCCTTGCTCATTTCTACATGAGCCAAAAGACAGTGGTAGCGATGATTCCCTGTCCGAAAAAGGTAATGAACGATGATTCAAACCTCAATGCTTTGATTCTCTGAAATCATAGCTTATAATTTATAAATGTCCATGTGACTAGGCCTTTCGTGCCACTAGTAAAACTGCTATTGTTTTTATAATTAGGATAAGTTATAATATAAATCCTAAATAAATGTGATTAATAAATTAACCAAATATGGTCTCTGTTACCATGGTTAATGAATTGCCATAAAAGACAATTCCATAATAAACTCCCAAGTAAACTATTGTCCTTGTTTTATGTAACAGTTCAATTAAAATGGCTAACTCGGACGAAATTAATAGCCATCCAGTGGAGAATATTGATAACGCCGGGATTAATTTAACGGGTGCTGAACTGAAGGCGTTAGTAGACGACGCTGTTACAAGGGCCTTAGAACGACAGTATGAAGAGTATAGTAGGACTCGTAGTAGGACCCTATCTTCACCGCCCTCAAAGCCACCTCCCAAGAAGGATGAACCCAAGAAGGAAGTTGACGAGCGTCACTCTTCTAATCATCACAGTGATCCGTCTCAACAAATCATACTGAATCAAGGACCCCGTGATAAGGGTTGCTCCTACAAGTACTTTGTTTCATGTAAACCCCGGGATTTCACTGGGGAGGAAGGAGCTGTAGATTGTATGACGTGGTTAGATGAGATGGATACAGTTGTGGATATCAGCGGATGCACTGAGAGGGATGTGGTCAAGTTTGTGTCGCAATCATTTAAGGGTGAGGCCTTAGCCTGGTGGCGATCGTTGATTCAAGCCACCGGGAAGATCCCTTTGTACAACATGACTTGGGATCATTTCGTTGCTCTTATCAAAGAAAATTACTGTCCTCAACATGAAGTTGAGAAGATTGAGACTGAATTCTTGACATTAGTCATGGAGAACTTAGATTGTCAAGCATACCTTACAAGTTTCAATACCAAGTCTCGATTGGTTCCTTATTTGATCACACCGGAACCAAAGCGAATAGCTCGCTTTATTGGGGGTCTAGCCCCAGAAATAAAGGCAAGTGTGAAAGCATCGAGACCTACTACATTCAGGTCAGCGGCAGATCTGTCGCTATCTCTCACACTCGATGTGGTCAGAAACAAAGCTGCCAAAGCCTCTGAAGATGGGAAGCTTAAAAGGGAGGAGGATAACTCCTAGAATCCTAAGAAGAGCAAATCCGAGCTCAACAATAACCAACAGGATTCCAACAAGAAGCCTATATGCAAAACCTGCAACAGAAGACACTGGGGACAGTGTCGATCAAACCAAAAGATAAAGCAATGTGGCATCTGCAAAAGAACTGGTCACCAGTCCCACGAATGTAGGGACATAATGAATGCAAACTGTTTCAGCTGTGGCGAAAGGGGCCACATCAGTACTAATTGTCCTGAGGCTGCCAAGGAAAGAGCAGCTAATTCTGGGAAGGATAAGAAAGGAAACGCCTGAACTACCGATTGAATGACAGAGACAGTACATATCAATAATAGCATCAGGTACGTCCCGTACCATTTAGCATTGATAGTTTCTGCTAAGTATCTTACGTTAATGCAAGGGATAATAAACCTTTAGTAAACCATAAGCCTAGTAAACTCTTAATTACATTCATAATAACTTCAGATATTTAAAAAAAAAATAAGGTATAATTTACCAATGGAATCTTTAAGGACCCTCTCTCCCATCCTCGGAGATAAATCCTTTCAAAAGAATCTGGAATACTTTTCCCCAGAAAGAGTACGACAATATATATATTACTTTATTTTATTATTTCCCATTATTTTATATCGCCTGTGAATGCCAAACTATGTTTGATAAGAGTACCATATGAGGATTGGTGTATCCTAGTGTGTCCCATAGATTGCTTCCATGCCTGATCAGTATGGAGGTTTAATGCATGGAATCCCTGAGATATCCCAATGGCCATATTGTGCTAAAGTCGACTAGTATCCAATATAAAAATGCCCTTATAAGTATCGCTACTTAGGGCATCCTTGCATTTGTAAAGAGAATGTGTCATATATCTGACACCGACATCGATAGATGAACCAAAGTCTGAGAATACAGACATCTATAACATCTCTGTGTGTCATAATTATCTCCTTTATAAGAAATACCATGTTTACCTTCTGAGAGGCAAGTGGATGTTAGAACGAACATCCCGCTTAGGGCTACAATTATTGTAAAAGCCTTATATCTGTTAGTATCAACGGAATAGGAAGAACTAAGATCCAAATCGATAAGTTTTTTTTTAGAAGAATTCATAAAACCAAAATTCGAAGTTCTAAGAACTCCGATTTATATAAATAAGAAAGACGGATCATCTTGCTTATGCATTGATTACCGCAACCCTATTTAGGCAACAATTAAGAATCACTATTACCTGCCCAGGATTGTCGATTGGTTCGACTAGCTGTAAGAATTAGCTATTCTTTGAGATTAGTTAAGCAGTGGTTGGAATAACCATCTCACCATAAAATAAGTTTTTCTATAGCAATTATTATGTAAGTATCAAGGCTACTCCTTTGGAGACCTTGTATGGGTGGAATGTTAAACATCTATTGTTAAATAGAGAATTGGTAAGTCCAATTATCAGAAACTGAAAGTTACCTAGGAAACAACAAATGAGATCATACAAATCCATAGTTGATTGTAAGTTGCCAGTATACGGTAGAAAATTAAGAATTTATGAAAATAGCAAATCTCCAAAATTCTTGTTAAGGAATAAAGTTCAAACAAAAGATATCACCCAGGAAGGGTGTGCCAAATTTGTTAAATTATCAGGCTAGTTAAGCCCTGAATATATAAAATCATTCGAAGGAAATCGAATGTATCAAGATCAAGTAACCTTTAAGCTAAAACCTATTTAAGAAGCTTAGCGGAGCTCGCAATACATTGCACACCAGTGACTAAAGGATGTGTTTCGCCAATAAGTCAAAAAGCACTATCACATAATGATATGCAGAACTATGATAGTATGAGCAACCTGTGTCGATTAAGGATCGACAGGATTAGAAACTCCAAAAAGATAAATGTACCTATTATAAAGGTCAATTGGAGTGCCTTAGAGGCTCAAAGGTACTGGGGAAGATTAAGCCCAATATAAGGTAGAAAATACTTCCTTTACTTTAACAAATCTCGAGGTCGAGATTTCTTTTAAGGGGGTGAGGATGTAACACCTCGAAAATTCACGTCCTATAATGTATTGACACGTGTCATAAGTTTAAACGTGTGAAAGAATATTATAGAAGGACTAAAGTTGACAAACATGGAAAGTATGTGAATATACGTGTTCAAAATGTCAACAGTGAATAAATATATTGTACATTAGCCCTACATGATGCTCATACCTTCAAACGAATAAATCATGGATCATACGAAGCTAAATATGAAGGAAAGTGAGAGATTACAAACTACAGGGGTTAAATGTGTCAACATGTTTAAGTTATACCTCTGAGTGACCTTTTGACAAACCCGAAGCTTTGTAACGATTAATTATGCTCACTAGAATGCACGATAAAAATTTCATTAAGTTTCTTTATCGTATGAGAAAGTTATGATCAAATTCGTATGCGAGGGGTTAAAAGCGTCAACGTTGAAGTTTAGGACTTTTCGGGTGACGATAAGGTTAACCGGGGACTAAACAAATTGGGTATATGTCTTAAGGCCCTTATAAGTCAATTTGGAGGGTTCAAAGTGCAAGAAATAATGTTGTAGCAAAGTCTTGAAGAGCCAAGGATCAAAACGCAAAAATAAAAAATTCAGATTTGGCCAGTTAGGGCGTCGCGCCACGCGAGGCCCCTGGGGGGGGGGGGGGGTCTTCGCGCCACGCGAGGGGTAGTCTGTTACGATTTTATTGGATTCTTGTCTGCCTTTGCCTTTGTATTCGACTTTTAACCGATTTTCCACATCTTTCTTGACCCCTAAACAACCCCTAGACAATTAGGGACACTTGTTAGTGATCAAACATCAGTTGTAGCATTGTGTGTCAATGATCCATGTGTTCTTGAGCACTATAAAAGGCCCCTAATGTGCAACCATTGTGATCACACCTTCTCTTGCATTCCTGATCATTTCTGGAGCACAAGACTTCTCTCAAGTGATCACAAATCGTGCTTAGGACCTTGGTAAGTTTTCTTAACCTTTCTTAGTTAAGTTTTTACTTAGTTTTAGCTTAAAAGTCAAACCGTCGTAATTAACGGTTGACTTAGCGATTAATCACTAATGGTTCAGTGATTAGTCAAATTGAAAGTAGTTATAAGTTGGTAATTATGTGGGTAATAAACCCTTAAAAGGGTTCCCCCTGATTCCCACTCTAACTAGGTCTAATGTCGGGTCAAACTTGTTATTAAAAAGTCAACAGAATGTTTATTTTCTAATTCATGCATAATTAGCAATGTAGAACACATACAACCTGTTTGATCATTAATATAGCTTAGTAATTAGTGTAAGAACATGTCTAAACATGTTCAACCCGACAATTTTCAGTAGAGACCCGGTTCGGAACCGAAAGTCGCAAAGCTTTGACTTTTGCTTTGACTTCAGTTCTGACTCGTTTTGGTATGTTTTAGAAATGCCTAAGAGCTCTATTTGGACCAGGTTACATGCTAGTATAACCCTCTGTGATTATACACCATGGTTCATTAGTTAACCAATTAATACGCATGATTCCGTTAATTGCCCATATGTTGACCATTATGCCCTTTTCACCTTAAGACGTGATTTTTGAAAATGTAAAAGAGTAGAAACCTTAGTCACTGATATATAAACTTGTACCCAAAGTTTGACATCAGTTTGAGGTGTAGTTTGAGAGTTATGCTCATTAGCATAAATTGAAAGCTTTATGTTAATTAAACGACATAATTAGCGTATGGCCTATCTAAGCCTACTTTTTGATATCAAACTTATTACCCACTGATGTAATATATTATTTTGGGATTTTTGAAGATTTTTAATTAATTTTAGGCTGAGCATAACTTATAGTCGTAGGCTTAATCCGCTAATTGTCGGTTTTGCCCTTACGGGCTATAAAATGAGTTTTACATATCTAATTGACTCCAAACCTTTTGCTACTGATTACATATGATAAATAAATTTTTTTAAGCCTTCTGGAATAATAAAAATTTCAGCTTTATGTATAGAACCCGGAAATGGCTTCTAATCGCCTTTTTAAGCGTTTTTAACGCATAGTATGTACTAGAACTATTTTAAACATACAAGGGTTGATACCTACTGATATTTTGGGAAAATTATAATATTTTAACAGTAAGAAAAATTTGTTTAACTCAGACTTCAGTTTTGAGCTTTACGGCTTATGTGAAATTACCAAGATGCCCCTACGGTGCATAGTTTGGTTATAATTGATAAATTTCACATATATACTTTACCCTACTGTTATAACTTAGTAAACTAATTATTTTTGCTGATTATATCAGACCTGTAACTCAGGTTAATACTTAGACTCTTTTATAACCTTGAAAATGACCAAACTACCCCTACGAGGCATAGTTTGTGTTTAAATTCGTTTCGGGCATAATAAAAGACATCTTGCTGATGTCACAACATATTTGAAGCATATTAACTTAGGAAACATGTATATGGCTCTTATGAATACCCGTTACGCTTATTACACGTTCGGTTCGGTTTATGTAACTAGTTTGCATAAATTAGCCGAAACGGGTCAAACCTTATCGGTTTTATCTCAAAATCCAGAATGTGTATGAAATACCCATATTAAGCAAGTCTCCGAACTGTTGGGTCTAAATCACATTCTATTCCGGTCTTCGTCTAATTGTGCGTTTGAACCGTATAATTAACCGGTCTAAGCTTAGGCTTAATTAAAGACCCGTTAGCATTCTAATTGGTTATTTATACCATCATTCCAGACTAGAGCCTTCCGGTAAATTGTACCTACGCTTACTTAAGTGAATACGGCTGAGTTATTAAATTCTTGCTATTTAAGACAGGAGCTAGCTCAGGTAAATACTCTTAACTTATTTTCCCTATTACGGGCTTGGGATACGGTAATATAAATACCGCATGGTCAGGTATGGGATTCAAAGACCAATAAGTCGGGAAATCCAAATAACCTGTTTTAATTCGTATTTCTTGACTGAAACATTGGGGATTAATGCGACCGTGTCCTGGATATTCTTGACTCATTAAATGCAATTGCCACGACCTAAGCACGGGGTGTAGGCATACACCTGACAGATGCCATATGTTTATTAATTATACCCAATAAGGGATTCCCAATAAGGGAATAGTGGTGTGTCGGTTAATCATGAACCGGCATAGAACCGGGCCCCGTATGTAGAGCAAGTTATGTAAAACTGATAACATGAAATATAGTTTGTCCCAAGTATAAAAGATTAATTTTGCCTCTGTGCATTTTAATCAAAGTGTCAAAATATTTTGTGCCTGGTGCATCTAAATCAATTTTCTTAAACTCTATTCACATGAGTCAGTTGAGTGTATTTACCAGTGAAAACTGACGTATTTTCAAAAGTCTAAGTGACAGGTACAAGTACGTAATAGGCTGGAAGCTGCTCAGGACGTTAATAAGGAATCTTGCAAGTTCTAGGCGTCTAAAGTCTGTTGAACAGAATTTATGTTTTTAAGATCCGCCTGTGGATCCTTTACTTTCCGTTGTAATACTTGATATTCGGATTGTAATATAATTATCTTTTGCTTCCGCTGTGCATTTATATATTGTGTTGTTTGACTATGATGATATCAACTACGTCACGATAATCCCCACCGGGCCCACCGGTGACACGTGGAAATCCGAGGTGTGACAGGTTGGTATCAGAGCCAACACTGAGTGAATTAAACACTAGCTTTTGTGTTTAATCTCAGTTACACAGTTGCACATTCTTGGGTCTAGACAAGAACATAGGACAAATTCTAATTCGTTTTATTTGTCCTTATTTGGTTCCTTTGTTATTTTCTGATTAGCTCTTGCATGGGCAAGTCATTTTTGTAGAAGTCCCGTTTAGGGCAACCATATACTTGTTTAAATTTTAAAGAAACGATTATATTAAAAATATCATTCCTATATTATAAAATCTACCATTATAATAAAATGGCAATTTCTAAAAAGGACAAGACCTAGCTCATGTGTCATTTTAAGATAGGGCCAAGACGATAGTTCCACAATTAGATTCAGATCCTTGTTAACATTTCAATTTAGGATTGTTCTGCGTTAAATATTAAAGGAATCTTAAAGGTAAAACCTAGCCTAAATGTCAATGCAGACATGGCCAAGATGGTAAAACCTAGCCTAAATGTCAATGCAGACATGGCCAAGATGGTAAAACCTAGTCTAAATGTCATTGCAGACATGGCCAAGACGGTAAAACCTATCCAAAAGATTCCAGTCCCTGTTAACATCTGTAAGTATGTTAACATTTTTTGTAAACTGTGAATCGTTAAAGTCACACAGGCCATCTTTAAAAAGGGGGCTAATCTAAATTCCCTTATTTGAAATAACCATCCTTTAGTGATGTTTCGCCTACGGGCTATAACGTATTGTCCAACTGAGACACTGACTCAGTTTGGTGGCTGCCTGTACCGGAGTCTAACAATGTGAAGGATATACAAAAGGCAGCGGCTGAGGCTGCAGAGGCGTTTAGGCAGATGGAAGACGTGAATGAATTGCCGAAAGTAGTGGTCTACGGGGATGAGGAGTAGATGTTTGGAATGCCTGGATATATTGCTAGCATGGCTGAGGGACTCATGGTACCGCCACCTCAGATGGTGGGGTATGCTAACTTTCGAGATGATGAAGATTTTTATGTTGACACGTCTTTATGGAGTTTTATGTAGTTTCTTTTAGTAAGATAGATTTTTTATGGGGATGGTTGGCTTAAACCTTTTTGTATACAAGCCAATCAAATATGTATATGATCTATTAAAGTCAATTCAAATATAAATAATAGATTCTATTTAACATCAAAATTTTGAACGATTGGTGATAAATGTTGATTATATCCATAAATATGATTTAAAATTATAGAACTTAATCATGTTTATTCAATCATAATATAAATATAGATACTAACACTACCAGAAAAAACAACTTTCTTGACGCGCATTGCGCGTCATAAAAGGGTGCTTATGACACGCCAAAACGTGTTGTTGAATGAGCGGTCTTAAAATTAACATGACATGCATTTGTTTGTCATCTTTTTATGACACGTGTTCATGACACACGTTTATGACAATCATTTTTTGACACGCATATATGACCCATATTTATGACGTTCATTTACGCGTGTCATGATTTCAATTGTTTAAAGAATACACATTTTTGTAGAATTACTAATTTACCCTGAATACATTTATGACACATATTTATGACATTTATTTACGTGTGTCATGTTTGTAATTGTTTAAAAAATATATATATTTTATTTTTTGTAGAATTACAAATTCACCTTGGATATATATATATATATATATATATATATATACATACATAGGGTAAGGATAGTGTAAAAAGGGTCTAAAGTGTGAGAAGTGTGAGAAGTGTATTATAACACTATATATAATACTATATAACACCATATAAACACCGTATAACAATATGTAACACCATATAATACCATATAACACTATATAACATTATATAACAAATATAACACTATACATCTATCATAGACATGCTATCAGACAACCTATAGTGTTATATTTGTTATATAATGATATATAATGTTACATAGTGTTATATGGTATTATATGGTGTTACATATTGTTATACGGTGTTTATATGGTGTTATATAGTATTATATATAGTGATATAATAAACTTCTCACACTTCTCACAGTTTGAGCACTTTTTACAGGATCCTCTACATACATATATATATATATATATATATATATATATATATATATATATATATATATATATATATATGTATATATATATATATGTATATAAACAGTAACAATAAATCGATTTCATTAATTAATACAAACATAAGTATATACACACACACACCAAAACAACTCATTGAAGAATCATTTGTCAAGTATACTACAAATATTTTAACACTAACAATAATATTGTTTGTCCCTTGACGCCTAAAATAATTGTTTGTCACCTAAAAATGAAGGTTGCCTAAAACTCGACCCTATTTTAGGAATTTCATTGATATCCGCATTCATGTAATCATTTTTCCCTCTCTTAACATGAGAAACAAATAAATAAAGAAACTATTAAAACAACATTCAAACTTTGTTATTTATCAAAGAAAATCATATAGCAAAAGCAACAAACACAACAAAGGATCTATTATTTATTAATTTTTGATATTGTATACAATACACCCCCCTATTTTGTGCTTATCAAAATTCAAAGGATAACTACGACATTTTACTACAGTCAAAGACTTTGTTAAAATTGTGTCTATTAAACTATTAAATAGAAAAATGATCTAGTATAAAGGTAATATTGACACATACGCATTAATGTTAAGAGATAGAATTCACCCTATAAAATTTATTTTTCTATGTACGTATTTGCATAATGCATATGAGGTATGTTTAAAGATTGCAGGATAAAAACAACCAAAATGTGGTTTTGAAATACTTGTTGAGTTTTGCTAATAATATTTTGGATAACCTATTATGTATAACAAAGTTAGGATGACATAAGAGTGTATCAACTTACCTCTATTGATTTGGTCAACTTTCCATCTGTGATCACACATACAATCTCCAGAAATCTACTTCCATATTCAACCCTACACACACAAATATGGTCAACTTCCCATTTGGTCAACTTGCTTGTTCTTAGTTTAAAACCACAACTTACTAGCCACTAATTTATTAATTTATTGGATAGTAATCAAAGCTAGAAGCATAAAATTTTAAACACCCGTTAAAATTGTGAATATTTATGAGAAACAAATGGTATATAAAAGTTAATAACTTCTTACATCACCAAAATCCGGGACAATAGATCTCCTTTGTTGCATCCTTTCATCATTCTACATGGATCTCACATGTATGAAGCAACTTGGTCACTTATATAATTAAGGGTGCAAACGAGCCGAACCGAGCCCAAGCTCGACCGCTCGATTAACTTGTCTCAGGCTCTCGGCTCGTTTACTATCTCTTAATTAATATAATAAATAAAAATAATAGATTCGTTTATGATGTCGAGTTTGGTAAATGAAGCTTGGGTTCAGGCTCGTTTATTAAACAAACTTATTTTTAGGTTCGGACTGTCTCGTTTACTAGACAACTTTAAATAAGGGGTAAATGTTATAAAAATTAATAAAACCTAACATTACAACAAGGCGCAACAAGGCTGAAGAGCTTCACATGCCAGGCTCGAGCTCGAGCTCGAGCTCGATAAATAAACAAGCTTTATTTTAGGCTCATGCTCAGCTCGATAAGGCTCGGCTTGTTTTGAACTTTTTCTCGAGCAGCTTTCGAGCCGCTCGGCTCGTTTGTGCCCCTACTTCTATTCTACACAAAAGAACAAAATCAGGTGACGATGGTAAAACCAATTAACATGAACAACTTAAAACCCAAAAAAAACAAACCTTGATAAATTCTTGAAATTTATTCTTCATAGTTCATACCCATGACACCACTTGTCATATGTGTTCACCATTTAATTAATGAAATGCTTCTAAATGGAGTAATTCTGCATTGCTAACAAGTTCGGTATGCAAAATATATTTAATTGAGAAAATATATACATGATTTGGATTACATTATGATAGTTCTAGTGATGGTAAATAATATAAAGGAAAAGGACATCTATTATTCTATTGAGGGATTTCTTTCATATTAATGTCAAGTTATAAAAGTATTCCAACAGCAAGATGTAAAAAAATTAATATTAGTTACTATACATGATTAAAAAAACACAAACAACAAATATGATAAAAATATTTACTAATGACTAAACTAGCTTAAAAGGAATAAATATTAGTAACAATCCCCTGAGCCAGAAAGTTAGAAGAGTTTAAACCCGTAAGCAAGAAATAATTACAGAAATATAGGCTCAGTTAAGCAAAAATAATTAGTTATACAGGTAAAGTCTTAATGGATGGAGTCAAAGTGAATGCTTAATTTTCTAATTCTAAGTTTTCATACAATTAGTAATCTAAAAGTAGCAAAATACAATTTGCACAAAGAAGACGGTCATGGAGCTAGTGGAACAGAGATAAACCATTTGAACAAATAGAAAGAAATGAAAAGAATGAAATGTACATGTATCCTGCTCAATTGGGGATTTGAGAGTTGCTCGAATGGCAAAGGGTAGTGGCTTACTCCCATGAAACAAAAGGTCAAGGAGCTGCGATTGGCAATGACCCATAGCTTTCAAGGAGAATTTTACATATGACAGCATGTTGAGTATTATTTAGTTATGACAAATTCAAAATTCCAACAGTTGACAAATAACATACTTTACTGCAGATCTCAAATTAGCTATTTTTAGTTTCAAATTAGTTAAGGATTTAGCCATTTCAAGAAAAACTAGCATAACATACAAATATTAAAATTCTTAATCTAATTAATGACTAAATATAAATCAAGTAAAAGAACATTAAATACCCCATAATTGAATTTCATAATCCTTTTCAATTGAGCATCCATAAAAAGGCATTGTTATGTAATTTTAAAGATAGTTCTTTCTGCGTGTAGACAACAGTTTACCATTCAATGCACAAAATATAAATATAATGTTGGTTGAAGCATTTAATCGAACATTTGGTGTGCGTCTTCAACCTTTCAGTTTAAAACACCACCACAAGAATTATAAACCAAAGCTCTAATCTATTTACAAAATTCTATAACCAACATATATTTAAATAGAAATATTTCACGTTGGGCTCCTAAAAATACTCTAATTTCCAATAGTTAAGAATTGAGCTACACCTTAGTTGCATTAAAACTATTACAATTATACAGAATCAAGACATTTAAGTTAAAATCGCATACCAAACGACCTATGAATTCTAACTTTATAAATAGCTTTATGAAATCCTAACAAAAATAATTAAATCAAAATTTCAATACAAGTAAAAGGAAATGATATACCTTTCTTCCATAGATGAACCTGTAGACCTTAATCTCCGTACTTTTTTTTTATTTCTCAAAGTAGAAGAAACTCACTGTCATCTGAAACATAAATACCAGAATAAAAGAAACATTCAGGTTTTCAATATATAAACCAATGAAAGAAATTCATAAAAAGATAATCACCTATAACAGAGAAACAATGAATAGAGACACTCTTAACAATTGTTACCATTTGTGTGGAATTCGTGTTATATCCAATAGCGGGGTTAAGTGATACGTTAACACAAGCGATCTAGGATTAATTTCTTCTGCTGCCACACTCAAATCAACGGAGAAGGTGGCCTGAAAAAAAAAAGAAAATAAAAATTGATGAACCCAACCCTTTTTTGTTAAATCCTTACACTGTTAGGCCCCTGGCCGGGTGGATATGCTTCAAATAATAGAGATATTTGAATGATGGTAATGGTGATTACAACAAAATGACAAACAATTGCAATTTTGGGGAAGAGTGACAACCACAAATCTGGGGAGTCTAGATGCAGTGGCGGTGGTTCTGCCTCTTCTTTTCTGTCTGCCAAATCTTCTTGCTAACTTGTGATTTGAGATGAATTTTGGGGGTGGGAAACAAAAGCGCCAATATGAATTTGATTTGGGGAGGAGCGGGAATAGTAATGAAAATGGGGAGGGAAATAATCAAATATAGGAATTAGGATTTAATTTTACTAAATAATAAAACGTAAAATAACTGTAAATGCACCAAAAGTTTGATAAATGTTGGATGCTGCTGAAGTTTCAACATCGAAGAACTAATTTTGTAATTATGTGAAAGTGTTACAAGTTTGGACAAGGGTTCTTATACATATGCGAACTTGTGGGTTTAGAATGTCAGTACTTATGGTTCTTTTATATGGTGCGAATTTGTATTTTCTAGTTAATGGTCGTACTTATTTGTTAAGTACTGACTAGGGTTTCATTGTAAGGGTCCGTATTTAGTTGTGTATATATACTAAGATTCTTGTACGCATTCAGTGACCAAGACATTCAATGAAACAGTGAAATTTTGGAGAAAACCTCTTGTGCAAACAAACCCTAACTTTGTGTTCTTCATTCAATCTGTGTGACTGTCGATTGTGAATACTCAGTGTATTCACTGCTCTCTCATCTTCTACACCTTCTGTACTAGCTCTACATTGCGGTGTGAGGCACGCGGTGGTTTCCGCACATCGCATGTGTGTTCGATTGGTCCGGTTCATGTTTTCGTTGAAGGAAGGCGACCTTACAATAACGGTAAAAAAATCCTGAGTACGTGGATTTCTGCTAAGAAAGAGGCCCCTGTAAATTTCCTCACACACCCTATAGAATGGGGGAAACATGCTTGTGTGGACCTTACGGGAGTTTCCCTTTGGTTGGTTTAAGGGAAAACCGGGTGGGTAGCTGCCAAGCAGCAAGAAAGGCAGAATCAAAGCAAGTGGATAAGCACGTTAAAGCTTGCGTAGAAAACCAACATGTCTTTGTCCCTTTTGCTTTTGATACATTTGGTTCCCTAGCACCAGAAGCTATCCACTTCTTGACCAAGGTCCAATAGGTCATCCACTGGCAGGGGTTTGTCTTTGGAAGGTTACGGTTTGCAATTTAGAAAAGGGTGGTGGTGCAGCTTGTTGCCCGTCCACCTTCTATTTTGATGTAACTTGACAAGTTTTTTTTTGGTGATCTAATGATATATTAAATAATTTGTTTTAAACTATGTTTTACCATTATTCATCACTATTAATAATATTTAACCTACAATGACTATATTTGGCCTTCTAAATTGAACATCATGTTCCTAAGTAAACATTTATGTTCTTAATTGAAAGTAAGTGACTATAACAAAATATCAATGACCAAAACTAACAAGTAATGAACCTATATGATTATCTATTACATTAATCGACCAAAATTGGTTGTAGTTGACCACGAATAACTCTAATGGATCATCAACGGCCTAATGATTGGGCTTTAATGATGATAAATGAGCATATGTGATCCTAGTTCATCGTCATTAGGCCTAACTGATCTCAAATATCATCAATGTCCCTAACTAAACATCATTGGTCTTAATTCAACATCAATGCCCAATTTTTGGTCTCTAAGACCATACGATATGGGGTTTTGAAATTGGCGTGAACCCCCCCCCCCCCCCCGCGCCCTGCAGGGTGGTGTGGGGCGAAGTGCGTGGAGATCTTCAATGGCGTGAAGGAGGGGGGGAGAAAGGTGATGAGGTGGCGGCGAGTTATTGGTTGTTGTTGTTTGGTTAGACTTTAATTGTTTATTTTTTTAAATGCCCTCTTTCAATCCCCTTTCACCCTGTGCTTGTTTTAAAACGTCCCTTGCTGATATGGCTGCCACGTGTCGCTTCATGCCCATTTTTCAAACTCCTCCACACCGTATAATCTAATAGTCTCTGGTAGTTTAGTCTCTAATAGGCACTTCTTTTATAGTCGTCGACCTCTTTAGTTAAAGACATGTCAACCTGAACATAACCTATTTTTTAAACAGGTTGTTAACCCAAAATCTTGATTATTTTCATGCTTTGCTCATGTAAATGATGTTCTATTAAGGTAAATGATTGTTAACTATGGTTAATGTTGAATAAGGATTAAGTGGGGTTATTGATTATTACATTTAGTCAAATATGATCGTCCATGTTTAATTATGATTAGGGGTGCAAACTAGTCTAGACGAGTCTGAGGTTGGGCTCGACTAGATTCGAGTTTTGTTTTTAAAGCTCGAGCTTGACTCTCTTATTATTTATTAACTTATTTATATTAATTATAATAATTTTAATTTTACATGTAATTTCATTGTTTTTTTTTAATTTCATAAATAGTAATAATTATTTAAATATATATTTAATATATTGATTAGAAATGATATAAATAATGGGCTTGTTTAGGCTTGACAGCCGACTCGAGCTCAGTAAGCTTAGCTCAGGCTTAGGCTCACTTACTAAACGAGCTTGTTTTTAGGCTCAGGCTTGAGCTCGTTTAAGTGCGACTCATTTTGAATTGAGCTCAAGTAACTCGCGAGTAGATCAACTCGTTTGCACTCTGATTTATGATGAATGATGTTCTCTAACTATAAACAATATTGATGGTAATTTTAATATGAGCAGCTTACCCTCTGTCTTCCAGTTTCAAGGATTCCTAATTAATCTTACCATTTATTATATTATAAATATTGTTTAAATATAAAATATCTCCAATAAAATATTAGTAGTTTTTTAACTATCCACAAATCAAAAGTTTCTATGCTTTTTTGCCCGTTTCATTGAATTACCCAAACTTTTTATAAGAGAGGGAATATTATCCATAAAGTATATCCCTTTGACTAATATTTTATATTTTTTAGCAGTAATATGAATTTTGAAGATATTTTGTAAAAAATACATTTATTTGCTTTTTACCTCTAAGAGGAGGAATAATATGGATTAAGATGACAATAAGAGATGACATGCGTATATTGACGGTGTCTTATTTTTCTTTTATGACACTAAAATAATGACACACACAAATGTGTGTCATAAATTTATCAGATTTTATAAACCATGGCATTTTTTATGACTCCATCCAAGACTCATAGACATCGTAGACGGTCGAGAAGTGACAGCTATCAAGAGCTAGCTTTGTCACAGGTAATGCTCAATGACCCGATTAATGGTATTATTTTTTAGTCAATTAGATTTATATGTTTGTGAATTTATAGAGGTTTAATTAATTAATTGATTGATTAATTGTGTTAAGAATTTAAGAAGAGAAATAAGACTATAAGTTCACCTAATTTTAACTAATCAAATAAATTTTATGGATTAATCTAGAATAACTATTTAGTGGCAGAATATATAAAAGTTTAAAATAACTTTTATTAAATAAGTGTAGATTTATAAAAATCAAAGTAGAACTTTATGGAAATAACTTTTATATAGTTAAATTAGTGTTTTCTGTTTATATTAATTTAAAAGAAAGAATAAAAAACTTTAAAGTTTATTACATATAACTCTTTAGTTTATAAATAATATAAATGTTTTTATAACTTTTTTAGCATTAAGTTATACATAGGGTAAAATAATATAAGGCAAAATAAATGTCAACTACGATGATCTGGTGAGCAAATAGGGTAAAATCACAATTCATGGTATAGTAAGTATCATAAAACAATTGTATAACTCAAACAAGAAAATAAGTTCTACATTGAAACCTTTGTTGACTTGTATTAAAATCGGTTTCTATCATTCCCAAAGGAAGTCCCCCTAAAATGGCCAATGATTAGTAATGGGATGTCAGACTAATAGACCTATCATATACTCCCTTTCGGCTTCTAAAGAGTTTATGAATGTACGTTGGTATGCAGGTGTTTAGCAAGTAAGCACATAAGATAACAAACAATTATAAAGTCAGAATGTGCAAGTAGGTATGAAAAAGTAGTAGTGTCTGTGTTTTGGTATAATCACATGTAACATCCCAAAAGTGTGTAAAATATAGTAAACCGAGAACTATGGTGTCACACCTTGATTTCCCAGTGGCTCCGAACTTGGGGTTTATGCATGATGATTGCTACAGATATTCACATGTAGCACAACGGAAGTCATAGGATTATAAAATAATATTATAAAGTACAAATGTCCAAAATGTTCAAAATAAATATAGACAGACGGAAAGTGTACTAAAAATCCACAGGCGAATCGAAAATAACAAAAATGAATATTAAGACTACTAGGCCATGCATGGAGTCGAAAATTCCAATATGCATATACCGAGCAGCTCCAGCCGATTCCGTATTTGCTAACCTATGCTTAGTCTTTTGAAAATACGTCAGCTTTCGCTGGTAAATACAATTAACCGACACGTTTTGAATATCTTTTCAAAATCATTTTTTACCATAAGGTATATCATTTTCATAAATAACTTGGGATAAAGTGATATCTCTTGTTACCAGTATTACGTGCTCGTCAATACATATGGGGCCTGGAACTAATCTCCGATATATAATTAACCGACACACCACTTTTCAATAAAAAAAATAATACCATTAGTGTCTGTCAGGTGTATGTCTACACCCCGAGCTTAGGTTGTTGCCACTTGCAATTAAATGAGCCGTGGATATCCAGGACACCGTCGCATTAACCCTCAATGTATGAGTATTCGAGCATAATAGATTAAAACAAGTTATTTGGATTTTGGACATCATTCGTCATTGATCTCATACCCGACCAAGCGGCTAATGTCGTATCCCAAGCCCATATAGGGAAAATAGGCTAAGAGTATTTACATGAGCTTATCATTACCAATCAAAAATATTTTAAGCACAACTGTTAATCGAAACAACTAATACATGTGTAATTTACTAGAGGCTCCTAGCCTGGAATGGACGGAACTATGATCCGTTAGAATGTTAACAGGTCTTATTTAAGTCATAAGACTTGGACCGGTTAACTTATAATAAATTCGCAAGGTTCGCTAGATTAAGTAGAGACCGGATGGAATGTGGTTTGCACCCTCATGAGTATTATGACTGGTATAATATGGGTCAAACAACTATACATTCTGATTAGAACTGATTTGGAAAGGTTTTGACCCGATTCAACTAACTTATATAAACTATGTTAAATAAGTCAATCGTACGCGCATAGGCGGTATTGGGTGATCGGATGGGTCTATGGTAAGTTCAATATGCCAAAACATGTTTATTATGTTGCTACATCAGTTTATAACTCAGATTATATGTTCATTATGTTTCAAAATCAATTTATGCACAAAAGGGCATTTTAGGCATTATTTAGGCATAATATAAGGACTTTGTATAAAAACCTAACAAATGATATGATCAGAAGGTATAACCCTTAGGGGTTATTCCCTACGATAATACGATCATATTACAACTTCAAATCAGTATCTAAACTACCCTAAATGAGTCCGAATCGAAAGTCAAAGAAGAAGTCAAACTGTTTGACTTTCAGTTGCGAACCTAGCTCTAAGGAGGAAATACCGGGTTGGACATGATCTAACATGTCCTAATATGTTATATAAACTGATATAGTGTCAAAATTAAGGTTTCGATACTTAGACGTACATTTAACGTTAATTACGAAAATCTACGTTTTTGACTTTTAATAAATAAATTTTGACCTGTCATTTGACCAACTTAACTTGATCTTCAGAAGGTTCCCTCATAGGGGATTAACACCTACATTATTACGATCATGTAGAGATGTTCAGTTCGATGATTGGCTTGACCGAAATGGTCATAACCGAAAGTCAAAGCAAAAGTCAAAGCAAAAGTCAATCTACTTGACTTTCGACTATTAACTAGCGTAATAAATGAAACAAGACTGAGTAAGAATACTTACAAGTTGTAGGACCGAGTTTCGTGACCGAAACCGTGATTCGTGTGAGATCTGTTCAAGACGGGAGAGATTAGAGATAAACAAACAACTTCTTTGTATTAATCCGGTAGTATAACATTACAAATCGGCCCGATTACAAGATAACCGAACTAATACCAAAGGAGTATACATCCAGGGAGAGACCAAGTGGTGATCTCTCCCCCACATAATGAAGCTCACAGGGAACTCTCAAATGAGCTCCCCTTCTCTCTATTTGCAAATGAGACAAAGGGTTGGTATTTATACCCACACCCATTTGTCTAGCAAACACACATGGTCAAACAAATAACCCTCTCGTTTGACCACTTCAAACGAGCGGGTCAATACACGTTCGTTTGACCGTTTCACTAACTATTACAAATTCAGCGTAAAATAATAACTAATCTATTCGACAAGCATCGGACACAAAATCTGCATCAACACAAGTGTTCAAGGAAGACTAAGCGTTAAGTCGGAGGCCTCTGCAAGTAGAAGCAATCTCCAAAGATGAGAGAATGAAAGAAAGATAGGTGCAAGTCTTGAAAGTGCACTTGGATCACCTATTTATAGCAACTTTGGAGCTCCCAAATGATGCTAAGTGTGATCAGATGTGTTTAGGGAAGGATTAGTGTCATTACACATGTCCAAAGCAAGAGCTAAAGGGCAAAATTCGCGACAAAATTGGCAGGAACACCAGCTGCAGTTGCCAGATGCATTTAGGCTGCCGGCGAGCCACATGCGAACCGTATAGGGTGAGCCTTGCGGTTCGCATGAGCTTCTGGCGCCCACAGTTTACAACCCTCTTGTGGACCGTATGGGGTGAGTCTTGCGGTCTTTAAGGGGTGTCCAAAAGCCAACAAAAAAATGAATGCCTTACGGACCGTAAGGCATATGCCTTGCGGCCCGCATTGGACCTTCAGAACCAAAAATTTGGCATTTAGTCATATTTGACCCCTCCTATCCAAACTTTCACATTTTTGTAAAATTAGTCCCTCTCATCCAACTTACCGGGAATATTTGAGACTTGAGTAGACATGTGTTGCCATATTATTCGCCATGAATTTCCGAGGTGTTACATATGGACTCACCTATATAGAGCTTAGAAAATAGAAACACTTATACGTTAATGCAGACAGTTGGAAAATCCAAGATATTATGATAATCGAATTCTGAATTATCAGATATAATTTAATAAATGGACTTGGATTGCGTGAAAAGATTTTAGGACTAAGAGGAAATATTAGGAAATTTGGATAATATTTGTATATTTATAGAAGTTTAATTAATTAATTAACCGATTAGTTGTATTATGAATTTAAGAAGATAAATAAGACTATAAATTCACCTAATTTTAATTAATCAAATAAATTTAATGGATTACACTAGAATAACTATTTAGTGGCATAATGTATGAAAGTTTAAAATAACTTTTATTGAATAGGTATAGATTTATAAAAATCTAAGTAGAACTTTATAGAAATAACTTTTATATAGTTAAATTAGTGTTTTCTGTTTCTATTTATATTAAAGGAGAATAAAACACTATAAAGTTTATTATATATAACTCTTTAGTTTATAAATAATTTAAATGTTCAAAAAACTTATTTTAACTTTAAGTTAGGATTTACAAAAATAAAGAAATCAGTATTTTATTTAATATTTTATTATTTAATAAAATAGTTGCATATTGTTATTAAATGGATTTATAATAAACAAAACATATTTAATTATTATCTACGTAAAACTATATCTTGCCATTTAGATTACATATATGTTATAGCATATTTTCATTTACTAAAAACCTAACCCCCCACCTTTACCACCCAGCAAAAAACCTAAAAAAAGCGTAACCCCTTACCCCCCCCCCCCCCAAAAAAAATCCTAAACCCCCCACCCAACCAAGCTAAATGCTAAAACTAAATCATAAAGCTAAACCCTACAACTAAATGCCAAAAAAGGTTTTTTTAGCTTTTTATTAAAAATCGCTAAATTTCGTCACTAAAAAATATGTATATGCATGCATATGTGCAACAGTACTTTTGTTCAATTTTTTTTTTTTTATAAAAACGCTAAATTTTGTCACTAAAGAAAGAACAACAGTACCGTTGTACATGAACATCGGTACTGTTTTTTTAATGATGAAATGTAACGTTTTTTTTATAAAAATAAATTAATTTTTGTGTGTTTTTAATTTTTTAGGTTCTCGCAATAAACGGTGGTTGCTAAGGGATTCTTATCTTATCTTATACATATATCTATACTATATATAATATGCATATTCGAGGGGCAACTTAGGTTATTTGCCACTTACTTAAAAAGTACAAGTTTTTTAAGCATACTGTACAACCATTTAAAGCACACAAAACTATAAGGTTGTGAAATAACATTTAGGCGGCCTATTCTCAAATTTAACTTTTGAGTTGCCGCTCATCCAATTTCAAAATTCAAAACCTACTTTTTATCTTCTCTTTTCTCTCTCTCAAATTGAAATCATCAGAAACCCTAATGTCATTCCGCCTCACCCTGCATTGATCGTCGGGTGAGATTCCACATCACCGTCCCAACTATTCCCTAGCTGAAAATTCAGGATTTTTTCAACTTCAGTTCACCGGAAACTCTATACACTAAAACCTCTAATGTAGTCTGATTCGTTGGGGAAATCTCAGCCGATGGCTCCTTCTTACAATGTCCTAATCATCGGTTCCATTAAAGGTTTGATTTGCTTAATTTTCGATTCTGATTTTTGTTTGTCTAATTTAGCTTACGTCTGTTTGGATCCAGCCATCATTTTTTTGTTTTTAATGAATGGCAATTTTTTGGTATGTTGAAGTTTGTATGTGGATGTGGTATCCTTCCAGTGTGGTACAGTGGCGTTAGGGTTTTGCGATCAACATAGATGATGACAACCCTGGTGGTTTTGCGCAAAAACTAAACAACAAAGAACTATCTGCTGAAAGCTAAATTGTTTTCTCATGTGTAATTAGATTGTTTCCTTGTAATTAGCTGTTATGTATTTGCTATTTAGTTTTTATTTATTTTTTTTTTACATTATGAAATTGCTTATTTAGTAGTCAAATGCATGCTGGTGAAGTGTTGGTGATTATTTGTTGCTTTTTTTAAGTGACAGATGTTAGTTTGTTGATGCTTTCATCATGTTTTTGTTGTTATAATATGAGATCTGATTTGACTTTTGAGATTTTCAATACTAATTGGTATATTTTCTTAAAACTGGTACGTTCCTGGCATTTAGGGTTTTAATTAATCTATCACAAGCTAAAACTATTTAGTTATTGTTATTGATTTTATTTGTTTTTTTCTTGTAATAACTTGATTTATGATTGATGTTCATATAAATAGTCACTAAATTCATATCAAATTGGTTTTTGAAATGGTTCTTTGTGTGTTTTTAAAAGGTTGTTGGTATTGAGGAGTTTTTCAATGGTTCAGGAGACAACTAATTTTGTCGAATCAGTGGAACTGCTTGAGTTTTCTTCAACTAAAGCTCCTGAAATCTGATGTGGAACATCTACCCTCGCCAGGGAAGTATGCAATTTCTTAGAGAAGAAGTTGAAGAACCAGAGAACTATCGGCTAAAAACTCTAGTGGTGTGCGTAGAATGTGATATGATTTTTATTAATATTTTGAGCCCATTTATTAGTCAAGTTTTAAATTTATAAAACACGATATTGTACAAACACTAACACACATTTGGGCAAGTGCACCCATCGCGAGCGTAGTATAGAGTTGGTAAGATACCGAGGTCGTCCAAGGACACAAGAGCTTTTAATACCGGTTTATCCTCAACATCTGATCGCTCTAAATTTTTTTAGAAAAGTTTTGAAATATAAAACTAAAAATGTAAAAATAAATAAAATGAAAAACCAATAGATAAGATAGAATCACTTGGATCCAACGCGTCTTTAATGTATCCTTTGATAATTTTCGCACTTTCGGACAAAGATTATCTTAGTTATAGTAGTAGGCCCCTCTTTTGAAGGTGACGTTACCCTCAACCCAACGGTTTAAGTCAGCAGGGATACAATCCCAAAGGGTCGGAATATTGAAAGACAATTAAGTTAGTTATTAATGCGAAAAGTGGTAGGCCCCTCTTTTGAAGGTGACCTTACCCTCGACTAAGTGGTTTGAGAAAGCAAGGATACAATCTCTAGAAGCCGGTTTAAAGTATTAATAGTAGTTTACATATGAGGGGTTCAAGTTATTCGCACTCCCGCCATCCAATACCGTTAGGTATTGAAGGAGGTCCAAGTAAGCTTGAACCAGGTCCTCGCAGGATCTATACACTGAACGAGACAAGAACTTTATGTTAGGATCGGAGGCTCTAATGATTGTGTTTGTTTGTATGATTTGAACAATGAATTAATATGAAACAATGTAAAGTGCAGCGGAAATGAATAACAAACTCTGTAAACACAATCAAAGGAGAATATAGTTTGATAAACATTTGCTTTTCATAAAGTCGAAAGATTACAATTCAAAGCAAAAGATTACAATGCAAGCTTACAAACTAAGCTCCCCCTCAGCCTGACACTACAGTGGTTGGTTGCACAAGATGAAAGGATTGAATTGAGGAGAAGAACTCACTCAAAACGATCAAATGTAACAGTACAGAGTACTGTTCCATTTATAGACAATCCAAACCGCTGAGGCATCTTAGCTGACATCACCATGAAAGCGACGTCTAACAGCCTAACAACCTGTATCTACTGTTCTTATACAAACACTGCTAATCTTAACTACTGACTATACATGAAACAGATGATATACTAAACTATTGCTCTCTCTTTATGTCAGTGCCTTCCTCAAGGTTGATCAGTCCTTGATTGGGCAGTGCTTTGTCATCAGTTGATTGTACTAGCAGTGTTTTCTTCTCAGCAGTTTTCTGGCTTCATCAGTAGTTAGAAGAACGGCAACAGTTGTATTCGGGCAGTGGATGTAAGACCATCAGATGTTATAATCACTTTCAAGGGAGAAGACTTAGTGTAAAGTGCTGCTTATTGTGAATCCACTGTCATGATCCGGTTTTCGCTTTCATTATCTGTTCCTCTGGCAGAGTTCAATCCCAACAATCTCCCCCTGGAACAGATAATGCCAAAACCCTTCATTATTCTGGATCTTTATTCCTCATCAGAAGTTCCTTAGCTTGTCTTTTAAATTCTGCTTCAAAGTCTTTGGAACTTGTGTCATCCTCATCCCTGCACAGTGAGAGTTCAAGGAGATCCTGCAAATCTTCAACACCAAGGCCTAGTGCTTCTTTCCTTGATATGTACTTCACTTCACCATTGGATCTGACCAGAGTCAATACGTGGGTCTTTTGATCAGACATCCACTTTGGTAATTTTGAACCCAATGGGTTTCTTAGGAGAGATTTATTCAAAGATGAGTTTGGAGATGTTGGCCTTGTGAAAATTTGTAAACTTTCAGACATACTTTTGAAGGCCATATCGATGACATCATTTGCTGCAGCTATATCTTCTGCAGTTTCTCTTTCGATCAGCTCTTGCCTCTCAATGTCTGTCATTTCTGTTGAAGTGTTTGGTGATGTAGGTTTGGTTAGTACCTTTTTGAAAAGGTTTTGAAGGCTCACTGAACTATCTTCTTTTAGATCCATTTTCTTGATGGCTTCTGTGAAGTACTCAGCTTCCTTTTCTTTTTCTTCTTCACTGGTCAGCAGTTTTCCTTTCTCTTGGTTTATCACAAGACTCGGGTCAACTGTTGATGTGATCAGTGTTTTAAGAGCATCCAGCTGTTGTTCTATCTTGTTGTAGTCTGGCTTTTTAGAAGTGCCTGAGACTGTTATCTTTCTTTTCTTCAGCCGTTCATAAGCCTCGTCGGTATATTGCTTTGTCCATTTTGCTATGGCTACAGCAGTATCCACCTTAGCATCTATCAGTTCCTGCTTTTTCTTTTTGTATTCAGAAGTAAGATCAGCAATTAGCCTTTTGTACTTATTCCAATTTGGAGCTGTCTTCTTCTTACTTGGATCATTTTTAACCCTTTCAATCCTGTTTGCTTCATGCTTCAAGGCAACCAGTGGCCACTCTGCAAATTGGTTTTCTTCAGCTTGATAGAATTTTTCTTTCATTATATATGTAAGATACTCTTTTCTCATAGCTTTTCGTTGATCTGTCTTTTCTTTGATCAAATCTTGTGCATAGTCTTCCATCAGCTTGACTTTTGTGAGCAAGAGTACCATTCTTTCTGCAATGGCTTCATCACCCTCATCTTTGCATTCAAGCTTAGCTCTCATCCTTGTTTGCCTTGCTTTCATTTCGAGATATTCATCCATGTTTTCTGGGACTATGAAACCAATGAGAGAAGGAAATCTTCTTTTTGAAGGATCTTCCTCGTTGTAAAATTGTCTCATCTCATTTTTCACAGCATCTAGTTCCAGTGGATATTTTGCAGCAACAGGATCATATTTTTCATCAGTGGCTTTAGTTGTTTCTTTTTTTCTTTTGTGAAGCTTTACGGATGAAGAGGGTTTTGGTTTTGATGTAGAAATGATAAGAGCAGTGGTGGATGGTTGACAAACAGCTGTTGAAACAACTGGTGCTTCAACCTCTGTTGTCATTACAATAGATGTTGTAACATCTGTTGTCTTCTGTTTTATGACAGGAGGTAATGGTGGTAAAGCAGTGGTTTTGGTGGTGTGTGGTGAAGTTGTGTGTGTTGATGAGATGACAGTTGTTTGGCTACTGCAAGTGGTTTTTGTAACTACTGCTGTATCAGCTGTTTGGATGGAAGTTTGAGATTTTAAATCTTTTGAGGGTTTAGATGGATGTTTTCCTTGTTCTGGTTCAACATACAGACCATCTTCAATTCCCTTTTTCTTCAACTGTTTGATATTCTCCCCCTTTTTGGCATTATCTGTAAGGGGGTTATCCATGAAAAGGATGGTAGAGGGAACTTTTCCAGAAGTGCTTTGGAGATGAGCCTTGATAGCTTTGATGTCTGCTTGAGTGTCTTTAAATCTCGACTCCACCATTTTTGTCAGCATTTTCACATGTATTTCATGCTGCTGATCAGCCACCTGTTTTTGTTTTTCAAGTAGGGGCTGGAAAATATTCCACAGCTCATTTGCAGCAGGTGCAGGTTGTGCAGATGCTTGAGCTGGAGCAGCAGTGGATTGTGCTTTTTGAGCTTTTAGCAGCTGCTGCACCATATCCTTTATCTCAGCAACTGATGTTTCAAGTTTTTCAACTCTGCCCGTCAATTCCTGATACTTTGAATCATCACCCACTTTAATGGGATCATCTGAATCCCCACCAGCAGTGGTTGTACCAATGTGCGACTTAGGAACTGAGTCCCAAAAATCACCCATTGATGCCCCTTGTTCTTAGTACTGGGGACTTCTTTCTTCAGCACTTGATAATTCTTTGATGGTACCAGTGGTTAAAACAAACTCACTGGTGGTTATCGAAGGTGCTATAGAAGAAATTGCCTTCAAGGGAGACTTATTAATGAAACAACTGTCCATATGTAGATCTGTTGATCCAACATTTGTAGTTGCTGCTCCACTTGAACTACTGACAGGAGTTACTTGTAACTACTGCAGTGTAACCTCCTCAGTTGTTGCTGGGATAGCAGAGGTATAGGCATCAGACCCAGTCACTTGTTGGAGTGTACTCTCTTTGATGAGTGATTGAGAGGAACTGGTTTGTGTCTGAGCTATATCAACTGCATGCAACAAAGGTAGCATGGATTGTGGTAGTATGATTGGTGAGGGTATGGAAGTTGAAAGAGACATGTACTTGCGATCAGGACTGAGGAAGATGGATCCGATTGGGTCCAGAGCTTCATATTGTGGGGTCCCTGTGCTTACAACCTGATCCTTTGTGAGAATACAGGAGGAGTTTGAGGCAATGGTGGAGATCTTTCTACCAACTGTTATGAGGAAGTAGCAGCAGTGGTTTGTGGTGACATTTGTTTTGTCACTGGCAGTTGCTCTGGGATCTCATCTTCCAGAGTTGCCTTTGTTTTGGGTTTGGTGGGTTTTCTGGATGTTTTCTTTTTGGTCTTTTTGGTAGTGGCAGGTGTGGGTTTCAAAGCAGTGGTAGTGCTGCTCTGATCACCTGGAGCAGTGGGCTCAGCAGCAGATGTCTGAGGAGCAATGGTAACTGCTAAATTCTGCTCAGACACCTCTGCTTTTGTTTTTATTGGTGCCAACATTCTAGTGAATGTTTCAGGTGTTAAACTTTTTATTTGAAAATAAACACCTTGTTTTAGCAAATTTTCATTTTCTTTTTCAAATTTTTGTTTAAAATAGTAGCTTAGAAATCTTGGAAAAAGTAAAAATGCTTTGCTATCAACATTTTTTACCAAGTCATTAAAGATCTCCTGGGAGTAGTTGTAATCTTTATTATTCAAAATAGCATAGCCCAGGCATTGAATCTTCAATGGTATTTCGTTAAACGCTATTGTTTTATTTGAAACACACATCAAAAGTGTGTGAAATAAAAATCTGGGTGCAGACGGAAAGTAACCTTTTTGTAAGGTATCTACCTTTGATTGTTCTGCATACCCTCTTTTCAGAAAATCAGTTTTCAACTCGGCTTTATCAAAAGAAGTTTTACCTTTCTGATCATCGAGTTTAAAGACTTTTGAGATTGTTTGTGGAGTGATTTGGATCGCTTTACCCTGTATCGAGGAGTTTATGGCTACTACTTTATCGTCTTGTTTCTCAAGCGTAGCATTTTTCCAGAACTCTCTATGGGTTTGCAAGTAAATGGGAGCGTCTGCCGTTATCAAAGTTTTGTACTTTGATTCAGATAAGGTGTCAATGATGGAATCGAAGGTGTGGTTGTTTGTGGGTTTTGTGAGTAAACCCACATAATTATGAGGAGATTTGTATGGTATTTCAACGAATTCAGCGGCCGTTTGAGCGACCTCTTTGGAAGATGATGGTGATTTTGGTTTTGATTTTGATTTTGATTTCGATTTCATCATTTTTGAAAAGAAAGAAGAAGAACAGAGAATGATTTGAGATGGAGGGTTTGGAAACTGCTTTGAGAAGAGAATTTTAGAATTCAATTCGACAGTGTAAAACCCTGTTTGGGGGTTTTGATCAGGGTTTTATTAAAAAAATGATCGCTGATGTGGCAGCGGTTATTAAGATCTGATGGCTAAAAACTGACCACGTGTCAACCTCTGATGATATGGATGAAGAATGGAGAACAGTTGTTTTGAGAGCCACTGATGTACCAAGCATCAGTAGTTACAACGGTAATAATGTGATAACAGTGGGTGATTTTTACTATCAGTAGATAGCATATCAGTGGATAAGACACTGATTTTGAGCATCAGTGCTTGCCAAGAAAAATGAAGGATCAGTGGCTGACTTTCAGCAGTGGACAGTATTTAGTAAACAGATGTTTGAACAAGACAGTGGTTAGAGGTAAAACAATGGTGATGATTTGAAAGCACATTATATCAGCAACTTTTACAGGAATTTTCATTCAAGGTTTTACCACAAGTCATTTGCACATTTTGAAGCTTTTTCAAATTTCTGACAGTGGTTTAGTAACTCCAGATGATGTAAACTTTTTACCAAGACAACTCATTCTTGTTATAATATTTGAATTAAAACATGAGTGCCCAAGTATTTTAAGATCTGTTGACAATCAATCTTTTGCATAGTGTAAGAACAAACTTGAGTTTGACATGACCTTGACAAATATACCATTTCCTTTTGATCTGTTTTGAGGACAAAATAACCAACAAAAATAAAGGTTATAAATCCTGACAGGAGAATGAAACTTTTACTATCAAAAATCATTGAAAAGTTCAAAATATATCATTCTTAAAGAAAAATGAAGAATGACATATCCTGCTTTATTTAAGAAAACCCTTTTAAAAAAAATTAAAGGATTCTCTGAAAACAGCAAAAAAAGGATCTGGTATTAATTTTCCACTGAAACTCCTAATCATAACAACCCCAAGCTCATGAAAATGGTCAGTGTTTTGACAGCAGTGGTATGAAATATTAAATACATTTTGACCACTGTTTGGTACCATTCTCTTGTTGATTGATTTTCAGCAGAAAAATGAGGACACAAGATCACATGAGTTTTCGAAAACCCTGGTGTAGATTTTGTTACCATGTGATTATTCTGAAAATTTGTCTAGTCCATCTGAAAGTTTGTTCTCTGCGAATACTATTGGTGCCTGAATCTTTTCCTGAACCAATGGTTGCACATAATTGCCTAATGACCATTTTACCCCAAACTTTGACTCTTAAGTGTTTTATGTTCATACTCTTTTCTTTTGACTTCAAAAGTTTTGAGATAAACACACTTCTGAGCTTTTGTGAATTTTCTTCTTCCCCTTTCAGCCTTCCCATTCATAAGTAATGAGATATCTACTGGGAGGTATTTATTAAAGGAATACTTATTCCAAAATCATTTGCAGTAATGTTTTGAGAAATTTGGTCATTTACACACATGCTCATGCCAAATTTCACATCACTAATGATCTGGACATTTTTTACCACTGGATTTCTTAACATGATTTTAACTAGGTTGATTTGTTCCTATTTAGGATCTCAACCTGTTTTTCATCACAAAAGATCAAGTGACTAAAGTTTTAATTTCCCTCTCTTTAGTTAACAAAAACACCAATGTTTTTAAGAACACAGGTTTTGGTTAATCCGAGGTTCATACTTTATCATCTGATATAATGAAAACATCACAAATTTCATAACAATAGTTGAAATCAATTTTGAAAAGAAGAAATAATCCCATAATTTAACAGATATGTTTTCAGATCTAAATACCATGAGTGTCTTGTGCATGAAATCACTTGTTGTGTGAGATTTGTGTGTCATATGACATCTTGGTTGATTTACAGAGTTTTTGAATAACCATTTTGAGCATGGTTTACTCGGCACTCTGTTTTTCAACTAAATGCACCCAACCTTAGTATCAATGAATTTTTGAGCCGAACTGTTATGTCAAATTGATTGTTAGATCGAATTTGACTGTCCAAGCTCTGATACCAATTGTTAGGATCGGAGGCTCTAATGATTGTGTTTGTTTGTATGATTTGAACAATGAATGAATATGAAACAATGTAAAGTGCAGCAGAAATGAATAACAAACTCTGTAAACACAATCAAAGGAGAATATAGTTTGATAAACATTTGCTTTTCATAAAGTCGAAAGATTACAATTCAAAGCAAAAGATTACAATGCAAGCTTACAAACTAAGCTCCCCCTCAGCCTGATACTACAGTGGTTGGTTGCACAAGATGAAAGGATTGAATTGAGGAGAAGAACTCACTCAAAACGATGAAATGTAACAGTACAAAGTACTGTTCCATTTATAGACAATCCAAACCGCTGAGGCATCTCAGCTGACATCACCATGAAAGCGACGTCTAACAGCCTAACAACCTGTATCTACTGTTCTTATACAAACACTGCTAATCTTAACTACTGACTATACATGAAACAGATGATATACTAAACTATTGCTCTCTCTTTATGTCAGTGCTTTCCTTAAGGTTGATCAGTCCTTGATTGGGCAGTGCTTTGTCATCAGTTGATTGTACTAGCAGTGTTTTCTTCTCAGCAGTTTTCTGGCTTCATCAGTAGTTAGAAGAACGGCAGCAGTTGTTTTTGGGCAGTGGATGTAAGACCATCAGATGTTATAATCACTTTCAAGGGAGAAGACTTAGTGTAAACTGCTGCTGATTGTGAATCCACTGTCATGATCCGGTTTTGGCTTTCCTTATCTGTTCCTCTGGCAGGGTTCAATCCCAACACTTTACCAAACCACCCTCCTAACCCCCTTCAAGGTAGTTAACGAGCTATATATAGACCGTAGAGACACGAATGAGCAAATCAACGACATCATGAAGAAATGGTAAAGAAAATTCACCTTTAACATAAGAAACTTGTTATTAAAGTCATTAATACAAACCCAATTAAAAAGTGCCGAAATATTAAAAATCAAAAGTAATACATCAAAGACTTGTCTTCACCAAGTGATGTAAAAGATTAGCCAAACATGGCCTTTGATTGACAAAAAGTCTTACTATCAATCTTGGATCCCGAGACTACTACACACTCTAAAGATGGATGATGGATGATGGTGGTCGGTGTTGGTGTTGTAGTGGTGGTGGAGTGGTAGCAAAGTGGGAGAGAAGTGGTTCGCCAAGAGATGCCTTTGAAGTGAACCAAGCACCCCTATTTATAGCTAGAACAGAGATCTGGCCACGGCCCCGTGTCCAGCCAACATGGCCCGTGGCCATCATCTTCTCTTCCTTCATTAATTGCAATTGTCAGTAGAGGGCCCCACACGACCCTGAGTCTTCTGGGCACGGCCCAGTGGTCAACTTTTTGATGTACTATCAAGATTCTGCGAATCTTAGAGTTGACCACGCCCCGTGTAGAGCTGAGCACGGCCCCGTGGTGGGCGTAGAAGCTTCAGCAGGGTTGTCTTGTTGTGCAGGGTCGTGACCATGCCCCATGCTTAGCTGGGCACGGGCCCATGGTCAGGGTCTGTTTCTTGTTTTTGCTTTGAGAGATGCTGCCGAGGGGTTGGGCATGTCACTTTATTCCTTCTTCTTGTATTTATGTTGGTTTTGACTGCTTATTTGTTCCTTTTGTTCTTTTAAGATCGTTTAGTCCTGTAAATTCAAAAGGAAGAAAAAAGCATGCTTTTTCCAACGTTAGTACTAAAAAATGGTTAGTTTTGTGCCTCATTTGATGTAATTTATATGTTTCTTTTTGCACACATCAAATACCCCCACACTTGAATCTTTGCTTGTCCTCAAGCAAAACTCTTTAACATGTGGCTTACACACCCAAATGGAGGTGGTAGAGAAGAAGTTTTGTGGCTTATCTTGAGTGTCGGGAATCCCAGATCTTTATTAAGTTTAATTTTTATTTTTTTTTACAATCTTATTCGTCATGATTTATTTAGAACACTTGTTAAGAAAAATTATTTATTAGGGCATAACATGCCTCTTTAAAATTCCATTTATATACAAGTTCACATACCTCACGGGAGATCACTCAACACTCGGGCGATTTGTGTATTTTTGTGAAACACTTGATACCGGCATGGAACTTACTTCTACCATTTGCTTGCCAAGCGATCAAACCTCCTCCTTTTTAACTATAAACATTTGTAAATATCAATAGGACTTGGGAAAGGGTTAGGCTTGGGCTAAGGGTAGGTGGTTTTTGGTTAGTGGTTAGTAAAATGGAGAAAAGCATAAAAAGCGTCGGTTGTCGTAAATTTTTTTGTTTTTGTGACATTTATTCAAATTAAGCATATTTAAACAAGATTTCATTGAGGAACTTGTTTGGTTATTGTTAGACACTTTTTTTTTTGTGTCACAAGATAACCAAGCTTTTTACTAAAACAAATGGGTTTGAAAAGAAAAAGGTTTTGGTGGGTAATGGGTGTTTGTTTTACGGGTTTTGAAAAGAAAAGATTTAGGCTCAAAGTGGTTAACTAGGGGGATTTTGGGTAGTGGTGTAAAAAGAGGAAAAATAATGGTTTTGAAAGGAAATGGGTTAGTCCTAGTGCCTCCATCATTTACTTACTTGGGTTTAAGTTGGTAAGGACCATGAATGTATCATCTTGGCAAGTTCTAGAGTTGTAAGAACCAAGTGGCTATTCACAAAGAAACGAAAAATGAGCATTTAGTTTAAAGATGTATGCATGTATGCTCAATAAAGGCTCAAAACTCACTTATTGTGGGAATGGGTTTATAATGTGATCAAGTATATATAATCAAATTTTTAATAGATTTGTCATGCCTTTTCATAATTTTCTTATTTGGTTCTTTTTATCATGACGCTATCGGTTGTAAATTTGTAAAAAAAAACATAAACTTTTTAAGAACTTGTTATTCCCAAATTAAACCAAGATAAGTAAAAAAATGTAAAATTTTTGAAAAAATTTGGGGTGATTAACAGTTCCAATAGAGTTTTGTGTAAGGCTTAGGACTTGCAAGATTCAAGGTTTTAGCATCTTCCCCACACTTAAATTACACATTGTCCTCAATGTGTCCCAAAAATAAGTTTTTAGGTTGATTCGAATGTGTAAAAGGTGTTTAAAAACAAGGTTTTGTGTTACTGGACACCTTGCCACGGGCACGTGTTGGCTGGGCACGGCCCCGTGGTCAGAGTGCTAGTAATAGAACTTACAGAAAGCTTGCCACGGGGCGTGCCTGGTGGCCACGACCCGTGGTGGGTTGGTCTCAGAAAGCACAGCAGGTCAGGGGGTGGACACTGGGGCGTGGTCAGTGAACACGGCCACTTGGTGGCAGTCTACAATTGATGATTTCCAGGCTTTTGGCTTTTGGTTCTGGTTTCCGGGCTTATGTAGCAATAATGCTTAGTGCTTTCAAGCCTCCTGTGTACCTGTTTCAGTAAACACCACTCCAAACATAACATAATACCAATATCCAATTTTACCAACGTTTAACATCCATCACCACAAACATTAAAAGAAAATGTAGAAAGTAAAAATTGTCTAGGAAAGTAAATTGTTTAACCATGGCACGCAGGCCAGAAATTGTTCGTAGAGTAGAAAGGGTTAACCTGAAAAACCGTATCCGTCACCACACCACACCTCCTCCATCGCCCTCCACATCACGGTACGCCATATGATCCCGGATGTACGTGATGTCATCCTGCATAGTGTTGACGGTACGCTCCACTGATCAGATCCGGGTATAGGCGTTGCTAGCCATGTTGTATATGTTCCGGGTGATAGTAGGTTTTCCTACAAAAGATCAGTCAAACTTTGAAAATTAGGAAACCCGCCTCCTTGAGAGGAGGAACCCGTTTGTACGGTTTGTTATTGAGGAGGTGGATGGTTTGGGTCGGCATGTAGGATTAGGGCTTCTTGCGAGGTCCAAACGTGTCCTCGTGCGTTTTGGAAGCGGACCGTCCCGTTACCTATGTCTTTGATGATTCCCATTGAGCGGCATTGGGCTAGATCTACCTTCCTGGACCTTGGACCCTTATGGAATGACTTTGGCATGCGCTGGACATAGGTCTTGAAGAGGCGGTAGATCCATCCCCCGAAAAAGATAGGTGTTGGGGAGGAGGCCAACTGGTTTAGGTGCATGTTCCAGAGGAGTAGGTGGGTGACATCGAGAGGCACGCGGTTGTGGATGCAAAAAAAGAAAGTAAGATCACGAAGGTTTACCATACTTGAACTATCACGCTGTTGACATAGGGAGTTGCCAAGGACCCGGTGGATGTAGCGGTAGAGGGGGTCCCATAACTATGAGCTCTTTGTGATGCTCGGATCATACGACCTTCTCTAATTTGGGCCCATGCCGTTTGGCGCATGTTGTTCAGGATTTCTCGGAGACCACCCGTGAACTCCTCTTCAACATAGTCATCTTCGGTGAATAAACCCACATTCACCCCAAACTGGACTATGGAGATTGAAAATACCTTCCTAGTGCATCTGAATTGAACCCCTTCTTCGTCAAACGGTTATGCCTTGGCTTTGAACTTTAAAGTGCTGTAAAACTCCATGTTTTATTCATAAATTGAATGGAGCTTTGTGCCAAGAGCCACCCGGAGTGGTCCCGTGACTAGCGTGTCGTACCAGTCCTGTTGCCCCATAGCTTCCAGAGTCTCATAACATGCTTGTTTCGGTGTTTCTTCTGGCCTAGTTTGGAGTATATCATACCGAGCTTGGTACTCCCATTCTGATTGTTTGAACTTGTGAAACTTGCTGGTCATTTCTACAAAAGAGAACCACCGAACAATAAGCGTGTTATGATAAAATTTCAGAAAAAACTGAGAATAGGGAGCTAGACACGGCCCCGTGGCCACTGGCCACGCACCGTGTTCAGCAGATATCACTAGCCACGCCCCCGTGCTCGCTGACCACGCCCCGCGGTCAGGCGTCTATTACTGCAACTTTTCATTTTTTGACCCGGTTTCGAAAACTTGAAATTTTTTGTTGAGTATGGGCGGTTTTCCCGAAAATGAAACCCCAAGTGCCATTTTTTCTAAAACAAACCGTTTACCCTATCAATTTTAACCTTTTCGGTTCAAGAACAAGGGTTCTTGATTTATACTTGAAATCGGGCAAATCTACGAACAATAACGGTTGATTTACTTCCTATAACATGCATCTAAACTACTATTACTAGATCTAAGCAAAAATTTGTGGTTTGATTCAAGTTCAAGAACCTTAGATTTTCCCCAAATTTTTTATGTTAATCTACATGCAAATCGTTGAACTAACTACAAAGATGTCAGAATCATACCTTGTTGATGTTGAACGGAAGGAAAACGTAGAAAATTGCAGAAAATCGTGGAGGAACCATAGAGTTTTCGGGGAAACGGATCGTGGTGAAGTGAACAAATGAAGAAAACAAGGGTTTTATTCCCGTCTGCAGGCCGACCACGCCCCCGTGGCCAGCGGCCACGGCCCCGTGGGCGGCTATATTACTTTTTTATTTTTTTATTTTTAAGTGCACGTGTGAGCGACCTGTTTTCCCGAAACTGGTTTAGTTACCTTACAGATTTTTGAGGCTTTCTCGAAGTCCATTACCTACAAGACATGATGTTAATTTACATATATAACAAACCTTCGTTTTAATCATACCTCGACCGCTTGTAGTGAGATCTCTTCCTCATCATCCTCAATGAATCCTTGGTAGAGCTTAAGTCGTTGCCCGTTGACTTTGAATGGAATGCCATTGTGAGATTTAATCTCGATTGCACTGTGCGGAAAGATGTGGGTGATGGAAAAAGGTCCCAACCACCTAGACTTTAATTTTCTGGGAAATAATCGAAGTCGTGAATTAAACAATATCACTTGATCTCCTACTCGAAATTCATTAGGCTTAATATGTTTGCCATGTAAGTTTTTTCATGCGGTCCTTATAAATTTCGGAGTTAGAGTATGCTTGATTCCTTAATTTGTCTAGTTCGTTTAATTAATAAAATCGATTCTTTCTGGCGGTTTCATGGTCTAAGTTTACGTTTTTTAATGCCAAGTAAGCCCTATGTGCTATTTCTACTGGCAAATGACAACTTTTTCCATAGACAAGCTTATATGGGGTGGTTCCTATTGTTGTTTTATATGCAGTTCGAAAAGCCCATAAAGCATCATCTAATTTATCGACCCATTCTTTTTTATTTAACCCTACGGTTTTCTCAAGTATTCTTTTTAAACTTCTATTAGTCACTTCGGCTTGTCCATTTGTTTGAGGGTCATATACGGTTGAGATTAGATGATAGACCCCCTATCTTGTTAAAATTTATTCAAGTTGATGGTTACAAAAATGGGTACCTCTATCACTTATTAATGCTTTTGGAGTAGCAAAACAAGAAAATAGTCGTTTCAAGAATCTTACAACTCTTCCATCATTTGTTGGAAGAGCTTCGGCTTCAGCCCGTTTTGACAAATAATCCACGGCCACAAGTATATATTTGTTTCCTTTTGATGGTAGGAAAGGTCCTATAAAGTCTAATCCCCACACATCAAAAATTTCACAAACAAGAATGTCATTTTGTGGCATTTCGTTTTTGGAAGAAATATTACCTGATCGTTGGTATGCATCACATGTCTTGATAAGACTTTGGGAGTCTTTATAAATGGTCGGCCAATAGAATCCCGGATCAAATACCTTTTGTGCGGTACTAGTGGCTCCATGAGGTCCACCGTACGGACCTTCATAATAATGAAAGAGAATCTTCCTTGCTTCGCTACCATGTACGCATCGTCGATAAGTTGGTCGACATATATTTTGAAACGATAAGGATCTTCCCAAAAATAATGCTTTACATCGGCAAAGAATTTTTTTTCTTGGATGATGTGACCAACCTTTTGTGACTATCCTACTAGCTAAGTAGTTGGCATAGTCAGCGTACCTTGTTTCTTCTTGGTATTCCACCATTTCTAAGGATTCCGTTGGAAATTTTTTATTGATGAGCTCGTCCTTGGTTGCCTCCAAAGCTGGATCTTCCAAGCGGGATAGATGATCGGCTGCAGTGTTTTCAGCTCCTCTTTTGTCTTTTATTTCAATGTCAAATTCTTGGAGGAGTAGAATCCACCTGATTAAACGTGGCTTGGCATCCTGTTTTTTAAAGAGATAACGAATGGCTGCATGGTCTGTATAAACTATCGTTTTAGAAAAAAAACAAGATAAGAACGAAATTTATCAAAAGCAAATACTACAGCTAGTAACTCTTTTTCAGATGTTGTGTA
Source organism: Helianthus tuberosus (assembly GCA_030545235.1). NCBI lineage: Eukaryota > Viridiplantae > Streptophyta > Magnoliopsida > Asterales > Asteraceae > Helianthus > Helianthus tuberosus. Next base: position 96,217,066 of record CM060361.1, on the reverse strand, counting down.
ATTTTCTTGTGCATCATTGAGTGTTTTACTAGCATAGTATATTGGGTTAAAATGATTAACTTTTCGTTGTCCCAAGACACTTCCAACCGCAAAGTCGCTTGCGTCGCACATGATTTCGAAAGGTAATTTCCAATCAGGCGCTATCATGATTGGTGCTTTTACTAGCATTTCTTTTAGTGTTAAAAATGCTTGATTGCAATCATTGTAAAAGATGAGTGGTGCATCTTTTTCAAGTAATTTTGTTAAAGGTATTGAAAATTTTGAAATATCTTTGATAAATCGTCTATAAAATCCGGCATGCCCTATAAAACTTCTGAAGGCTCTACGGAGGATGGAGGTGGTAATCGGGAGATGGTGTCTATTTTAGCCCGATCAACCTCCATTCCTTCGCTTGAGATTTTGTGACCGAGTACTATTCCCTCCGTTACCATGAAATGACATTTTTCTCAATTAAGGGCGAGGTTAGTTTCCTCACATTGGGATAGCATTCGTTCAAGGTTATTGAGGCATTGGTCGTATGAATCCCCAAAGATAGAAAAGTCATCCATGAAAACGTCCATGATTTTTTCTATCATATCATGGAAGATGGCCACAATGCAACGTTGGAAGGTTGTGGGTGCATTACATAGACCAAAAGGCATGCATCGATAAACAAAATTCCGTAGGGGCATGTAAATGTTGTTTTTTTCTTGGTCTTCGGGAGCTATCGGTTCTTGTTGGTATTAATTCATTTTTTCATTAGTGAGCACCGTCATACCTCATTTTTTGGGAACTACTTGTACGAGACTCACCCAAGGGCTATCGGAAATTGGGTAGATGATTCCGGCGTCAAGTAGTTTGATGACTTCATTTTTAACCACTTCTTGAACATTTGGATTTACTCTACGCTGTCGTTGTATTACCGATTTATAGTCATCGTTCATTAATATTTTGTACGTGCACATGGAATGATTTATTCCTTTTATATCTACAAGCTTCCATGCGATCACGTTTTTATGTTTTTTTCAAAAGCATGATTAATTTTTCTTTTTCTAAACTAGTTAATTTCGAAGAAATAATTCCATGTAACTTACCATCCTTGTCTAGAAAAGCATATTCCAAACCTTTTGGAAGTTCTTTGAGCTCAAGTGGTGGGTCTTTAGGAGACTCCTTATTTAGTTGCTCATTATTTTGGTCGAGAACCAAAAAGGTTTGTTCAATGGCGACCTCTTCTTTGACAAGTTGGTCGATTTCATCTTCCGTATCGGGTGGTTCAACTTCATCTTCAATTAAGGGGTCGTCGTTGTTGATTGGATATTTTATTGATTAGTTAAGATCGACATACCTTTTGTCGGCCCCTAATTGAATGGTTAGGTTATTTTGCTTCCGATTGATCAATGCTTGATGGGTTTTTACAAAATGTTGTCCCAAAACAAGTGGAGAATCATCAAGAATGACGAAGTCGGTTGGGACTACCATTTGATTTGTTTACACTAACACATCCTCAACTACTCCCGTTCACTTTATTACCTTCCGATTAGAAAGAAAAATGGGGATTTGAAGTGGAGAAAAATCATTAATACTTAATTTTTTGAAAATATAGTTTGGCATTATATTAACACAGATCTTTATCAATTGTAATATTACTAAGAAAGGTGTTTTGAAAGAAACATGGAACCGGTGTAATGTTAATTTTAAATTGATCATCTTTTATTAGCGTAGTTTGATCGTTTGTCAATTTAATGCTAACCATATCGTCAACTTTAGTGTTAGTGTTTAACTCTTTTTAAAACTTAGCATGAGTTGGTACCAAACAATGATTTTCGAAAGAAGGTGGTAAAATGTTAACTTCTTAAAAAATTGACTCTTTTTGAAAATTATCGTTTTCGGACTTACCTCTTTCGTCGTTTGGTTCATGCGTTGGTTTTTCACTTAGTTATTCTTTCATTTTTACTTCTTCAATTATTACTTCTTTAGTACAAATTTCCTTTTCCCTCTCGCGAGATTCTTTTATTAAGCGTTGAAGATCTTGGAGACATTGTACAATTCTCTCGGTTTCGGGGAGGATAGTTGGTGGTTCGTGAAAGTTAGCGGGATAAGTGTCCCAAAAGCTTGAGTTTGGAAGTTCAAACCATGGTTCCTCATAATACGCATATGAGGTGGATGGTTCACACCTTGGTTCCTCATAGTAAGCGTATGAGGTGGATGGTTTGAAAAGGTAAGACTATTGCACCGAGTAGGCATTACTGCAAATGGTACAGTATTCTTCTTCGTAATCATCCTCTTCATAGTAGTAAGTGTAACCTCCTGAGTATGGATCCATGAGAATCACTTAGCAGATTACAAAGTATCGGGACCAGAAAACAAAAATAAAAAGCTGAAACAGTGGCTCACCACGGCTCCGTGGTCAGTAGACACGACCCCGTGGTCAGATCCTGTATCTGGGCGTTTGAAAAATGTTTACTGGTTATGTGCAGCATGGGGGCGTGTTCCGTGAGAACGGCCCCATGTTCAGACTAATGTTACACTAAAAATTCCTAAAAAGTAAAAAAAATGTGCGCGCAATTTTGAAAAGGTTTTGAAAAAAGATTATGCCGTAGATTTTAAGCTTTCTTAAAATCCTTGTGTCCACGGCAACGACGCCAAAAACTTGGTGTGCGTAAAGTGTGATATGATTTTTATTAATATTTTGAGACCATTTTACGCATTAGTCAAGTTTTATATTTATAAAACACAATAACACTAAACACACACTTGGGCAAGTGCACCTATCGCGAGCGTAGTATTATGTTGGTAAGATACCGATGTCGTCTAAAGACACAATAACTTTTAATACCGGTTTATCCTCAACGTCTAATCGATCTATATTTTTTGATAAAAGTTTTGAAATATAAAACTAAAAATGCAAAAATAAATAAAATGAAAAACAAATAGACAAGATAGAATCACTTGGATCCAACTCGTCTTTAATGTATCTTTTGATGATTTTCACACTTTCGGACTTTCTAAGAGATTGTCTTAGTTATAGTAGTAGGCCCCTCTTTTGAAGGTGACGTTACCCTCAACCCAGTGGTTTGAGTCAGTAGGGATACAATCCCAAAGGGTCGGAATATTGAAAGACAATTAAGTTAGTTATTAATGCGAAAAGTGGTTGGCCCCTCTTTTGAAGGTGACGTTACCCTCGGCTAAGTGGTTTGAGTCAGCAAGGATACAATCCCAAGAAGCCGGTTTAAAGTATTAATAGTAGTTTACATATGAGAGGTTCAAGCTATTCGCACCCCCGCCATCCAATACTGTTGGGTATTGAAGGAGGTCCTAGTAAGCTTGAACCAGGTCCTCGCAGGATCTATACACTAAACGAGACAAGAACTTTACCAAACAACCCTCCTAACCCTCTTCCAGGTAGTTAACGCGCTTTATATAGACGGTAAAGACACGAATGAGCAAATCAAAGGCATCATGAAGAAATGGTAAAGAAAATTCACCTTCAACATAAGGAACTAGTTATTAAATTCATTAATACAATCCAAATTAAAAAGTGCCGAAAGATTAAAAATCAAAAGTAATACATCAAAGACTTGTCCTCACCAAGTGACTTAAGAGATTAGCCAAACATGGCCTTTGATTGACAAAAACTCTTACCATCAATCTTGGATCCCGAGACTACTACACACTCTAAAGATGGATGATGGATGATGGTGGTGGGTGTTGGGGTTGTAGTGGTGGTGGAGTGGTGGCAAAGTGGGAGAGAAGTGGTTTGCCAAGAGATCACTTTGAAGTGAAACAAACACCCCTATTTATAGCTAGAATAGAGCTCTGGCCAAGGCCCCGTGTCCATCATCTTCTCTTCCTTCATTAATTGCAATTCTCAGCAGAGGGCCCACACGATCACGTGTCTTCTGGGCACGGCCCCGTGGTCAACTCTTTGCTGTACTATCAAGATTATACGAATCTTAGAGTTGACCACGCCCCGTGTAGAGTTGGGGACATCCCCGTGGTGGGCGTAGAAGTTTCTGCAGGTTTGTCTTGTTGTGCAGGGTCCTGACTACGCCCCGTGCTCAGCTGGGCACGGCCCCGTGGTTAGGGTGTTTCTTGTTTTTGCTCTAGGAGATTCTGCCGAGGGGTCGGGCATGTCACTTTATTCCTTCTTCTTGTATTTATGTTGGTTTTCGCTGCTTATTTGTTCCTTTTGTTCTTTTAAGCTCGTTTAGTCATGTAAATTCAAAAGAAAGAAATAAACATATTTTTTCCAACATTAGTACTAAAAAAAGTTAGTTTTGTGCCTCATTTGATGTAATTTACATGTTGCTTTTTGCACACATCACTAGCCATTTCTAGGACCTCTAGGAAGGCTCCGACAACTTAGACTCACCGGAACGTCAACAACTGAATGAGTGTGAAAACGAACCAAATGAAGAGGGTTTGATGGAGAACAGTTGGTAAGGAGTAAATATAAAATATAAAAAGAGCTATTTTTTGTTTTATTTGTTCTCATTTTCTTTAAATAATAGATATATTGTTTGATCCATTAATACTATTAAGTCAAAGGTCAATTCTAAACTATTTCAAGTCCAAAATAACAATTTATGTTTTTGTTTCTGTTACAGATTAGTGTGGTCACACGACTTTTGTTATGTAAGGTATTCACGTTGAAATGACGATGGGTGTTATGGTGAGTGAATGGATATACAAAATATTCGTTGCTTAACTTTTCCGGTTTATTTATTTTTAAACATTGAGGTTGATTTAGTATCTGCAGTTGTACTCTTTTTCTTTAGAGAGCATGATAACTTTTCACTGCAACCAGGACATGTGCACAGAGTAAACTCTTTCTGGTAGGCCAGAGAAGACTCACAAGCGTTGTAGTCGTTTGGCAAAACAAACATGGAAATCGTTTTGAGATTGCTTGTTACAAGAACACGGTTTTCTCATGGTGTCTTGGTGTGTAAGCGTCTTTTAAATCCACCTAATATTGATTGAATTCTATTCCTAGGAATAAATCATTGGGTCTGTTTAAACTTGGTTCTGAATGCAAAAATACCGTTTGATAAGTGACCAGAATATCACTGAGTATTACCGTTTGATAAGTGATCAAATATTGAAAGTAATATATGCAGATTGATTAGGAGTGTGCTGGTGTGCTTGCTGGGACAAGAATAGGAGGTCTAACTGTGCTTTCTAGTGTGCTTATTCGATTTCAACTGCGCGTGCTACTTCAAATTTTTGTTGTTCTGCTGCTACAAATCATATCCAAAGAGGGGAAGCTGATATGATGATTGCTAGTGGCATTGAAGGTGCTATTATTCATATTGGCTTGGGTGGTTTTGTGGCCTGCAAGGCCCTTCCTAAGAGACACTCCCACTTGGTTCAGGTTGTTCCTCACATCACAGATGCTATAACAGTAGATGGAATAGATGTACTTTTGAGTTTTAATTATTTGTACATTATCACAACACTTAGTTCAAAGAAGTTTGTAAAACAACATATTTCAAAAGTTAATGAAAAAAAAGTGTTAGTAAGTGTGACACATGCTATCTTATAGTTGGTTGGAAAAATAGAAGTGAAAAAAAAAACATATAATAGATTAAATATAAAGTTTAAGTGACATATATGCTTGGACCGAAATTATTATAAAAAGTTCATGTGTTGATGATGCTTATAATCCATGCATTAGCACTTGCTAAAAAGCATAGTGTTTTGTCGAGAAAGACTTAAAAAATTAATAACTACCATGTATCCACAACGGTGCTACACGTGTCCAACAAATAAAGCCAAACAGCAAGCACTTTTTTTTTGAAAGGTAAACAGCAAGCACTTGGTTATCCACCCTTATTAACTTACTCCAATAATCCTTACTCCCCAGGCCGTATCCTACAACCCCACCACAAACACTCTTTACTGCTGTCCGCACACGCATACCAAAAACTATATATACTTCATCGTTTAGATATTTCACACTTAAAACTAAACCAAAACAATTCACTCTCAACAAGCAAACTGTAACTACCAACTGAAAACAAATTAGTAATCAGATTATGGACACCTCTTCAGCTTCCGAATGGAGCAGCAGCAGCACCGGAGAACTAATGCTGGCTTCGCGAACCCCGAAGAAGAGAGCCGGAAGGAAGAAGTTCAAGGAGACTCGACACCCGGTTTACCGAGGAGTGAGGAGTAGAAATCCCGGCAAGTGGGTGTGTGAAGTGAGAGAACCAAATAATCAATCAAGAGTGTGGCTGGGGACATATCCGACAGCAGAAATGGCGGCCCGGGCACACGATGTGGCGGTTTTGGCCATGAGGGGGCGGTCGGCTTGTTTAAATTTTGCTGACTCAGTTTGGCGGCTGCCTGTACCGGAGTCTAACAATGTAAAGGATATACAAAAGGCAGCGGCTGAGGCTGCAGAGGCGTTTAGGCAGACGGAAGGCGCCATGGAGTTGTTTAGACAGACGGAGGATGCGGTGGTGGGAACGAATGAATTGCCGGAAGTAGTGGTCTACGCCGATGAGGAGGAGATGTTTGGAATGCCTGGATATATTGCTAGCATGGCTGAGGGACTCATGGTACCGCCACCTCAGATGGTGGGGTATGCTAACTTTGTTGATGATGAAGATTTTTGTGTTGACATGTCTTTATGGAGTTTTATGTAGTTTCTTTTATTAAGATAGCTTTCATGGGGATGGCTTAAACCTTTTTGTATACAAGCCAATCATGTACATATATCATGTATTAAAGTCAATTCAAATATAAACCATATATTCTATTTAACATCAAAATTTTGAACGATTGGTGATCAATGGCTTTAATGGATTATGTCACATCAGAGTTGATTATTTCATATTCACCATGAATATGAGGTTGGGATCCACTTGTTTGCCTAAGGTTGCTTTAATGGATCATCTATGTTAACCAGACTTAATTTCGTGGTTCTTCGAGCGACAAATTTACCTCAGAACTAGAGATAGTGGGTATAGGTTACCGATCGTTGGTTCCCATCGTAAACGTATGGGGTCTCATTTTGCCATTGGGTTATCCCAGTTAATGTCTAGACTTTTGTTCATTAGCTGTTTAAAAAAAGATCATCTTTGCTAAATGGTTATGATGATTTACCAATTTAGTTTATTAATAAAGTGGCGCCTTTGTTTGTTAGTCAGTTAACAAATTCCTACAACGATGGCTTAAAAATTCTGCTCTTTGTATCTGGTGCAGAGATCATTGCAAGGTAAATGATAATCTATAACAACCTTAAAGAAAACCGACACCCTCGAATATTTTTCGACACCCTACTATATTTTAAAATATCTCAATATGTCCCTAAAAACACCCCATACGTGAAAACGGGCCCAGATTATCATAAATATTATTGAAAATAATTAAAAAACTAATTTTTTTAGTTGAGGCGGGCTGCGTAAACCCCACCCCAACTTTTACGCGGGCCGCGTGAACTTAAAACCTGGCACGACCCTGGGCCGCCACGTGGCCCAACACACGGCGAGTCTAGTTGATGATCCGGATGGGCTACGCTGTTGACCAGCGTTGACGCGGGCCGCGTAGGTCCCGGTCTCGTGTTACGCGGGCCGCGAGAGAACCAAACTCAACACCTATATATAGAGGCCATCGGATTTCAGTCGAGAATCGTTCAAACTTTCTTTCTTTCTCTCAAAACTGAATTATAGGAATAATACTCGGGTATTATACCCTCCTAAATAGCGAAGTTCTGCTCCGTTGTAAGTATTATAACCCCTGGATACGTATTAGATACGCTGCCCGATTGATCTAGGGTTCCGTAACGGCTGTCGTGGTTCTGCCCGACGTAGTCGTTGGAATGTCGTCTCGGGGAGGGTATTACTAATGTTAAAATGGGTTATTATACTAACGCGTGTGCATTTGTGTAAATTATAGATTGTCACCAGGAAACCCTAAAGGATAATCCAAGACAACAATGTGAGTTTATCCGCTTTTTGTTAACTATTTTACAAAACCTCATTTAATTAATTATATATTAAACAGTGATTGAGTATTTGTAAGAATACAATTATCATGAGTATGTTGGGGTTTTGTATACAAAATTTGTTACCACCTGGTCAAGGAATAACATTTCCATAAGTCGGGTCTGACAGTACCATGGATGTTAATTGTTATAACTTGGAAACAAATGTAATTGCGAGATCGCCCTCAATACTGTACAATGGTTTTTATTTAAAATTGATTAAACTGGGGTTCACTCACCAGTATTTCCCACTGACAAATATTTTTAAAACGCGTTTCAGGTAACAAACTGTGAAAGCCAAATAGAAGTCTGCTGGACAACACTGAAGGCTTGGAAAAGTGGCAATAAAGTTACCTAAAATAAAATAGATGTTTTTATTAATAAAATAGGATTTATTCCTACGAAAACGTGTGTACTACGAACTTGGGTTTTAACCCATTTGTTTAATGTTATGAAAATGTGGTATTTTACTCTGATCAATGTTTCCTAACTACGGTCCTGATGAAAATTTCCGCTGTCAAATTAGACAATACGCGATACCACCGAAACTGGCTCGCGGCCGCCCGTTCCCTGGGATTTGGGATCGGGGGTTGCGACATAATCTCAAGAAAAAAAAGATGGATTTTTCGAGTGTTTTTTGGGGTGCCGCTAAATAAACAAAACTGTATGGCGTAATCTGTGTGTGCTGGTGCAAATGAAATCATTACTTTATTTGCAAATGAAAACCGTCTTATGCCACATTGGCATAACGTGACCACAATACCGACCCAAGCTTGCTAAAGGGGGCGCTATCAATGGGTTCGTGAGGGTGTTGGCGAGCGCCAACACATGATGAGAAATTTAATGTTGTTTTGACCGTTGTTGAACCGTAACTTTTAAAAAAATATTTTTGTTTAATATAAAAATATAAATAAGATAGTTTTATCGTTTGTTATCATGGGGATGGCCTAAACATTTTTGTATAGAAGACAATCAATTATATATATCATGTATAAATGTCAATTCGAATATAAACATATATTCTATATGAAATTCGAATTATGAACGATTGGTGTTTAATGCATTTAATGGTTTACTTTAATGGAATATGTTAAATCATAGCTGATTTTTCATATTCACGATGAATATGGAGTTGGATGGGATCCACTTGTTTGCCTAAGTTTGCACCATTTACTCATCTATGTTAACCGAACTTTACTATTGTGGTTCTTAAAGTGACAGGTTTACTTTAGAAAAAGAGATGCACTACTACAAAAATGTAGCACTAGACGGTGTCAATGATTTGTTTTAGACGGTGTTAAAGTAATAACACCGTCTTAAAACCAATACCAATACTCTTTTAAATAAAATATTCACCTTCAACATAAGGAACTAGTTATTAAAGTCATTAATACAATCCAAACATGGCCTTTGATTGACAAAAACTCTTACCATCAATCTTGGATCCCGAGACTACTACACACTCTAAAGATGGATGATGGTGGTGGGTGTTGGTGTTGTAGTGGTGGTGGAGTAGTGGCAAAGTGGGAGAGAAGTGGTTTGCTAAGAGATCCCTTTGAAGTGAAACAAACACCCCTATTTATAGCTAGAATAGAGCTCTGGCCAAGGCCCCGTGTCCAGCCAACACGACCCGTGGCCATCATCTTCTCTTCCTTCATTAATTGCAATTCTCATCAGAGGGCCCCACACGATCACGTGTCTTCTGGGCACGGCCCCGTGGTCAACTCTTTGCTGTACTATCAAGATTATACGAATCTTAGAGTTGACCACGCCCCGTGTAGAGTTGGGGACATATCCGTGGTGGGCGTAGAAGTTTCTGCAGGTTTGTCTTGTTGTGCAGGGTCCTGACTACGCCACGTGCTCAGCTGGGCACGACCCCGTGGTTAGGGTGTTTCTTGTTTTTGATATAGGAGATGCTGCCGAGGGGTCGGGCATGTCACTTTATTCCTTCTTCTTGTATTTATGTTGGTTTTGGCTGCTTATTTGTTCCTTTTGTTCTTTTAAGCTCGTTTAGTCATGTAAATTCAAAAGGAAGAAATAAACATACTTTTTTCCAACATTAGTACTAAAAAATGTTAGTTTTGTGCCTCATTTGATGTAATTTACATGTTGCTTTTTGCACACATCACTAGCCATTTCTAGGACCTCTAGGAAGGCTCCGACAACTTAGACTCACCGGAACGTCACCAACTGAATGAGTGTGAAAACGAGCCAAATGAAGAGGGTTTGATGGAGAACAGTTGGTAAGGAGTAAATATAAAATATAAAAAGAGCTATTTTTTGTTTTATTTGTTCTCATTTTCTTTAAATAATAGATATATTGTTTGATCCATTAATACTATTAAGTCAAAGGTCAATTCTAAACTATTTCAAGTCCAAAATAACTGTTTATGTTTTTGTTTCTGTTACAGATTAGTGTGGTCACACGACTTTTGTTATGTAAGGTATTCACGTTGAAATGACGATGGGTGTTATGGTGAGTGAATGGATATACAAAATATTCGTTGCTTAACTTTTCTGGTTTATTTATTTTTAAACATTGAGGTTGATTTAGTATTTGCAGTTGTACTCTTTTTCTTTAGAGAGCATGATAACTTTTCACTGCAACCAGGATATGTGCACAGAGTAAACTCTTTCTGGTAGGCCAGAGAAGACTCACAAGCGTTGTAGTCGTTTGGCAAAAGAAACATGGAAATCGTTTTGAGATTGCTTGTTACAAGAACACGGTTTTCTCATGGTGTCTTGGTGTGTAAGCGTCTTTTAAATCCACCTAATATTGATTGAATTCTATTCCTAGGATTAAATCATTGGGTCTGTTTAAACTTGGTTCTGAATGCAAAAATACCGTTTGATAAGTGACCAGAATCACTGAGTATTACCGTTTGATAAGTGATCAAATATTGAAAGTAATATATGCAGATTGATTAGGAGTGTGCTGATGTGCTTCTTGGGACAAGAATAGGAGGTCTAACTGTGCTTTCTGGTGTGCTTACTCGATTTCAACTGCACGTGCTACTTCAAATTATTGTTGTTCTGCGGCTACAAATCATATCCAAAGAGGGGAAGCTGATATGATGATTGCTAGTGGCATTGAAGGTGCTATTATTCATATTGGCTTGGGTGGTTTTGTGGCCTGCAAGGCCCTTCCTAAGAGACACTCCCACTTGGTTCAGGTTGTTTCTCACATGACAGATGCTATACCAGTAGATGGAATAGATGTACTTTTGAGTTTTAATTATTTGTACATTATCACAACACTTAGTTTTAAATAATACTTACATTAAAACGATAAAAATGACCACATCTACAGTATGTCCAAAGAAGTTTATAAAACAACATATTTCAAAAGTTAATGAAAAAAAAGTGTTAGTAAGCGTGACACATGCTATCTTACAGTTGGTTGGAAAAATAGAAGCAGGGGCGGACCTTAAGTGTAAAGAGCCGTAGCACGGGCTACGGCTCAACTTTTTATCGGTAGTGTAAATTTTTAAATTTTTTTTCGGTTTTTATATCAAGGATACCACTGAACAACTACGATGACACCCCTAAAAAAAGTTTGTAAGCCCAAATTGCAGTTTATAAACTTAGTTCCTACTTCTTAGCCCAACCCAAATCAATAATCAGTTATAAGATTATTACAACTTATAAACCTTATATTATTAAAGCCCAAATCAATTGAAGATTGTAAATAATAACCCCAATTGCCCAAAGCCAGTTATATGTTAGCCCAAAATTATAAAATACGCCCTTTAATCTGAAGTTTTAATGCACGGCACAAGTGAAAGATTAAGGATACCAAACGTCGATCATCACCAAACGTCTGAACTCTGCTATGGTTTGTGCGGTCGATCATCACGCAATCGAATGGTCCAAGGAATTTTTGAACAATGCTATGGTTTGTGCGGTCGAAAATGAATTTTTACGTGAAGTAAAAGACTACGATTTAATGGAACGATTTCAAGCTATGAAAAAAGGAGAGGACAAATCTAGTAGGTATTTGTTTTACTTTATTTCTTTATTGTCTTTTTTTAATATTGTATGATTGCACGGTGAAAAAAAATTAGGATACCCCTGAGTTAATGTTAATGTTCTAGTTCCGCCACTGAATAGAAGTGAAAAAAAAACATATAATAGATTAAATATAAAGTTTAAGTGACATATATGCTTGGACCGAAACTATTATAAAAAGTTCATGTGTTGATGATGCTTATAATCCATGCATCAGCACTTGCTAAAAAGCATAGTGTTTTGTCGAGAAAGACTTAAAAAATTAATAACTACCATGTATCCACAACGGTGCTACACGTGTCCAACAAATAAAGCCAAACAGCAAGCACTTTTTTTTTGAAAGGTAAACAGCAAGCACTTGGTTATCCACTTTATCCACCCTTATTAATTTACTCCAATAATCCTCACTCCCCAGGCCGTATCCTACAACCCCACCACAAACACTCTTTACTGCTGTCCGCACACGCATACCAAAAACTATATATACTTCATCGTTTAGATATTTCACACTTAAAACTAAACCAAAACAATTCACTCTCAACAAGCAAACTGTAACTACCAACTGAAAACAAATTAGTAATCAGATTATGGACACCTCTTCAGCTTCCGAATGGAGCAGCAGCAGCACCGGAGAACTAATGCTGGCTTCGCGAACCCCGAAGAAGAGAGCCGGAAGGAAGAAGTTCAAGGAGACTCGACACCCGGTTTACCGAGGAGTGAGGAGTAGAAATCCCGGCAAGTGGGTGTGTGAAGTGAGAGAACCAAATAATCAATCAAGAGTGTGGCTGGGGACATATCCGATAGCAGAAATGGCGGCCCGGGCACACGATGTGGCGGTTTTGGCCATGAGGGGGCGGTCGGCTTGTTTAAATTTTGCTGACTCAGTTTGGCGGCTGCCTGTACCGGAGTCTAACAATGTAAAGGATATACAAAAGGCAGCGGCTGAGGCTGCAGAGGCGTTTAGGCAGACGGAAGGCGCCATGGAGTTGTTTAGACAGACGGAGGATGCGGTGGTGGGAACGAATGAATTGCCGGAAGTAGTGGTCTACGCCGATGAGGAGGAGATGTTTGGAATGCCTGGATATATTGCTAGCATGGCTGAGGGACTCATGGTACCGCCACCTCAGATGGTGGGGTATGCTAACTTTGTTGATGATGAAGATTTTTGTGTTGACATGTCTTTATGGAGTTTTATGTAGTTTCTTTTAGTAAGATAGCTTTCATGGGGATGGCTTAAACCTTTTTGTATATGAAGATACATATCCGAGGCCGGACATGATCCCTTGTAACGGACCCCTATTCAAAGTGCCGGACATGATCCCTTGGAACGGATATCCCAGATACGTCCGTCCCCCATAACTCCGATGACGAACCTCCATTCAAGTGCGTCTGGACGAATGACGTAATCTCAGTTGACCATTATAAATACCCCATCAAGTACAAAGCCAAGTACGATTTTTCTGAACCTTCGTCCCTACTTTCTCTCTCTATTATCTCTCTCTACAAATACTTATCCTCACGCCGGAGGGTGGTCGCAGAGGGGCCCTCTCATCTCTGCGGCGAGCCTAACGGTTTTCTGTTTTGCAGGATCATTCTCCAAGCTTTCTTACAAGACCCAAACCCTCGATTACAGGCTCCGGCCTTAAGTCGATTCTTTGGTTCTTCAATTGGCGCCATCCGATCTCATAGCTCACAGTCCTTCACTCTGGTGAATTTCTTGAGCAAAGAACTGACAAATGGCGGCCTCAGGTTCTATGAATCTGGGATCCATGGCTGTTAGTACGCAAACTACAACACCAGCAAGCACTGTTTCTGCAATCTCGGCTCCTTTAAGCTCAGAACCGGGAACAACCTTGCCATTTATTCTACTTCCTACTTCGCAAACATCAGAGTTTGATGCGGAGTTTCTCTCCAAAAATGCAAGTCTTCTACAAAGGTTGAAAGCACAACAGGCTAGAGATGAACAGATCCTCGGTTTACGAACCAGGCTCTTCCATGATGAAACTCCGGTAAGGACCATGGTTCCTACGATATTTACCTCTCCTACTTTCTCCACAGTCGTTACCTCGGAAACTTATAATGGATATGTGCAGGGTTCCTCCGGTCCATCTCCAGCAATGGCAATACAAAATGAAACACAGACGGAAGTAGTTAATGATCCGGAACTCACAAAGCCATATCATCCGGTTTCCATGACTGCCAAGTCTAAATTCAGTGCCCGCATCACACACGCCAAGCTCCATCTGAAGCTCAAGATGCCAACTATAGTAAAGAAGTATGATGGCACGACTGATCCAGATGATCATATGTTCGATTTCGACGGAGCCGCGCGAGTAGAACAGTGGCCGATGCCGGCGTGGTGTTTCATGTTCGCACAAACATTAACCGGGGCTGCCCGGGTGTGGTTTGACGCATTGAATGAAGGAGAGATAAATGACTTTGAGGAGTTCCGAAGATTGTTCCTCCAGAATTTTAGCCAACAACGGCACTATTCCAAAGAAATCACCGAAGTTCACAACATCCGGAGAAGGGATGGGGAATCTTTGGATAGTTTCATCGACCGGTTCAACCGGGAAAGTATGCAAATCCGCGGGGCAGTTGATCAGTTAAGGATCTCCGGATTCTGTCATGGTGTCCGGAACAACCAGTTGGTCGAAAAACTACACGAGAACCTTCCGAAGACGATGGAAGTACTCATGGAGCGAGCCAGAGCTTTCGCTCGAGGAAAAAACGCATGTAACCCAGCTCCGGAGTCAGATCATAAGATGTCCTCCTGGAAGAAAAATGGTGGGTCGGTGTTCGATAAAACTCCATCCGGAAGTAGGGGACGACCGCACCCCTACAACAGAAATGACAGACCTCCACGAGGAAGAAGCTCCGGATCAAGGTTCTACAATCTATCGGACCTTTCCAAAACTCCCAGTGAAATTCTAAGCGCAGAAGGGGCAAGTTTTCCTGTCCCACCAAAGCTCCGAAATCCAGGCGATAAGAACTGCAAAAAATATTGTGATTACCATCATGCTCGAGGTCACAATACAGACGATTGCTGGTCCCTAAAGCAAGAAATTGAAAAAGCAGTGCGGCCTGGTAAGCTGTCGCATCTAGTAAAAGAAGTAAAGGAAGGAAAGTCTTCAGGGAATTCGGCAGATAATCCGAACAATCAACCAGCAATTTGTATGATCAGGAAAGTAGGTAGCCAGGGTATCAAGCGGTCTAGTCATCATATGGCCGCTTGGATGCAGCAACCGATCGCTTTCCCTCCAATTACCCCCGGAGAAGTAAAAGACGGACCTATCATAGTGTCTGCGATCATAGCAGGTCACAAGGTCCGGAGGGTCTATGTTGACAGCGGAAGTGCCACCGAGATCATGTATCAGCAGTGTTTCCAGCAGCTAGCTCCGCAAACCAAAGCAAAGTTGATACGAGTCTCTATGCCATTAGTAAGTTTCTCTGGAGAGGTGGTACAGCCTATCGGGCAAATCACTCTGCCAACAACGTTGGGAGAAGGAAGTATGGTCCGGACCGTTAATTTGACGTACCTGGTAGTGGAGGCAAGATCCGTCCACAACGTCATACTAGGGAGACCAGGCATGTGCGCTTTCGGTATCATCAGTTCTACCATCCATGGCTCATTAAAATTCCCCACCGAAGCAGGGGTAGCAACTTTGCACTCTGAGTCTACAATCTGCGTAGCTGAAATACGACAAAGTAACGGTAATATCCAACCTCCGAACCTCCTTACAGAAGAATGGGCTATACTCCGCATTTTCCGGAGCAAAAAATTGCAGTCGGGGCCCAGCTCCCTGAACGTACCAAAAAGAAGCTGTGGAAGCTTTTGTCCAATTCACTTGATGTATTTGCGTGGCAAACCTCTGATATGGTCGGAGTTCCCCGATGTTTAGCCGAACATAGACTGAAAGTGTCGCATTCAGTAAATCCAGTAGCTCAAAGAAAAAGAAACATGGCTCCAGCCCGTAACAAAGCCATCTCCGAAGATGTGCGAAAGTTGCTCAGCGCCGGAATTATCAGAGAAGTGCGGTATCAAACATGGGTCTCCAATCCGGTGATGGTAACTAAGAAAGACAAAACTTGGAGGATGTGCGTCGATTTTTCTGATCTAAACAATGCATGTCCGAAGGATTGCTATCCTCTGCCGGAAATAGATCTAAAGATCGATTCCCTTTCCAGCTTTCGTCTTAAATGCTTCTTGGACGCATACAAAGGCTATCACCAGATACAGATGGCTCTAGAAGACGAAGATAAGACGGCGTTCGTAACGAATGAGGGACTCTTCTGTTATACCAAAATGTCGTTTGGGCTGAAGAACGCCGGAGCTACATACCAAAGATTGATGGATAAGGCATTCAAGGATCAGATCGGACGAAACTTAGAAATTTACGTGGATGATCTGGTCATCAAAAGTCAAGCCGAAGACAACATGATAGATGACATACTTGAAACCTTCACTAGGCTTCGGAGTATCAATCTTAAGCTTAATCCCAAAAAATGTTCTTTCGGTTTAGAAGAAGGAAAGTTCCTGGGCGTATGGATAACACAATCCGGAATACAGGCACACCCGGAAAAAATCAAAGCGGTAATCTCCATGCAGCCTCCAAAAACGGTCAAAGAAATCCAATCATTGAACGGTAAGTTGGTAGCTCTCCATCGTTTCGTCTCGAAAGCAGCCGATCGCACCATTCCTTTCATGAATGTCCTAAAAAAGCGAACTGGAAAGGGTCAAATAGAATGGACACCGGAGGCTGATTCGGCATTCCAAGAATTGAAAGTTTGTCTTGGGTCTTTACCCACTCTGACCGCACCAATCACTGGAGAAACCGTCACGGTTTATCTTTCCGCCTCACATTTTGCCATAAGTGCTGTACTAATGGTGCACCGGGATCAAGCACAAATACCGGTTTACTACGTAAGCCGCATTCTGAAAGATTATGAAACCTGGTACCCCATAATAGAGAAATTAGCACTTGCGTTGGTTCATGCATCCAGGCGTCTCCGAAGGTATTTTCAGGCTTTCAATATAGAAGTACAAACCGATCTTCAGATCCAGCAAATACTCAGAAAGCCGGAGGTTTCCGGACGCCTCACCAAGTGGGCAATTGAACTCAGCGCTTTTGATATCACATACCGAACCAGAGGTCCGGTGAAAGGTCAGGCTGTGGCCGATTTCCTCACGGAGGTACCGACCGGAGAAAACATCAAAGAAAAGTCCGCCCTCCCAAGGGTGTGGAACTTATATACAGACGGAGCCTCCAGCAAAGAAAGGTCAGGAGCAGGTTTAATTTTGATAGATCCGGAAGGGATAGAATATACTTACGCTCTGCGTCTTGAGTTTAAAACTTCGAACAACGAAGCAGAGTATGAGGCTCTTCTCGCAGGACTCCAAACTGCAGCTAAGGCTGGGGCAACCTCCGTACTAGCTCATGTTGACTCACTACTAGTCGCCAACCAGGTTAGCGGAGAATACGAAGCACGAGAGGAAAACATGATCCGGTATTTAAGCCGAGTTAACAGTTTGATCTCTTCGTTTGACTCTTGCAAAATTGTTCACATACCGCGGAGCAAGAACAAAAAGGCGGATGCTTTAAGTAAACTTGCTTCCGTAGCATTTTGTCACTTGTCCAAAGAGGTGCTAGTTGAAACCCTGCAAGCTCCGGCCATCCATCAGACAGAGTCCGTAATGTCAGTCTCTGTGCAGGAAAGATCTTGGATGACTCCGATCTTAGAATATTTGAAAGATGGCATACTACCGGAAGAAAAAGCTCAGGCCCGGAAGTTAAAGGTGAAAGCGTTACAGTATCAGGTCCATGATGGGCAACTTTACCGAAAGACCTTCCTGGGTCCGCTCCTAAAATGCTTAACTCCGGAGGAAGCCAGTTACGTCATTAGAGAAATCCACTGGGGAATATGTGGCATCCACTCCGGACCAAGGATGGTCGTTGCCAAGGCTATGAATGCCGGATATTTTTGGCCGGGCATGCATCAAAGCGCCGTTAACGAGTTACAAGCATGTGAAGATTGTCAGCGGCATGCTCCTATTAGCCACCGAGCTAAAAATAACCTCGTCCCTGTAACTTCGGCATGGCCGTTTCAGAAATGGGGGATTGATATCGTCGGTCCTTTCCTTGTTTCCATCGGAGGAGTAAGGTTCCTACTAGTGGCCATCGATTACTTTACAAAGTGGATTGAAGCCAAACCCCTCCGGACAATTACCGGGGACAAAGTGCTGAGGTTTGTTTGGGAAAACATAGTCTGCAGGTACGGAATGCCGCTTTGTATAGTCAGTGATAATGGGAAGCAGTTTGCAGATAAACCATTCAAAACATGGTGCGAAAGAATGCACATTGAGCAAAACTTTGCTTCGGTAGCCCACCCCCGGCTAACGGGCAGGTTGAAAGAGCCAACCACAGCATTGTGGAGGGCATTAAAAAGCGCCTGGGGAAAGAAGGCGTTTCATGGGCGGATGAATTACCGCACGTCCTGTGGGCTCACCGGACGATGCCGAAGACAAGCACTAGGGAAACTCCTTTCAGCTTGACGTATGGTACCGAAGCAGTTATTCCTGCCGAAGCAGGGATACCCACCCCTCGCATGCAACAAAGCCAAGAGGAAAATGAACAAGAACTTCGCCTGAACCTTGACCTAGCCGAAGAAAGAAGAGAACTTGCGGCAATCCGAGAAACAAAATATAAAAAAGAGTTGGAAAAACATTACAACTCAAAAGTCAAAGAGGTCCGGTTCAAGGTCGGAGACTACGTCATGCGAAGCAACGAGGCAAGTCTGGCTGAGGGTACCGGAAAAATGGCTCCGAAATGGGAAGGCCATTATCTAATTAACACCGCAGGAAAGGACGGTGCCTACACTCTCAGCAAGATGGACGAAACTCTCGTCCCTCGCACCTGGAATGGAATGCACCTCAAGAAGTGTTTTCTTTAAAAAACTTGATGTTTCAAAATAAGATTGTAATACGGAGGCTACGGCCTCTGTCACCTTTTTTCTTTTCTTGTAAAGCGGATGGTTTTTCCCGCACCAAGCAGTTTTATTAATTCCAAGAACTACGGAGGGTTTTTCCCGTAGATTACTTTATATGTTTTTACCATGTGTTCACCGGAGAAAAATAACTCCGGATCAGATAAATAGAATAATGAAAATTTTCTATCACTAACAAAGTTGCAACATACAAAACATCTTCGGCCGAATTAGGGATGCTAACTCTAAAAGGGAAGAATGAACCGGCTTCATTCGTATTCTCCCCTTCACTTAAAAATTATCCTAAAAAAGTAAAATTAATTGGATCCGTACACAAGAAAGAACGTTCTAAAAACCGAAAAAATGTAAACACAAAAAGCATGGACGCATGCATAATAAAGTGATTACATCAAAATTAACCGGACTAGTATAGCCGGATGATACAAAAAGCATTTACATATCACAAGGGTAATTGTCATGAACACAAATGCGGTAAAAACATCATTACATCCCAAATCAAAAATAAGGTGCATACCCCAAAGTGCCGGGTATGTCCATCTCCTGAAAAAGTGTTAAACAAACTAAGAAACTTCCAAGGTACATACCCCAAGAAGCCGGGCATGTCCACCTCATTCCTTCGTAGGACCACCACTTGCAAAAAAGAGAGCCTTTTTTTATTTCAGAAAGGGGCTCATTGACAAGCTTCGGAAGGTCCTCTACCACCGGAAAGGTAAGGGAGTCGAAGCAAGCAACGGCTGCATTAAGTTCTTCTGCCGCATTACGATTTAGCATCAGAACATCGGCATAAGGGCTCTTTTTCTTTAAGGCATGAAGGTAGCCATTATGCAAACCAGAGTTAACACCCACAGCACTCATCGCATTGTTAACCGCGGCAACAACAGCAGTCATCTCGGGCCCTTTATGAATGTTTTTCGCAAGGAGCTTGGCCCCTTCCGAAAGCATCCAAGCCTTAGTAGCCTGAAGATCCTCTACTTGAGCTTTCAAAGCTCCATTCTCCATCTTGATCTCCTCCTCATGACCTTTCATCTCTTCAATCTGCGTCTTCAACTCGGCTTCTCCTGATTTTAGCGTATCCCGCTCTGACCAAAGTGTTAGAGAGATGGTAAATCAAAAAAGAAATTAATCAGGTAAAAGACGTACCAGCCATCATGCCCGCATAAGCCAGACGAGCATTGTTAAAAGACTCCTCCATCTTAGCCAAAACTGTCTTGTGCTCTTCATCCTTCTTTTTCATCGACTCGGAGAAATTTTTTAACTCCGTAGCAATCCTATCACGGTCCTCCGCGGCGGAGGCCGCAGCGGCCTGGGATGACAGATTCTGAGAAATTAAGGCCTTGACTTTTTCTTGATGGGCTTTAAGATCCTGAGTGAGTTGCGTAACTCTTTTCTCCATATCCGGAGTCCCTTGAATCTTACGTTTCAAAGAACGTGTCTCCTTCTCCAAGTTCTCCCTTACCGACTCCGCTTCTACCCACCGCCGATAGAGCTCCGTCACAAAAATATTTGACTGGGCTTGATTAGTTAGAACCGCGGCACCCAGGTCCGGGTTTTTCATTATTCGGCTTCGAGCATGGTCTAGTGGAGTGTTGATATTGAAAAAAAGGGTGCGAGCAACCAACTCGTCCATCACAGAATCCTTGTTCCGGATATCCCAATCCGGAACAAACTTCTCTTCACCCGTCGCCGGATCGATCTCCATATCGTCCGAGAATACATCTGCATATCGAAAAAAGGACATCAGCTCAGGTCCGAACCAAGATGAAGAAAGGGAAGACACTTGGTCTTCCTCATCATCAATAAAGCGGTACGGACCTAAAGGCGAGTCCAACATCGTACCTGAAAAAGTCACCACTTTAGGTTCACCATGAGCTTTTTCCTTCTCCTTGCTCGTAATCTCCGGAATCTCCGTCTCCATGTTCTCTACTTTGTTACTGGGAAGAAAACCACCGGAAAAGGTAGGGGTCGGTTTATTACGAGCCAATGCGGCTTCTTCCCTAGAAAACTTACCACCAGTAAGGTGCTCGTCAAATTCATCCATCACATCACCTTCAGAATGTGAGGATCCTTTCTTATGCTTCTTCGACCTGGGCATAGGAAGAGAGTCGGAGGAACGGACCTGCACGGTTTCCTTCTTTCGCTTGCGAACAAGAGGATTCGGCTCAAGATCAGGTACAACACCTTTACTCTTCAAAGAGACAGAAGACGGTCGATATTGAAGGGCTTCGTCTAACTTACGTATCTCCGGATCATCATCCACATCATCTAAAATAGATCTCTTATCAGCTTGAGATCCAGAGGAACCGGCCGCTTCCTTCATAGGAGCGGGAACAGAAGAAGCTCCTTCAACATTAGACGGTTCAGCCGCGTCTTGAGCAACTAAAGGACGAATCTCCTGGGCCGAAGAGGCCACCTGCTTCATAAGGGGAATATCATCTTCACCCTGCTCCCCCAAATCGAAGTCAAAAACATCAAAGCTCGGAACCTTCAGAGCATCCCTCAGAGACATTATAGCTCCTACATTTTCCAAAAAAGAACAAGCCAGTAAAATAAGGGAAAAAGTGCCGAAGGGGGGGGGGGGTAAAGGGCCGGAATTACGATCACGCTTTCTGTGAATAACCGGCCAATCCCTGTCCCCTTGGCTCCACCGAAAACAGACTAGACCTAGTAAAAGAAAATGTTCATGAAGGGGACGAATTGGGGACTTGTGCTCAATCAAGGCACGGGCTAGTTCTTGGTCGAAGACGAAGTCTTCGCCCAGATCAAAAGACATTGTCTGGTCCTTCAACCGCCACCTCATATCCTCCGGAAGGCAACGATCATCCAGCCAGAAAAAGTTATCCTTCCAATTCTTTAGGCTGGACCGTTCATCGGAGGAAGGATGAGGTATGCCCTTCCGGTGGGCAAACGTGTACCAGTCTCCGGCCGAGATAAACTCATAGAAGTACCGGAAGACATTTAGGTCCGGTCTACGGTTTTGGGCCCTGCAGGATATTTCAAAGTGACTCACTCGACTCAGGCCGAACGGGTTCACTTGGCTAATATGAACCCGAAAAAACTGAAGTACTCTTATCAAAAATTTAGAAAATGGAACCCGGTAGTTCGCAAAGTTACAAACACGGGTATAAAAAGGAAACTTCCCTTGACGGAAGGGACGAATGGTTTCATCCTTTGAAGGAAGAACCGGATTTAAATCTAGGGGAATATTATATTCACAGACGAACTTATTCAACTGACGTTGAGTAAGCACACTCACGCTCGCCGACATGTTATCTTTACCAGGTGCCATAATGTAAAAAAGGACGCACGTTACCTTGAAGAAGAAGAGGTTAAAGATGAGGGGATAACAGAGCAGAAGAAGTAAGAGAGGAAAAAGGGGGTAAAAATAAAATGGTAAAGACCTTTTTTATAGGCGTTTTAGGTCGGTTAAGGGCCATCAAGTCAAGAACGTCGCTTCAACTGACGCTCACGGTTCCCAACGCTGGGTTCTGTAACGGTCACAAGTGGGTGACTGACAGTCAAATAAATTAAGTCACCCACGCCACATCCGCACCACTCAGGCCACACCACGTCATTGACTCAGTCCACTCCAGCGATGACACGTCATTTAGACAAAACGATTTGAATAAAGCATTTTGCTAAGTCCCGTACGAAACTTAACAAACTGGGGGACTTGAAGATACATATCCGAGGCCGGACATGATCCCTTGGAACGGAAATCCCAGATACGTCCGTCCCCCATAACTCCGATGACGAACCTCCATTCAAGTGCGTTTGGACGAATGACGTAATCTCAGTTGACCATTATAAATACCCCATCAAGTTCAAAGCCAAGTACGATTTTTCTGAACCTTCGTCCCTACTTTCTCTCTCTATTTTCTCTCTCTACAAATACTTATCCTCACGCCGGAGGGTGGTCGCAGAGGGGCCCTCCCATCTCTGCGGCGAGCCTAACGGTTTTCTGTTTTGCAGGATCATTCTCCAAGCTTTCTTACAAGACCCAAAACCTCGATTACAGGCTCCGGCCTTAAGTCGATTCTTTGGTTCTTCAGTATACAAGCCAATCATGTACATATATCATGTATTAAAGTCAATTCAAATATAAACAATATATTCTATTTAACATCAAAATTTTGAACGATTGGTGATCAATGGCTTTAATGGATTATGTCACATCAGAGTTGATTATTTCATATTCAGCATGAATATGAGGTTGGGATCCACTTGTTTGCCTAAGGTTGCTTTAATGGATCATCTATGTTAACCAGACTTAATTTCGTGGTTCTTCGAGCGACAAATTTACCTCAGAACTAGAGATAGTGGGTATAGGTTACCGATCGTTGGTTCCCATCGTAAACGTATGGGGTCGCATTTTGCCATTGGGTTATCCCAGTTAATGTCTAGACTTTTGTTCATTAGCTGTTTAAAAAAAGATCATCTTTGCTAAATGGTTATGATGATTTACCAATTTAGTTTATTAATAAAGTGGCGCCTTTGTTTGTTAGTCAGTTAACAAATTCCTACAACGATGGCTTAAAAATTCTGCTCTTTGTATCTGGTGCAGAGATCATTGCAAGGTAAATGATAATCTATAACAACCTTAAAGAAAACCGACACCCTCGAATATTTTTCGACACTCTACTATATTTTAAAATATCTCAATATGTCCCTAAAAACACCCCATACGTGAAAACGGGCCCAGATTATCATAAATATTATTGAAAATAATTAAAAAACTGATTTTTTTAGTTGAGGCGGGCAGCGTAAACCCCACCCCAACTTTTACGCGGGCCGCGTGAACTTAAAACCTGGCACGACCCTGGGCCGCCACGTGGCCCAACACACGGCGAGTCTAGTTGATGATCCGGATGGGCTACGCTGTTAACCAGTGTTGACGCGGGCCGCGTAGGTCCCGGTCTCGTGTTACGCGGGTCGCGAGAGACCCAAACACAGCACCTATATATAGAGGCCATCGGATTTCAGTCGAGAATCGTTCAAACTTTCTTTCTTTTTCTCAAAACTGAATTATAGGAATAATACTCGGGTATTATACCCTCCTAAATAGCGAAGTTCTGCTCCGTTGTAAGTATTATAACCCCTGGATACGTATTAGATACGTTGCCCGATTGATCTAGGGTTCCGTAACGGCTGTCGTGGTTCTGCCCGACGTAGTCGTTGGAATGCCGTCTCGGGGAGGGTATTAGTAATAATAAAATGGGTTATTATACTAACGCGTGTGCATTTGTGTAAATTATAGATTGTCACCAGGAAACCCTAAAGGATAATCTAAGACAGCAATGTGAGTTTATCCGCTTTTTGTTAACTGTTTTACAAAACCTCATTTAATTAATTATATATTAAACAGTGATTGAGTATTTGTAAGAATACAATTATCATGAGTATGTTGGGGTTTTGTATACAAAATTTGTTACCACCTGGTCAAGGAATAACATTTGCATAAGTCGGGTCTGACAGTACCATGGATGTTAATTGTTATAACTTGGAAACAAATGTAATTGCGAGATCGCCCTCAATACTGTACAATGGTTTTTATTTAAAATTGATTAAACTGGGATTCACTCACCAGTATTTCCCACTGATAAATATTTTTAAAACGCGTTTCAGGTAACAAACTGTGAAAGCCAAATAGAAGTCAGCTGGACAACACTGAAGGCTTGGAAAAGTGGCAATAAATTTACCTAAAATAAAATAGATGTTTTTATTAATAAAATAGGATTTATTCCTATGAAAACGTGTGTACCACGAACTTGGGTTTTAACCCATTTGTTTAATGTTATGAAAATGTGGTATTTTACTCTGATCAATGTCTCCTAACTACGGTCCTGATGAAAATTTCCGCTGCCAAATTAGACAATACGCGATACCACCGAAACTGGCTCGCGGCCGCCCGTTCCCTGGGATTTGGGATCGGGGGTTGCGACATAATCTCAAGAAAAAAAACATGGATTTTTCGAGTGTTTTTTAGGGTGCCGGTAAATAAACAAAACTGTATGGCGTAATCTGTGTGTGCTGGTGCAAATGAAATCATTATTTTATTTGCAAATGAAAACCGTCTTATGCCACATTGGCATAACGTGACCACAATACCGACCCAAGCTTGCTAAAGGGGGCGCTATCAATGGGTTCGTGAGGCTGTTGGCGAGCGCCAACACATGATGAGAAATTTAATGTTGTTTTGACCGTTGTTGAACCGTAACTTTTAAAAAAATATTTTTGTTTAATATAAAAAAATAAATAAGATAGTTTTATCGTTTGTTATCATGGGGATGGCTTAAACATTTTTGTATAGCAGACAATCAATTATATATATCATGTATAAAAGTCAATTCGAATATAAACATATATTCTATATGAAATTCGAATTATGAACGATTGGTGTTTAATGCCTTTAATGGTTTACTTTAATGGAATATGTTAAATCATAGCTGATTTTTCATATTCACGATGAATATGGAGTTGGATGGGATCCACTTGTTTGCCTAAGTTTGCACCATTTACTCATCTATGTTAACCGAACTTTACTATTGTGGTTCTTAAAGTGACAGGTTTACTTCAGAAAAAGAGATGCACTACTACAAAAATGTAGCACTAGACGGTGTCAATGATTTGTTTTAGACGGTGTTAAAGTAATAACACCGTCTTAAAACCAATACCAATACTCTTTTAAATAAAATATTCACGTTCAACATAAGGAACTAGTTATTAAAGTTATTAATGCAATCCAAATTAAAAAGTGCCGAAAGATTAAAAATCAAAAGTAATACATCAAAGACTTGTCCTCACCAAGTGATTTAAGAGATTAGCCAAACATGGCCTTTGATTGACAAAAACTCTTACCATCAATCTTGGATCCCGAGACTACTACACACTCTAAAGATGGATGATGGTGTTGGGTGTTGGTGTTGTAGTGGTGGTGGGTGTTGGTGTTGTAGTGGTGGTGGAGTGGTGGCAAAGTGGGAGAGAAGTGGTTTGCCAAGAGATCCCTTTGTAGTGAATCAAACACCCCTATTTATAGCTAGAATAGAGCTCTGGCCAAGGCCCCGTGTCCAGCCAACATGGCCCGTGGCCATCATCTTCTCTTCCTTCATTAATTGCAATTCTCAGCAGAGGGCCCCACACGATCACGTGTCTTCTGGGCACGGCCCCGTGCTCAACTCTTTGCTGTACTATCAAGATTATACGAATCTTAGAGTTGACCACGCCCCGTGTAGAGTTGGGGACATCCCCGTGGTGGGCGTAGAAGTTTCTGCAGGTTTGTCTTGTTGTGCAGGGTCCTGACTACGCCCCGTGCTCACCTGGGCACGGCCCCGTGGTTAGGGTGTTTCTTGTTTTTGCTCTTGGAGATGCTGCCGAGGGGTCGGGCATGTCACTTTATTCCTTCTTCTTGTATTTATGTCGGTTTTGGCTGCTTATTTGTTCATTTTGTTCTTTTAAGCTCGTTTAGTCATGTAAATTCAAAAGGAAGAAATAAACATACTTTTTCCAACATTAGTACTAAAAAAAGTTAGTTTTTTGCCTCATTTGATGTAATTTACATGTTGCTTTTTGCACACATCACTAGCCATTTCTAGGACCTCTAGGAAGGCTCCGACAACTTAGACTCACCGGAACGTCACCAACTGAATGAGTGTGAAAACGAGCCAAATGAAGAGGGTTTGATGGAGAACAGTTGGTAAGGAGTAAATATAAAATATAAAAAGAGCTATTTTTTGTTTTATTTGTTCTCATTTTCTTTAAATAATAGATATATTGTTTGATCCATTAATACTATTAAGTCAAAGGTCAATTCTAAACTATTTCAAGTCCAAAATAACAATTTATGTTTTTGTTTCTGTTACAGATTAGTGTGGTCACACGACTTTTGTTATGTAAGGTATTCACGTTGAAATGACGATGGGTGTTATGGTGAGTGAATGGATATACAAAATATTCGTTGCTTAACTTTTCCGGTTTATTTATTTTTAAACATTGAGGTTGATTTAGTATCTGCAGTTGTACTCTTTTTCTTTAGAGAGCATGATAACTTTTCACTGCAACCAGGATATGTGCACAGAGTAAACTCTTTCTGGTAGGCCAGAGAAGACTCACAAGCGTTGTAGTCGTTTGGCAAAAGAAACATGGAAATCGTTTTGAGATTGCTTGTTACAAGAACACGGTTTTCTCATGGTGTCTTGGTGTGTAAGCGTCTTTTAAATCCACCGAATATTGATTGAATTCTATTCCTAGGAATAAATCATTGGGTCTGTTTAAACTTGGTTCTGAATGCAAAAATACCGTTTGATAAGTGACCAGAATAACTGAGTATTATCGTTTGATAAGTGATCAAATATTGAAAGTAATATATGCAGATTGATTAGGAGTGTGCTGGTGTGCTTGCTGGGACAAGAATAGGAGGTCTAACTGTGCTTTCTGGTGTGCTTACTCGATTTCAACTGCACGTGCTACTTCAAATTATTGTTGTTCTGCTGCTACAAATCATATCCAAAGAGGGGAAGCTGATATGATGATTGCTAGTGGCATTGAAAGTGCTATTATTCATATTGGCTTGGGTGGTTTTGTGGCCTGCAAGGCCCTTCCTAAGAGACCCTCCACTTGGTTCAGGTTGTTCCTCACATCACAGATGCTATTCCAGTAGATGGAATAGATGTACTTTTGAGTTTTAATTATTTGTACATTATCACAACACTTAGTTTTAAATAATACTTACATTAAAACGATAAAAATGACCACATCTACAGTATGTTCAAAGAAGTTTATAAAACAACATATTTCAAAAGTTAATGAAAAAAAGTGTTAGTAAGTGTGACACATGCTATCTTATAGTTGGTTGGAAAAATAGAAGTGAAAAAAAAAACATATAATAGATTAAATATAAAGTTTAAGTGACATATATGCTTGGACCGAAATTATTATAAAAAGTTCATGTGTTGATGATGCTTATAATCCATGCATTAGCACTTGCTAAAAAGCATAGTGTTTTGTCGAGAAAGACTTAAAAAATTAATAACTACCATGTATCCACAACGGTGCTACACGTGTCCAACAAATAAAGCCAAACAGCAAGCACTTTTTTTTTGAAAGGTAAACAGCAAGCACTTGGTTATCCACTTTATCCACCCTTATTAACTTACTCCAATAATCCTCACTCCCCAGGCCGTATCCTACAACCCCACCACAAACACTCTTTACTGCTGTCCGCACACGCATACCAAAAACTATATATACTTCATCGTTTAGATATTTCACACTTAAAACTAAACCAAAACAATTCACTCTCAACAAGCAAACAGTAACTACCAACTGAAAACAAATTAGTAATCAGATTATGGACACCTCTTCAGCTTCCGAATGGAGCAGCAGCAGCACCGGAGAACTAATGCTGGCTTCGCGAACCCCGAAGAAGAGAGCCGGAAGGAAGAAGTTCAAGGAGACTCGACACCCGGTTTACCGAGGAGTGAGGAGTAGAAATCCCGGCAAGTGGGTGTGTGAAGTGAGAGAACCAAATAATCAATCAAGAGTGTGGCTGGGGACATATCCGACAGCAGAAATGGCGGCCCGGGCACACGATGTGGCGGTTTTGGCCATGAGGGGGCGGTCGGCTTGTTTAAATTTTGCTGACTCAGTTTGGCGGCTGCCTGTACCGGAGTCTAACAATGTAAAGGATATACAAAAGGCAGCGGCTGAGGCTGCAGAGGCGTTTAGGCAGACGGAAGGCGCCATGGAGTTGTTTAGACAGACGGAGGATGCGGTGGTGGGAACGAATGAATTGCCGGAAGTAGTGGTCTACGCCGATGAGGAGGAGATGTTTGGAATGCCTGGATATATTGCTAGCATGGCTGAGGGACTCATGGTACCGCCACCTCAGATGGTGGGGTATGCTAACTTTGTTGATGATGAAGATTTTTGTGTTGACATGTCTTTATGGAGTTTTATGTAGTTTCTTTTATTAAGATAGCTTTCATGGGGATGGCTTAAACCTTTTTGTATACAAGCCAATCATGTACATATATCATGTATTAAAGTCAATTCAAATATAAACCATATATTCTATTTAACATCAAAATTTTGAACGATTGGTGATCAATGGCTTTAATGGATTATGTCACATCAGAGTTGATTATTTCATATTCACCATGAATATGAGGTTGGGATCCACTTGTTTGCCTAAGGCTATGGGGTGTGGGGCTCCATGGGGCTCCATCCCTGCCACATAAGCCATGTATAGCGCCCATCACCACACCCTATAAAGCCCTTCAGGTGGGGCCCACTAGTTCGACAACCAATCAAATGTTTTTTTTTTAATTTTGTTTAATAGGTGCTCCATCCACACCCTCTAAATTAAAGGTGGGGTCCATCGCTGACGTGGATCCTATGTGGACTTGATAAAGCCCCATGGGGCTCCATTCACACCCCATAGCCTAAGGTTGCTTTAATGGATCATCTATGTTAACCAGACTTAATTTCGTGGTTCTTCGAGCGACAAATTTACCTCAGAACTAGAGATAGTGGGTATAGGTTACCGATCGTTGGTTCCCATCGTAAACGTATGGGGTCGCATTTTGCCATTGAGTTATCCCAGTTAATGTCTAGACTTTTGTTCATTAGCTGTTTAAAAAAAGATCATCTTTGCTAAATGGTTATGATGATTTACCAATTTAGTTTATTAATAAAGTGGCGCCTTTGTTTGTTAGTCAGTTAACAAATTCCTACAACGATGGCTTAAAAATTCTGCTCTTTGTATCTGGTGCAGAGATCATTGCAAGGTAAATGATAATCTATAACAACCTTGAAGAAAACCGACACCCTCGAATATTTTCCGACACCCTACTATATTTTAAAATATCCCAATATGTCCCTAAAAACACCCCATACGTGAAAACGGGCCCCGAATATCATAAACATTATTGAAAATAATTAAAAAACTGATTTTTTTTGTTGAGGCGGGCCGCGTAAACCCCACCCCAACTTTTACGCGGGCCGCGTGAACTTAAAACCTGGCACGACCCTGGGCCGCCACGTGGCCCAACACACGGCGAGTCT
Organism: Helianthus tuberosus; assembly: GCA_030545235.1. Taxonomy (NCBI): domain Eukaryota; kingdom Viridiplantae; phylum Streptophyta; class Magnoliopsida; order Asterales; family Asteraceae; genus Helianthus; species Helianthus tuberosus. Next base: position 96,187,029 of record CM060361.1, on the reverse strand, counting down.
AGTTGATGATCCGGATGGGCTACGCTGTTGACCAGCGTTGACACGGGCCGCGTAGGTCCCGGTCTCGTGTTACGCGGGCCGCGAGAGAACAAACTCAACACCTATATATAGAGGCCATCGGATTTCAGTCGAGAATCGTTCAAACTTTCTTTCTTTCTCTCAAAACTGAATTATAGGAATAATACTCGGGTATTATACCCTCCTAAATAGCGAAGTTCTGCTCCGTTGTAAGTATTATAACCCCTGGATACGTATTAGATACGCTGCCCGATTGATCTAGGGTTCCGTAACGGCTGTCGTGGTTCTGCCCGACGTAGTCGTTGGAATGTCGTCTCGGGGAGGTTATTACTAATGTTAAAATGGGTTATTATACTAACGCGTGTGCATTTGTGTAAATTATAGATTGTCACCAGGAAACACTAAAGGATAATCCAAGACAGCAATGTGAGTTTATCCGCTTTTTGTTAACTGTTTTACAAAACCTCATTTAATTAATTATATATTAAACAGTGATTGAGTATTTGTAAGAATACAATTATCATGAGTATGTTGGGGTTTTGTATACAAAATTTGTTACCACCTGGTCAAGGAATAACATTTCCATAAGTCGGGTCTGACAGTACCATGGATGTTAATTGTTATAACTTGGAAACAAATGTAATTGCGAGATCGCCCTCAATACTGTACAATGGTTTTTATTTAAAATTGATTAAACTGGGATTCACTCACCAGTATTTCTCACTGACAAATATTTTTAAAACGCGTTTCAGGTAACAAACTGTGAAAGCCAAATAGAAGTCTGCTGGACAACACTGAAGGCTTGGAAAAGTGGCAATAAAGTTACCTAAAATAAAATAGATGTTTTTATTAATAAAATAGGATTTATTCCTACGAAAACGTGTGTACTACGAACTTGGGTTTTAACCCATTTGTTTAATGTTATGAAAATGTGGTATTTTACTCTGATCAATGTTTCCTAACTACGGTCCTGATGAAAATTTCCGCTGCCAAATTAGACAATACGCGATACCACCGAAACTGGCTCGCGGCCGTCCGTTCCCTGGGATTTGGGATCGGGGGTTGCAACATAATCTCAAGAAAAAAAAGATGGATTTTTCGAGTGTTTTTTGGGGTGCCGCTAAATAAACAAAACTGTATGGCGTAATCTGTGTGTGCTGGTGCAAATGAAATCATTACTTTATTTGCAAATGAAAACCGTCTTATGCCACATTGGCATAACGTGACCACAATACCGACCCAAGCTTGCTAAAGGGGGCGCTATCAATGGGTTCGTGAGGGTGTTGGCGAGCGCCAACACATGATGAGAAATTTAATGTTGTTTTGACCGTTGTTGAACCGTAACTTTTAAAAAAATATTTTTGTTTAATATAAAAATATAAATAAGATAGTTTTATCGTTTGTTATCATGGGGATGGCCTAAACATTTTTGTATAGAAGACAATCAATTATATATATCATGTATAAAAGTCAATTCGAATATAAACATATATTCTATATGAAATTCGAATTATGAACGATTGGTGTTTAATGCATTTAATGGTTTACTTTAATGGAATATGTTAAATCATAGCTGATTTTTCATATTCACGATGAATATGGAGTTGGATGGGATCCACTTGTTTGCCTAAGTTTGCACCATTTACTCATCTATGTTAACCGAACTTTACTATTGTGGTTCTTAAAGTGACAGGTTTACTTCAGAAAAAGAGATGCACTACTACAAAAATGTAGCACTAGACGGTGTCAATGATTTGTTTTAGACGGTGTTAAAGTAATAACACCGTCTTAAAACCAATACCAATACTCTTTTAAATAAAATATTCACCTTCAACATAAAGAACTAGTTATTAAAGTCATTAATACAATCCAAACATGGCCTTTGATTGACAAAAACTCTTACCATCAATCTTGGATCCTGAGACTACTACACACTCTAAAGATGGATGATGGATGATGGTGGTGGGTGTTGGTGTTGTAGTGGTGGTGGAGTAGTGGCAAAGTGGGAGAGAAGTGGTTTGCCAAGAGATCCCTTTGAAGTGAAACAAACACCCCTATTTATAGCTAGAATAGAGCTCTGGCCAAGGCCCCGTGTCCAGCCAACACGGCCCGTGGCCATCATCTTCTCTTCCTTCATTAATTGCAATTCTCATCAGAGGGCCCCACACGATCACGTGTCTTCTGCGCACGGCCCCGTGGTCAACTATTTGCTGTACTATCAAGATTATACGAATCTTAGAGTTGACCACGCCCCGTGTAGAGTTGGGGACATCCCCGTGGTGGGCGTAGAAGTTTCTGCAGGTTTGTCTTGTTGTGCAGGGTCCTGACTACGCCACGTGCTCAGCTGGGCACGACCCCGTGGTTAGGGTGTTTCTTGTTTTTGCTCTAGGAGATGCTGCCGAGGGGTCGGGCATGTCACTTTATTCCTTCTTCTTGTATTTATGTTGGTTTTGGCTGCTTATTTGTTCCTTTTGTTCTTTTAAGCTCGTTTAGTCATGTAAATTCAAAAGGAAGAAATAAACATACTTTTTCCAACATTAGTACTAAAAAAAGTTAGTTTTGTGCCTCATTTGATGTAATTTACATGTTGCTTTTTGCACACATCACTAGCCATTTCTAGGACCTCTAGGAAGGCTCCGACAACTTAGACTCACCGGAACGTCACCAACTGAATGAGTGTGAAAACGAGCCAAATGAAGAGGGTTTGATGGAGAACAGTTGGTAAGGAGTAAATATAAAATATAAAAAGAGCTATTTTTTGTTTTATTTGTTCTCATTTTCTTTAAATAATAGATATATTGTTTGATCCATTAATACTATTAAGTCAAAGGTCAATTCTAAACTATTTCAAGTCCAAAATAACAATTTATGTTTTTGTTTCTGTTACAGATTAGTGTGGTCACACGACTTTTGTTATGTAAGGTATTCACGTTGAAATGACGATGGGTGTTATGGTGAGTGAATGGATATACAAAATATTCGTTGCTTAACTTTTCTGGTTTATTTATTTTTAAACATTGAGGTTGATTTAGTATTTGCAGTTGTACTCTTTTTCTTTAGAGAGCATGATAACTTTTCACTGCAACCAGGATATGTGCACAGAGTAAACTCTTTCTGGTAGGCCAGAGAAGACTCACAAGCGTTGTAGTCGTTTGGCAAAAGAAACATGGAAATCGTTTTGAGATTGCTTGTTACAAGAACACGGTTTTCTCATGGTGTCTTGGTGTGTAAGCGTCTTTTAAATCCACCTAATATTGATTGAATTCTATTCCTAGGATTAAATCATTGGGTCTGTTTAAACTTGGTTCTGAATGCAAAAATACCGTTTGATAAGTGACCAGAATCACTGAGTATTACCGTTTGATAAGTGATCAAATATTGAAAGTAATATATGCAGATTGATTAGGAGTGTGCTGATGTGCTTGTTGGGACAAGAATAGGAGGTCTAACTGTGCTTTCTGGTGTGCTTACTCGATTTCAACTGCACGTGCTACTTCAAATTATTGTTGTTCTGCGGCTACAAATCATATCCAAAGAGGGGAAGCTGATATGATGATTGCTAGTGGCATTGAAGGTGCTATTATTCATATTGGCTTGGGTGGTTTTATGGCCTACAAGGCCCTTCCTAAGAGACACTCCCACTTGGTTCAGGTTGTTTCTCACATGACAGATGCTATACCAGTAGATGGAATAGATGTACTTTTGAGTTTTAATTATTTGTACATTATCACAACACTTAGTTTTAAATAATACTTACATTAAAACGATAAAAATGACCACATCTACAGTATGTTCAAAGAAGTTTATAAAACAACATATTTCAAAAGTTAATGAAAAAAAAGTGTTAGTAAGCTTGACACATGCTATCTTACAGTTGGTTGGAAAAATAGAAGCAGGGGCGGACCTTAAGTGTAAAGAGCCGTAGCACGGGCTACGGCTCAACTTTTTATCGGTACTGTAAATTTTTAAATTTTTTTTCGGTTTTTATATCAAGGATACCACTGAACAACTACGATGACACCCCTAAAAAAAGTTTGTAAGCCCAAATTGCAGTTTATAAACTTAGTTCCTACTTCTTAGCCCAACCCAAATCAATAATCAGTTATAAGATTATTACAACTTATAAACCTTATATTATTAAAGCCCAAATCAATTGAAGATTGTAAATAATAACCCCAATTGCCCAAAGCCAGTTATATGTTAGCCCAAAATTATAAAATACGCCCTTTAATCTGAAGTTTTAATGCACGGCACAAGTGAAAGATTAAGGATACCAAACGTCGATCATCACCAAACGTCTGAACTCTGCTATGGTTTGTGCGGTCGATCATCACGCAATCGAATGGTCCAAGGAATTTTTGAACAATGCTATGGTTTGTGCGGTCGAAAATGAATTTTTACGTGAAGTAAAAGACTACGATTTAATGGAACGATTTCAAGCTATGAAAAAAGGAGAGGACAAATCTAGTAGGTATTTGTTTTACTTTATTTCTTTATTGTCTTTTTTTTAATATTGTATGATTGCACGGTGAAAAAAAATTAGGAAACCCCTGAGTTAATGTTAATGTTCTAGTTCCGCCACTGAATAGAAGTGAAAAAAAAAAACATATAATAGATTAAATATAAAGTTTAAGTGACATATATGCTTGGACCGAAATTATTATAAAAAGTTCATGTGTTGATGATGCTTATAATCCATGCATCAGCACTTGCTAAAAAGCATAGTGTTTTGTCGAGAAAGACTTAAAAAATTAATAACTACCATGTATCCACAACGGTGCTACACGTGTCCAACAAATAAAGCCAAACAGCAAGCACTTTTTTTTTTGAAAGGTAAACAGCAAGCACTTGGTTATCCACTTTATCCACCCTTATTCACTTACTCCAATAATCCTCACTCCCCAGGCCGTATCCTACAACCCCACCACAAACACTCTTTACTGCTGTCCGCACACGCATACCAAAAACTATATATACTTCATCGTTTAGATATTTCACACTTAAAACTAAACCAAAACAATTCACTCTCAACAAGCAAACTGTAACTACCAACTGAAAACAAATTAGTAATCAGATTATGGACACCTCTTCAGCTTCCGAATGGAGCAGCAGCAGCACCGGAGAACTAATGCTGGCTTCGCGAACCCCGAAGAAGAGAGCCGGAAGGAAGAAGTTCAAGGAGACTCGACACCCGGTTTACCGAGGAGTGAGGAGTAGAAATCCCGGCAAGTGGGTGTGTGAAGTGAGAGAACCAAATAATCAATCAAGAGTGTGGCTGGGGACATATCCGACAGCAGAAATGGCGGCCCGGGCACACGATGTGGCGGTTTTGGCCATGAGGGGGCGGTCGGCTTGTTTAAATTTTGCTGACTCAGTTTGGCGGCTGCCTGTACCAGAGTCTAACAATGTAAAGGATATACAAAAGGCAGCGGCTGAGGCTGCAGAGGCGTTTAGGCAGACGGAAGGCGCCATGGAGTTGTTTAGACAGACGGAGGATGCGGTGGTGGGAACGAATGAATTGCCGGAAGTAGTGGTCTACTCCGATGAGGAGGAGATGTTTGGAATGCCTGGATATATTGCTAGCATGGCTGAGGGACTCATGGTACCGCCACCTCAGATGGTGGGGTATGCTAACTTTGTTGATGATGAAGATTTTTGTGTTGACATGTCTTTATGGAGTTTTATGTAGTTTCTTTTATTAAGATAGCTTTCATGGGGATGGCTTAAACCTTTTTGTATACAAGCCAATCATGTACATATATCATGTATTAAAGTCAATTCAAATATAAACCATATATTCTATTTAACATCAAAATTTTGAACGATTGGTGATCAATGGCTTTAATGGATTATGTCACATCAGAGTTGATTATTTCATATTCACCATGAATATGAGGTTGGGATCCACTTGTTTGCCTAAGGCTATGGGGTGTGGGGGCTCCATGGGGCTCCATCCCTGCCACATAAGCCATGTATAGCGCCCATCACCACACCCTCCAAGGGCGCCATTGATAGGCGGCCTCAGGTGAATTTCTTTGGTTCTTCATTTGGCGCCATCCGATCTCATAGCTCACAGTCCTTCACTCTGGTGAATTTCTTGAGCAAAGAACTGACAAATGGCGGCCTCAGGTTCTATGAATCTGGGATCCATGGCTGTTAGTACGCAAACTACAACACCATCATGCACTGTTTCTGCAATCTCAGCTCCTTTAAGCTCAGAACCGGGAACAACCTTGCCATTTATTCTACTTCCTACTTCGCAAACATCAGAGTTTGATGCGGAGTTTCTCTCCAAAAATGCAAGTCTTCTACAAAGGTTGAAAGCACAACAGGCTAGAGATGAACAGATCCTCGGTTTACGAACCAGGCTCTTCCATGATGAAACTCCGGTAAGGACCATGGGTCCTACGATATTTACCTCTCCTACTTTCTCCACAGTCGTTACCTCGGAAACTTATAATGGATATGTGCAGGGTTCCTCCGGTCCATCTCCAGCAATGGCAATACGAAATGAAATACAGACGGAAGTAGTTAATGATCCGGAACTCACAAAGCCATATCATCCGGTTTCCATGACTGCCAAGTCTAAATTCAGTGCCCGCATCACACACGCCAAGCTCCATCTGAAGCTCAAGATGCCAACTATAGTAAAGAAGTATGATGGCACGACTGATCCAGATGATCATATGTTCGATTTCGACGGAGCCGCGCGAGTAGAACAGTGGCCGATGCCGGCGTGGTGTTTCATGTTCGCACAAACATTAACCGGGGCTGCCCGGGTGTGGTTTGACGCATTGAATGAAGGAGAGATAAATGACTTTGAGGAGTTCCGAAGATTGTTCCTCCAGAATTTTAGCCAACAACGGCACTATTCCAAAGAAATCACCGAAGTTCACAACATCCGGAGAAGGGATGGGGAATCTTTGGATAGTTTCATCGACCGGTTCAACCGGGAAAGTATGCAAATCCGCGGGGCAGTTGATCAGTTAAGGATCTCCGGATTCTGTCATGGTGTCCGGAACAACCAGTTGGTCGAAAAACTACACGAGAACCTTCCGAAGACGATGGAAGTACTCATGGAGCGAGCCAGAGCTTTCGCTCGAGGAAAAACGCATGTAACCCAGCTCCGGAGTCAGATCATAAGATGTCCTCCTGGAAGAAAAATGGTGGGTCGGTGTTCGATAAAACTCCATCCGGAAGTAGGGGACGACCGCACCCCTACAACAGGAATGACAGACCTCCACGAGGAAGAAGCTCCGGATCAAGGTTCTACAATCTATCGGACCTTTCCAAAACTCCCAGTGAAATTCTAAGCGCAGAAGGGGCAAGTTTTCCTGTCCCACCAAAGCTCCGAAATCCAGGCGATAAGAACTCCAAAAAATATTGTGATTACCATCATGCTCGAGGTCACAATACAGACGATTGCTTGTCCCTAAAGCAAGAAATTGAAAAAGCAGTGCGGCCTGGTAAGCTGTCGCATCTAGTAAAAGAAGTAAAGGAAGGAAAGTCTTCAGGGAATTCGGCAGATAATCCGAACAATCAACCAGCAATTTGTATGATCAGGAAAGTAGGTAGCCAGGGCATCAAGCGGTCTAGTCATCATATGGCCGCTTGGATGCAGCAACCGATCGCTTTCCCTCCAATTACCCCCGGAGAAGTAAAAGACGGACCTATCATAGTGTCTGTGATCATAGCAGGTCACAAGGTCCGGAGGGTCTATGTTGACAGCGGAAGTGCCACCGAGATCATGTATCAGCAGTGTTTCCAGCAGCTAGCTCCGCAAACCAAAGCAAAGTTGATACGAGTCTCTATGCCATTAGTAAGTTTCTCTGGAGAGGTGGTACAGCCTATCGGGCAAATCACTCTGCCAACAACGTTGGGAGAAGGAAGTATGGTCCGGACCGTTAATTTGACGTACCTGGTAGTGGAGGCAAGATCCGTCCACAACGTCATACTAGGGAGACCAGGCATGTGCGCTTTCGGTATCATCAGTTCTACCATCCATGGCTCATTAAAATTCCCCACCGAAGCAGGGGTAGCAACTTTGCACTCTGAGTCTACAATCTGCGTAGCTGAAATACGACAAAGTAACGGTAATATCCAACCTCCGAACCTCCTTACAAAAGAATGGGCTACACACCCACATTTTCCGGAGCAAAAAATTGCAGTCGGGGCCCAGCTCCCTGAACGTACCAAAAAGAAGCTGTGGAAGCTTTTGTCCAATTCACTTGATGTATTTGCGTGGCAAACCTCTGATATGGTCGGAGTTCCCCGATGTTTAGCCGAACATAGACTGAAAGTGTCGCATTCAGTAAAGCCAGTAGCTCAAAGAAAAAGAAACATGGCTCCAGCCCGTAACAAAGCCATCTCCGAAGATGTGCGAAAGTTGCTCAGCGCCGGAATTATCAGAGAAGTGCGGTATCAAACATGGGTCTCCAATCCGGTGATGGTAACTAAGAAAGACAAAACTTGGAGGATGTGCGTCGATTTTTCTGATCTAAACAATGCATGTCCGAAGGATTGCTATCCTCTGCCGGAAATAGATCTAAAGATCGATTCCCTTTCCAGCTTTCGTCTTAAATGCTTCTTGGACGCATACAAAGGCTATCACCAGATACAGATGGCTCTAGAAGACGAAGATAAGACGGCGTTCGTAACGAATGAGGGACTCTTCTTTTATACCAAAATGTCGTTTGGGCTGAAGAACGCCGAAGCTACATACCAAAGATTGATGGATAAGGCATTCAAGGATCAGATCGGACGAAACTTAGAAATTTACGTGGATGATCTGGTCATCAAAAGTCAAGCCGAAGACAACATGATAGATGACATACTTGAAACCTTCACTAGGCTTCGGAGTATCAATCTTAAGCTTAATCCCAAAAAATGTTCTTTCGGTTTAGAAGAAGGAAAGTTCCTGGGCGTATGGATAACACAATCCGGAATACAGGCACACCCGGAAAAAATCAAAGCGGTAATCTCTATGCAGCCTCCAAAAACGGTCAAAGAAATCCAATCTTTGAACGGTAAGTTGGTAGCTCTCCATCGTTTCGTCTCGAAAGCAGCCGATCGCACCATTCCTTTCATGAATGTCCTAAAAAAGCGAACTGGAAAGGGTCAAATAGAATGGACACCGGAGGCTGATTCGGCATTCCAACAATTGAAAGTTTATCTTGGGTCTTTACCCACTCTGACCGCACCAATCACTGGAGAAACCGTCACGGTTTATCTTTCCGCCTCACATTTTGCCATAAGTGCTGTACTAATGGTGCACCGGGATCAAGCACAAATACCGGTTTACTACGTAAGCCGCATTCTGAAAGATTATGAAACCTGGTACCCCATAATAGAGAAATTAGCACTTGCGTTGGTTCATGCATCCAGGCGTCTCCGAAGGTATTTTCAGGCTTTCAATATAGAAGTACAAACCGATCTTCAGATCCAGCAAATACTCAGAAAGCCGGAGGTTTCCGGACGCCTCACCAAGTGGGCAATTGAACTCAGCGCTTTTGATATCACATACCGAACCAGAGGTCCGGTGAAAGGTCAGGCTGTGGCCGATTTCCTCACGGAGGTACCGACCGGAGAAAACATCAAAGAAAAGTCCGCCCTCCCAAGGGTGTGGAACTTATATACAGACGGAGCCTCCAGCAAAGAAAGGTCAGGAGCAGGTTTAATTTTGATAGATCCAGAAGGGATAGAATATACTTACGCTCTGCGTCTTGAGTTTAAAACTTTGAACAACGAAACAGAGTATGAGGCTCTTCTCGCAGGACTCCAAACTGTAGCTAAGGCTGGGGCAACCTCCGTACTAGCTCATGTTGACTCACTACTAGTCGCCAACCAGGTTAGCGGAGAATACGAAGCACGAGAGGAAAACATGATCCGGTATTTAAGCCGAGTTAACAGTTTGATCTCTTCGTTTGACTCTTGCAAAATTGTTCACATACCGCGGAGCAAGAACAAAAAGGCGGATGCTTTAAGTAAACTTGCTTCCGTAGCATTTTGTCACTTGTCCAAAGAGGTGCTAGTTGAAACCCTGTAAGCTCCGGCCATCCATCAGACAGAGTCCGTAATGTCAGTCTCTGTGCAGGAAAGATCTTGGATGACTCCGATCTTAGAATATTTGAAAGATGGCATACTACCGGAAGAAAAAGCTCAGGCCCGGAAGTTAAAGGTGAAAGCGTTACAGTATCAGGTCCATGATGGGCAACTTTACCGAAAGACCTTCCTGGGTCCGCTCCTAAAATGCTTAACTCCGGAGGAAGCCAGTTACGTCATTAGAGAAATCCACTGGGGAATATGTGGCATCCAGTCCGGACCAAGGATGGTCGTTGCCAAGGCTATGAATGCCGGATATTTTTGGCCGGGCATGCATCAAAGCGCCGTTAACGAGTTACAAGCATGTGAAGATTGTCAGCGGCATGCTCCTATTAGCCACCGAGCTAAAAATAACCTCGTCCCTGTAACTTCGGCATGGCCGTTTCAGAAATGGGGGATTGATATCGTCGGTCCTTTCCCTGTTTCCACCGGAGGAGTAAGGTTCCTACTAGTGGCCATCGATTACTTTACAAAGTGGATTGAAGCCAAACCCCTCCGGACAATTACCAGGGACAAAGTGCTGAGGTTTGTTTGGGAAAACATAGTCTGCAGGTACGGAATGCCGCTTTGTATAGTCAGTGATAATGGGAAGCAGTTTGCAGATAAACCATTCAAAACATGGTGCGAAAGAATGCACATTGAGCAAAACTTTGCTTCGGTAGCCCACCCCCGGCTAACGGGCAGGTTGAAAGAGCCAACCGCAGCATTGTGGAGGGCATTAAAAAGCGCCTGGGGAAAGAAGGCGTTTCATGGGCGGATGAATTACCGCACGTCCTGTGGGCTCACCGGACGATGCCGAAGACAAGCACTAGGGAAACTCCTTTCAGCTTGACGTATGGTACCGAAGCAGTTATTCCTGCCGAAGCAGGGATACCCACCCCTCGCATGCAACAAAGCCAAGAGGAAAATGAACAAGAACTTCGCCTGAACCTTGACCTAGCCGAAGAAAGAAGAGAACTTGCGGCGATCCGAGAAGCAAAATATAAAAAAAGAGTTGGAAAAACATTACAACTCAAAAGTCAAAGTGGTCCGGTTCAAGGTTGGAGACTACGTCATGCGAAGCAACGAGGCAAGTCTGGCTGAGGGTACCGGAAAAATGGCTCCGAAATGGGAAGGCCCTTATCTAATTAACACCGCAGGAAAGGACGGTACCTACACTCTCAGCAAGATGGACGGAACTCTCGTCCCTCGCACCTGGAATGGAATGCACCTCAAGAAGTGTTTTCTTTAAAAAACTTGATGTTTCAAAATAAGATTGTAATACGGAGGCTACGGCCTCTGTCCCCTTTTTTCTTTTCTTGTAAAGCGGATGGTTTTACCCGCACCAAGCAGTTTTATTAATTCCAAGAACTACGGAGGGTTTTTCCCGTAGATTACTTTATATGTTTTTACCATGTGTTCACCGGAGAAAAATAACTCCGGATCAGATAAATAGAATAATGAAAATTTTCTATCACTAACAAAGTTGCAACATACAAAACATCTTCGGCCGAATTAGGGATGCTAACTCTAAAAGGGAAGAATGAACCGGCTTCATTCGTATTCTCCCCTTCACTTAAAAATTATCCTAAAAAAGTAAAATTAATTGGATCCGTACACAAGAAAGAACGTTCTAAAAACCGAAAAAATGTAAACACAAAAAGCATGGACGCATGCATAATAAAGTGATTACATCAAAATTAACCGGACTAGTATAGCCGGATGATACAAAAAGCATTTACATATCACAAGGGTAATTGTCATGAACACAAATGCGGTAAAAACATCATTACATCCCAAATCAAAAATAAGGTGCATACCCCAAAGTGCCGGGTATGTCCACCTCCTGAAAAAGTGTTAAACAAACTAAGAAACTTCCAAGGTACATACCCCAAGAAGCCGGGCATGTCCACCTCATTCCATCGTAGGACCACCACTTGCAAAAAAGAGAGCCTTTTTTTATTTCAGAAAGGGGCTCATTGACAAGCTTCGGAAGGTCCTCTACCACCAGAAAGGTAAGGGAGTCGAAGCAAGCAACGGCTGCATTAAGTTCTTCTGCCGCATTACGATTTAGCATCAGAACATCGGCATAAGGGCTCTTTTTCTTTAAGGCATGAAGGTAGCCATTATGCAAACCAGAGTTAACACCCACAGCACTCGTCGCATTGTTAACCGCGGCAACAACAGCAGTCATCTCGGGCCCTTTATGAATGTTTTTCGCAAGGAGCTTGGCCCCTTCCGAAAGCATCCAAGCCTTAGTAGCCTGAAGATCCTCTACTTGAGCTTTCAAAGCTCCATTCTCCATCTTGATCTCCTCCTCATGACCTTTCATCTCTTCAATCTGCGTCTTCAACTCGGCTTCTCCTGATTTTAGCGTATCCCGCTCTGACCAAAGTGTTAGAGAGATGGTAAATCAAAAAAGAAATTAATCAGGTAAAAGACGTACCAGCCATCATGCCCGCATAAGCCAGACGAGCATTGTTAAAAGACTCCTCCATCTTAGCCAAAACTGTCTTGTGCTCTTCATCCTTCTTTTTCATCGACTCGGAGAAATTTTTTAACTCCGTAGCAATCCTATCACGGTCCTCCGCGGCGGAGGCCGCAGCTGCCTGGGATGACAGATTCTGAGAAATTAAGGCCTTGACTTTTTCTTGATGGGCTTTAAGATCCTGAGTGAGTTGCGTAACTCTTTTCTCCATATCCGGAGTCCCTTGAATCTTACGTTTCAAAGAACGTGTCTCCTTCTCCAAGTTCTCCCTTACCGACTCCGCTTCTACCCACCGCCGATAGAGCTCCGTCACAAAAATATTTGACTGGGCTTGATTAGTTAGAACCGCGGCACCCAGGTCCGGGTTTTTCATTATTCGGCTTCGAGCATGGTCTAGTGGAGTGTTGATATTGAAAAAAAGGGTGCGAGCAACCAACTCGTCCATCACAGAATCCTTGTTCCGGATATCCCAATCCGGAACAAACTTCTCTTCAGCCGTCGCCGGATCGATCTCCATATCGTCCGAGAATACATCTGCATATCGAAAAAAGGACATCAGCTCAGGTCCGAACCAAGATGAAGAAAGGGAAGACACTTGGTCTTCCTCATCATCAATAAAGCGGTACGGACCTAAAGGCGAGTCCAACATCGTACCTGAAAAAGTCACCACTTTAGGTTCACCATGAGCTTTTTCCTTCTCCTTGCTCGTAATCTCCGGAATCTCCGTCTCCATGTTCTCTACTTTGTTACTGGGAAGAAAACCACCGGAAAAGGTAGGGGTCGGTTTATTACGAGCCAATGCGGCTTCTTCCCTAGAAAACTTACCACCAGTAAGGTGCTCGTCAAATTCATCCATCACATCACCTTCAGAATGTGAGGATCCTTTCTTATGCTTCTTCGACCTGGGCATAGGAAGAGAGTCGGAGGAACGGACCTGCATGGTTTCCTTCTTTCGCTTGCGAACAAGAGGATTCGGCTCAAGATCAGGTACAGCACCTTTACTCTTCAAAGAGACAGAAGACGGTCGATATTGAAGGGCTTCGTCTAACTTACGTATCTCCGGATCATCATCCACATCATCTAAAATATATCTCTTATCAGCTTGAGAACCGGAGGAACCGGCCGCTTCCTTCATAGGAGCGGGAACAGAAGAAGCTCCTTCAACATTAGACGGTTCAGCCGCGTCTTGAGCAACTAAAGGACGAATCTCCTGGGCCGAAGAGGCCACCTGCTTCATAAGGGGAATATCATCTTCACCCTGCTCCCCCAAATCGAAGTCAAAAACATCAAAGCTCGGAACCTTCAGAGCATCCCTCAGAGACATTATAGCTCCTACATTTTCCAAAAAAGAACAAGTCAGTAAAATAAGGGAAAAAGTGCCGAAGGGGGGGGGGGGGGGGGTAAAGGGCCGGAATTACGATCACGCTTTCTGCGAATAACCGGCCAATCCCTGTCCCCTTGGCTCCACCGAAAACAGACTCGACCTAGTAAAAGAAAATGTTCATGAAGAGGACGAATTGGGGACTTGTGCTCAATCAAGGCACGGGCTAGTTCTTGGTCGAAGACGAAGTCTTCGCCCAGATCAAAAGACATTGTCTGGTCCTTCAGCCACCACCTCATATCCTCCGGAAGGCAACGATCATCCAGCCAGAAAAAGTTATCCTTCCAATTCTTTAGGCTGGACCGTTCATCGGAGGAAGGATGAGGTATGCCCTTCCGGTGGGCAAACGTGTACCAGTCTCCGGCCGAGATAAACTCATAGAAGTACCGGAAGACATTTAGGTCCGGTCTACGGTTTTGGGCCCTGCAGGATATTTGGTTCACTTGGCTAATATGAACCCGAAAAAACTGAAGTACTCTTATCAAAAATTTAGAAAATGGAACCCGGTAGTTCGCAAAGTTACAAACACGGGTATAAAAAGGAAACTTCCCTTGACGGAAGGGACGAATGGTTTCATCCTTTGAAGGAAGAACCGGATTTAAATCTAGGGGAATATTATATTCACGGACGAACTTATTTAACTGACGTTGAGTAAGCACACTCACGCTCGCCGACATGTTATCTTTACCAGGTGCCATAATGTAAAAAAGGACGCACGTTACCTTGAAGAAGAAGAGGTTAAAGATGAGGGGATAACAGAGCAGAAGAAGAAAGAGAGGAAAAAAGGGGTAAAAATAAAATGGTAAAGACCTTTTTTATAGGCGTTTTAGGTCGGTTAAGGGCCATCAAGTCAAGAACGTCGCTTCAACTGACGCTCACAGTTCCCAACGCTGGGTTCTGTAACGGTCACAAGTGGGTGACTGACAGTCAAATAAATTAAGTCACCCACGCCACATCCGCACCACTCAGGCCACACCACGTCATTGACTCAGTCCACTCCAGCGATGACACGTCATTTAGACAAAACGATTTGAATAAAGCATTTTGCTAAGTCCCGTACGAAACTTAACAAACTGGGGGACTTGAAGATACATATCCGAGGCCGGACATGATCCCTTGGAACGGATATCCCAGATACGTCCGTCCCCCCTAACTCCGATGACGAACCTCCATTCAAGTGCGTCTGGACGAATGACGTAATCTCAGTTGACCATTATAAATACCCCATCAAGTTCAAAGCCAAGTACGATTTTTCTGAACCTTCGTCCCTACTTTCTCTCTCTATTTTCTCTCTCTACAAATACTTATCCTCACGCCGGAGGGTGGTCGCAGAGGGGCCCTCCCATCTCTGCGGCGAGCCTAACGGTTTTCTGTTTTGCAGGATCATTCTCCAACCTTTCTTACAAGACCCAAACCCTCGATTACAGGCTCCGGCCTTAAGTCGATTCTTTGGTTCTTCAGTATACAAGCCAATCATGTACATATATCATGTATTAAAGTCAATTCAAATATAAACAATATATTCTATTTAACATCAAAATTTTGAACGATTGGTGATCAATGGCTTTAATGGATTATGTCACATCAGAGTTGATTATTTCATATTCACCATGAATATGAGGTTGGGATCCACTTGTTTGCCTAAGGTTGCTTTAATGGATCATCTATGTTAACCAGACTTAATTTCGTGGTTCTTCGAGCGACAAATTTACCTCAGAACTAGAGATAGTGGGTATAGGTTACCGATCGTTGGTTCCCATCGTAAACGTATGGGGTCTCATTTTGCCATTGGGTTATCCCAGTTAATGTCTAGACTTTTGTTCATTAGCTGTTTAAAAAAAGATCATCTTTGCTAAATGGTTATGATGATTTACCAATTTAGTTTATTAATAAAGTGGCGCCTTTGTTTGTTAGTCAGTTAACAAATTCCTACAACGATGGCTTAAAAATTCTGCTCTTTGTATCTGGTGCAGAGATCATTGCAAGGTAAATGATAATCTATAACAACCTTAAAGAAAACCGACACCCTCGAATATTTTTCGACACCCTACTATATTTTAAAATATCTCAATATGTCCCTAAAAACACCCCATACGTGAAAACGGGCCCAGATTATCATAAATATTATTGAAAATAATTAAAAAACTGATTTTTTTAGTTGAGGCGGGCAGCGTAAACCCCACCCCAACTTTTACGGGGGCCGCGTGAACTTAAAACCTGGCACGACCCTGGGCCGCCACGTGGCCCAACACACGGCGAGTCTAGTTGATGATCCGGATGGGCTACGCTGTTAACCAGTGTTGACGCGGGCCGCGTAGGTCCCGGTCTCGTGTTACGCGGGTCGCGAGAGACCCAAACTCAGCACCTATATATAGAGGCCATCGGATTTCAGTCGAGAATCGTTCAAACTTTCTTTCTTTTTCTCAAAACTGAATTATAGGAATAATACTCGGGTATTATACCCTCCTAAATAGCGAAGTTCTGCTCCGTTGTAAGTATTATAACCCCTGGATACGTATTAGATACGCTGCCCGATTGATCTAGGGTTCCGTAACGGCTGTCGTGGTTCTGCCCGACGTAGTCGTTGGAATGCCGTCTCGGGGAGGGTATTACTAATAATAAAATGGGTTATTATACTAACGCGTGTGCATTTGTGTAAATTATAGATTGTCACCAGGAAACCCTAAAGGATAATCTAAGACAGCAATGTGAGTTTATCCGCTTTTTGTTAACTGTTTTACAAAACCTCATTTAATTAATTATATATTAAACAGTGATTGAGTATTTGTAAGAATACAATTATCATAAGTATGTTGGGGTTTTGTATACAAAATTTGTTACCACCTGGTCAAGGAATAACATTTGCATAAGTCGGGTCTGACAGTACCATGGATGTTAATTGTTATAACTTGGAAACAAATGTAATTGCGAGATCGCCCTCAATACTGTACAATGGTTTTTATTTAAAATTGATTAAACTGGGATTCACTCACCAGTATTTCCCACTGATAAATATTTTTAAAACGCGTTTCAGGTAACAAACTGTGAAAGCCAAATAGAAGTCAGCTGGACAGCACTGAAGGCTTGGAAAAGTGGCAATAAATTTACCTAAAATAAAATAGATGTTTTTATTAATAAAATATGATTTATTCCTATGAAAACGTGTGTACCACGAACTTGGGTTTTAACCCATTTGTTTAATGTTATGAAAATGTGGTATTTTACTCTGATCAATGTTTCCTAACTACGGTCCTGATGAAAATTTCCGCTGCCAAATTAGACAATACGCGATACCACCGAAACTGGCTCGAGGCCGCCCGTTCCCTGGGATTTGGGATCGGGGGTTGCGACATAATCTCAAGAAAAAAAACATGGATTTTTCGAGTGTTTTTTGGGGTGCCGCTAAATAAACAAAACTGTATGGCGTAATCTGTGTGTGCTGGTGCAAATGAAATCATTACTTTATTTGCAAATCAAAACCCTCTTATGCCACATTGGCATAACGTGACCACAATACCGACCCAAGCTTGCTAAAGGGGGCGCTATCAATGGGTTCGTGAGGCTGTTGGAGAGCGCCAACACATGATGAGAAATTTAATGTTGTTTTGACCGTTGTTGAACCGTAACTTTTAAAAAAAATATTTTTGTTTAATATAAAAATATAAATAAGATAGTTTTATCGTTTGTTATCATGGGGATGGCTTAAACATTTTTGTATAGAAGACAATCAATTATATATATCATGTATAAAAGTCAATTCGAATATAAACATATATTCTATATGAAATTCGAATTATGAACGATTGGTGTTTAATGCCTTTAATGGTTTACTTTAATGGAATATGTTAAATCATAGCTGATTTTTCATATTCACGATGAATATGGAGTTGGATGGGATCCACTTGTTTGCCTAAGTTTGCACCATTTACTCATCTATGTTAACCGAACTTTACTATTGTGGTTCTTAAAGTGACAGGTTTACTTCAGAAAAAGAGATGCACTACTACAAAAATGTAGCACTAGACGGTGTCAATGATTTGTTTTAGACGGTGTTAAAGTAATAACACTGTCTTAAACCAATACCAATACTCTTTTAAATAAAATATTCACCTTCAACATAAGGAACTAGTTATTAAAGTCATTAATGCAATCCAAATTAAAAAGTGCTGAAAGATTAAAAATCAAAAGTAATACATCAAAGACTTGTCCTCACCAAGTGATTTAAGAGATTAGCCAAACATGGCCTTTGATTGACAAAAACTCTTACCATCAATCTTGGATCCCGAGACTACTACACACTCTAAAGATGGATGATGGATGATGGTGGTGGGTGTTGGTGTTGTAGTGGTGGTGGAGTGGTGGCAAAGTGGGAGAGAAGTGGTTTGCCAAGAGATCACTACAAGAAAAAAGAGCATTAGGGGCGATATCTTTAGGGGCGACATATAAAAAAGTCGCCCCTAAAGGACCAATCCGTGTTTTAGCTTCTGGTAACAAGCCATGGCCGTAGATTAGGTAAATAATCCAATGGCTGATAATATTTTTCCCCAAGTCGCCCCTAATTGTGAGTTAAAACCTTTGGCGGGCTTGTTTCCCCCCATCAGACAACACTTCTCCAAAACAACACTTCCCCCTTTCCCCTCCAAACCCTACCTGCGACGCATAACACTTCCTCCTCCAAACCCTACCTGCCACGCCACCAGTAGGATGAATGCCGCCCTTCACGCTACTAGCAGCCTGTTGTGCCATCAAATTCTCAGCCTTTTGAAGCAATGTGCTGTTCAAATCGCATGCTTTCTGTGTGGTTTATGTAGGTAAGAACCCTAATCGCTTTAATCCTTAAGATTGATGTTCAAATCACAATTATTTAGTGTTGTTTGATGTTCAAATCGAGCGTATTCTGTGTGTTCTTTTGTTAAAATCACAATTAGAGGGGATAGTGTTGTTTGATGTTCAAATCGTATGTATTCTGTGTGTTTTAGGTTTCATGTGGCTACATGATTTATTTATCTATCTCTGTACAAGATTATTAGATCAACAATTTTTTTATTTTTTGTTTTTATTAGAATTATTTAATTATTTAATTATTATTATTATTATTAGTATTATGTATTTACTGCGATTTCATCGCTTGTCTGGGAAAATAATTTGGCTTTAAAGTTTAAATAGTAACAAATTGATAGAAATTGTTTATATGCCTGACATATCTCCAGAAAAGGGCAAAGTTTAAATAGTAACAAATTTAATCTATTAAATTTACAGTCAATAGCAAAATTATTTCCAAAAAGGTAAAAATTAGAAATGAAAATTATGGTAACCCCTGTTTGTGTGATTTGTAATGGAGGTAACTATGAATGTATGTTGTGATATTCAATATAGAGGATGATTGAATGGTGAAATGTTACTGTTGGGCTTTTGTTTTGTTGGGAAATAGTTTTTGTTGTGATTTTACTATGGAGAGACGATGAATGCGAGTAATTGATTATAATCATGAAATGTGAATTTACTCAAGTGCCACACACGAGTCCTGAGATCCATGTAACAATTTTGTGGTGATAAGTGTTTTTTGGCTGAAAAGAGGTTGTTATTACTTATTATTATGTTTTTGAAGCAATGGTTGTCCATTGCATAATGAAGATTAACACAGAAAGCAAGGTTCTATGCAAGTGAATACAGGGTTAAAAAGTTTATTTTTCAATCTTACTTTCACTGTTGCAGGTGGGAACAGCTGTGGTTACCCGAGATGATGGAAGGTAAACTGCTTGTAATCTTACCTTCACTTTTATATGTTAGCATTCCTACTTTTGATTAAACTGCTTGTAATCTTATTGCGGCAGAAATCAAGCAAAGCTTCAGAGGAACCTTATGTATCTTGCTGCCATTGCTGATTCTCAACCATAGGCGGCTGCCGTTCATTCCCAGGTA
The DNA here is from genome assembly GCA_030545235.1 of Helianthus tuberosus. Taxonomy (NCBI): domain Eukaryota; kingdom Viridiplantae; phylum Streptophyta; class Magnoliopsida; order Asterales; family Asteraceae; genus Helianthus; species Helianthus tuberosus. The sequence goes on along the minus strand of CM060361.1, from coordinate 96,167,140 downwards.
AATATTTAGCTCTATATGGCTTGATTAAACACACAATGTGGGTAGAATGCTATTCAAAACCTCTTAAATGATTGTATTAAAAAATAGTTTATTATTGAAGCATCTGAAGTTGTTAGTTGTGTGATTGAAATGAAATGCAGTATCCACTTGGTGGAATGATGCAGCCAGGTGGTCACTACATGCAGCAGCACCAACAAGCTCAACAGATGTCACCACAAGCACTCATGGCTGCGCGTTCATCTATGCTCTACAGTATGAGATGAAGGTAACTGATGTTTTTACCTGTTAAGCATCATATAATATGAAGTCTGCTATATTTAGTATGAGAAGTAGGTAAAAAGAGCATAAATATGGAAAAATAACTGGTTAAGATGCTTATAAATGGATTTTGGTGTTGTGTAACACCTCAGAAGTCAGAACTCGAATTTCACTGTGTGTATGTTGCTGAACCATGAATCATGTTATCGTAGTTGTTTTTGTTGTATATTTGTAGCTTGTCGGAGTTCATGTTATCCATACGTATGTTAAACAAAAACATCAAATGGCTATTAGTTTTGGTGATAAGTCAAGGATGGGAAGAGGTGGGATGGATGCAAAAGTCAAAGCTGCAGTCAATGCAGCTTATTCTTGTACACTAGTCGTCATTGCAAGGTATCATAGTCTAGATTCGAGATCCATGTGTAGCATATATATGATTATATGACTATAACTCTACATTTTTTTATTTTGGTTCATTGTAGTGGCTATGCTCCTAATAACATCATAAAGGTTCTAAATGGAGAACGTGTGGGTACTCTATTTCATAAGGATGCACATATGTGGATCCCATTTACTGAAATTGGTCCACATGAAATGGCGTATTCAACCCGTGAAGCCTCTCGAAAACTTCAGGTTGGATACATATATGCACATAACACACACATATGTACATGTAGATACACATATATATATATATATATATATATTTTGTATGCGTATCATCAGATAGATTTTGACTGATCACTTATTCTTATATCTTTCGTGGGGTATTACAGGCGCTAACAAGTGAAGAGAGGAAGAAAATCTTATTGGATGTAGCTTCTGCATTGGAGGCGAATGAACATTTCATCATGCTTGAGAATGATGCTGACGTTGAAGCCGCACGTGATGCAGGATACAATGAAGCTTTGGTAGCTCGTTTAGCTTTAAAACCTAGCAAGGCATGTATCCGTTTTATTTCTCAAAATCTTGTTCTTTTCTTTGTATTTATTCACTGTTATTCTTCTTACTTTACGAGTTTACCTCATTATTGTTTTACGCAATGGAATCCATGAAGTTGTCTATGAGTACTTCCGTGTGGAATATGCATTTCAATTGGCTTCGCTTGATATGCATAACACGTTCTAGTAATTTTTTTTCCAGATAAGCGCTCTTGCAGAATCAGTTCTTAGACTAGCAGAAATGGAAGAGCCCATTGGTCAAGTTTTGAAAAGAACAGAGGTGAGAGTGGAACATTAAGTGTATCATTAGGCTCTACTTTAAGTTACTCGTATACTTTACGAATAATTGTTAACCACACATTTACGAATAACATAATATGCAGCTCGCAGAAGGGCTCGTCTTAGAGAAGAAGTCATGTCCTTTAGGTGTTCTACTCATTGTTTTTGAGTCTCGGCCCGATGCATTAGTTCAGGTAATAATAATAATAGTAAACTCTTTTACTAGTCACAAATCTATTGTTTATGCTTTTTACAAATCTATACGCGTTTTACTGGTATAAAATTTACAAACCGGTATTTAGCTTCTTTAAATGAATTTGCAGATAGCTTCTTTGGCAATACGTAGCGGGAACGACCTACTATTAAAAGGAGGTAAAGAAGCTAAACGGTCAAATGCGTTGGAAATGTTGTGCTTGGAAATATGTAGTTTGTTTGAACTTATAATCTATATCTTATTTTGTAGGATTTCCTTGATGGTTTGTTTGAAAACGAAAGTTTTTTAGAACGCCTCTCAAAATTCATGAACTCTAAGAAGGCTTCAAAGAATGGCAATGAAGACAACATGGACGAGGATCAAGAATGATGAAAAAAAAGAAACTTGATGTTTATTATGTTTTATTTTAGACTTATAACTTAACTAGACAAAGAAAGGTGAAATGTGATGTTATTATGGCTTATTTTTTATTTGATGTTGGTTTTATGTTTGGGTTAGAATTGTTGGGTATGTCTGGAAAAGATCAGCAAGTTTTGGTATTTGAAAAAAACGGCAAAAAAAAAAAAAAGAAAACAAAAAATATCTAGTTTTTCCAGGAATGCACTTTTAGAGGCAACAAAAGTCGTCCCTAAATGTGTAAGCATGAGGTCATATGCTGATGTCATCAATGAACTTTTAGGGTCGACAATTGTCGCCCCTAAAGATCCAGCACCATTATCGACAACAATTGTCGTCCCCAAAGGTCAATAGTGACGAGGCATTAGGGTCGACATTTTAGCAGCGACATGTCGCCCCTAATACCTTTAGAGGTGATTTTCTATATCAATAGGGGCGACAATTGTCGCCCCTAAAGCTCTGATTTCTTGTAGTGGATCCCTTTGAAGTGAAACAAGCACCCCTATTTATAGCTAGAATAGAGCTCTGGCCAAGGCCCCGTGTCCAGCCAACACGGCCCGTGGCCATCATGTTCTCTTCCTTCATTAATTGCAATTCTCAGCAGAGGGCCCCACACGATCACGTGTCTTCTGGGCACGGCCCCGTGGTCAACTCTTTGCTGTACTATCAAGATTATACGAATCTTAGAGTTGACCACGCCCCGTGTAGAGTTGGGGTCATCCCCGTGGTGGGCGTAGAAGTTTCTGCAGGTTTGTCTTGTTGTGCAGGGTCCTGACTACGCCCCGTGCTCAGCTGGGCACGGCCCCGTGGTTAGGGTGTTTCTTGTTTTTGCTCTTGGAGATGCTGCCGAGGGGTCGGGCATGTCACTTTATTCCTTCTTCTTGTATTTATGTTGGTTTTGGCTGCTTATTTGTTCATTTTGTTCTTTTAAGCTCGTTTAGTCATGTAAATTCAAAAGGAAGAAATAAACATACTTTTTCCAACATTAGTACTAAAAAAAGTTAGTTTTGTGCCTCATTTGATGTAATTTTGTAGCGCCCTAAATGTTTAAAACCAAAATTCGCAGCGGAAAACACATAATTAAAAATTTCTTTAATGACATCCTTTCTTTCACTTAAATACATTAGTTCCTTTAGAAAATTTGATTGACAACTATCATACATATATCGAATTAAGTGACCACATACACACCCACGTACAATCCATGTCTTGACTCGATCTTCAACCGCGTACAATTCTTGGTGAAACATCCAAAATCCTGAACAACCTGCAGTCACCACATTCAATCTCATCATTAGTAACCGATAACATAATACAAAATATTAACACATGCATAATAAGCGTCCACATATCATGCTTCCTCTTATACTAGCTCCTTCATCCATCCATTCCATTAGTCGCATCGGATTGCAGAATCAACCTTTACTTCCATTAATAACCTGCCTATGTTTTACATTAATTCTTAATAGAAAAACGGTTAGTATCATTAACTTCCTTTCATATGGACGTGTCCTCAAATACGCATAACTCGTCTTATTCATTCAAGCATATAATTAAATACCTCTCTCAAGCATGTATTCATTTTCTATTCACACTCGTACCTACAATTTACATCCTACATATATACTCCTTAATTCATCTTTATGTATAATTCATTAAATAAGTTCCGTTTCTTACCCAAACTTAATCGAATCTCTTTATTAACCACTTCCGTCTCAGTTCCACTATAACTTAACTTAGTAATAACAACAATTCATATTTTCTTATATTACATTCAATAATTACCATATGTCATAATTACATTACTAAACAAAAGGGTAAGTTTGGAGTTCACTTACCTTGTGCGTCCGAGTTCGAGCATAGCTTCCGTGTTTATCCTTGGCCCGTTGCCCTTCCATGCTTGTGTCCGCGTTGACATGACTCCTAACCGTACATGTCATTACATTCACATTCTTGTTAGCATATATGATTGTGCGTATGAACGATCATATCAATTTCATATCTCACGTATGACTTTCATTAATCAATTCAAACAAGCATAAAGCATACTCAACATCAACCTAACATAATCTTCACATGAACTACATCTAAAATACATTCCTCATGTTAGTTTACTATCAATTTCATTAATACCACTTTCTATACATGTTTACCCATTAATTGCATACAATTTCACATATTATTGTCATTTAGACATTTCATCAAACACTTGGTGTGCGTATCACTTTTTAAGCATAATGTACAAGTGCTTTAAGCATGTTCTTCCCTAATTCATCTTATGAACCATCACATTCAAGCAAAATCTCATAATCATAATTTCCACATCAAGTTTATCTATCTAAGTCTATCATATAACACCTTATACATCACAAGATCACACTAATACATCTACAAGTTCATCATGATCATCATCTTCATACTCATGCAATGGGTTTTCATTCTAAATCACCCAATTACTTGAAATTATTCATAACACAAGTTCTATTTGGTGTTTCTAACACCTCTACAAGCTTAATTGCATACAAATTCATGTATTGATCATAACCCACTTCAAACAAGATCATCAAATCTAAGTTTGAAGACATACCTTACGATCCCCTTGTGAAGGTGATCGTTAATTCATGTTCGGTTGTGAATTTGGACTTCGTTTAGCCTTTCAATTTGGAGAATTTGTGAAGTTTAGGGTTTTGGCTCCAAGGGAGCCTTCCCTGCTCGTTGATGAAGAACACACACACACACGATGTGTGTGTTTGTGTGTGTGTTGTTTTCTATTTAATAAAACAACTTTCAAGTTGTTTACTTTGGTCCCTCATGTTTCGTTTTATTTAAATAAGGCTACAACCCTTCGTTTAATACTAACGATACTAATATTCAACTAGGTTAATTATTCCTAGTCAATATTCATTAACGGGTTCACTTTTACCCCTAGCAGTATTTTTACCCGTTCCTTTGTATTAACCGGGTTTAAATTACCAAACCCATTTTTGGGGTGTTACAAATTTACATGTTGTTTTTTGCACACATCACTAGCCATTTCTAGGACCTCTAGGAAGGCTCCGACAACTTAGACTCACCGGAACGTCACCAACTGAATGAGTGTGAAAACGAGCCAAATGAAGAGGGTTTGATGGAGAATAGTTGGTAAGGAGTAAATATAAAATATAAAAAGAGCTATTTTTTGTTTTATTTGTTCTCATTTTCTTTAAATAATAGATATATTGTTTGATCCATTAATACTATTAAGTCAAAGGTCAATTCTAAACTATTTCAAGTCCAAAATAACAATTTATGTTTTTGTTTCTGTTACAGATTAGTGTGGTCACATGACTTTTGTTATGTAAGGTATTCACGTTGAAATGACGATGGGTGTTATGGTGAGTGAATGGATATACAAAATATTCGTTGCTTAACTTTTCCGGTTTATTTATTTTTAAACATTGAGGTTGATTTAGTATCTGCAGTTGTACTCTTTTTCTTTAGAGAGCATGATAACTTTTCACTGCAACCAGGATATGTGCACAGAGTAAACTCTTTCTGGTAGGCCAGAGAAGACTCACAAGCGTTGTAGTCGTTTGGCAAAAGAAACATGGAAATCGTTTTGAGATTGCTTGTTACAAGAACACGGTTTTCTCATGGTGTCTTGGTGTGTAAGCGTCTTTTAAATCCACCTAATATTGATTGAATTCTATTCCTAGGAATAAATCATTGGGTCTGTTTAAACTTGGTTCTGAATGCAAAAATACCGTTTGATAAGTGACCAGAATAACTGAGTATTATCGTTTGATAAGTGATCAAATATTGAAAGTAATATATGCAGATTGATTAGGAGTGTGCTGGTGTGCTTGCTGGGACAAGAATAGGAGGTCTAACTGTGCTTTCTGGTGTGCTTACTCGATTTCAACTGCACGTGCTACTTCAAATTATTGTTGTTCTGCTGCTACAAATCATATCCAAAGAGGGGAAGCTGATATGATGATTGCTAGTGGCATTGAAAGTGCTATTATTCATATTGGCTTGGGTGGTTTTGTGGCCTGCAAGGCCCTTCCTAAGAGACACTCACACTTGGTTCAGGTTGTTCCTCACATCACAGATGCTATACCAGTAGATGGAATAGATGTACTTTTGAGTTTTAATTATTTGTACATTATCACAACACTTAGTTTTAAATAATACTTACATTAAAACGATAAAAATGACCACATCTACAGTATGTTCAAAGAAGTTTATAAAACAACATATTTCAAAAGTTAATGAAAAAAAGTGTTAGTAAGTGTGACACATGCTATCTTATAGTTGGTTGGAAAAATAGAAGTGAAAAAAAAAACATATAATAGATTAAATATAAAGTTTAAGTGACATATATGCTTGGACCGAAATTATTATAAAAAGTTCATGTGTTGATGATGCTTATAATCCATGCATTAGCACTTGCTAAAAAGCATAGTGTTTTGTCGAGAAAGACTTAAAAAATTAATAACTACCATGTATCCACAACGGTGCTACACGTGTCCAACAAATAAAGCCAAACAGCAAGCACTTTTTTTTTGAAAGGTAAACAGCAAGCACTTGGTTATCCACTTTATCCACCCTTATTAACTTACTCCAATAATCCTCACTCCCCAGGCCGTATCCTACAACCCCACCACAAACACTCTTTACTGCTGTCCGCACACGCATACCAAAAACTATATATACTTCATCGTTTAGATATTTCACACTTAAAACTAAACCAAAACAATTCACTCTCAACAAGCAAACTGTAACTACCAACTGAAAACAAATTAGTAATCAGATTATGGACACCTCTTCAGCTTCCGAATGGAGCAGCAGCAGCACCGGAGAACTAATGCTGGCTTCGCGAACCCCGAAGAAGAGAGCCGGAAGGAAGAAGTTCAAGGAGACTCGACACCCGGTTTACCGAGGAGTGAGGAGTAGAAATCCCGGCAAGTGGGTGTGTGAAGTGAGAGAACCAAATAATCAATCAAGAGTGTGGCTGGGGACATATCCGACAGCAGAAATGGCGGCCCGGGCACACGATGTGGCGGTTTTGGCCATGAGGGGGCGGTCGGCTTGTTTAAATTTTGCTGACTCAGTTTGGCGGCTGCCTGTACCGGAGTCTAACAATGTAAAGGATATACAAAAGGCAGCGGCTGAGGCTGCAGAGGCGTTTAGGCAGACGGAAGGCGCCATGGAGTTGTTTAGACAGACGGAGGATGCGGTGGTGGGAACGAATGAATTGCCGGAAGTAGTGGTCTACGCCGATGAGGAGGAGATGTTTGGAATGCCTGGATATATTGCTAGCATGGCTGAGGGACTCATGGTACCGCCACCTCAGATGGTGGGGTATGCTAACTTTGTTGATGATGAAGATTTTTGTGTTGACATGTCTTTATGGAGTTTTATGTAGTTTCTTTTATTAAGATAGCTTTCATGGGGATGGCTTAAACCTTTTTGTATACAAGCCAATCATGTACATATATCATGTATTAAAGTCAATTCAAATATAAACCATATATTCTATTTAACATCAAAATTTTGAACGATTGGTGATCAATGGCTTTAATGGATTATGTCACATCAGAGTTGATTATTTCATATTCAGCATGAATATGAGGTTGGGATCCACTTGTTTGCCTAAGGTTGCTTTAATGGATCATCTATGTTAACCAGACTTAATTTCGTGGTTCTTCGAGCGACAAATTTACCTCAGAACTAGAGATAGTGGGTATAGGTTACCGATCGTTGGTTCCCATCGTAAACGTATGGGGTCGCATTTTGCCATTGGGTTATCCCAGTTAATGTCTAGACTTTTGTTCATTAGCTGTTTAAAAAAAGATCATCTTTGCTAAATGGTTATGATGATTTACCAATTTAGTTTATTAATAAAGTGGCGCCTTTGTTTGTTAGTCAGTTAACAAATTCCTACAACGATGGCTTAAAAATTCTGCTCTTTGTATCTGGTGCAGAGATCATTGCAAGGTAAATGATAATCTATAACAACCTTAAAGAAAACCGACACCCTCGAATATTTTTCGACACCCTACTATATTTTAAAATATCCCAATATGTCCCTAAAAACACCCCATACGTGAAAACGGGCCCCGAATATCATAAATATTATTGAAAATAATTAAAAAACTGATTTTTTTAGTTGAGGCGGGCCGCGTAAACCCCACCCCAACTTTTACGCGGGCCGCGTGAACTTAAAACCTGGCACGACCCTGGGCCGCCACGTGGCCCAACACACGGCGAGTCTAGTTGTTGATCCGGATGGGCTACGTTGTTGACCAGCGTTGACGCGGGCCGCGTAGGTCCCGGTCTCGTGTTACGCGGGCCGCGAGAGAACCAAACTCAGCACCTATATATAGAGGCCATCGGATTTCAGTCGAGAATCGTTCAAACTTTCTTTCTTTCTCTCAAAACTGAATTATAGGAATAATACTCGGGTATTATACCCTCCTAAATAGCGAAGTTCTGCTCCGTTGTAAGTATTATAACCCCTGGATACGTATTAGATACGCTGCCCGATTGATCTAGGGTTCCGTAACGGCTGTCGTGGTTCTGCCCGACGTATTCGTTGGAATGCCGTCTCGGGGAGGGTATTACTAATGTTAAAATGGGTTATTATACTAACGCGTGTGCATTTGTGTAAATTATAGATTGTCACCAGGAAACTCTAAAGGATAATCTAAGACAGCAATGTGAGTTTATCCGCTTTTTGTTAACTGTTTTACAAAACCTCATTTAATTAATTATATATTAAACAGTGATTGAGTATTTGTAAGAATACAATTATCATGAGTATGTTGGGGTTTTGTATACAAAATTTGTTACCACCTGGTCAAGGAATAACATTTCCAAAAGTCGGGTCTGACAGTACCATGGATGTTAATTGTTATAACTTGGAAACAAATGGAATTGCGAGATCGCCCTCAATACTGTACAATGGTTTTTATTTAAAATTGATTAAACTGGGATTCACTCACCAGTATTTCCCACTGACAAATATTTTTAAAACGCGTTTCAGGTAACAAACTGTGAAAGCAAAATAGAAGTCAGCTGGACAGCACTGAAGGCTTGGAAAAGTGGCAATAAAGTTACCTAAAATAAAATAGATGTTTTTATTAATAAAATAGGATTTATTCCTATGAAACGTGTGTACTACGAACTTGGGTTTTAACCCATTTGTTTAATGTTATGAAAATGTGGTATTTTACTCTGATCAGTGTTTCCTAACTACGGTCCTGATGAAAATTTCCGCTGCCAAATTAGACAATACGCGATACCACCGAAACTGGCTCGCGGCCGCCCGTTCCCTGGGATTTGGGATCGGGGGTTGCGATATAATCTCAAGAAAAAAAACATGGATTTTTCGAGTGTTTTTTGGGGTGCCGCTAAATAAACAAAACTGTATGGCGTAATCTGTGTGTGCTGGTGCAAATGAAATCATTACTTTATTTGCAAATCAAAACCCTCTTATGCCACATTGGCATAACGTGACCACAATACCGACCCAAGCTTGCTAAAGGGGGCGCTATCAATGGGTCCGTGAGGCTGTTGGAGAGCGCCAACACATGATGAGAAATTTAATGTTGTTTTGACCGTTGTTGAACCGTAACTTTTAAAAAAAATATTTTTGTTTAATATAAAAATATAAATAAGATAGTTTTATCGTTTGTTATCATGGGGATGGCTTAAACATTTTTGTATAGAAGACAATCAATTATATATATCATGTATAAAAGTCAATTCGAATATAAACATATATTCTATATGAAATTCGAATTATGAACGATTGGTGTTTAATGCCTTTAATGGTTTACTTTAATGGAATATGTTAAATCATAGCTGATTTTTCATATTCACGATGAATATGGAGTTGGATGGGATCCACTTGTTTGCCTAAGTTTGCACCATTTACTCATCTATGTTAACCGAACTTTACTATTGTGGTTCTTAAAGTGACAGGTTTACTTCAGAAAAAGAGATGCACTACTACAAAAATGTAGCACTAGACGGTGTCAATGATTTGTTTTAGACGGTGTTAAAGTAATAACACTGTCTTAAACCAATACCAATACTCTTTTAAATAAAATATTCACCTTCAACATAAGGAACTAGTTATTAAAGTCATTAATGCAATCCAAATTAAAAAGTGCTGAAAGATTAAAAATCAAAAGTAATACATCAAAGACTTGTCCTCACCAAGTGATTTAAGAGATTAGCCAAACATGGCCTTTGATTGACAAAAACTCTTACCATCAATCTTGGATCCCGAGACTACTACACACTCTAAAGATGGATGATGGATGATGGTGGTGGGTGTTGGTGTTGTAGTGGTGGTGGAGTGATGGCAAAGTGGGAGAGAAGTGGTTTGCCAAGAGATCACTACAAGAAAAAAGAGCATTAGGGGCGATATCTTTAGGGGCGACATATAAAAAAGTCGCCCCTAAAGGACCAATCCGTGTTTTAGCTTCTGGCAACAAGTCATGGCCGTAGATTAGGTAAATAATCCAATGGCTGATAATATTTTTCCCCAAGTCGCCCCTAATTGTGAGTTAAAACCTTTGGCGGGCTTGTTTCCCCCCATCAGACAACACTTCTCCAAAACAACACTTCCCCCTTTCCCCTCCAAACCCTACCTGCGACGCATAACACTTCCTCCTCCAAACCCTACCTGCCACGCCACCAGTAGGATGAATGCCGCCCTTCACGCTACTAGCAGCCTGTTGTGCCATCAAATTCTCAGCCTTTTGAAGCAATGTGCTGTTCAAATCGCATGCTTTCTGTGTGGTTTATGTAGGTAAGAACCCTAATCGCTTTAATCCTTAAGATTGATGTTCAAATCACAATTATTTAGTGTTGTTTGATGTTCAAATCGAGCGTATTCTGTGTGTTCTTTTGTTAAAATCACAATTAGAGGGGATAGTGTTGTTTGATGTTCAAATCGTATGTATTCTGTGTGTTTTAGGTTTCATGTGGCTACATGATTTATTTATCTATCTCTGTACAAGATTATTAGATCAACAATTTTTTTATTTTTTGTTTTTATTAGAATTATTTAATTATTTAATTATTATTATTATTATTAGTATTATGTATTTACTGCGATTTCATCGCTTGTCTGGGAAAATAATTTGGCTTTAAAGTTTAAATAGTAACAAATTGATAGAAATTGTTTATATGCCTGACATATCTCCAGAAAAGGGCAAAGTTTAAATAGTAACAAATTTAATCTATTAAATTTACAGTCAATAGCAAAATTATTTCCAAAAAGGTAAAAATTAGAAATGAAAATTATGGTAACCCCTGTTTGTGTGATTTGTAATGGAGGTAATTATGAATGTATGTTGTGATATTCAATATAGAGGATGATTGAATGGTGAAATGTTACTGTTGGGCTTTTGTTTTGTTGGGAAATAGTTTTTGTTGTGATTTTACTATGGAGAGACGATGAATGCGAGTAATTGATTATAATCATGAAATGTGAATTTACTCAAGTGCCACACACGAGTCCTGAGATCCATGTAACAATTTTGTGGTGATAAGTGTTTTTTGGCTGAAAAGAGGTTGTTATTACTTATTATTATGTTTTTGAAGCAATGGTTGTCCATTGCATAATGAAGATTAACACAGAAAGCAAGGTTCTATGCAAGTGAATACAGGGTTAAAAAGTTTATTTTTCAATCTTACTTTCACTGTTGCAGGTGGGAACAGCTGTGGTTACCCGAGATGATGGAAGGTAAACTGCTTGTAATCTTACCTTCACTTTTATATGTTAGCATTCCTACTTTTGATTAAACTGCTTGTAATCTTATTGCGGCAGAAATCAAGCAAAGCTTCAGAGGAACCTTATGTATCTTGCTGCCATTGCTGATTCTCAACCATAGGCGGCTGCCGTTCATTCCCAGGTAAATATTTAGCTCTATATGGCTTGATTAAACACACAATGTGGGTAGAATGCTATTCAAAACCTCTTAAATGATTGTATTAAAAAATAGTTTATTATTGAAGCATCTGAAGTTGTTAGTTGTGTGATTGAAATGAAATGCAGTATCCGCTTGGTGGAATGATGCAGCCAGGTGGTCACTACATGCAGCAGCACCAACAAGCTCAACAGATGTCACCACAAGCACTCATGGCTGCGCGTTCATCTATGCTCTACAGTATGAGATGAAGGTAACTGATGTTTTTACCTGTTAAGCATCATATAATATGAAGTCTGCTATATTTAGTATGAGAAGTAGGTAAAAAGAGCATAAATATGGAAAAATAACTGGTTAAGATGCTTATAAATGGATTTTGGTGTTGTGTAACACCTCAGAAGTCAGAACTCGAATTTCACTGTGTGTATGTTGCTGAACCATGAATCATGTTATCGTAGTTGTTTTTGTTGTATATTTGTAGCTTGTCGGAGTTCATGTTATCCATACGTATGTTAAACAAAAACATCAAATGGCTATTAGTTTTGGTGATAAGTCAAGGATGGGAAGAGGTGGGATGGATGCAAAAGTCAAAGCTGCAGTCAATGCAGCTTATTCTTGTACACCAGTCGTCATTGCAAGGTATCATAGTCTAGATTCGAGATCCATGTGTAGCATATATATGATTATATGACTATAACTCTACATTATTTTATTTTGGTTCATTGTAGTGGCTATGCTCCTAATAACATCATAAAGGTTCTAAATGGAGAACGTGTGGGTACTCTATTTCATAAGGATGCACATATGTGGATCCCATTTACTGAAATTGGTCCACATGAAATGGCGTATTCAACCCGTGAAGCCTCTCGAAAACTTCAGGTTGGATACATATATGCACATAACACACACATATGTACATGTAGATACATATATATATATATATATATATATATATATATATATATATATATATATATTTTGTATGCGTATCATCAGATAGATTTTGACTGATCACTTATTCTTATATCTTTCGTGGGGTATTACAGGCACTAACAAGTGAAGAGAGGAAGAAAATCTTATTGGATGTAGCTTCTGCATTGGAGGCGAATGAACATTTCATCATGCTTGAGAATGATGCTGACGTTGAAGCCGCACGTGATGCAGGATACGATGAAGCTTTGGTAGCTCGTTTAGCTTTGAAACCTAGCAAGGCATGTATCCGTTTTATTTCTCAAAATCTTGTTCTTTTCTTTGTATTTATTCACTGTTATTCTTCTTACTTTACGAGTTTACGGCATTATTGTTTTACGCAATGGAATCCATGAAGTTGTCTATGAGTACTTCCGTGTGGAATATGCATTTCAATTGGCTTCGCTTGATATGCATAACACGTTCTAGTAATTTTTTTTCCAGATAAGCGCTCTTGCAGAATCAGTTCTTAGACTAGCAGAAATGGAAGAGCCCATTGGTCAAGTTTTGAAAAGAACAGAGGTGAGAGTGGAACATTAAGTGTATCATTAGGCTCTACTTTAAGTTACTCGTATACTTTACGAATAATTGTTAACCACACATTTACGAATAACATAATATGCAGCTCGCAGAAGGGCTCGTCTTAGAGAAGAAGTCATGTCCTTTAGGTGTTCTACTCATTGTTTTTGAGTCTCGGCCCGATGCATTAGTTCAGGTAATAATAATAATAGTAAACTCTTTTACTAGTCACAAATCTATTGTTTATGCTTTTTACAAATCTATACGCGTTTTACTGGTATAAAATTTACAAACCGGTATTTAGCTTCTTTAAATGAATTTGCAGATAGCTTCTTTGGCAATACGTAGCGGGAACGACCTACTATTAAAAGGAGGTAAAGAAGCTAAACGGTCAAATGCGTTGGAAATGTTGTGCTTGGAAATATGTAGTTTGTTTGAACTTATAATCTATATCTTATTTTGTAGGATTTCCTTGATGGTTTGTTTGAAAATGAAAGTTTTTTAGAACGCCTCTCAAAATTCATGAACTCTAAGAAGGCTTCAAAGAATGGCAATGAAGACAACATGGACGAGGATCAAGAATGATGAAAAAAAAGAAACTTGATGTTTATTATGTTTTATTTTAGACTTATAACTTAACTAGACAAAGAAAGGTGAAATGTGATGTTATTATGGCTTATTTTTTATTTGATATTGGTTTTATGTTTGGGTTAGAATTGTTGGGTATGTCTGGAAAAGATCAGCAAGTTTTGGTATTTGAAAAAAACGGCAAAAAAAAAAAAAAAAAGAAAACAAAAAATATCTAGTTTTTCCAGGAATGCACTTTTAGAGGCAACAAAAGTCGTCCCTAAATGTGTAAGCATGAGGTCATATGCTGATGTCATCAATGAACTTTTAGGGTCGACAATTGTCGCCCCTAAAGATCCAGCACCATTATCGACAACAATTGTCGTCCCCAAAGGTCAATAGTGACGAGGCATTAGGGTCGACATTTTAGCAGCGACATGTCGCCCCTAATACCTTTAGAGGTGATTTTCTATATCAATAGGGGCGACAATTGTCGCCCCTAAAGCTCTGATTTCTTGTAGTGGATCCCTTTGAAGTGAAACAAGCACCCCTATTTATAGCTAGAATAGAGCTCTGGCCAAGGCCCCGTGTCCAGCCAACACGGCCCGTGGCCATCATGTTCTCTTCCTTCATTAATTGCAATTCTCAGCAGAGGGCCCCACACGATCACGTGTCTTCTGGGCACGGCCCCGTGGTCAACTCTTTGTTGTACTATCAAGATTATACGAATCTTAGAGTTGACCACGCCCCGTGTAGAGTTGGGGTCATCCCCGTGGTGGGCGTAGAAGTTTCTGCAGGTTTGTCTTGTTGTGCAGGGTCCTGACTACGCCCCGTGCTCAGCTGGGCACGACCCCGTGGTTAGGGTGTTTCTTGTTTTTGCTCTAGGAGATGCTGCCGAGGGGTCGGGCATGTCACTTTATTCCTTCTTCTTGTATTTATGTTGGTTTTGGCTGCTTATTTGTTCCTTTTGTTCTTTTAAGCCCGTTTAGTCATGTAAATTCAAAAGGAAGAAATAAACATACTTTTTCCAACATTAGTACTAAAAAAAGTTAGTTTTGTGCCTCATTTGATGTAATTTACATGTTGCTTTTTGCACACATCACTAGCCATTTCTAGGACCTCTAGGAAGGCTCCTACAACTTAGACTCACCGGAACGTCACCAACTGAATGAGTGTGAAAACGAGCCAAATGAAGAGGGTTTGATGGAGAACAGTTGGTAAGGAGTAAATATAAAATATAAAAAGAGCTATTTTTTGTTTTATTCGTTCTCATTTTCTTTAAATAATAGATATATTGTTTGATCCATTAATACTATTAAGTCAAAGGTCAATTCTAAACTATTTCAAGTCCAAAATAACAATTTATGTTTTTGTTTCTGTTACAGATTAGTGTGGTCACACGACTTTTGTTATGTAAGGTATTCACGTTGAAATGACGATGGGTGTTATGGTGAGTGAATGGATATACAAAATATTCGTTGCTTAACTTTTCGGGTTTATTTATTTTTAAACATTGAGGTTGATTTAGTATCTGCAGTTGTACTCTTTTTCTTTAGAGAGCATGATAACTTTTCACTGCAACCAGGATATGTGCACAGAGTAAACTCTTTCTGGTAGGCCAGAGAAGACTCACAAGCGTTGTAGTCGTTTGGCAAAAGAAACATGGAAATCGTTTTGAGATTGCTTGTTACAAGAACACGGTTTTCTCATGGTGTCTTGGTGTGTAAGCGTCTTTTAAATCCACCTAATATTGATTGAATTCTATTCCTAGGAATAAATCATTGGGTCTGTTTAAACTTGGTTCTGAATGCAAAAATACCGTTTGATAAGTGACCAGAATCACTGAGTATTACCGTTTGATAAGTGATCAAATATTGAAAGTAATATATGCAGATTGATTAGGAGTGTGCTGGTGTGCTTGCTGGGACAAGAATAGGAGGTCTAATTGTGCTTTCTGATGTGCTTACTCGATTTCAACTGCACGTGCTACTTCAAATTATTGTTGTTCTGCTGCTACAAATCATATCCAAAGAGGGGAAGCTGATATGATGATTGCTAGTGGCATTGAAGGTGCTATTATTCATATTGGCTTGGGTGGTTTTGTGGCCTGCAAGGCCCTTCCTAAGAGACACTCCCACTTGGTTCAGGTTGTTCCTCACATCACAGATGCTATACCAGTAGATGGAATAGATGTACTTTTGAGTTTTAATTATTTGTACATTATCACAACACTTAGTTTTAAATAATACTTACATTAAAACGATAAAAATGACCACATCTACAGTATTATGTTCAAAGAAGTTTATAAAACAACATATTTCAAAAGTTAATGAAAAAAAAGTGTTAGTAAGTGTGACACATGCTATCTTACAGTTGGTTGGAAAAATAGAAGTGAAAAAAAACATATAATAGATTAAATATAAAGTTTAAGTGACATATATGCTTGGACCGAAATTATTATAAAAAGTTCATGTGTTGATGATGCTTATAATCCATGCATCAGCACTTGCTAAAAAGCATAGTGTTTTGTCGAGAAAGACTAAAAAAATTAATAACTACCATGTATCCACAACGTGTCAAACAAATAAAGCCAAACAGCAACCACTTGGTTATCCACTTTATCCACCCTTATTAACTACCATGTATCCTACAACCCCACCACAAACACTCTAACTGCTGTCCGCACACGCATACAAAAAACTATATATACTTCATCGTTTAGATATTTCACACTTAAAACTAAACCACAACAATTCACTCACAACTAGCAAACTGTAACTACCAACTGAAAACAAATTAGTAATCAGATTATGGACACCTCTTCAGCTTCCGAATGGAGCAGCAGCAGCACCGGAGAACTAATGCTGGCTTCGCGAACCCCGAAGAAGAGAGCCGGAAGGAAGAAGTTCAAGGAGACTCGACACCCGGTTTACCGAGGAGTGAGGAGTAGAAATCCCGGCAAGTGGGTGTGTGAAGTGAGAGAACCAAATAATCAATCAAGAGTGTGGCTGGGGACATATCCGACAGCAGAAATGGCTGCCCGGGCACACGATGTGGCGGTTTTGGCCATGAGGGGGCGGTCGGCTTGTTTAAATTTTGCTGACTCAGTTTGGCGGCTGCCTGTACCGGAGTCTATCAATGTAAAGGATATACAAAAGGCAGCGGCTGAGGCTGCAGAGGCGTTTAGGCAGACGGAAGACGCCATGGAGTTGTTTAGACAGACGGAGGATGCGGTGGTGGGAACGAATGAATTGCGGGAAGTAGTGGTCTACGCCGATGAGGAGGAGATGTTTGGAATGCCTGGATATATTACTAGCTTGGCTGAGGGACTCATGGTACCGCCACCTCAGATGGTGGGGTATGCTAATTTTGTGGATGATGAAGATTTTTGTGTTGACATGTCTTTATGGAGTTTTATGTAGTTTCTTTTAGTAAGATTGATTTTCATGGGGTTGGCTTAAACCTTTTTGTATACAAGCTAATCATGAGGATGTGTTGCAAGGAGAAAAGGTAAGGAAAACCGTGGAATTAGGCTGTCATACGCCACGGAGATTCAAAGCCTGATGATAGCGACAATTGTCATCATTTTGACCATATCATGCCGTCTGTAGTAAACAAAAGGTACAGATATGGTAGTAGAAGTGGCTCGCAGACGGCAGGGCTAGCCCATTAACTCACGGATGATGGTTAAAGGTAGCGTTGGATATCGTCGGCCAAATTTTTAACAGCAGAAAGCGGATATTGGAAAGAGAACTGGTAGTGGCGGAGCTAGCCCATTAACTCAGGGGTATCCAAAAAAAATTTACCGTGCAATCACACAATATAAAAAAACGACAATAAATAAATAAAGTAAAAGAAATAGCTAACTAATTGGGCCACAATTTCAATCATTATTAACTAGTAGAACACCCGCATGATGCAGCGGGGGCGACAATTTGTATTGCGGTACTGGTTTCTTATCCTATAATAGTTGTTGTAGCATCATTGTGGTTGATATACGTCATAAACGTTACACATTGTCATCAGAAGTGCCTAGGTTAATAACTTGGCTCCATATCCATTCAAAGAGCCTTTTTTATCTTTCTTTGAGTTTCAAACATCTGATCCTTAAAAAAAGGTGCAAAATTTGAATATACAAGTTAAAAGAAGATTAAATAAATATTAATATTACCTCTTCACTGAATTCACGTTAAAGATCAAATTTGTATGGACTAAACATTGCACCATAACAAATGATCTAAGACTATTATCGCCATCATCCTGCAATAAAACACATACAATATACCACATAACATACGAAACGTGTTAATATAAAAGCTATACAAAAAGAAAGCTTAACCTTAAAAAAAGTACAACCTTAGACGATTGTACGGCTATTGGTTTGTTCAAATCAGTATGTTCTTCATCGAAATGAGTATGCTCTTCATCGAAATGAGTATGCAAAAAGAAAAAAAGTTAAGATTTACATAGGAGTAAAATAAAATCATATGTGCATTTGTGTTCATGAAAACATGTTAATATGTTAGATTTATATATAACTAGGTTTTTACCCGGGATTGCTTCCCGGGCTCAGGGAAACTTAGTTATATTAATTACTATTTCTATTTAATACGACCACATTACATCAACCATCTCATTCGATTCAACAACAATGTCTTCAAATCACCGGATTAGATCCTGAACCCATATTAGAGGTTGTTAGGATCTGAGTTTCTTTTTTATTGTGTTTTTGTTTAAGAATTAAGAACATGAACAAGTAATGCAGCGGAATTAAAATGGAAATAAACTTTGCACACAATCAAAAGGGAGAAATGCTTTCAACACACATTTTAAGAAGATGAGTTTGGAAATGGTGGCCTGGTAATAACTGGTTGAGCAGTGGTTGAAGCAGATTCAAGTCTTTCTTCAATCATCTGTTTAACCCCTTCTTTCACAAGGTAATCCTCTGCTTCTTTATCTGTTGCTGTTATTTTATCCATCTGCTTTTGTTTCCTTGTTTGGTAACGGATGGAAGCAGGTGGAGCAGTGGATCTCCTGAATTGTTGCTTTTGTGGCTCAGCTGAAACCACTGCTTCACGATAATCATCCTTTTGTGGAATATTAGGATTTTTCTTCCTTAGTTCTTCCAGCCTTTTGTAAGATGCAAACACTTTATCCTCTGTCCATCTTGACACTTGATTCCTTGACCCAAAATCAGTTGTAATCAGCTCTTCTTTCATCCTCTTCAGCTGCAGAGTCCTTTCTGGTACATTTTTCTTAAACTTTGCCCAGATAGGAGGAGTGTGCTTCACCTTGTTTTTGATCATATCTTGAATTCTGGCTGCTTCACTTTCAAGCTCACTAATGGTCCATTCTTTGTACATGTACCTTTCTCCTTTATACTTTTTGTAAGCCATGATGTTATCAAGATAATCTTTTCTCAAGGTTTCATCTGCCCTTTCTGATAGTTGCTACAAAGAATTTTTGCAAACTGCTCCAATGTTCTGACCTCAGTTAGCAGGTATTGATAGTATCTTTGTATTTCCTTATCAGATTTACCATGTGAATTCCTTTTAGAGATATCCTCTGCTTGTTGAGCTTTTAACCTCATATATTCTTCAATGTTGTTTGGCCTAGGATATCCTTCAAGAGATGGCAAACTCCTTTTAGCAGGGTCATCTTCAGTGTAGAAGGATTTGATCTCCTCTCTAACTGCTATAAGCTCTAAAGGGTACTGAGCACTTGTAGGAGTGATGACAATGTTTGGTTTTTGAACTTGAGCTGAAGAAAGTGGAACAGGGTTTGGAATAGGTACAAGTGGCAGTGATTGTGTGGTTGTTTGTTGTGGTGAAGTGTCATCATCTAAGACAATATTGGTTACCCTTCTTCTTTTGGGTTTAGGAGAGGTTGGTGGTGTTTTGATTGATTGAGTGGTAGTGATTTGAGTGGAAGGTTGCTGACTAACAGTTGTTGGAACAACTGATGTTTCAACCACTGTTGTCATTACAACAGATGATGTGTCATCTGAAGTCTTCTGCTTTTTAGCAGGAGATGATGGTGGTGATGAAGTTGTTTTTGGTGGTGAGTTGATTTTTGGTGGTGATGATGTTTTTGGTGAGGCAGTGGTTGAAGTAGGAGCAGTAGTTGTAGTGTGTGTTGAAGTGGTGGCAGTTTTTTGGGTAACAGCTGTTGAAACCACTGAAGTACCAACAGTTGTTGATATAACAGGAGTTTTAACCTCTGTTCGTTTGGGAGATTGATGTGTGCAGTTTTTAGGATTTTCTTCATCCTTTGGTTCTGAAGTACCCTGCTCATTAATTTCCATAAAAACTCTCTTTTCCTGTTCAAACCTTGCTTTATCCTTTGCCTCCATATCCCTTTTTACCCTTGCTTTTGCATCAGCAATGGCATTTGTGGTTACATCAATCTTTTTAGTACCATCTGGCAAGGGGATGTCTACAAGCATACTTGACTTGTCTAGTTCAATGTACAGACCATCTTCATATCCCTTCTTTTTAAACTGCTTCAATTTCTCCCCCTTTTTGGCATCAGCTGGTGGTGGTTCATCCACAAAGATGATAGAGGGAGGAGCAGTGCCAGTGGTATTCAGCAAATGGGCTTTGATTGCCTTGATATCTGCATGTGTGTCTTTAAACCTTGCTTCCATGAGATTTCTGATCTTTTAAACTTGTATCTCATGTTGCTGATCAGCTAATTCTCTTTGGTGGTGTAGCAGAGGTTGAAACAAACTCCACATCTCATTTGGAGTGGGAGTAGATGATGGAGCAGCTGTTGGAGTTGGTGCAGCAGGGGATGGTACCTTCTGTGCTTTCAACAACTGTTGTAGTATGTCTTTGATTTCTGCAACAGATGTATCAAGCTTGTCAACTCTATCCGTCAATTCTCAGTACATTAAACCATCACCCAACTTAATGGGATCATCTGATTTCTGGAGAGGAAATTGCCTGAAAGGAAGTCTCATTTATCAAACAACTGGCCAGGTGTAGATCAGTGGATCCAACACCTGTAGTTGCTGCTTTGCTTGAACTATTGACAGGAAGTACTTGTACATCCTGCAGTGTAACCTCCTCTAGTGTTGTTGGTGGGTTAGCAATGATAGGGAGTTCAGACTCAGTCATTTGTGGTGGCATGCACTCACTGATAGGTAGTTGAGAAGAACTGATTTCTGTCTGAGCTATATCAAGTGCATCCAACAAAACTTTTGTTTGTGCGGGAATTTGAGAGGTGAGTATGGGTGTGGAAAGAGAATTTGCCTCGGGCAGTGGGCTGTGGATGATAGATGTGACAACTGGTACAAAACCGGTAATTTCCGTACAATTTAATTAATACTTAATGACTGCAATTATGTGCTTAAATGTCAACATTATCTAAATTACATGCTATACTTGTGAATTCATGCATGTTTTATACTACAAAAATTGCTTTATGCATTAATGATAGCGTTGCGTCAGAAATACTAGTAAACTCACCAGTAAGACACATTGTGTCAACAATTCTGCAGAAAGCAGTCAGGCAATAGAATTGGAGCCTAGGTGTAGGTCCAACGTCAAGAATACATTAAAACCCAAGAGTATATACAAGGGTTAACATATAGACTTTCCGGAAGCTAGAATATGCACTGAATAGCACCCGAAACACACTTTAAATGCAGAATTCTGCACAAATCAGCTATAATCAGCTTTTTAACACATAAATATTATGCAGAATTCATGTTTTATTATCCAGAATACCCTCCTAAGTGTTGGGAATTAAAAGGGTCACAAAAGGGTACATAAAGGACACTAAACGGTGCAATTTAGCACTTTAACGAACCAGTATTTAACCGAACAACCGGACATTACCCGAAACATCAAAATATTACTAGAAGCATTGTTTTAATGTTTCTGAACTAGTTATGGTCCCCGAACACCATAACACCCCTTGTAACATAATAACACATCAAGTCCCTAAACTTTACACTTGAAACCAACTTATTTATGAACTAGTGATTAAAAGTTACACTTTGCCCCCCCCCCCCATTATTGTTTACGGTTGCAAAGGGGTGGCCCCCACCAAATATTTTCCAAGATCCTACCATATCCCATTTGATTTCCTTGGATTCACTTTGATATATTTTGATATGATTTAGATATTGTGATCTTAGTTAGATCTTGTATGGACTATAAGTGTAACACTCCATCTTCTTCACACAACACACCTCCTCCTCTCTCCTCTCCCTACGGCCGTGAGCCACCACCCACATCACCACCACCTTCAACCATTAATCATCCATTCCAAGGTTTACAAAAGATGCTAGAAGGTGTTTAAGAAGGTTTAGAGCTTGTGGATCTTGATGAACCTTCTCCATTTGCTTTTATTCAACCCATTTATCTTCTTCAACCTCAAGTGTTCTTCCCTAGCCCTTGTGCTAGTTGTAAGCTTCTTATCACTTGGTTACTTCTATTTTGGTGGTTAAAAGATGATGAACAATGATAAACTTGATGAACACAAAAGAACATGATCATGATACTTTAACATAAACTTAAAAATATAAGAATACATGTTGAATATATTGATTTGGTTCTTGTTGATTGATTATTAGTGTTAGTGATGTTAGACATCATAAGAAACCTACTAGATTGTGATTAAACACATGATCCAGTAAGTTAAAGTGGTGATCTTATGAAAGACCAAGATCTTCATGCTTTATGTCTCCATGAACTTGAATAATGAAAGTGATCTTCATATGTAAAGATGATTTAAACAAAATACAAATCTTGTAAATAGATGATTACAAGAATAATTTTCCCAAGAAACCAAGTTTATTTATGAGAATTACAAGTCATGGGTTCTAAGTAAACTAATAATATTTTAAGTGTTTAAACAAGACTAGAAACATGATTGTAACAAGAAAAAATACAAAAGAAATATTTTTAGAAAAATCATCTTACAAGTTGTAAATGACTAAATCTTTTAATAAAGTGATTTACAAACAAATAACCATGTTTTTAAGGGTAACTAAACCTACTAAATTACATGGTAAGTTACTACAAGTTTTTACAAAAAACTTCAAGTTCGTGATTTACTTTATTTTGACACTCGGTAAGTGTTAAATGTGTTGATGATTGTTTGTGTTGATTTTAAAAGAAAATAAACACATGTTTTGAAAACATGGGAAACCTCCATTTTTAGGGGAAACTATGTCAAAATTTCTATAGAATTTTAACACTTAGAAAAATATAAGTTTTGGTGAAACTTATTCCCTAAAAATATTTACCAAGGTTTCCCTAATTTTTATGTAAACTTCGAGTTAAGAAATGATGATTTCTTCAAGATAAAAATTGCTATTAAGTATGTATATTTTTTAGGAAAACATATATATTTATTGTTCACCAAATTTTGTGCTAAGTGTATGTAGTATGTATTATACGTGATAGTGTATTAGGACTTGAAAATACACTAAATACTCCTAAGGAGTGAAAGTACAAAATACACATACAAGATGCTTAGACAAATACAAGAAAATATATTTATGAAAATATATTTCTTAATAAATTAAATAACTTGGACAAGTTATGAACATGAAATGAAGTTTTGGACAAAATACATAACTCGGGTGAAAAATACAAGAAACTTATATTTATTTATTGTAAAAATAATATAAGTAAGATACATAGTTAAAAGTATAAATTATTTTTAACACACAAAGAATACATACATAAAAGATGGTGACTTGTACTTGTGCGATACAAGTCTAGTGACTAACGTTAATAAAACACGTATAGGTCACGACACTATATAAGCAAACCCGGTGAAGTTTACGGCGCAAGAAACGCAAAGGTGTGAGTTCATGCTCCCCTTTTTCTTTTAACTGTTTTCAGTTTTATAACTTCGGGGGGAAATACATGTTACTAAATGTTTACAGAAAAGCAAAAATATGTCCCCACATTTAAACTTTTACATACTTTTTGAACTTGGGGAAAATACATGAGTTATGGTATGATGGATACAAGAAATAAGGATTGATACTAGAAATTGTGTCGCGAATAGGGTACCAGAAGCACCATTAATCGTGTACATACTAAGATCACAGAACAAAAGGTTAGATCTAATGGGTTTTCGGGCAGCCACGCTCTTGGTGAAAACTAGTACCAAGTAGTGCTTTTGTGTCTCCGTCGTGAATCGACAACTAGAAAAATGCCTATGGTTTGGATGCTTCCTATGTCGTGTCACATGTTAATGGCCTTGCAACCCAATAACAAACTTGATACATACAGGAATACATGAGTTATACAAATTACATACCATGTTTTCATACAAAGTATACAAACGTTCAATACAGAAATTGCATGAATTCACACCAACATTATGTTGACGTTTTTCCAAAAACTCACATGTATTTCAGGTAACTAAAGTGGATGTGCGCGCGGTCATACTCTTGCTCTTGGATGTTGTTTATGTTGATCTTTGAATAAAGTTGTAAACTTATCAAACAAAATGCTGTCTTGTGATGTAAACACTTAATCTATACTTTCAGTTATGTAATGTTATTGGCATTTGAAGTTATTTTTTTCAGCATGTAGTATGTTTACCAATCGTATGCAATGAAAACTTTTCATGATCACACCTCGTGCTTCCACCTTAGAAAGGGGTGTGACAGATTGGTATCAGAGCTGCGATTGTAGTGAACCATGATTCCATCTCGAGTCTAGTCTACAATCTTTAGGATCCTTTCACGAAAACCATTTTTCAAAGAGTTTTCATTGCATAAAACTTTCCGCGACATCCACTACCTGAAACTGTTTTCAAAGAGTCAAGAAAAGACACTATGAGACTTAGGGTGCGTTGGAGTAGCACTTGTCTTTGACTAGAAATTACTTGCAACTATGTTAGATAATTGATCTATACATGTACTAGAAATAGAATATCTCAGATACTCGTGACTTTACCTCAAAACAATGGCCTATCAGAAGGAAGTCATACGAGGATGAAACGAACTGTGCGGACTGTGCAAGGAGTTACGTAATTATGGATGCATACATAATTATGAAATTCAGTGCAAAGAAAGCACAACAAGTCTTGTCACGTATCATAAGAGATTCGTTCAATACCAGAAAAGGTCAAACGTGAACACGCCTCCCCCAGCTGATTAAATACTCTTTTGGAGTAATAATTTAGGGTATAAAGACATGAACCGCCCATGTGAAGTAAGATATTTGTCCTTTACATATATTAAACTTGTACCTTGGGGAGATGTAACCCTTATGCATTTTGTTTACTTCCTAAACAATGACGTAACAAGTTGCCCTGATATGTTTAAAGACATCGGTGAATATCTTATGAGACATCAGTATTTATCTATTTATGCATGCTTGTTGCTGTATGAATTGATTTATATGGCGGATTATTTGATGTCACTTATGTGGTATATGTCTGTGTATATATACTACATTTGTCTCGTATGACGATATCAAACAAATGTCTAACCCTGTTGTGTTATGTTCCGACAGAACATGGCACCTAGAAGAGCTGTGACCAACCAAGGTTCCGATCAACCTCCTCCTCCTCCTCTGCCGAGGACCGCTGAAGAACTGAACGCCCTACTAGAGGAAAGGATCTCCGCAGCTATCGCCCAGTATGAGGCAAACCGCACCGAACAAAGTGGAGGACCAAGCAATGATAGACGTAATGGGCAGGGAGACACATTTGGAGGAAACACAGCTCAAGGCTGCACCTTTAAGCAGTTTCTCGACTGCAAACCACTGAACTATGATGGCATTGGAGGTGCAGTGGCATTTGTACGCTGGACAGAAAAGACATATGCCACTATCCGTATGAGCTAGTGTACCGCGGATCAGCAAGTCACTTTTGCTACGGGATTGTTTGTTGATGATGAAGCTTTGACTTGGTGGAATTTGCAAGTCCAGACTCTGGGTGATGATGCTGCGTACGGCAGGACATGGGATGAGTTAAAGGAACGAATGAGAGAAAAGTGTTGCTCTCGTGCTGAACTCTAAAGGTTGGAGACTGAGTTCTGGCACTTGACCATGGAAGGTGCTGACATTACTGGTTATACCCGAAGGTTCCACGATCTTTCGAGAGTGATCCCCTACATGGTGACTCCTGAATTTAAGAGCGTTGAACGCTACATTTGGGGATTGGCCTCAGAATTTCGCAGCATGGTAACTTCGGCCAAATCTCAAACGATCACTGAGGCTGTAACTCTGGCTGTCAGCCTTACTGAAGATGCTGTGCGTATGAAGAAGTTATCACTGAACCCAACAGAAAAGACCGAGACGCATACTGAGTCATCTGGCGACAAGAAAACGAAGCATGCGAACCTGAATCAAGCGACTCGTAACAACAAGGGTTCCAACAACAAGAAACGAGACTCCAACCCGCCTCAGGAGGCGAAAACTCTTGCAACCATGAATGGCGCACCTGCCAAAAGGTACTTGGGCACTCTGCCCACCTGCAACCAGTGCAAGCGTCATCATGAAGGAGTTTGTCGCGTTCCAAAATGCGACGAGTGTGGTAAACTGGGTCACCATACAGAGGACTGTTGAGGAAAAGGAAGGAACGGGGATGGAAGCCGCAACGGTGCTGGTAATAGAAACAATGGTGGAAACGGAAATGGCAATGGTAACCGGAATGGTAATGGAGCTGGGCAGAACCAAGGATGCTTCGGTTGTGGAAGCAAGGATCATTTCATAAAAGATTGCCGAAGGGGGAACAATGCTCAGGCTCGGGCATTTGTGATTGAAGCAAAGAACCCACGCGAGGACCCTAACGTGGTCACCGGTACATTTCTCGTTAACAATCACTTTGCATCCATATTATTTGACACTGGTGCCGATTATAGCTTCATGTCTGTGGAATTTAAACGTATGCTTGGAATAGAATCTAGCTAATGGTAAACTCATTGAATCGAGCGAAGTCGTTAGAGGTTGTACATTAGAACTTGGTGAGCAAAGATTTAGCATCGATCTCTTACCTATTCAATTGGGTAGCTTCGATGTAGTGGTCGGACTGGACTGGTTGTCCAAAAACAAGGCTGAAGTTGTTTGTCACGAGAAAATCATTCGCATCCCTCTGACAAATGATGAAACTCTCATCGTACATGGAGAAAAGCAAGACACGCCTCTGCGAATCATCAGCTGTATGAAGGCGCATAAGTGCTTGAGGAAAGGATGCGTAGCATTCCTGGCACACGTTGTAGATAAGAAGGCTGAGGAGCCAAAACTAGAAGACATTCCTGTAGTGAAGGAATTCCCTGATGTTTTTCCCGAAGATCTGCCAGGATTACCTCCACAACGACAAGTAGAATTCCATATAGACTTGGTTCCAGGAGCCGCTCCTGTAGCCAAGGCACCCTATCAACTTGCACCATCCGAAATGCAAGAATTATCTACACAACTCCAGGAGTTGTCGGATAAAGGATTCATAAGGCCAAGCTTCTCGCCTTGGGGAGCTCCAGTATTGTTCGTGAAGAAGAAGGATGGAATACTGCGGGTGTGTATCGACCATAGAGAGTTGAACAAGCTCACAATCAAGAATCGGACCCACTACTGAGGATTGATGACTTATTTGATCAGTTGCAAGGATCGAGCTACTATTCCAAGATCGACCTTCGATCTGGATACTATCAGTTAAGGATTCAAGAGGAAAGCGTACCAAAGATTGCATTCAGAACCCACTATGGGCATTACGAGTTCCTTGTGATGCCATTCGGACTGACGAACGCGCCAGCGGTATTTATGGATCTGATGAACCGCGTATGCAAACCATATCTCGATAAATTCGTGATTGTATTTATCGATGATATCCTGATTTACTCATGAACGAGAGAAGAGCACGAGCAAAATCTCAGAACCATTTTGGAACTACTAAAGAAAGAGAAACTTTTTGCAAAGTTTTCAAAGCGCGAATTCTGGATTCGCGAAGTACAGTTTCTTGGTCACGTTGTGAACGAGATGGGCATTCATGTAGACCCATCCAAGATTGAAGCAATAAAGAATTGGGAAGCCCCCAAAACCCCGACTAAAGTTTGACAATTTTTGGGCTTAGCAGGCTATTACTGACGGTTTATTGAGAATTTCTCCAAGATAGCTCAACCGCTGAGTACCCTTACGCTGAAAGACAAGAAGTACGACTGGGGTGTTAAGCAGGAAGAAGCCTTCCAACTGCTCAAAAATAAGCTATGCGATGCACCGATATTATCCTTACCCGAAGGCACAGAAGACTTCGTGGTATACTGCGACGCTTCGCGTCAAGGGTTAGGTTGCGTGCTTATGCAACGCCAGAAAGTCATCGCTTACGCTTCAAGACAGTTGAAGGTGCATGAAAGAAACTATACCACTCACGACCTAGAGTTAGGCGCAGTGGTATTCGCCTTGAAGATCTGGCGACACTATCTATATGGTACTCGATGTACAATATTCACAGATCACAAAGCCTACAACACATATTTTATCAGAAGGAATTAAATATGCATCAACGACGTTGGGTCGGGCTGCTGAACGATTATGACTGTGAGATTAAGGACCATCTTGGAAAGGCAGACGTTGTAGCAGATGCGTTAAGCCGAAAAGAAAGGATTAAGACTCTAAGGGTTTGAGCATTAGAAATGACTATTCAGACGAACCTCACTGCACGCATTCGTGACGTGCAACAAGAAGCCCTTAGGATGGAGAACCGTAGAGCTGAATACCTTCGAGGTATGCTGAAGAATATGGTGCCAAACAAAGAGGGAACCTTGTACTTTAAGGGGCGCATTTGGGTTCCGCTCTATGGCGGTATTCGAGAAGTCATCCTTAATGAAGCTTATAAGTCAAGATACTCGATCCATCCAGGATCGGACAAAATGTATCAAGACTTAAAAGACTACTATTGGTGGCCAAGACTTAAAAGTGATGTTGCTATATATGTTGGAAAATGCCTAACCTGTGCTAAGGTTAAGGCTGAATATCAGAAACCATCTGGGCTACTGCAACAACCAGAGATACCCATGTGGAAGTGGGAGCAAATCTCGATGGACTTCATAACAAAATTACCGAGGAGCCCTAGGGGACACGATATGATATGGGTGATAGTTGATCGACCGACGAAATCTGCGCATTTCCTACCGATCTGAGAGAAGGATAGCACTGGAAAGCTTGCTGAACTGTACTTGAAAGAAATCGTGGCACGTCATGGAGTGCCTATCTCAATTATTTCAGACAGAGATGGACGTTTTGTCTCAAGGATCTGGCAATCCTTTCAGGAGGCCTTTGGATCTCAACTAGATCTAAGCACGGCCTTCCATCCGCAAACAGACGGCCAAAGCGATCGGACCATACAAACGCTAGAAGATATGCTTCGCGCATGCGTTATGGACCTAGGCAGCAGCTGGGATACTCATTTACCCTTAGTTGAGTTTTCCTACAATAACAGTTATCATACAAGCATAAAAGCCGCTCCGTTCGAAGCTCTGTATGGCCGCAAGTGCCGCTCTCTCTTATGTTGGGCAGACGCTGGAGACAAACGTATGGTGGGTCCTGAACTTGTGCAAGAGACAACCGACAAAATCATGCAGATCCGAGAGCGCATTAAGGCGGCTCGAGATTGACAGAAGAGCTACGCTGATCGAAGACGGAAACCCTTAGAATTTGAGGTGGGGGACAGAGTTTTGTTAAAGGTCTCACCTTGGAAGGGCATAGTAAGATTCGGAAAATGTGGATAGCTGAATCCACGACACATCGGACCATTCAAGATTTTGGAAAGAATTGGTACCGTGGCTTACAAGTTGGAATTACCGGAAGAACTTAACGGAGTACATGATACGTTTCAACGGTCCAACCTCAAGAAGAGTCCAACCCAAGAAACAGTGATCATCCCTGCGGATGAAGCGCATATTGACGACACCCTCCGATTTACAGAAAAACCCGTTGAGGTTACAGACTAGAAAGTCAACAAGACCAGGAGGAGTAGTGTCAAACTTATCAAAGTATGTTGGGACTCTAAGCACGGACCCGAGTACACGTGGGAACGTGAAGACCAGTTTAAAGAAAAGTACCCCCACCTGTTCAAGAAAACTCCTGCGAGAGATAGATCAGCCTGAATTTCGGGACGGAATTCTTTTAACGGGGGAGACTGTGACAACTGGCACAAAACCGGTAATTTATGTACAATTTAATTAATACTTAATGACTGCAATTATGTGCTTAAATGTCAACATTATCTAAATTACATGCTATACTTGTGAATTCATGCACGTTTTATACTACAAAAATTGCTTTATGCATTAATGATAGCGTTGCGTCAGAAATACTAGTAAACTCACCGGTAAGACACATTGTGTCAACAATTCTGCAGAAAGCAGTCAGGCAATAGAATTGGAGCCTAGGTGTAGGTCCAACGTCAAGAATACATTAAAACCCAAGAGTATATACAAGGGTTAATATATAGACTTTCCGGAAGCTAGAATATGCACTGAAAAGCACCCGAAACGCACTTTAAATGCAGAATTCTGCACAAATCAGCTATAATCGGCTTTTTAACACGTAAATATTAAGCATAATTCATGTTTTATTATCCAGAATACCCTCCTAAGTGTTGGGAATTAAAAGGGTCACAAAAGGGTACATAAATGACACTAAACGGTGCAATTTAGCACTTTAACGAACCAGTATTTAACCAAACAACCGGACATTACCCGGAACATCAAAATATTACTAGAAGCATTGTTTTAATGTTTCTGAACTAGTTATGGTCCCCGAACACCATAACACCCCTTATAACATATAACACATCAAGTCCCTAAACTTTACACTTGAAACCAACTTATTTATGAACTAGTGATTTAAAGTTACACTTTGCCCCCCCCCCCCATTATTGTTTACGGTTGCAAAGGGGTGGCCCCTACAAAATATTTTCCAAGATCCTAACATATCCCATTTGATTTCCTTGGATTCACTTTGATATATTTTGATATGATTTAGATATTGTGATCTTAGTTAGATCTTGTATGGACTATAAGTATAACACTCCATCTTCTTCACACAACACACCTCCTCCTCTCTCCTCTCCCAACGGCCGTGAGCCACCACCCACATCACCACCACCTTCAACCATTAATCATCCATTCCAAGGTTTACATAAGATGCTAGAAGGTGTTTAAGAAGGTTTGGAGCTTGTGGATCTTGGAGAACCTTCCCCATTTGCTTTTATCCAACCCATTTATCATCTTCAACCTCAAATGTTCTTCCCTAGCCCTTGTGCTAGTTGTAAGCTTCTTATCACTTGTTTACTTCTATTTTGGTGGTTAAAAGATGATGAACAAAGATAAACTTAATGAACACAAAAGAACATGATCATGATACTTTAACATAAACTTAAAAATATAAGAATACATGTTGAATATATTGATTTGCTTCTTGTTGATTGATTATTAGTGTTAGTGTTGTTAGACATCATAAGAAACCTACTAGATTGTGATTAAACACATGATCCAGTAAGTTAAAGTGGTGATCTTGTGAAAGACCAAGATCTTCATGCTTTATGTCTCCATGAACTTGAATAATGAAAGTGGTCTTCATATGTAAAGATGATTTAAACAAAATACAAATCTTGTAAATAGATGATTACAAGAA
This sequence comes from Helianthus tuberosus, assembly GCA_030545235.1. NCBI lineage: Eukaryota > Viridiplantae > Streptophyta > Magnoliopsida > Asterales > Asteraceae > Helianthus > Helianthus tuberosus. The sequence continues at coordinate 96,135,462 of CM060361.1, read as the reverse complement.
TAACTTTCCCAAGAAACCAAGTTTATTTATGAGATTTACAAGTCATGGTTTCTAAGTAAACGAATAATATTTTTAGTGTTTAAACAAGACTAGAAACATGATTGTAACAAGAAAAAAACAAAAGAAATATTTTTAGAAAAATCATCTTACAAGTTGTAAATGACTAAATCTTTTAATAAAGTGATTTACAAACAAATAACCATGTTTTTAAGGGTCACTAAACCTACTAAATAACATGGTAAGTTAGTACAAGTTTTTAGAAAAACTTCAAGTTCGTGATTTACTTGATTTTGACACTCGGTAAGTGTTAAATGTGTTGTTGATTGTTTGTGTTGATTTTAAAAGAAAATAAACACATGTTTTGAAAACATGGGAAACCTCCATTTTTAGGGGAAACTATGTCAGAATTTCTATAGAATTTTGACACTTAGAAAAATATAAGTTTTGGTGAAACTTATTCCCTAAAAATATCTACCAAGGTTTCCCTAATTTTATGTAAACTTTGAGTTAAGAAATGATGATTTCTTTTAGATAAAAATTGCTATTAAGTATGTATATTTTTTAGGAAAACATATATATTTATTGTTCACCAAATTTTGTGCTAATTGTATGTAGTATGTATTATACGTGATAGTGTATTAGGACTTGAAAATACACTAAATATTCCTAAGGAGTGAAAGTACAAAATACACATACAACATGCTTAGACAAATACAAGAAAATATATTTATGAAAATATATTTCTTAATAGATTAAATAACTTGGACAAGTTATGAACATGAAATGAAGTTTTGGACAAAATACATAACTCGGGTGAAAAATACAAGAAACTTATATTTATTTATTGGAAAAATAATATAAGTAAGATACATAGTTAAAAATATAAATTATTTTTAACACACAAAGAATACATACATAAAAGATGGTGACTTGTACTTGTGCGATACAAGTCTAGTGACTAACGTTAATAAAACACGTATAGGTCATGACGCTATATAAGCAAACCCGGTGAAGTTTATGGCACAAGAAACGCAAAGTTGTGAGTTCATGCTCCCCCTTTTCTTTTAACTATTTTAAGTTTTATAACTTTGGGGGTGAAATACATGTTACTAAATGTTTACAGAAAAGCGAGAATATGTCCCCACTTTTAAACTTTTACATACTTTTTGAACTTGGGGAAAATACATGAGTTATGGTATGATGGATACAAGAAATAAGGATTGATACTAGAAATTGTGTCGCGAATAGGGTACCAGAAGCACCATTAATCGTGTACATACTAAGACCGCAGAACAAAAGGTTAGATCTAATGTGTTTTCAGGCAGCCACACTCTTGGTGAAAACTAGTACCAAGTAGTGCTTTTGTGTCTCCGTCGTGAATCGACAACTAGAAAAATGCCTATGGTTTGGATGCTTCCTATGTCGTGTCACATGTTAATGGCCTTGCAACCCATTAACAAACTTGATACATACAGGAATACTTGAGTTATACAAATTACATACCATGTTTTCAAACAAAGTATACAAACGTTCAATACAGAAATTGCATGAATTCAAACCAACATTATGTTGACGTTTTTTCCAAAAACTCACATGTATTTCAGGTAACTAAAGTGGATGTGCGCGCGGTCATACTCTTGCTCTTGGATGTTGTTTATGTTGATCTTTGAATAAAGTTGTAAACTTATCAAACAAAATGCTGTCTTGTGATGTAAACACTTAATATATGTTTTCAATTATGTAATGTTATTGGCATTTGAAGTTATTTTTACGAGCATGTAGTATGTTTACCAATCGTATGCAATGAAAACCTTTCATGATCACACCTCGTGCTTCCACCTTAGAAATGGGTGGACAGATTGGTATCAGAGCTTCGATTGTAGTGAACCATGATTCCATCTCGAGTCTAGTCTACAATCTTTAGGTTCCTTTCACGAAAACAATTTTTCCAAGAGTTTTCATTGCATAAAACTTTTCGCGACATCCACTACCTGAAACTGTTTTCAAAGAGTCAAGAAAAGACACTACGAGACTTAGGGTGCACTGTAGTAGCACTTGTCTTTGACTAGAAATTACTTGCAACTATGTGAGATAATTGATTTATACATGTACTAGAAATAGAATATCTCAGATACTCGTGACTTTACCTGAAAACAATGGCCTATCTGAAGGAAGTAATACGAGGATGAAACGAACTGTGCGGACTGTGCAAGGAGTTACGTAATTATGGATGCATACATAAATATGGAATTCAGTGCACAGAAACCACAGCAAGTCTTGTCACGTATCATAAGAGATTCCTTCAATACCAGAAAAGGTCAAACGTGAACACCCCTCCCCCAGCCTATTAAATACTCTTTTGGAGTAATAATTTAGGGTATAAAGACATGAACCGCCAATGTGAAGTAAGATATTTGTCCTTTACATATATTAAACTTGTACCTTGGGGAGATGTAACCCTTATGCATTTTGTTTACTTCGCAAACAATGATGTAACAAGTTGCCCTGATATATGTAAAGACATCGGTGAATATCTTATGACATGCTTGTTGCTGTATGAATTGATTTATATGGCGGATTGTTTGATGTCACTTATGTGGTATATGTCTGTGTATATATATTACTACTGTCTCGTATGATGATATCAAACAAATGTCTAACCCTGTTGTGTTATGCTCCGACAAAACATGGCACCTAGAAGAGCTGTGACCAACCAAGGTTCCGATCAACCTCCTCCTCCTCTGCCGAGGACCGCTGACGAACTGAACGCCCTAGTGGAGGAAATGATCTCCGTAGCTATCGCCCAGTATGAGGCGAACCGCACCGAACAAAGTGGAGGACCAAGCAATGCCAGACGTAATGGGCAGGGAGACACATCTGGAGGAAACACAGCTCAAGGCTGCACCTTTAAGCAGTTTCTCGACTGCAAACCACTGAACTACGATGGCACTGGAGATGCAGTGGCATTTGTACGCTGGATAGAGAAGATGGATGCCACTATCCGTATGAGCAAGTGTACCGCAGACCAGCAAGTCACTTTTGCTACGGGATTGTTTGTTGATGAAGCTTTGACTTGGTGGAATTTGCAAGTCCAGACTCTGGGTGATGATGCTGCGTACGGCATGACATGGGATGAGTTAAAGGAACGAATGAGAGAAAAATATTGCTCCCGTGCTGAACTACAAATGTTGGAGACTGAGTTCTGGCACTTGACCATGGAAGGTACTGACATTACTGGTTATACCCGAAGGTTCCACGATCTGTCGAGAGTGATCCCCTACATGGTGACTCCCGAATTTAAGCGCGTTGAACGCTACATTTGGGGATTGGCCTCAGAATTTCGCAGCATGGTAACTTCGGCCAAACCTCAAACGATCACTAAGGCTGTAACTCTGGCTGTCAGCCTTACTGAAGATGTTGTGCGGATGAAGAAGTTATCACTAAACCCAACAGAAAAGACCGAGACGCATGCTGAGTCATCTGGCTATAAGAAAAGGAAGCATGCGAACCTGAATCAAGTGACTCGTAACAACAAGGGTTCCAACAACAAGAAACGAGACTCCAACCTGCCTCAGGAGGGGAAAACTCTTGCAACCATGAATGGCGCACCTGCCAAAAGGTACTTGGGCACTCTGCCCACCTGTAACCAGTGCAAGCGTCATCATGAAGGAGTTTGTCGTGTTCCAAAATGCGACAAGTGTGGTAAACTGGGTCACCATACTGAGGATTGTTGGGGAAAAGGAAGGAACGGGAATGGAAGCTGCAACGGTGCTGGTAATAGAAACAATGGTGGAAACGAAAATGGCAATGGTAACCGGAATGGTAATGGAGCTGGTCAGAACCAAGGATGCTTCGGTTGTGGAAGCAAGGATCATTTCATAAAAGATTGCCCAAGGGGGAACAATGCTCAAGCTCGGGCATTTGTGATTAGAGCAAAGAACGCACGCGAGGACCCTAATGCGGTCACCGGTATGTTTCTCGTTAACAATCACTTTGCATCCATATTATTTGACACTGGTGCCGATTATAGCTTCATGTCTGTGGAATTTAAACGTATGCTTGGAATAGAATCTAGTAGATTAGATATTCCTTACTCCATAGAACTAGGCAATGGTAAACTCATTGAATCGAGCGAAGTCGTTAGAGGTTGTACATTAGAACTTGGTGAGCAAAGATTTAGCATCGATCTCTTACCTATTCAATTGGGTAGCTTCGATGTAGTGGTCGGAATGGACTGGTTGTCCAAAAACAAGGCTGAAGTTGTTTGTCATGAGAAAATCATTCGCATCCCTCTGACGAATGATGAAACTCTCATCGTACATGGAGAAAAGCAAGACACGCCTCTGGGAATCATCAGCTGTATGAAGGCGCAGAAGTGCTTGAGGAAAGGATGCGTAGCATTCCTGTCACACGTTGTAGATAAGAAGGCTGTGGAGCCAAAACTCGAAGACATTCATGTAGTGAAGGAATTCCCTGATGTTTTTCCCGAAGATCTGCCAGGATTACCTCCGCAACGACAAGTCGAATTCCATATAGACTTGGTTCCAGGAGCCGTTCCTGTAGCCAAGGCACCCTATCGACTTGCACCATCCGAAATGCAAGAATTATCTACACAACTCCAGGAGTTGTTGGATAAAGCATTCTTAAGGCCAAGCTTCTCGCCTTGGGGAGCTCCAGTATTGTTCGTGAAGAAGAAGGATGGAACACTGCGGATGTGTATCGACCACAGAGAGTTGAACAAGCTCACAATCAAGAATCGGTACCCACTACCGAGGATTGATGACTTATTTGATCAGTTGCAAGGATCGAGCTACTATTCCAAGATCGACCTTCGATCTGGATACCATCAGTTAAGGATTAAAGGGGAAAGCGTACCAAAGATTGCATTCAGAACCCGCTATGGGCATTACGAGTTCCTTGTGATGCCATTCGGACTGACGAACGCGCAAGCGGTGTTTATGGATCTGATGAACCGCGTATGCAATCCATATCTCGATAAATTCGTGATTGTATTTATCGATGATATCCTGATTTACTCGCGAACGAGAGAAGAGCACGAGCAACATCTCAGAACCATTTTGAAACTAATAAAGAAAGAGAAACTTTATGCAAAGTTTTCAAAGTGCGAATTCTGGATTCGCGAAGTACAGTTTCTTGGTCACGGTTTGAAAGAGAAGGGCATTCATGTAGACCCATCCAAGATTGAAGCAATAAAGAATTGGAAAGCCCCCTAAACCCTGACTGAAGTTCGACAATTTTTGGGCTTAGCAGGCTATTACCGACGGTTTATTGAGAATTTCTCCAAGATAGCTCAACCGCTGACTACCCTTATGCAGAAAGACAAGAAGTACGACAGGGGTGATAAGCAGGAAGAAGCCTTCCAACTGCTCAAAAATAAGCTATGCGATGCACCGATATTAACCTTACCCGAAGGCACAGAAGACATCGTGGTATACTGCGAGGCTTCGCGTCAAGGGTTGGGTTGCGTGCTTATGCAACGCCAGAAAGTCATCGCTTACGCTTCAAGACAGTTGAAGGTGCATGAAAGAAACTATACCACTCACGACCTACAGTTAGGCGTAGTGGTATTCGCCTTAAAGATCTGGCGACACTATCTATATGGTACTCGATGTACAATATTCACAGATCACAAAAGCCTACAACATATATTTGATCAGAAGGAATTAAATATGTGTCAACGACGTTGGGTCGAGCTGCTGAACGATTATGACTGTGAGATTAAGTACCATCCTGGAAAGGCAAACGTTGTTGCAGATGCGTTAAGCCAAAGAGAAAGGATTAAGACCCTAAGGGTTTGAGCATTAGAAATGACTATTCGGACGAACCTCAATGCACGCATTCGTGACGCGCAACAAGAAGTCCTTAGGATGGAGAACCGTAGAGCTTAATACCTTTGAGGTATGCTATATATGTTGGAAAATGCCTAACTTGTGCTAAGGTTAAGGCTGAATATCAGAAACCATCTAGGCTACTGCAACAACCAGAGATACCCATGTGGAATTGGGATCAAATCTCGATGGACTTCATAACAAAATTACCCAGGACCCCTAGGGGGCACGATATGATATGGGTGATAGTTGATCGATTGATGAAATCTGCGCATTTCCTACCGATCCGAGAGAAGGATAGCACTGGAAAGCTTGCTGAACTGTACTTGAAAGAAATCGTGGCACGTCATGGAGTGCCTATCTCAATTATTTCAGACAGAGATGGACGTTTTGTCTCAACGATCTGGCAATCCTTTCAGGAGGCCTTTGGATATCAACTAGATTTAAGCACGACCTTCCATCCGCAAACAGACGGCCAAAGCGAACGGACCATACAAACGCTAGAAGATATGCTTCGCGCATGCGTTATGGACCTAGGCGGCAACTGGGATACTCATCTACCCTTAGTTGAGTATTCCTACAATAACAGTTATCATACAAGCATAAAAGCCGCTCCGTACGAAGCTCTGTATGGCCGCAAGTGCCGCTCGCCCTTATGTTGGGCAGACGCTGGAGACAAACGTATGGTTGGTCCTGAACTTGTGCAAGAGACAACCGACAAAATCATGCAGATCCGAGAGCGCATTAAGGCGGCTCGAGATCGACAGAAGAGCTACGCTGATCGAAGACGGAAACCCTTAGAATTTGAGGTGGGAGACAAAGTTTTGTTAAAGGTCTCACCTTGGTAGGGCGTAGTATGATTCGGAAAACGTGGAAAGCTGAATCCACGATACATCGGACCATTCAAGATTTTGGAAAGAATTGGTACCGTAGCTTACAAGTTGGAATTACCGGAAGAACTTAACGGAGTACATGATATGTTTCACGTGTCCAACCTCAAGAAGATTCCAACCCAAGAAACAGTGATCATCCCTGCGGATGAAGTGCATATTGACGACACCCTCTGATTTACAGAAAAACCCATTGAGGTTACAGACTGGAAAGTTAACAAGACCAGGAGGAGTAGTGTCAAACTTGTCAAAGTACGTTGGGACTCTAAGCACAGACCCGAGTACATGTGGGAACATGAAGACCAGTTTAAAGAAAAGTACCCCCACCTATTCAAGAAAACTCCTGCGAGAGATAGATCAGCCTGAATTTCGGGACGAAATTCTTTTAACAGGGGGAGACTGTGACAACTGGCACAAAACCGGTAATTTCCGTACAATTTAATTAATACTCAATGACTACAATTATGTGCTTAAATGCCAACATTATCTAAATTACATGCTATACTTGTGAATTCATGCACGTTTTATACTACAAAAATTGCTTTATGCATTAATGATTGCGTTGCGTTAGAAATACTAGTAAACTCACCGGTAAGACACATTGTGTAAACAATTCTACAGAAAGCAGTCAGAAAATAGAATTGGAGCCTAGGTGTAGGTCCAACGTCAAGAATACATTAAAATCCAAGAGTATATACAAGGGTTAACATATAGACTTTCCGGATGCTAGAATATGCACTAAAAAGCACCCGAAACGCACTTTAAATGCAGAATTCTGCACAAATCAGCTATAATCAGCTTTTTAACACATAAATATTATGCATAATTCATGTTTTATTATCCAGAATACCCTCCTAAGTGTTGGGAATTAAAAGGGTCACAAAAAGGTACATAAAGGACACTAAACGGTGCAATTTAGCACTTTAACGAACCAGTATTTAACCGAACAACCGGACATTACCCGGAACATCAAAATATCACTAGAAGCATTGTTTTAATGTTATAGTCCCTGAACACCATAACACCCCTTATAACATAATAACACATCAAGTCCCTAAATTTTACACTTGAAACCAACTTATTTATGAACTAGTGATTAAAAGTTACACTTTGCCCCCCCCCCCCCCCATTATTATTTACGGTTGCAAAGGGGTGGCCCCCACGAAATATTTGACAAGATCCTACCATATCCCATTTGATTTCCTTGGATTCACTTTGATATATTTTGATATGATTTAGATATTGTGATCTTAGTTAGATCTTGTATGGACTATAAGTATAACACTTCATCTTCTTCACACAACACACCTCCTCTTCTCTCCTCTCCCTACGGTCATGAGCCACCACCCACATCACCACCACCTTCAACCATTAATCATCCATTCCAAGGTTTACATAAGATGCTAGAAGGTGTTTAAGAAGGTTTAGAGCTTGTGGCTCTTGAAGAACCTTCTCCATTTGCTTTTATTCAACCCATTTATCATCTTTAACCGCAAGTGTTCTTCCCTAGCCGTTGTGCTAGTTGTAAGCTTCTTATCACTTGTTTACTTCTATTTTGGTGGTTAAAAGATGATGAAAAATGATAAACTTGATGAACACAAAAGAACATGATCATGATACTTTAACATAAACTTAAAAATATAAGAATACATGTTGAATATATTGATTTGCTTCTTGTTGATTGATTATTATTGTTAGTGATGTTAGACATCATAAGAAACCTACAAGATTGTGATTAAACACATGATCCAGTAAGTTAAAGTGGTGATCTTGTGAAAGACCAAGATCTTCATGCTTTATGTCTCCATGAACATGAATAATGAAAGTGATCTTCATATGTAAAGATGATTTAAACAAAATACAAATATTGTAAATAGATGATTACAAGAATAATTTTCCCAAGAAACCAAGTTTATTTATAAGATTTACAAGTCATGGTTTCTAAGTAAACTAATAATATTTTTAGTGTTTAAACAAGACTAGAAACATGATTGTAACAAGAAAAATACAAAAGAAATATTTTTAGAAAAATCATCTTACAAGTTGTAAATGACTAAATCTTTTAATAAAGTGATTTACAAACAAATAACCATGTTTTTATGGGTAACTAAACCTACTAAATAACATGGTAAGTTACTACAAGTTTTTACAAAAACTTCAAGTTCGTGATTTACTTGATTTTGACACTCGGTAAGTGTTAAAGGTGTTGATGATTGTTTGTGTTGATTTTAAAAGAAAATAAACACATGTTTTGAAAACATGAGAAACATCCATTTTTAGGGGAAACTATGTCAAAATTTCTATAGAATTTGACACTTAGAAAAATATAAGTTTTGGTGAAACTTATTCCCTAAAAATATTTACCATGGTTTCCCTAATTTTTATGTAAACTTCGAGTTAAGAAATTATGATTTCTTCAAGATAAAAATTGCTATTAAGTATGTATATTTTTTAGGAAAACATATATATTTATTGTTCATCAAATTTTGTGCTAAGTGTATGTATTATACGTGATAGTGTATTAGGACATGAAAATACACTAAATACTCCTAAGGAGTGAAAGTACAAAATACACATACAACATGCTTAGACAAATACAAGAAAATATATTTATGAAAATTTATTTCTTTATAGATCAAATAACTTGGACAAGTTATGAACATGAAATGAAGTTTTGGACAAAGTACTTAACTCGCGTGAAAAATACAAGAAACTTATATTTATTTATTGGAAAAATAATATAAGTAAGATACATAGTTAAAAATATAAATTATTTTTAACACACAAAGAATACATACATAAAAGATGGTGACTCGTACTTGTGCGATACAAGTCTAGTGACTAACGTTAATAAAACACGTATAGGTCACGACGCTATATAAGCAAACCCGGTGAAGTTTACGGCGCAAGAAACGTAAAGTTGTGAGTTCATGTTCCCCCTTTTCTTTTAACTGTTTTCAGTTTTATAACTTCGGGGGTGAAATACATGTTACTAAATGTTTACAGAAAAGGGAGAATATGTCCCCACTTTTAAACTTTTACATACTTTTTGAACTTGGATAAATTGTGTCGCGAATAGGGTACCAGAAGCACCATTAATCGTGTACATACTAAGACCGCAGAACAAAAGGTTAGATCTAATAGGTTTTCGGGCAGCCACACTGTTGGTGAAAACTAGTACCAAGTAGTGCTTTTGTGTCTTCGTCGTGAATCGACAACTAGAAAAATGCCTATGGTTTGGATGTTTCCTATGTCGTGTCACAAGTTAATGGCCTTGCAACCCATTAACAAACTTGATACATACAGGAATACTTGAGTTATACAAATTACATACCATGTTTTCATACAAAGTATATAAACGTTCAATACAGAAATGGCATGAATTCACACCAACATTATGTTGACGTTTTTCCAAAAACTCACATGTATTTCAGGTAACTAAAGTGGATGTGCGCGCGGTCATACTCTTGCTCTTGGATGTTGTTTATGTTGATCTTTGAATAAAGTTGTAAACTTATCAAACAAAATGTTGTCTTGTGATGTAAACACTTAATCTATGTTTTCAATTATGTAATGTTATTGGTATTTGAAGTTATTTTTACGAGCATGTAGTATGTTTACCAATCGTATGCAATGAAAACCTTTCATGATCACACCTCGTGCTTCCGCCTTAGAAAGGGGTGTGACAGATTGGTATCAGAGCTGCGATTGTAGTGAACCATAATTCCATCTCGAATCTAGTCTACAATATTTAGGATCCTTTCACGAAAACCATTTTTCAAAGAGTTTTCATTGCATAAAACATTCCGCGACATCCACTACCTGAAACTGTTTTCAAAGAGTCAAGAAAAGACACTACGAGACTTAGGGTGCACTGGAGTAGCACTTGTCTTTGATTAGAAATTACTTGCAACTATGTGAGATAATTGATCTATACATGTACTAGAAATAGAATATCTCAGATACTCGTGACTTTACCTGAAAACAATGGCTTATCTGAAGGAAGTAATACGAGGATGAAACGAACTATGCGGACTGTGCAAGGAGTTACGTAATTATGGATGCATACATAATTATGGAATTCAGTGCACAGAAACCACAACAAGTCTTGTCACGTATCATAAGAGATTCCTTCAATACCAGAAAAGGTCAAACGTGAACACCCCCCCCCCCCCAGCCTATTAAATACTCTTTTGGAGTAATAATTTAGGGTATAAAGACATGAACCGCCAATGTGAAGTAAGATATTTGTCCTTTACATATATTAAAATTGTACCTTGCAGAGATGTAACCCTTATGCATTTTGTTTACTTCGCAAACAATGACGTAACAAGTTGCCCTGATATGTGTAAAGACATCAGTGAATATCTTATGGCACATCAGTATTTATCTATTTACGCATGCTTGTTGCTGTCTGAATTGATTTATATGACGGATTGTTTGATGTCACTTATGTGGTATATGTCTGTGTATATATACTACTACTGTCTCATATGACGATATCAAACAAATGTCTAACCCTGTTGTGTTATGTTCTGATAGAACATGGCACCTAGAAGAGTTGTGACCAACCAAGGTTCCGATCAACCTCCTCCTCCTCTGCCGAGGACCGCTGAAGAACTGAATGCCCTACCGGAGGAAAGGATCTCCGCAGCTATCAACCCAGTTTGAGGTGAACCGCACCGAACAAAGTGGAGGACCAAGCAATGCTAGACGTAATGGGCAGGGAGACACATCTGGAGGAAACACAGCTCGAGGCTGCACCTTTAAGCAGTTTCTCGACTGCAAACCACGGAACTATGATGGCACTGGAGGTGGAGTGGCATTTGTACGCTGGACAGAGAAGACGGATGCCACTATCCGTAAGAGCAAGTTTACTGCAGATCAGCAAGTCACTTTTGCTACGGGATTGTTTGTTGAGGAAGCTTTGACATGGTGGAATTTGCAAGTCCAGACTCTGGGTGATGATGTTGCGTACGTCATGACATGGGATGAGTTAAAGGAACGAATGAGAGAAAAGTATTGCTCTCGTGCTGAACTCCAAAGGTTGGAGACTGAGTTCTGGCACTTGACCATGGAAGGTGCTGACATTACCGGTTATACCCGAAGGTTCCATGATCTGTTGAGAGTGATCCCCTACATGGTGACTACCGAATTTAAGCGCGTTGAACGCTACATTTGGGGATTGGCCTCAGAATTTCGCAGCATGGTAACTTCGGCCAAACCTCAAACGATCATTGAGGCTGTAACTCTGGCTGTCAGCCTTACTGAAGATGCTGTGCGTATGAAGAAGTTATCACTGAACCCAACAGAAAAGACCGAGACGCATGCTGAGTCATCTGGCGACAAGAAAAGGAAGCATGCGAACCTGAATCAAGCGACTCGCAACAATAAGGGTTCCAACAACAAGAAACGAGACTCCAACCCGCCTCAGGAGGTGAAAACTCTTGCAACCATGAATGACGCACCTACCAAAAGGTACTTGGGCACTCTGCCCACCTGCAACCAGTGCAAGCGTCATCATGAAGGAATTTGTCGCGTTCCAAAATGCGACAAGTGTGGTAAACTGGGTCACCATACTGAGGATTGTTGGGGAAATGGAAGGAACGGGAATGGAAGCCGCAACGATGCTGGTAATAGAAACAATGGTGGAAACGGAAATGGCAATGGTAACCGGAATGGTAATGGAGCTGGGCAGAACCAAGGATGCTTCGGTTGTGGAAGCAAGGATCATTTCATAAAAGATTGCCCAAGGGGGAACAATGCTCAGGCTCGGGCATTTGTGATTGGAGCAAAGAACGCACGCGAGGACACTAATGTGGTCACCGGTACGTTTCTCGTTAACAATCACTTTGCATCCATATTATTTGACACTGGTGCCGATTATAGCTTCATGTCTGTGGAATTTAAACGTATGCTTGGAATAGAATCTAATAGATTAGATATTCCTTACTCCATAGAACTAGCCAAAGGTATACTCATTGAATCGAGCGAAGTCGTTAGAGGTTGTACATTAGAACTTGGTGAGCAAAGATTTAGCATCGATCTCTTACCTATTCAATTGGGTAGCTTCGATGTAGTGGTGGGAATGGACTGGTTGTTCAAAAATAAGGCTGGAGTTGTTTGTCACGAGAAAATCATTCGCATCCCTCTGACGAATGATGAAACTCTCATCGTACATGGAGAAAAGCAAGACACGCCTCTGCGAATCATCAGCTGTATGAAGGCGTAGAAGTGCTTGAGGAAAGGATGCGTAGCATTCCTGGCACACGTTGTAGATAAGAAGGCTGAGGAGCCAAAACTCGAAGACATTCCTGTAGTGAAGGAATTCCCTCATGTTTTTCTCGAAGATCTGCCAGGATTACCTCCGCAACGACAAGTCGAATTCCATATAGACTTGGTTCCAGGAGCCGCTCCTGTAGCCAAGGCACCCTATCGACTTGCACCATCTGAAATGCAAGAATTATCTACACAACTCCAGGAGTTGTTGTTGGTGCATAGATGTCTGTTAACTTCGTCTTTATAGAGTCTTGTATTAGATAAGATAGATCAGGGCATGTAGTACGAGAAATATGTTAAAAATAGGTTTGGAGGTAATTTCGCACAAAATTACAATTAGTAATTCCACACGAAATTACATGGTAATTTCGCATGAAATTACTAATTTTGCATGAGGAATTCCGTGCGAAATTACTCAGCCTATAAATACTAGGTGTGCCAAGTCATTTGTAATCGTCTTGATTTCAGAGCCGAGGTGCTGCCAGTTTGTCAAACGATCAGATTTTCTTTGAAATCATTAATAAAAGGATAATTAAGAGGAATTAAGCTGTTTCACGTCTATATCACTGATTCCGCCTTTGATATGGATCATAAACTCTTCTGATTGACTCGTTCGGGTCACACGACGATCCAACAAGTGGTATCAGAGCTCAGGAAGAAGAGTTTATACCAATTCAGCTTGTTTTCATCATTTCTACTCATTCTTTTCAAAATTAAACGAGATTTAACGGACAAAATGGATTGAATTTCACATATATCACGTAAAACACCATTTTAATGAATCCTTGAAAGAATTGGACCAAAATTCGAACAAAATCTGGATTAATTTGACAAAATGGTGGCCGAAATGATGATGTAATCATTATTTCGCATGGAATAGCCTTTTTAAATTCGCACGAAATTACACTTTGTGTTTAATTTCGTTTGAAATTGTTGTTGATTTCACACGAAATTAGATTTCGTTTGAGGATTTCATACGAAATCACTATTTCGCACCAAATTGGCTTAATTTCGTTTGAATCTAAGTTGATTTCGCACGAAATTATCTTTCGCTTGGTAATTTCGCTTGAATACACTATTTTGTGTGAAAACTTTGATTTCGTTTGAGTTGATATTTCATTTGAAGGCTGTTCATTTCGTTTGAACTGATTTCGCTTGAACTGATTTCGTTTGAAACTATTTTGTTAAAATCAAAAATTTGTCTAAGTGTTTGTTGATTGTTTCAGATACGTGAAGATGGATGATTTTATGAATCCATTCAGTGACGTTTTTGCTTTCACGGGAAACACCGGAGATGATATATCAAACAACACAAATGAAAATGCTCCGAGTGCGAAGAAAACTCTTTCTGATGCTTTGAGTGTGGAGAGTGCATATGGCACATACAATAAACCTCCCAAACTGATGGCGATCGAAGAATACAATAGATGGGCTAAAAGGTTTGAAGAGTGGCTAAAAGCGTTTGCGTATCCAAGCTTGAAAAGCATGAAGAATGGTTTCAATATGGGAAGATCGGATTATGAAAATATAGTAGATACTGATGATGTAGAAAGTTTCGTTGCCGAACAAAAGTGCATTGCATTGCTTCATCAGTCTGTGAGAGACGACATAATATCGTTGATTGAGTACACAAATTCGAAAGATCTATGGGAGAAACTAAGAGTGAAATGTGTGGGTAGTGCCGAGATAGTTAAAAACAAAAAGAAGTTGTTAAGAAAAGAATTTGATTTGTTTGGATGTTTGAAAAATGAATTTGTATCTAAGATGATTGAAAGATTCGGGCATTTGAAGATGGAGCTGGCAAGACATGGAATCATATACACTCAAGAAGAATTGGTTGACAAACTATTTGACTCTCTGCCGGATGAGAAAGACTGGCAATACTTTGCCTTGTTGCTGAAGAACACAATCAAGTCGGAGGATCTGACAGTTGATCTGTTAATCGAAAGATTAGAGAGTCTTGAATTGGAGATTAAGAAATCAAGCAAAGTCAATAATCCCTCATATCAGCAGAACGTTGAGCTGTGTTATCGAGGTAGTATAATCCCGAAGATTGTGTCTCCTAAGACAGCTTTCTCAGCCGAAAGTTCTAACACGTCAAATCAAGAAACTTCAAGCAGTGGTTTTTATGGTGGTTCATCGTCAACTACTTCAAGTCAATCAGTTCCAAAGAATATGTTTCAATGTAACATTGTTGTGGATCTAAAGAATGCTCAAAATTTCAGTGAGGAATCCGCAAAGCAGCAAATGGTGTTTTTAGCGTCTGTTCTAGAATCGTACGAAAGCCTTGTTGTGGGCAAGATTGGAAACACTAACCTCACCAAGGAGGACTAAGATCAGATCGACCCAGAAGAGATGGAGTTGATAGATATCAGGTGGTGTATGGCTAGTGCAGTTAGACGAGCACAAAGGTTCATGGAAATTACAGGCAGACATTCTATTGGCGGACCTTCCACAAAGCTCGGGTTTGATAAATCAAAAGTTACGTGCTTCAGATGTAAACAAAAGGGACATTTTAAACATGAATGTCGAAACGCACCTGCTGATGATACTGCAAATCCATTCAGAGAGGATTATTATAAAAGAGCAATCTATCATCATAACAAATCTGAACCGCCCAGAATAAAGCAGCTAGAAGATACCCCCAAAGAAAAATCAAGAGCACTTGTTGTTATTCATGATGACGAAGGTTTCGATTGGAGTGAACTGCTACCAGAAGAGGATGCAGTTGGCTATGCGTTTATGACAAAAATTGTTCCTTTCAAAGATAGCAGAACAGAAGAAGAGAAATACATCAACAGAAAGATGTCAGCTCATTTTAGGATTAGTAGAATCTATCATACATACAAAGAAGCTAAAAAGGCGAAAAGATGGGATGCTGATAGAGAATGTTACCTAGATCCCAAGGGAAACATTGCTGTTGATCGAGATACTGTTGATGTTGAAACTCTCACCAAACAAATTGCTGAAGAAGAAGAAGCCAGACAGAGAGAGTGGTGGGGAGGAGGAGAAGCTGAGGAAAAAGAAAAAGAGAATGAGCTGAAGCCAAATAAAGTTGATGACGGGATTATTGATACGCCACAAGAATTCACAGCTGAAAATTTGAAGAAGATGGCTGACAAAGTACTTGCTGCGAAAGAGCTAGAGGTAGTTTCTGGTTCTGGAACTGAGTCTAAAAGCAAGGTCAGTCAGAATTATGCAATCAATGAGTCAGGTAAGAAAGCTAAAACTGAGAGCGACTGCAAAAATTGCATGAAAAAATGCAAGGTTTGTAGTACACTTGCTTACCTTAACGGTAAAAAGACCGAAGAACTGACAGGAAGAGTCAGAGACGTTGAAGATCAGATCTTAAACCGTGACAAAATGTTAAAATCTTCAAATGAACGATTAAAAGAATTAACTGAGAAAATCAAAAAAGATAAAAGTGACGTAGAAAGAATTAGGAAAGAAAACGGAAAATTAATTCATGAAAATCGTCAACTTTCAGAAAATTTTGAGAAGCTAAAACGAACGATAAAAGATTCTGATGAGAGAAATGGTAAGACAAACAAAGAAAATGTTCAATTGTCAGGAGTTCTTAGGGTAAAAGAAGAACAAATCAACCAACAACTGGATGAAATTGCTAAGCTGAAGCTTCAGTTTCAAGAAGCCAAAATTGAAAACGAACGCATTCAGTTAAAATTGAACAGTTACAACTCTGCAAGTTTTGTTCTTCAACATATCATTCCTAAACCTATTGGGAAGAACAAAGCGGGCGAAGATGTATACTTTGATGGAACCGGGGTTGGGTTTCATCAGGTTCCACCGCCAGTGTTAAATAATTTTTCAAAGAAAAAGTCTGGGTTGGTTAATGATGAAGACACAAATGAGGTTAAACTTCCAGACACAATTGATGTCACATTCACTTCATCTTCCGATGAAGATAGTGTCCAATTTGAAGTTGTGAAAAGCATGGTTGAAAATGTTTTAAAGTCTGAAAGTGACACTACTGAGGATGATGAATGCTTTTTGGATAAATATATTTCGAAATCAAAATCCAAAAACAACTTAAATGAAGAACCTAATCTTGTGATGTACAAGACGGCGGGATCTGATAAGTTGTATTCGGATCGTGATTTTCCTTTGGAGAATGTGAATGTTGGTAAATTGAGAAATGTGTTCAAGTTGATTGAAATTGATGTGTCTGAAATCGAAGGTTTGAAATGTTCTAAATGGAAATTAAACTTTGAAAAAGATAAAGCTTACTACAAAAAACCTGTTGTACCACCACGTTTTTCTAAAAACAACCAAAACAAATGGTCGTGTGGATATCAAGATAGTATGAATTATCAAAGAAGGAACTTTCAAAACAAGAAGTTTGTTGAGAAAAAAGTGTTTGTAAAAAGCTCGAGTTCTCATTCTGAGCAAGAATCTGAATTTTTTTTCAAAATCAAATGAAGAGTTTCTTGAAGAAAAGGCCTCACAGCCTCAGACCGAAGGCACGACTCGGGTAGTTGATACTCGTACATGCTTTAAGTGCAACAAAGTTGGACATATTGCATGAAAGTGCACCAACTTAAAGCCTAAATCTGAAGTTGTTGAGAGTCAGAAAAAGAAAGTTGATGCAAAAGGCAAAACTCCAATGGTTGTTGAGAAGAAAGTTTTGAAAAATGAAAACACCAAGATCAAAACAGAACCCGTAAAAAATGTGGTAACTAAAACTGAAAATTTTTACAAACGGGTTGCTTCGCTTCAACAAGCATGGAAGCCAAAATCAATGGTAAAGGAATTAAGTTCTCCAAAACCAAAGGTGTCTGAGACTGCAAAATCATCATCTTCAACTAAGAAGATGTATGTACATTTGGATTACTATAAGAAACTAGAACCACAAGAAGATACTACTTCTGAAAAGAAGGATGTACAAAAGAAAGAGCAATCATCTGGTCAACCTCCTAAAAATGATTTCTTTTTATACAAAGAGGTTGAGATTGGGTCTGAAGAGAGCTTAAAGATGAATGACAAGAATTTTCCGCCATTATACACTGCAAAAACTCACCTCAATGTCAAGTTACCCAAGTCGAAAGAGGCTTGGGTGGCATCAAAAACCAACTAAGTGTTTGTGATATGTGCAGGAGCTTCCAAGATCCGTTTCACGTTGGATTATGGATAGTGGAGCTTCTCGGCACATGACAGGGAAGAAAACCCTACTGTACGATGTTCGAGGGTTTAATGGAGGATATGTGGGATTTGCAGGCAATCAAGGTGGTCGAATAGTTGGTGAA
This sequence comes from Helianthus tuberosus, assembly GCA_030545235.1. NCBI lineage: Eukaryota > Viridiplantae > Streptophyta > Magnoliopsida > Asterales > Asteraceae > Helianthus > Helianthus tuberosus. Next base: position 96,117,183 of record CM060361.1, on the reverse strand, counting down.
GGAACTTTATCGAATGGTATCGTCACGTTTGAAAGAGTAAACTACATCGCCGAGCTTGAAAATAATCTTCTGAGTATCTCTCAGATCTGTGATCGTATGTATACAACGCACTTTACAGATAAGGAATGTTTGATTTTGAAACCAGGATTTGTTGTTCCCGAAGAGTGGGTTATCGTGAGAGCACCAAGAGTCAATGATCTGTACGTGTTGGACATGAGTGTAGCAACTACTACCACGGGTCAGGCTCACTGTTTTATGTCAAGAGCAATGGAAAAAGAATCACAATTGTGGCATCGAAAAATGGGCCATATTCATTTGCGAAAAATGAATCACCTGGTGCATAACGAGTTAGTAATTGGTGTTCATGTGAAAGGTTTTCATCTTGAGGGGGAGTGCATTAGCTGTGTCAAAGGCAAGCAAAAGAAGAAATCTCACCCTGGAAAGAAGGTTAACTCAGTCTCGAGACCGTTAGAGAGACTTCATATGGATCTTTTTGGGCCAGTGAACGTCAAAAGCATAACTGGTGATCTCTACTGTCTATTAGTAACAGACGACTACTCGAGATTTTCGTGGGTATCATTTCTGAAAACAAAGGATGAGACATTTGAAAGTTTAATGAGGTTGTTCAGAAAAATTGAAAACTTATACCAAACTCGTATCAGAAGAATTAGGAGTGACAACGGTACAGAGTTCAAGAACAACAAGATGGAAGAGTATTGTGATGAGAGAGGTATATTGCAAGAATTTAGTGCTCCTTACACTCCACAACAAAATGGAGTGGCTGAAAGAAAGAACATGACTCTAATTGAAACGGCTAGGACGATGCTTGCTGATTCGAAATTACCTGTCAACTTTTGGGCAGAAGCAGTATCAGCCGCTTGCTATACACTCAACCGGGTTCTTACAGTGAAGAAATTCAACAAGACATGTTTCGAGCTAATCAATAACCGCAAACCTAACCTGAAGTATCTTGAACCGTTCGGGTCTCCCTGTACAGTTCTAGAACCTTTTGGTAAATTTGGTGCAAAGAGCATTGAAGGAATTTTCGTGGGTTATGCAAGTCCATTGAAACGAGTCTTTGTTCCAAGCTTGAAGCGGATTATCGAAGCACACTGTCACACCCCCCCAAAATCCACACGCGGAGTATCACCGCTTGGAAGCGTGACATGACCAGGATCGAGCCACCAATCATATTGAACAACGTAATTAAGTAAGTAAAACCAACCACAATACAATTGGTGACCATAAGGAAGTAACCAACTCTAAGTTAAACAGCGGAAGCATAAAACGTAAGTCCAAACATAAGTTCATAATTCATATGTTTAAAGTCCAAAGCGTAAGTTTAATAAGTTCATAAGGATTTAAATATTAAGCACGGAACATGACAGTCCGTGTCCCACAACGACCTCCTCCTCGTGCAAGCTCCATAAGCATCTAGCGACCTGTAAGGCATGTAACAACGAGTCAATAACAAAGTTGAGTGAGTTCACGGTTGGTTGTTTAGTTTTAAGTTATTTCCGAAAACATGGTTTTTCTTTTGTTGGCTTAATTGCCGTGGGGGTTACCCCATAGTTGAAAGTATGATTAACCAGTTCCTTCTTTATTACCCAAACCATATCCATAATCAGTGGGGACTTCCCCATGTAACCCACTAGACTGATATCGACAACTGACGAACAATAATGTGCCCTACGTTAATGTTCTATCATCATTGACAGTTTGCCATAGTCCATTAGTACACGCCCGTTCGACCGGCACGGTGTGAGGCTTGTCAACCCTAATAGCGCTATTAACTAATGACCCGCTTGCCATTGGCCCGGCGATTAAGTCGATATAAAAATGAGGGACTTCATGATAGAGTTTTGTCTAGTAAGTTTAAGGTTGTTGTCCTACCCAAGGAGAATGAACGTACGTATTCTACCCAAGGAGGATACGCAGGATTAATATTGGCATCCTACCCATAGAGGATGGCAGTACATATCCTACCCAAGGAGAATATATAGGTTCCGTTTTAAATTCCTTAACCCATTCCCAACCACCGGGAATCCCATGCCTTATAAAGAGTGTGAACTCACCTCGGTTGCTCGGTTTGACTCTCAAAAATAGATAACAGTCAAGGTCGGTCAAACACGTCCTAGTATGATTACCACTTAGTTTATTAGTGACTTCAAATAAGCACAAAGTTCTTACACGCATCTACCACATAACATGCATCACTTTAACGGTTCATGCCCATATAAACTTCCCATCTATTCCCGTTCATAAACAAACATACGACATTGCACATAACACTTTTATTGACATATAACATGTTAGATCATTCTCAGATAACCTACCCGACATTTAGACACGCAAATTGTTACTTATGTCGTTTCAGCTTTTACATTCAATACTGGACTGTTTTCGGGAATTTTAATAAAATTGTTAACCTGTTCCAAAAATTCCCAACTTTTTCTAGAAGGTCTTAAACGATCCAAATATTATTGTGTAAAAATCTCGGGATCCAATTCATCACCAATATTTTACAAAAAATCATTTTCCGGACTGCAATCAGATTCATCACTTTCTGACTGCAGTCCACGGAATAATTCATTTAAAATTCGTCGTAAGTCCGATTGATAAAATTCCAGTGGGAGAATTACTACGACATCAGTGGTCATCTACAGTATGAATATCGTGACCTAATTCTACACAGATTTCAAGTTATGATGAAAAACATAACGCATATTTTCTGCAGAAAAATGCAGCTTGAGCTGCTGTCCAAAAACAGACCTTTAAAAATAGTAAACGACCTCAAAAAATTACGATTCCAGTGCCATTGGATCTGTTTTTCGAAAATACATAATTTGGGCTTTAGAAAATCAGTTTTTTGATTTATTATGATCTGTTTACAGCCAGTTGAAGTTGGCTGAAAATGCCAATCAGCATGCTTTTTATTAGCTTACATGTTACTAAAATGTACCAACAAGTGTCCTAAACATGTGTTTATCAAGAAATCAACAATCGAATCAACTACATATTCATTACAACATCCTACTAACAACATTTCATCTTTATGTTCCATTCTAATGTAAACTTTATGTAAAGCTTCATGTAACTTTTATGTTCAAGCTCATTGTTTAAATGCTTGTATTGTTCTTATGAATCTCAACATAATAAAACTTTTAACTACTCAAAGTTGGAATAAACAAGAGTAAATCAAGACTTACTACTAGCTTATAGCTAGGGAAGAATCTCTAGTGAAAAGATGGAGAAGATGATGGTGAAAAGCAAGTGAAAGAAGCTCCTTGAAGTTCCACAAGATACAAGCTTCCTTGAATCACCTCAAAGTCTTCTATGAAGCTCAAAAAGGGATGAATGGAGTGGTGAAATGGTGGTGATGGTGGTGGTTTGGGGTGAGCCAAGAGGAGGGAGAGAGAAGAGAGTGAGAGTGTGTAAGACTTGAAATAATGAAAGATCTATAGCTCCATACTTATAAGATGTCTTCCAATATTTTGTGCAACTCCACAAGCAACTAATCCAATATAAAATTAGAATGTAATCTAGGAGAAGATTGTGAGGTATGGTGAGAATGTTGGGTGGGTCCACTTGGTGACCGACTTCGGTTAGGGGGGGGGGGGGGGGTTGGTTGTAACATTTGCAACTAAATTGTAATGGATAGTTAGATTTCCAAGTATAAGCTTTCATATGGTATTTATTGGATATTTAGTGGGTGTTAGGGTGTACGGGGACCATGACTAGCTCAAAAATAATTAAAAAATGTATTTGACAAAAATTTAGTGTCCCGGATAATGTCCGGTTGTTCGGTTAAATACCGTTTCGTTAAAGTGTTTAATTATTCCGTAAAGTGTCTATTATATATATTTTTGTAACACTTTTAATTCCTAACACATAGGAGAATATTCAGGACCATTTAGTCAATTTTCTGCACAAGACTAGTGTGTTAACAAACACATGTAAGCATGACGCATTAATCAAAAAGCAGTTAAGTAATTCAGCACAGTCATCAAGCACTTTAATTAACATTAATTAATCGTACGGATACATGTAATTATGAGGGTTGTCACATTCTCCCCCTGTTAAGAAAATTTCGTCCCGAAATTTAGCACGTGGTTACTGAGGAAGCTAGTTAAGTTGCGTGGTTTACTGGTTTTCCTGGGGTGTCACATCATCCCCCCGTTGATTTGGAATTTCGTCCCGAAATTCTGCAGTAGCTTCAGCCTCAGAAGTGGTTGCACTTTTCTTAAACAACTGGGGATACTTGAGTTCTGGGCCAGTGATTTGACTGTCGCCAACCTCTGCCCAACAAAGAGGTGATCGGCACTTCCGTCCGTATAATGCCTCAAACGGAGCGGCCTGGATGCTGGTGTGGTAACTGTTGTTATATGAAAACTCCACTAACGGGAGGTGTTTTTTTCCAGCCATTACCAAAGTCGATTACGCATGCCCTATGTCTTCAAGGGTTTGGATGGTGCGTTCAGATTGCCCATCCGTCTGTAGATGGTATGCCGTGCTCATGTCTAATCGAGAACCAAAGGACTTGGGCATAGCTTACCACAACTCAGATGTAAAACGTGAGTCACGATCAGAAATGATGGAAGTTGGCACTCCGTGCCTCGATACTACTTCCTTTAGGTAGATGTCTGCTAGAGTAGAAAACTTATCCGTTTCCTTGATAGCCAGAAAATGTGCAGACTTGGTCAATCGATCCACTATCACCCAAATAGTGTCATTTCCGCGTTGAGATCTAGGCAGACCAGTGACGAAATTCATGGAAATTTGCTCCCATTTCCATTTATGTATCTCTGGTTATTGAAGTAGGCCTGATGGTTTCTGATATTCAGTCTTGACTCTCGCACAAGTCAAACATTTGCTAACGTAGGTTGCTATGTGGGCTTTCATACCAGGCCACCAATATGTAGTCTTGAGATCATGGTATATCTTATCCGAACCAGGATGTACTGAATAACGAGACTTGTGCGCTTCGTCCATCACAAGCTCGCGTAAGATTCCATAAAGTGGAACCCAGATGCGCCCTGTTACATAGTAAGCGTCGTCTTCCTTTTGTTCTAGCCACTGCCTCGATCCTCCTAAGGACTCAGCCCTGATGTTTTCTGTTTTCAGTGCTTCGACCTGAGCATTATGAATTTGAGCAGGAAGTCTAGATTGGATGGTAAGTTGTAACGCTCGCACACGTTTAGGTATAGTATCCTTTCGACTGAGGGCGTCGGCCACAACATTGGCTTTGCCCGGATGATACTTGATCGCACATTCGAAAACATTCAAGAGCTCGACCCATCGACGTTGTCGCATGTTTAACTCCTTTTGCTTGAAGATATGCTCGAGACTCCTGTGATCGGTGTAAATGGTGTATTTGGTACCGTACAGGTAATGTCTCCATATCTTAAGTGCGAAAACAACTGCTCCCAGCTCCAAGTCATGCGTAGTGTAGTTTCTTTCGTGAACTTTAAGTTGGCGCGATGCGTAGGCAATGAACTTGTCACGTTGCATCAACACGCAACCAAGTCCTTGGATGGAAGCGTCGCAATAAACCACAAAATCATCTGTGCCCTCTAGCAATGAGAGGATAGGCGCGCTACAAAGTCTATCCTTTAAGTGCTGAAAAGCAGATTCCTGTGCATCACCCCAACGATAGGTGACACCCTTCTGAGTCAATGAAGTGAGAGGTTGCGCAATCTTTGAGAAATCCTTTATAAACCTTCTGTAGTAGCCCGCCAAACCCAAGAATTGGCGTATTTCTGTCGGTGTGCGGGGTGCAGGCCAGTTCTTGATCGAGTCTACCTTGGATGGATCAACATGGATCCCATCCTTGTTTACCACATGGCCTAGAAAGTGGACTTCGCGAAGCTAGAAGTCACATTTCGAAAATTTGGCATACAATTGCTCTGTTCGAAGGAGTTCCAGTATAAGTCGTAGATGCTGCTCGTGTTCCTCCCGGCTCTTAGAATAGATCAGGATGTCATCGATGAAAACAATAACGAACTTATCCAGGTAAGGTTTGCATACTCGGTTCATGAGATCCATGAAGACCGCTGTTGCATTCGTTAATCCGAAAGGCATAACCAGAAACTCGTAATGCCTATAACGAGTTCTGAATGCTGTTTTGGAGATATCCTCATCTCGGACTCTCAGTTGATGGTAACCTGACCTCAGGTCAATCTTGGAATAGAAACTCGACCCTTGCAACTGGCCGAATAAGTCATCAATGCGTGGAAGAGGATAACGATTCTTCACGGTCACCTTGTTAAGTTCGCGATAGTCAATACACATTCTGAAAGTACCGTCTTTCTTCTTCACAAACAAGACTGGAGCTCCCCAGGGCGAAGAGCTAGGACGTATGAAACCCTTTTCCAAGAGTTCTTATAGTTGCGTGGACAGTTCTTCAAGTTCTGACGGAGCTAGTCGATAAGGTGCACGAGCTACTGGTGCTGCTCCAAGAGCTAGCTCGATTTGAAACTTGACTTGTCGATGAGGCGGAAGACCGGGTAATTCCTCAGGAAAATCGCGCACAACAGGAATATCTTAAATTATCTTCTCTTCCATTGATGCGCCAGTAACGAGTGCTAGAATGGCAGTGTGGCCCTTTCGCAAACACTTCTGGGACTTAAGGAAAGAGATAATGCCTACGACAGCACCACTCTTGTCGCCATGAATTACAAGGGGTTCTTCACCAGAACGAGGGATGCGGACAATCTTCTCGTTGCAAAGAATTTTCCGCTTATTGATGAGATAACCAATCCATCCCAATAACAACGTCGAAACTACCTAGATTGATAGGAATGAGATCGATAGAGAAGGTCTGACCAGCTAAGACGAGGTTACAACCCTTAACTATCTGTGGGGCCTCCAGACTTTTACCGTTTTCTAGCTCTACCGTGTGTTTGGTGTTTAAAAGTGTTGGAGTGCGCTTAAGCATTGACTAATTTTTAATGACACACAACTAGTATCGGCACCCGAATCGAATAAAACAGTAACAAAGAAATCATCCAGAAGAAACTTACCCATCACCACGTTGGGATCGTTCCTTGCATCACCCTGACCAAGCACGAAAACACGACCTTGGGCGCCATTGCCATTATTGTTACCCCCGTTGTTGCCTGCATTGTTGTTCCCGTTTCCTTGGTTTTTTTTTATTATGATTCTGATTCAGCTGTGGACAGTGCCTCTTGAAGTGGTCTTCAGCTCCACATCGAAAACACCCCTTTTTGCTACCCTGCTGCTGCTGGTTCCGGTTTGTAGGATATGGGTTCCTGCAGTCTCTAGCCATATGTCCCATCTTCTTGCACCGCTGACAACACGATCCCGCACATGACCCGCTGTGGTGCCGTTGGCATTTACGGCATTTCGGTTTATTCCCTAGGTATCCCCTCTGATTTTGGTAGTTCAGCCCCTGCTGTACGAGTTTCCTGTGCGGTTCCTGTTGTATAGATCTAGGACCCTCACTTTGGTGGTCACCCCAAATATACTTGTTACTAATAAGGGCATTTGCATTAGAAAAGTTACGCTTGGGCAAATTGCCCTCTTCCACGGCCTGATCGGTGAGTTGGTGCGCCAAACGAACGACTTGCTGGATTTTGGGAAGGTTGGCCACACTTACAGACCCTTGGATTTCCGGGACTAAGCCTCTGAGGTATAGCTTGATCCGTCTAGATATGGGTTGGGACAAGTTAGGACATAAGGCAGCCAAGTCGTTGGACCTCTTTGTGTATGCCTCAATCTCTGATCCTTCCATCTTCAACCCATAATACTCTATTTCAAGTTCCAGTATGTCGTCCAGGTGGTAGAATTCTTCCTTAATCCACTCCTTGAAGTCACTCCAGAGGATGGCATTCGCGTCTGCCAACCCGAGCATCCGAACTTGTGTGTTCCACCAAGAATACGCTTTCCCCTGCAACATGCCAGTAGCGTACTTTACTCGTTTGCAGGCAGGGCTACCACTTTCTTCGAATGTATATTCGATTCTTCGAATCCAGTGTAGAAGGCCGACTGCCCCTCCAGTGCCATCGAAAGTGGGAGGTTTGCACTCCAAGAACGCCTTGAGGGTGCCTATGCGTGTTTGAGGGTGCATGGGTTGACTCCCCGTTTGGGTTGCTAAGGCTTCAGCAATCCGTTCATTAATCAAGGTCGCCAGCTGACCCTGGGTCATGTCGAGACGTCCACTCATGATCTTCACATCGAAGGAACACACGTAAGAAAGGTGTCGCAAAGTGCGTAAGTGTGGAGTGACAGAAGAGAGTAAGCACACAAGGTTCAAATAGCAATTATCACATTAACTAATGCATACCATGAACAATGTACCATGTAACTAACAAGTAGGTAATATAAACATAACCCATATCACCTAGGGTGTTGAGTCTTGCACGTGGAGCGAAGCGTCATTGTGGATCATTGAGCACTGTACAGGTTATAGTCTGGTTTTATCAAAAAGCTTTTCCCTTTTTAAAACCAAGTTCACTATAACCAATGGCTCTGATACCAATCTGTCACACCCCCAAAATCCACACGCGGAGTATCACCGCTTAGAGGCGTGACATGACCAGGATCGAGCCACCAATCATATTGAACAACGTAATTAAGTAAGTAAAACCAACCACAATACAATTGGTGACCATAAGGAAGTAACCAACTCTAAGTTAAACAGCGGAAGCATAAAACGTAAGTCCAAACATAAGTTCATAGTTCATATGTTTAAAGTCTAAAGCGTAAGTTTAATAAGTTCATAAGGATTTAAATATTAAGCATGGAACATGACAGTCCGTGTCCCACAACGACCTCCGCCACGTGCAAGCTCCATAAGCATCTAGCAACCTGTAAGGCATGTAACAACGAGTCAACAACAAAGTTGAGTGAATTCACGGTTGGTTGTTTAGTTTTAAGTTATTTCCGAAAACATGGTTTGTCTTTCGTTGGCTTAATTGCCGTGGGGGTTACCCCATAGTTGAAAGTATGATTAACCAGTTCCTTCTTTATTACCCAAACCATATCCATAATCAGTGGGGACTTCCCCATGTGAACCACTAGACTGATATCGACAACTGACGAACAATAATGTGCCCTACGTCAATGTTCTATCATCATTGAGAGTTTGCCATAGTCCATTAGTACACGCCCGTCCGACCGGCACGGTGTGAGGCTTGTCAACCCTAATAGCGCTATTAACTAATGACCCGCTCGCCATTGGCCCGGCCGATTAAGTCGATATAAAAATGAGGGACTTCATGATAGAGTTTTGTCTAGTAAGTTTAAGGTTGTTGTCCTACCCAAGGAGAACGAACGTACGTATTCTACCCAAAGAGAATACGCAGGATTAATATTGGCATCCTACCCACGGAGGATGGCAGTACATATCCTCCCCAAGGAGAATATGTAGGTTCCGTTTTAAATTCCTTAACCCATTCCCAACCACCTGGAATCCGATGCCTTATAAAGAGCGTGAACTCACCTCGGTTGCTCGGTTTGAATCTCAAAAATAGCTAACAGTCAAGGTCGGTCAATCACGTCCTAGTATGATTACCACTTAGTTTATTATTCACTTCAAATAAGCACAAAGTTCTTACACGCATCTACCACATAACATGCATCACTTTAACGGTTCATGCCCATATAAACTTCCCATCTATTCCCGTTCATAAACAAACATACGACATTGCACATAACACTTTTATTGACATATAATGTCACACCCCGACCACGTATAACATACAAAACGTGGCGGAAAACTTCGGGGAGTGTTGTAACAGAATTAATTGTTTCATAACCATGGCATTCAAAGTTGTATTTTATTTATCAACAAGCGTATTACATTGTCTTAAACTGGAAATAATGAGTTTATAACATAATTAAACTAGTTCTATCTTCATTTTTAGTCTCTAAGGCACAGGTCCGCCCTAGTATCACGATCATCATCCTACGGAAAAGCTCCTGAAAACACATGTGAAAATAGGTACGTCAGCATAAAAATGCCTGTGAGATACATAGGTTTTGTGAAAATAGGATTCATGACTTAAGTTTAAGAAATTGTTTAATAACAGTCAGTCATGAACCTTGTAAATTGTTTTGTCTTGTAAATCATTTGAAAAACGATAAGATCAGATGATATGTATAAATAAAAGTATAATGTATGGTTAAATGTATAACAAAGTAAAATGAGTTGTATAAAGTAAATTGTTTGTAAACCAAAGTCTTGTGAAAATCGTGTTACTTGTGTAAAATGTATAAGTCCAAATTTAATGATTTAAATAACGCTATGATATGTAATATAATACAAACACTTATATATAGGAAGTACCAGCGGCGTATCCACCATGTTTGTATCATATTACTTACATCTCGTTACTTAAGTCACTTAAACAAACCACCCATGTATAAAGTCTGTGTTTAAACCAATAGTCCAAAGTCCTTGTATAAGTCATGTCAAATGTTTAAAAGTCCAAACGTAGTCAAATAATGTGTAACAAATGTTATGTATTATAAGTAAAGTATTGTCACATAATCCAAATGTAGAAATGTACAAAACAAAGTAATTTGAATATATCAAAAAGTTATGTTTCGCAAAGTAATACATGTTACATTGATACAAACATTTATGTGGTAAGTTAACGCATACATTCAAGCCTTGAGACAGTCGGATAACCCTTTCAGTCAAGGTTATCAAAAGAAATGTTTTCGGATTCAGTCATTCCTTACATCCAAACAAACCCGGGATGTCAGGAATGGGATTTGTCAAGTCCTATGGTACCACTACTTACTCCCGAGCGGCGTAGCAAATGTTAATGAACGTAATAAAGACCCGTTTGTGTAAACCAAATGTTATAGCAGTTGTAGACATGTCATATGAAAACAATGTACTAAGTATGCTAAGTTAACATACAAAGCAGAAAAGTCTTGTAAATCAATGTGCTAGCATGCTATCAGTCAACACACATAGCAGAAATGTAATGTAAAACAATGTACTAAGTATGCACACAATGGACATACATAGTATGAAATGAAATGAAATCATGTACTATAATGTACTAACAAACATAGCCGGTATATGGTGTGAAAACAGGAAAGCATGTAAGTAACAAGTAGGCACATGTGTTTCACCCCAAAACAGTTTGAAAACAGTAAAAGAGGGGTCTATGTACTCACTTGAGATTGCTCAGTAGTTCTGGAGTGACAACCAAGTAATAATAGAGATCTCGGAATCAAACGGCACCTAATATAGGTAACTATGTTAATAAACCGGACCTAAATCGGAAGATCGGATAGAATGAGGGTTTGTAAACCAAATGAGTGTAGGAACTCATGTAATATGGTTTAACAAAGCCTACATACTAAATGAAACCTAACATAAGCGTTTACGACCCATTTCGACTCGTTTAGGTAACTTATGTTACTTTAACGCATCGTTCGCGTGAAACGCGTTCGGACCGCCTAAATAGTCCTATGACAAGTGTTATATGCCTAAACATGTTACATAATCAGTTATGTGACAAAAGTTTAGGTTACATATGCTTAATTACCAATTATACATGAAAAGGGTATTCTGGTAATTTACCTAAGGCATATAAACTACCTATCATACAACTATTCAAACGAAGCGACCATAGGGCATAACCTCGGAAGGTTATTCCCTATATACTATGGTCACCTAATGTGTTTGGTCGGATCCTAATGATCGACCAAATGGGTCGGGTTCGAAGGTATAAGCGATTTATTAGATCGCTTACCCTACGACCCTAGACAACGTGGTAATCAGTAGGCATAGTCCCAAGGGACTATAACCAACGTGATTACACTCACATTGCGAAGTTCAAACGAACTTCGCATTGACCATAAACTGGTCAATGCAGAAAGTCAAACAAAGTTTGACTTTCAGACTCTAAAAGACTCGAAAAGCAATAAAAGAACGAAAGAATACTTACGAAGGGTCCCCGAATGCTAATTTCGATTCAAAAATCTCAGGTATGAAACAATAGTTTCAACTTAGAGTTTCTCAACTCAAAATTCTTGTAAGTTTTGCAATGGATGGCATGGGGTATTTATAGTATTCGGGTAACCGTTAAGATCGTTTCTAGGAAACCGTGATTCGATCATGGCCATACACATCAAGAACATGGTATTACAAAACCATTTGAGCCCATAGTATTGATAAAAACCATGTGCAAAGTTGGAATGGACCAGATTCAAAGTTTCTGCATGTTTTCTGCTGTCAGAGGGCTCATGCGGCCCGCTTCAGGATCACACAAAGCTCAGGCGGGCCGCCTGGAGCTTCTGATCAGCAAACATGTTTCCATTTTGACAGTTTCAGTCCCTGTTGTGTTTTAAGGCCATTCCCGACACTTCTAAGGCCCGTAAAGCCAACTTTAAGGCCCTAAAATGTTGCCTAAACATTGTGGACATGAAACATGCTCAAAAATATGCCGGATGATGGTTCGTTTGGTCGTACGAACGCGATGTTCGCTTAATTACGACGGAATGCGCATAAGCGCGAAAAACGATCCAAATGACGCGACGAATGGATTTTTGGCAAGCCAAACACTAAAGAATAATATAGTCATGCTTACATAAATTTTTGGATGTCCAGATGTATTCAGAACGTAAGTTATGCGCGAAAGTGCAAACTTGTGCACTTTTTGACACTTTTAGTCCCTGAATGACCCAAAAGTTTATTTTAGCATACCGAACCCCTCAAAGCCTATTTATAAGCTATGTAAAGGATATTTATGGTATGTTTAACTTATGGTCATGTTCCGAAATGTCTGTTACAGTTCAAATTGGCATACTTTCGCAGTTTGTCAAGTTTAGTCCCTGTAAGCGAATTAACTTGTTTTTGCCATACCAAAGCCTTCAAAACTTATTTCTAAGTTATGTAAAGGTTATTTAAGGTATGTTAAGTATATGTTGATGTTCCGGAGTATTTGTCGCGTTAAAATGAGTACGTTTACGCACCAGTTTGCGTATAACCCTCCAGAAAGTGATATAGAGTTTGAAATTACATAAAAGTCAAAACATGAAAAATGTAAAACACAACCAAACAAACATTGGGATCAAATAACATTGTTTTATTGATAAATGAACTGTTCACAATGATAACAAGCACAGATGTTACATATAACATGTTAGATCATTCTCAGATAACCTACCCGACATTTAGACACGCAAATTGTTACTTATGTCGTTTCAGCTTTTACATTCAAAACTGGACTGTTTTCAGGAATTTTAATAAAATAGTTAACCTGTTCCAAAAATTCCCAACTATTTACAGAAGGTCTTAAACGATCCAAATATTATTGTGTAAAAATCTCGGGATCCAATTCATCAACAATATTTTATAAAAAATCATTTTCCGGACTGCAATCAGATTCATCACTTTCTGACTGCAGTCAACGGAATAATTCATTTAAAATTCGTCGTAAGTCTGATTGATGAAATTCCAGTGGAAGAATTACTACGACATCAGTGGTCATCTACAGTATGAATATCGTGACCTAATTCTACACAGATTTCAAGTTATGACGAAAAACATAATGCATATTCTCTGCAGAAAAATGCAGCTTGAGCTTCTGTCCAAAAACAGACGTTTAAAAATAGTATACCACCTCGAAAAATTACAATTCCAGTGCCATTGGATCTGTTTTTCGAAAATACATAATTTAGGCTTCAGAAAATCAATTTTCGATTTATTATGATCTGTTTACAGCCAGTTGAAGTTGGCTGAAAATGCCAATCAACATGCTTTTTATTAGCTTACATGTTACTAAAGGAACCAACAAGTGTCCTAAACATGTGTTTATCAAGAAATCAACAATCGAATCAACTACATATTCATTACCACATCCTACTAACAACATTTCATCTTTATGTTCCATTCTAATGTAAACTTTATGTAAAGCTTCATGTAACTTTTATGTTCAAGCTCTTTGTTTAAATGCTTTTAGTGTTCTTATGAATCTCAACATAATATAACTTTTAACTACTCAAAGTAGGAATAAACAAGAGTAAATCAAGACTTACTACTAGCTTATAGCTAGGGAAGAATCTCTAGTGAAAAGATGGAGAAGATGATGGTGAAAAGCAAGTGAAAGAAGCTCCTTGAAGTTCCACAAGATACAAGCTTCCTTGAATCACCTCAAAGTCTTGTATGAAGCTCAAAAAGGGATGAATGGAGTGGTGAAATGGTGGTGATGGTGGCGGTTTGGGGTGAGCCGAGAGGAGGGAGAGAGAAGAGAGTAAGAGTGTGTAAGACTTGAAATGATGAAAGATCTATAGCTCCATACTTATAAGATGTCTTCCAATATTTTGTGCAACTCCACAAGCAACTAATCCAATATAAAATTAGAAATTTAATCTAGGAGAAGATTGTGAGGTATGGTGAGAATGTTGGGTGGGTCAACTTGGTGACCGAATTTGGTTAGGGGGGGGGGGTTGGTTGTAACATTTGCAACTAAATTGTAATGGATAGTTAGATTTCCAAGTATAAGCTTTCATATGGTATTTATTGGATATTTAGTGGGTGTTAGGGTGTATGGGGACCATGACTAGCTCAAAAATAATTAAACAATGTATTTGATAAAAATTTAGTGTCCCGGATAATGTCCAGTTGTTCGGTTAAATACCGTTTCGTTAAAGTGTTTAATTATTCCGTAAAGTGTCTATTATATATATTTTTGTAACACTTTTAATTCCTAACACATAGGAGAATATTCAGGACCATTTAGTCAATTTTCTGCACAAGACTAGTGTGTTAACAAACACATGTAAGCATGACGCAGTAATCAGAAAGCAGTTAAGTAATTCAGCACAGTCATCAAGCACTTTAATTAACATTAATTAATCGTACGGATACATGTAATTATGAGGGTTGTCACACACACAATGTTGAGTGTCAAGGTTATACCATGCCACCTCAGAATCCCAGTGACTCATGGCGTTTTAATTATGATACTCTGTGGGATTCGTTTGACATAGAAGTAGAACCAGATTTCTTTGACGAGTTGGATATTCTGAGAGAATATGAAGAATCACAAGAAAGTTTCCTAGCAGAGCCTTCTAGACGTAAATTTCAAGCTTCCAATGACGATGAAGCCGGTCCAAGTAATGCTGGAGAACATGATGATATTCAACAATCCTCAGAACATGCTCCTGATAATCAGACGACAGTCAATGATATTCTAGAATCTGATGATAGGCCTGTATTTGATCATGGTGATTCAGATTCTGAGGGGGAGCAGATCCAGATTTCAAGTTAAACAATTCCAGTCAGTGAACAAGGTGCAAATCAGAATGTCACAAATTTGGAAGGTGAGGTAGATGTTCCAGGCGAGGTGATGCCGAGAACTCTTTCGCACCATCCAGAAGAGCTGATTATTGGAGAATTGCAATCAGGCATTTGCACTAGACGACAAATTGACCAAGGCCTTACTTGTTTTTATTCTATAGTTGCTCCGTTACAAACTGAGTTTTCACTTAGTTGTTTTATTTCGCAGATTGAACCGCGAACATACAAGGAAGCACTAACTGAAGATTCTTGGGTCAACGTGATGCTAGAGGAGCTGAGTCAATTTGAGAAGTTAGGAGTGTGGAAATTGGTAGACTTGCCTGATGGTCACAGGAAGATAAACACCAAGTGGGTGTTCAAGTGTAAGAGAGATGATCGAGGGGTTATTATTTGTAACAAAGCTCGACTCGTAGTCCAGGGCTTTAGTCAGCAGGAGGGTGTAGATTTCACTGAAGTGTATGCTCCGGTTGCTAGACTTGAAGCGATCAGAATCTTCCTAGCATTTTCATCTTGGAAAATTTTTAAAGTTTATCAGCTAGATGTTAAATCGGCGTTTCTCTATGGGAAGGTAAAAGAGGAGGTATATGTCGGACAGCCACCAGGCTTCACCGATCCAATCCACAAAGACAAGGTTTATTTACTGGATAAAGCGCTGTATGGTTTACACCAGGCCCCGAGAGCTTGGTATGAGACATTGTCTCAACATTTACTTGCCAATAGCTTCATCCGTGGAAAAGTGGATGCCACTCTCTTCACCAAAGAAGTCGACGGACATCTTATGATAGTTCAAATATACGTGGACGACATCATATTTGGGTCAACAAATGAAAATTTGTGCAAAGATTTTGAAAAAGTTATGAAGCAAAAATTTGAAATGTCATCGATGGGTGAGATGAAATTCTTCTTGGGACTTCACGTTGATCAACTGCCTAAGGGAATATTCATACATCAGACGAAGTATGTTCATGATATCTTAGAGAAATTTGGGATGTCAGGTTCTACTCCAGCTTCCACCCCGTTAGCGACAAATCATGGGATAAACCCTGATCTCACCGAAGAGAAGGTAGATGAAACGATGTATCGTTCCATGATCAGAACGCTGATGTACTTGACACCTTCAAGACCCGATATTATGTATCCAACCTGCCTCGCAGCAAGATTTCAGTCTAACCCGAGAGCTTCGCATATGGTGATTGTAAAACGGATATTACGCTACATGAAAGGAACTCCATCACTGGGGTTGTGGTATCCAAGAGAAGGCAATTTCACGCTCGAAGGGTATTCCGATTTAGATTTCGGATGCTGCAAAGTTAACACTAAATCAACAACAGCGGGGTGCCAGTTTTTCGGACCACGATTGGTCACCTGGCAATGCAAGAAGCAGACCTTTGTGGCTTTATCCACATGTGAAGCCGAGTATGTATCTGCTAGCAGTTGCTGCTCTCAGATCTTGTGGATCCAGCAACATATGAGAGACTACGGTTTGCAATTTTTTAACACCCCTATCTTTGTTGATAATGAGGCAGCGATAAATATTACTAAAAATCCTGTTCATCACGCTAAAACGAAACACATTGAAATTCGTCATCACTTCATTCGAGATTGTTTCGAGAAGAAGTTGATACGAATTGAGAAAATCCACGCTGACGAACAAAAAGCTGATTTACATACCAAAGCGTTTGATAAACCTCGTTTTCAATATCTTTTTAAATTGAACGGTATGAAGCTTTTATCGGTGTTGGAAGAGATTCTTGGCGTAGATGAAGGTACCACTGTAGATGATGTTGAGAAGCAATCTGCAATGGTTTGTCGATTTTTTAATTGTTTTAGTATTTAGGGGGAGGTAGGTTAATATTTTCAGAAAATACAAAAACAGTAAAAAATTTCAAAAATCCAAAAACATAAGATATTTTCAAAAATTCAAAAACAATAGAAAACTGAAAAAGAGCTTGTGTAAAAAAGGAAAATGATAGTACATCGGCTTGACAGTTATGGTATGCTAAAGATATGTAAAGTTTAAAAGTCTTAAACAGTCTTGCTGATGATATGCCGATAGGTTTTTACACATTTAGTAGATTTGTTCGGGATATAAATCTAAAATCTTTACTTGCTTATTTCGTGGCGAACACTACTTGGATATATAGGTAACCCCTGAAATCTTGTTTGAAGGATCCCTCTTTCTGAAATACTAGGTTTTTATACTTAGTGATATCTGGGGTATTATCCCGGGACTTTTGATTTTGCGGAAGCAATGGCCTAGTCCGCGTATAATACTTTCTGCTTGCTTGAAATATTAGCACCGCCCTCAGCATAAAAAAATGATGAAACATGGAAAAATGCTAATCATGTGCTGTTGTAAAAAAGATCCTCTAAAGGGGACACACCAAAAGTCGAAGTCGTCATCTCTCTAATTTTGCGGAAGCAATAGCCTGAGCTCTCACGGCCCTCGCATTTAACCCCTTATAGATATCATCTGTGGTATACTCACCTGTAAGACTGAATATTGGGATCTTGATACGGGAGTATATTCAAGAGGTGGGACACATGAATAAGTTTAAGTTCTTAATTCACCTAATTCGTATCCTGGACAGATTGAAAATTGTGTGAGAATTTAAGTGGATCAGTATATCGACAATCTAAGCGAATTGTTTAATTCTGAGTATGAAATCAAAGCTTAACGGTAATTGTAACTTGTCGAAAGGTGATATGATTCCCAAACACGCTTACCAAAAATATATTTGTAAATAGTTTACATTTACTGCATTTCATTTCTGTTTAGCATTCTAGTATAGAAACTTTATTCAAAATCCAAAAATATTTTACATTTCTGCTTTATTTTCCGACAAACCAAAGTGGAAAGTTGATCTTCAGATTTGAAGTTTGAAGCAGATGCAGGAAGTTTCTGAGCTGGGCAGAAGAGTTGAGGGCTTAATATGTTAAATTTATGAAAAATGAAAAGTCAAAACAAGTTCATTAAGTTGAAACTTGTAATTTTCAAGATAATGTTTTGAAATTGTTGAACTAAAGTCAGTTTTGTTTTGTCTTGGAACAACCAAGGTCATTAAGTTGGACTTGGTAGATAAATTGAGTTCTCAGGGTCATTAACTTGGACCTAGATACTTAAGTGGATTATTAAAACTGATAAAAACAAGAAAATATGTTAAAAGTCAATAGATTGTAATGTAAAATTCTTGAGAAGCAGGTAACAAGATCCCCATGGCAAAGGAAGTGTAAAGATTGAACCAGAATTCAAGCTCCAGCATATTGAAATGGGGAGTCTACATTCTGGATAAACATTCAAAGGGGAGTTTTGAAGATAGAGATTGAAGGATGCTTACAGTGTCAGACAAATTGGACAGAGAAGAAGATAGATCAAGACTAAAGACTGAAGATTTGATGCTAAAGACTTCGTCAACATCCAAGGGGGAGTCTGTTGGTGCATAGATGTCTGTTAACTTCGTCTTTATAGAGTCTTATATTAGATAAGATAGATCAGGGCATGTAGTATGAGAAATATGTTAAAAATAGGTTTAGAGGTAATTTCGCACGAAATTACAATTAGTAATTCCCCACGAAATTACATGGTAATTTCGCATGAAATTACTAATTTCGCTTAAATGTAATTTCGCATGAGGAATTCCGTGCGAAATTACTCAGCCTATAAATACTAGGTGTGCCAAGTCATTTGTAACCGTCTTGATTTCAAAGCCGAGGTGCTGCCAGTTTGTCAAACGATCAGATTTGCTTTGAAATCATTAATAAAAGGATAATTAAGAGGAATTAAGATGTTTCACGTCTATATCACTGATTCCGCCTTTGATATGGATCATAAACTCTTCTGATTGACTCGTTCGGGTCACACGACGATCCAACAGTTGTTGGATAAAGGATTCATAAGGCCAAGCTTCTCGCCTTGGGGAGCTCCAGTATTGTTCGTGAAGAAGAAGGATAGAACACTGCGGATGTGTATCGACCATAGAGAGTTGAACAAGCTCACAATCAAGAATTGGTACCCACTACCGAGGATTGATGACTTATTTGATCAGTTGCAAGGATCGAGCTACTATTCCAAGATCGACCTTCAATCTGGATACCATCAGTTAAGGATTCAAGAGGAAAGCGTACCAAAGATTGCATTCAGGACCCGCTATGGGCATTACGAGTTCCTTGTGATGCCATTCGGACTGACGAACGCACCAGCGGTATTTATGGATCTGATGAACCGCGTATGCAAACCATATCTCGATAAATTCGTGATTGTATTTATCAATGATATCCTGATTTACTTGCGAACGAGAGAAGAGCATGAGCAACATCTTAGCACCATTTTGGAACTACTAAAGAAAGAGAAACTTTATGCAAAGTTTTCAAAGTGCGAATTCTGGATTCGCGAAGTACAGTTTCTTGGTCACGTTGTGAACGAGAAGGGCATTCATGTAGACCCATCCAAGATTGAAGCAATAAAGAATTGGGAAGCCCCCAAAACCCCGACTGAAGTTCGACAATTTTTGGGCTTAGCAGGCTATTACCGACGGTTTATTGAGAATTTCTCCAAGATAGCTCAACCGCTGACTACCCTTACGCAGAAAGACAAGAAGTACGACTGGGGTGATAAGCAGGAAGAAGCCTTCCAACTGCTCAAAAATAAGTTATGCGATGCACCGATATTATCCTTAGCCGAAGGCACAGAAGACTTCATGGTATACTGCGACGCTTCGCGTCAAGGGTTGGGTTACGTGCTTATGCAACGCCAGAAAGTCATCGCTTACGCTTCAAGACAGTTGAAGGTGCATGAAAGAAACTATACCACTCACGACCTAGAGTTAGGCGTAGTGGTATTCGCCTTGAAGATCTGGCGACACTATCTATATGGTACTCGATGTACAATCTTCACAGATCACAAAAGCCTACAACACATATTTGATCAAAAGGAATTAAATATGCGTCAACGACGTTGGGTCGAGCTGCTGAACGATTATGACTGTGAGATTAAGTACCATCCTGGAAAGGCAAATGTTGTAGCAGATGCGTTAAGCCGAAAAGAAAGGATTAAGACCCTAAGGGTTCGAGCATTAGAAATGACTATTCGGACGAACCTCACTTCACGCATACGTGACGCGCAACAAGAATCCCTTAGGATGGAGAACCGTAGAGTTGAATACCTTCGAGGTATGCTGAAGAATATGGTTCCAAACAAAGAGGGAACCTTGTACTTTAAGGGGCGCATTTGGGTTCCGCTCTATGGCGGTATTCGAGAAGTCATCCTTAATGAAGCTCATAAGTCAAGATACTCGATCCATCCAGGATCGGACAAAATGTATCAAGACTTAAAAGACTACTATTGGTGGCCGAGACTTAAAAGTGATGTTGCTATATATGTTGGAAAATGCCTAACCTGTGCTAAGGTTAAGGCTGAATATCAGAAACCATGTAGGCTACTACAACAACCAGAGATACCCATGTGGAACTAGGAGCAAATCTCGATGGACTTCATAACAAAATTACCCAGGACCCCGAGGGGGCACGATATGATATGGGTGATAGTTGATCGACTGACGAAATCTGCGCATTTCCTACCGATCCGAGAGAAGGATAGCACTGGAAAGCTTGCTGAACTGTACTTGAAAGAAATCGTGGCACGTCATGGAGTGCCTATCTCAATTATTTCAGACAGAGATGGACGTTTTGTCTCAAGGATCTGGCAATCCTTTCAGGAGGCCTTTGGATCTCAACTAGATCTAAGCACGGCCTTCTATCCGCAAGCAGACGGCCAAAGTGACCGGACCATACAAACGCTAGAAGATATGCTTCGCGCATGCGTTATGGACCTAGGCGGCAGCTGGGATACTCATCTACCCTTAGTTGAGTTTTCCTACAATAACATTTATCATACAAGCATAAAAGCCGCTCCGTTCGAAGCTCTGTATGGCCGCAAGTGCCGCTCTCCCTTATGTTGGGCAGACACTGGAGACAAACGTATGGTTGGTCCTGAACTTGTGCAAGAGACAACCAACAAAATCATGCAGATCCGAGAGCGCATTAAGGCGGCTGGAGATTGACAGAAGAGCTACGCTAATCGAAGACGGAAACCCTTAGAATTTGAGGTGGGAGACAAAGTTTTGTTAAAGGTCTCACCTTGGAAGGGCGTAGTAAGATTCGGAAAGCATGGACAGCTGAATCCACGATACATCGGACCATTCAAGATTTTGGAAAGAATTGGTACCGTGGCTTACAAGTTGGAATTACCGGAAGAACTTAACGGAGTACAAAATACGTTTCACGTGTCCAACCTCAAGAAGAGTCCAACCCAAGAAACAGTGATCATCCCTGCGGATGAAGTGCATATTGACGACACCTTCCGATTTACAGAAAAACCCGTTGAGGATACAGACTGGAAAGTCAACAAGACCAGGAGGAGTAGTGTCAAACTTGTCAAAGTACGTTGGGACTCTAAGCATGGACCCGAGTACACGGGGGAACGTGAAGACCAGTTTAAAGAAAAGTACCCCCACCTGTTCAACAAAACTCCTGCGAGAGATAGATCAGCCTGAATTTCGGACGAAATTATTTTAACGGGGGGAGACTATGACAACTGGCACAAAACCGGTAATTTCCGTACAATTTAATTAATACTTAATGACTGCAATTATGTGCTTAAATGTCAACATTATCTAAATTACATGCTATACTTGTGAATTCATGCATGTTTTATACTACAAAAATTGCTTTTTGCATTAATGATAGCGTTGCGTCAGAAATACTAGTAAACTCACCGGTAAGACACATTGTATCAACAATTCTGCAGAAAGCAGTCAGACAATAGAATTGGAGCCTAGGTGTAGGTCCAACGTCAAGAATACATTAAAACCCAAGAGTATATACAAGGGTTAACATATAGACTTTCCGGAAGCTAGAATATGCACTGAAAAGCACCCGAAACGCACTTTAAATGCATAATTCTACACAAATCAGATATAATCAGCTTTTTAACACATAAATATTATGCAGAATTCATGTTTTATTATCCAGAATACCCTCCTAAGTGTTGGGAATTAAAAGGGTCACAAAAGGGTACATAAAGGACACTAAACGGTGCAATTTAGCACTTTAACGAACCAGTATTTAACCGAACAACCGGACATTACCCGGAAAATCAAAATATTACTAGAAGTGTTGTTTTAATGTTTCGGAACTAGTTATGGTCCCCGAACACCATAACACCCCTTATAACATAATAACACATCAAGTCCCTAAACTTTACACTTGAAACCAACTTATTTATGAACTAGTGATTAAAAGTTACACTTTGCCCCCCCCCATTATTGTTTACGGTTGCAAAGGGGTGGCCCCCACCAAATATTTGCCAAGATCCTACCATATCCCATTTGATTTCCTTGGATTCACTTTGATATATTTTGATATGATTTAGATATTGTGATCTTAGTTAGATCTTGTATGGACTATAAGTATAACACTCCATCTTCTTCACACAACACACCTCCTCCTCTCTCTTCTCCCTACGGCCGTGAGCCACCACCCACATCACCACCACCTTCAACCATTAATCATCCATTCCAAGGTTTACATAAGATGCTAGAAGGTGTTTAAGAAGGTTTAGAGCTTGTGGATCTTGAAGAACCTTCTCCATTTGCTTTTATTCAACCCATTTATCATCTTCAACCTCAAGTGTTCTTCCCTGGCTCTTGTGCTAGTGGTAAGCTTCTTATCACTTGTTTACTTCTATTTTGGTGGTTAAAAGATGATGAACAATGATAATCTTGATGAACACAAAAGAACATGATCATGATACTTTAACACAAACTTAAAAATATAAGAATACATGTTGACTATATTGATTTGGTTCTTGTTGATTGATTATTAGTGTTAGTGATGTTAGACATCATAAGAAACCTACTAGATTGTGATTAAACACATGATCCAGTAAGTTAAAGTGGTGATCTTGTGAAAGACCAAGATCTTCGTGCTTTATGTCTCCATGAACTTGAATAATGAAAGTGATCTTCATATGTAAAGATGATTTAAACAAAATACAAATCTTGTAAATAGATGATTACAAGAATAATTTTCCCAAGAAACCAAGTTTATTTATGAGATTTACAAGTCATGGTTTCTAAGTAAACTAATAATATTTTTAGTGTTTAAACAAGACTAGAAACATGATTGTAACAAGAAAAATACAAAAGAAATATTTTTAGAAAAATCATCTTACAAGTTGTAAATGACTAAATCTTTTTATAAAGTGATTTACAAACAAATAACCATGTTTTTAAGGGTAACTAAACCTACTAAATAACATGGTAAGTTACTACAAGTTTTTACTAAAACTTCAAGTTTGTGATTTACTTGATTTTGACACTCGGTAAGTGTTAAATGTGTTGATGATTGTTTGT
Organism: Helianthus tuberosus; assembly: GCA_030545235.1. NCBI lineage: Eukaryota > Viridiplantae > Streptophyta > Magnoliopsida > Asterales > Asteraceae > Helianthus > Helianthus tuberosus. The sequence goes on along the minus strand of CM060361.1, from coordinate 96,093,486 downwards.
GTTGATTTTAAAAGAAAATAAACACATGTTTTGAAAACATGGGAAACCTCCATTTTTAGGGGAAACTATGTCAAAATTTCTATAGAATTTTGACACTTAGAAAAATATAAGTTTTGGTGAAACTTATTCCCTAAAAATATTTACCAAGGTTTCCCTAATTTTTATGTAAACTTCGAGTTAAGAAATGATGATTTCTTCAAGATAAAAATTGCTATTAAGTATGTATATTTTTGAGGAAAACATATATATTTATTGTTCACCAAATTTTGTGCTAAGTGTATGTAGTATGTATTATACGTGATAGTGTATTAGGACTTGAAAATACACTAAATACTCCTAAGGAGTGAAAGTACAAAATACACATACAACATGCTTAGACAAATACAAAAAAAAATATTTATGAAAATATATTTCTTAATAGATTAAATAACTTGGACAAGTTATGAACATGAAAAGAAGTTTTGGACAAAATACATAACTCGGGTGAAAAAAAAGAAACTTATATTTATTTATTGGAAAAATAATATAAATAAGATACATAGTTAAAAATATAAATTATTTTTAAAACACAAAGAATACATACATAAAAGATGGTGACTTGTACTTGTGCGATACAAGTCTAGTGACTAACGTTAATAAAACACGTATAGGTCACGACGCTATATAAGCAAACCCGGTGAAGTTTACGGCGCATGAAACGCAAAGTTGTGAGTTCATGCTCCCCCTTTACTTTTAACTGTTTTCAGTTTTATAACTTCGGGGGTGAAATACATGTTACTAAATGTTTACAGAAAAGCGAGAATATATCCCCACTTTTAAACTTTTACATACTTTTTGAACTTGGGGAAAATACATGAGTTATGGTATGATGGATACAAGAAATAAGGATTGATACTAGAAATTGTGTCGCGAATAGGGTACCAGAAGCACCATTAATCGTGTACATACTAAGACCGTAGAACAAAAGGTTAGATCTAATGGGTTTTCGGGCAGCCACACTCTTGGTGAAAACTAGTACCAAGTAGTGCTTTTGTGTCTCCGTCATGTATCGACAACTAGAAAAATGCCTATGGTTTGGATGTTTCCTATGTCGTGTCACATGTTAATGGCCTTGCAACCCAATAACAAACTTGATACATACAGGAATACTTGACTTATACAAATTACATACCATGTTTTCATACAAAGTATACAAACGTTCAATACAGAAATTGCATGAATTCTCACCAACATTATGTTGACGTTTTTCCAAAAACTCACATGTATTTCAGGTAACTAAAGTGGATGTGCGCGCCGTCATACTCTTGCTCTTGGATGTTGTTTATGTTGATCTTTGAATAAAGTGGTAAACTTATCAAACAAAATGCTGTCTTGTGATGTAAAAACTTAATCTATGTTTTCAGTTATGTAATGTAATGTTATTGGCATTTGAAGTTATTTTTACGAGCATGTAGTATGTTTACCAATCGTATGCAATGAAAACCTTTCATGATCACACCTCGTGCTTCCGCCTTAGAAAGGGGTGTGACAATAGAATCAAGTGATTCTAGAGCATCATAATTTGGTGTCCTGGTTCTTACAACCTGTTCTTTTTGAGAAGAAGCAGGAGGAGTTTGAGGCTCGGGTTGAGATCTTTCTACCATCTGCTGTGAGGAAGTAGTAGCAGTGGTTTCTAGTGACTTTTGTGTTGTCATTGGCAGTTGCTCTGGGATCTCATCTTCCAGAGTTGCATTTATTTTAGGTTTGGGGGGCTTTTGTGTTTTCTTTTGTCTTGGTATTTTGGTGGATTTAGGTGTGGGTTTCACAGCAGCTGTTTTGCTGCTGTGATCACCTTGAGTAGTGGGCTCAGCAGCAGGTGCCCGAGGAGTAGTGATAGCTGCTAAAGTCTTCTCAGGCGCCTCTACTTGTGTTTTGGACACTTTTGATAGCCTTGTAAATGTTTCAGATGTAAGGCCATTTATTTGAAAAGGTTCACCCTGGATGAGTACATGAGCATCATCCTTTCCAAATTTCTTTTGAAAATAAAAGCTTAGGAACCTTGGAAATAGTAAAAATGATTTGCTAGTAACATTTTTGACCAAGTCATCAAAGATCTCCTGTGAATAGTTAAAGTTTTCCCCATGCAAGATAGCATAACCCAGGTATTGGATCTTTAATGGAATTTCATTGAAAGCAGTGGTCTTATTAAAAACACACATTAAGAGGGTATGAAACAAAGACCTTGTGGCAGGGGGAAAACTGCCTTTTTGCAAAGTTTCTTTTTTCATTTCCTTTGCATACCCTCTTTCTAAAAAATCTGTTTGATACTCTATTTTAGGGAAAGAAGTTTTACCTTCAAGTTCATTGAGTTCAAACACTTCAGAGATGGTTTGTGGTGTGATTTTAACTTTAACACCCTTTATCGAGGAATTGATGGCTATGGGTGTTTCATCTTGAGATTCAAGTTTTGCATTTTTCCAAAATTCCCTCTCGGTTGCCAAGTAAATCGGAGCATCAGAAGTCAACAAAGTTTTGTACTTTGAAGACGAAAGAGCATCTATGACGGAATTGAAGGTTTCAGTGTGACTTGGTTTTGTCAAGAGACCAAAGTAGTTATGGGGAGCTTTGTATGGAATTTCTATGGCCTCTTGAGTGGATTTCTCAGATGATGAAGACGGTGATTTTGCCATTTGGGGGTTTTGATCAGGGTTTTATAGGGGAAAAAGTGAATGCTGACGTGACAGCGGTTACAAAAGTTCTGAACGCTATGTACTGTCCACGTGCCAACCCCTGATGAGTAATGGAAGACAGTTGTTTTATGAAGTCACTGATGGAATAATATCAGTGGTTGCAATGGTTTCAATGAAAACAGTGGGAGACTTTAAGCTATTAGTGGATAGCCTATCTGCCCTGATGGTGCAATATTGAGATTATTAAAATAAACTATTACAATGGATTTTTGATTTCCTGAAAACATTTTGATGCTTATAATTCATGAAAAAATTTCATTTTAACTATTTATAAGATACATGTTGAGATTATTAAAATAAACTATTACATAGAAAAATAAAAATTTAATGAAATATTTATAAACTATTACACGCTAGAGTTAACACTTGTTAGGATTTCGTAGGTAAAATTGTAACAATTTGGTAAAATTGTAATTTCATTGTAATTCTATTTTTTAACTATCAGTGGATAGCCAACAGTGATTGAAACACAGATGTTTGGTCACACAGTGGTCAACATGAAAAATGAAGAAACAGAGGTTGTCTTTCAACAGTGGATAACATTTAACAATCAGATGTTTGAACCAAAACAGTGGTTGTAACAGACTTTTAAGGATTAATGAAAACTATCATTTTTAACTATTTTGAGGATGTTTAACGTTAAACAGACATTTGACCTTAAACATCTGTTTGGACATAAACAAATGTTTGCGCTTAAACAAATGTTTGACCTTAAAAAGATGTTGGCCCATAAACAACTGTTTGTCTTTAACAGGGCTTTGTCTTCAACAGCGGATAGGCCTCATCAATCATAAGTGCTTGTCTTTAACAGGGCTTTGTCTTCAACAGTGGATAGGCCTCATCAATCATTAAGTCCATCAGTCTTTATAAGGAGCACTGGTTAATTATAACAGTCCTTAGCATGATCAGCTGTTATAACCACACCATAACCCTTTGAGAGGAAGCAAGTGTCCGTCTATTCATTTGAGAGGACTCATTGCATTACATTCCTGTTGAAAAACAGAATCCATAAATTTAGGGAAAATGGATTTGAAAGATGATAACCCAACAGTGGAGGATCTCATAAATTCAGGGGTATTCTTAAATAATGGTTCCCAAAGACAGACAAATGTCCACAGTGCTGCTTCTTTGAACAGTTGTCGGTCTTCAAACATCTACGAATCTACGAAGCATTATCTCATTGGAATGTAACGATTACGTAAAATTGTAATTTTATTTTAATTCTAGTTTTCATTTGATAATTTCATTCTATAATTAATTAACCACATCAACAATAAAAATGTGAGCAGTCGATGTTTTTTAGGAAAACCAATGATTGTCAATATCAGTGGATGTCAACAATAAAAATATGAGCATTGACTATTTTTTAACTATCAGTGGATAGCCAACAGTGATTGAAACACAGATGTTTGGTCAGTCAGTGGTCAACATGAAGAATGACGAAAAAGAGGTTGACCATCAAACCAATCATTGACACTATTAAACCTCTGTTGACTTACCAAATAGATGTTCAGACACAATTCAACATCAACATAATCTAAATCTTACTCAAACACTAAATAATAAGTAAAAATAAAACACAACATAGATTCATAAAATTAAATTTATTCATGACCTTAAAACTAAAATTCCAATAATTACATCACATACTGAAAAATATTAAAGTTCAAATCTAAGAATAAAAGCAAGAATTAAGAAACTTTAGTTTCAACTCCATTGATTGCTGAACCTCTCGATGTATGTCCTTCAGCATCACCATGAACTGCACATCTCTATCACTGCACTCTATATTACTGACAACACAAAGCTCACGAACGGAAGTTGAAGGCATCCGCATAAGATCTCTGGAAACCTGCTCTCTAGTGAACAGGCCAACTTGCAATCCATCAAAACATCTCTTCAGCACTTGAAGAGTAGCCCTATCTTCATACACCTGTTCCTCGATTTGCCTGACAAAACGCTGCTTTAAATCATCTGATTTTGCATTTGTGAATGACGCCATTTGAATAAACTATATTATTCGACTTTCCTGAAAGTATGATATCTTCATTGGAAAACTTGATGAAAAACAGGAGAAGTGACTATAAGTTTATATACTGAAATTTGTAATTGTGAAAACGTGTATATTTAATATAAACATATTAATGTGTATTTCAAAACAGCAGTCCTTTAATGCACCAACCTTTTCAAACCCCAACTTTTATGGGAAAACTGTAAAATTAAATACCAAGAAACCCAAAGGGACAAAATTTCGAAGTTCAAAGAACAAAACCAGATTATCACAATTATAATTAACCTCCTCATTTACCAAGTAGACGCGTTTTTAAACTCTATAAAAGACCGATGATTACTTTTGATTCAAAACATCAACAAATTGTCCTACAAATCACTTTCTGTCAAAAATTGTTCCAAATCACAAAACCAACAAAAAATCTACATGGCAAACTTCAGCTTCTACCACTTGTCAGACACCAGCGATGTTAAAACACAATTCTCAATGTGGTCACTCAAAGAACAAAGAACAGAAGAAGAACTAAACAGGAAAGTCGACTACATCAATGACACTAATTACAACAAAACCTGGAACAGCATAGCATTGGTCGATGAAGTCCTCCACTCTCCTACATCAGAGTTCCAGAAGAATGCTGAAGAGTTTCTGACACAACTTCTAAAACAGGATAAGAAAATCTGTCACATGCTAACTGACCTGAAATTCAAAAGAGAGCGTGAAATCACATGGAGAAAGGCCAGAGTCTAAGAAATCCTAGCAAGTATTAACTCTAGCGTGTAATACTTTATAAATATTTCACTAAATTTCTATTTTACTATGTAGTAGTTCATTTTAATAATATAAACATGCATCTTAACAATTTCTAAAATGTCAGTGTAAATAAAAACTCTCAACATCATCAACAGTTAATCAAAATAAGAAACAAACCTAAAATGAAAAGGTATCTTCTCAACTGTTGTAGCACATCTGACTTTTCACGATATTGCACGAATCTATACTTTCTATAAAAGGAGAAAATCTTCCTGACGCAAGAAAACCTGACTTTCGATTTAACGAAAATCAAACAATGAAACTCTCCCATCAAAGAAGATAGCACATGCAACTTTTCACGATAGAAGGTACATATCGTCCGTTCAAGTTGCAACTCTCCCATCAAAGAAGGTAGCACATGCAACTTTTCACGATGTTGCAACAATGATACTACAACATCGATATTGAAAGGTTGATGTGTGATGGGAAGCTTCATTGAAACGAGGATGTTGGAACAATGATACTTGAACAATAACATGTAAACAAAATCAACACACATTCGAACAAAGAAGTGTAATCGGAGATTAGCGGCTAAATCACGAGAAAGATGCATTTGAGAGAGAGAGATACGCTCACATATGTGGATTGAATTTTGAATTTTGAATGTGGGAACTGATAATTATATCTTATTTATTGGGAACTGATCTTTATTGGGAATCGACAGTAGTGTATATCCTTATATCCTGCTTTATTAAACTAATTAAATATTAGAAATAATATGCAAAGTAGGGAAAAAAAGAGAGAGAACGTCACATTTTAAATTACCATTTTGCATATTTTGAATTTCAAAATTACTGATATTATCAGTAATTACTGATCTGATTTGAAAGCAATTGTCATGATGAAATTTCTAATTGTTATTTTAACTTTAATTAAGAGATAATAACCGTCAGTTTGAAATTCACATTTTGCATATTTTAAATGTCCAAAGCTCAAGAAATTAACATTAATTACTGATTTGATTTGCAACAAATAGTCATAAAGAATTTTTTTTATTTTTTAATTTAACTTTAAATTTTATCATGAAAACAATGTTGGAGGAACTCTTATCTCATTACAATGTAACGATTAGGTAAAATGGTAATTTCATTGTAATTCTAGTTTTTATTTCATAATTTCAATCTATCACTAATTAACACCATCAATAATAAAAATGTGAGCAGTGGCTGTTTTTTAGGAAAACCGCTGATGGTCAAAATCAGTGGATGTCAAAATAAAAAAGTGAGCAGTGGCTATTTTTTCCTATCAGTGGCTACCCAACAGTTTTTTAAACACTAATGTTTGGTCAGTCAGCGGTCAACACGAAGATTGAAGAAACAGAGGTTGTATTTCAACAGTGGATAACTTTTAACAATCAAATGTTTCAACCAACACAGTGGTTGTAACAGGCTTTTAAACAGATGTTGGGGCTTAAACAGATGTTTCACCTTATATATTAGTTGTCTGAACTTAAACAGGAGTTTGACCTTAAACAGATGTTTGCCCATAAACAGAATGAGGAGCTTAGTAATCATTCAAATGTACTTGATTTTTATTTATTAGTATAAAAATGAAACAATTGTTCAATTTATAGTACAGATCAAACCACTGAAGTGATGTGATAAATGTTGTTACATATAAACACTGTTGTGATAAACACTGTTACATATAAACACTGATGTCATAAAAATTGTTACATATAAAACACTGAGGTGATGACAGCTAACAACCTAACAGACTATAATACACTGATGTGAAAAACACTGTTACATTTAAACACTGTTAACATAAACAAAGGTCTGAGCTTAAACAGATGTTTGCCCATAAACAGAAGTTTGGCCATAAACAGATGTTTGGCCTTAAACAAATGTTCAAGCTTAAACAGATGTTTGCCCATAAACATCTGTTTGCAAAAAAAGACCAATTTCAAGAATACTATACCCAAACAATCAAAATGAGGAGCTTAATAATCATCCAAGTGTACTTGATTTTAATTTATTAGTATAAAGATGAAACAACAATGTCTTCAAATCACCAAATTAGATCATGAACCCATATTAGTGGTCAAACAAAAGCACAACAGGACCACATGAATAACATGATTTCCACTTTTACTTCAATGCACTTAAATGATAGGGTGATTTGGGATTTTGTAAAAATGTTTGTTTTTGTACTTCTTTACAAAATAAGATGTTGACCAAAATTCAAACAGATGTTGACCAAAAGTCAATCAAATTTTGACCAATAGTCAAATAGATGTTGACCTTAAACAGATGTTTGGTTTTAAGGCTAAACATCTGTTTATGGCCAAACATCTGCTTAAGGTCAAACATCTGTTTAAGTCCAAATATCTGATATAGAAGACGAAACATCTATTTAAGGCAAAACATATGTTTAAGGTCAAACATCTGTTTATGGCCAAACATCTGTTTAAGGTCAAATAACTGTTTAAGTACAAACCTCTGATATAAAAGGCCAAACATCTGTTAAAGGCCAAACATCTGTTTAACCCTGAACAGGTGTTTAACTTAATAAGATCTACTGTCTTCTCACACTGTTTTCCTCTTAAAAACACTGTTCAACCTAACATGGGTTTCCATTAACTATTGACCAAATGCAAACAGATGTTCAAACCACTGATTGTTATTGTACTTCTTTAGAAAATTACATAGAATTCAAGAAAACGAAACTAAGAAATTTATGAACCTAACAGCAAAAATTTAAAATCTAAGAACAACACAAAGAAATTTACGAACCTAACAGCAAAAATTTAGTGGTTTTAGCTTAAAATTTAGTTCTTTTAGCTTTAAACTCCATCAATGTATATCTTCGACAATCGCCATGAACTCCACGGAAGTACTCAAAGCATCAACATCAGGTTTTATAGAAACCTGATCTCTCGTGAACAGACCAATATGCAGTACATGAAAACAATTCTTCAGGTGTTGAAGAGTAGCCATGTCCTCATATACTTAATCCTTAACTTTGTTAATAAAGAGCTGCTTTAAACCAAACTTTATGCTTCTTTTAATACAAAAAAGGCAGGAAAGACCATTACTCTAGTAAGATAAAATCTTATCTTACAGTAGTAGCAGATCCTTTCTTGCGTTTAGTAGGAACTACTGTGGCTTCTACATCATCATCATCTGCCCAAAGTCATATATAATCATCATTTAGTCATAAGAAAAAATTATTTTAAATGTACATTTAAAAATCTTTCTTTGTGTTTAATTTAACTTTATGCTTCTTTTAATACAAACCTATAATAACCGGCAGCAGATTGTATGAATTTCAAACAACAGTGATTAGACTGAAATATAAAGCGAGAATTAGAGTATATCACTTCAAAATGAAAAACTCAAAATTTCAAAACTGGAGTAGCAAAAAACACATACTTTAAACGATGTTGGAACAATGATACTGGAAACAACCGTAGAACAATCATCATCATCATTATCTACAGCAGATCATTCACAATCATCATTTATTCACAAATCAGATAACAAAACTTTAGTAAAAATAAAAAATAAAAACATATACCATGATCAAGGCAAACCACATATCACCAAAAAATTTTCTGAAAGTGGGTCAGAGACAGCTTCAGTTTTCTCTTATCCTTTATGAACAAATGCCGAGTATTGAGAAGAAGAGATTTGAGGGAGAGATACATATCGTCCGTTCAAGTTGCAACTCTCCAATCAAAGAAGGTAGCACATGCCACTATTCAAGATGTTGCAACAATTATACTCCAACATCGATATTGAAATGTTGATGTGGGATGCGAATTTACATTGAAACAACGATGTTGGAACAATGATACTTGAACGATGATTATATAAGGAGCAGTGGTTAGTTATAACAGTTCTTAGCACATGAAACTTTAACAGGGATTTGTCTTCAACAGTGGATAGGCCTCATCAATCTTTAAGTCCATCAGTCTTTATAAGGAGCAGTGGTTACTTATAAACAGTCCTTAGTAAGATCAGCTGTTATAACCATTCCATAACACTTTGAGAGGAAGCCAGGGCCGGTCTATTTAATTGAGAGGAATAATTGCATTACATGCCTGTTGAAAAATAGAATTTATAAATTTAGGGAAAGTAAGGTTGAAAGAAGATAACCCAACAGTGGAGGATCTCATTCTACAGCTTCAATAAATTCAAGGATATTCTCAAAAAATAGTTCCTGGATGCTTCCAAAGAAGCAGCACTTGGGACATCTGTTGTTCTTTAAACATCTATTAGCTATTATCTATTATTTATTCTATCTATTATGTATAATAAATGAAAGTTATTTGGTCCACGTGGCCCAAATAACTTTCATTTATTATATATAATGGATAGAATAGATAATAGATAATAGATGTTTAAAGACAACGGATGTACAAAGGGTTGCTTCATTGGAAGCATCTAGGAAGAATTACATGAGAATACCGCTCAATTTATCGAAGCTGTAGAATGAGATCTCCACTGTTGGGTTATCATCTTTCAACCACACTTTCCCTAAATTTATCAATTCTACTTTTCAACAGGGATGTAATGCAATCATTACCTTATTTAAGATACCTTCAACTGCATCTTCTGATAAATCAACATTCATTTCACTCAAATGATAGCTTCAACTGCATCTTGAGTACTCACCATTAATGTGATGACCAATATAAAATCAAACCCTAAAAGCATACAAATCATAATGAAATATGAAATCAGGTAGTTGTATAAAAGGATATCATACGCAATATTCAGGTAATTAGAATGGCCATTTTTACCTTACTTGACAACAATAGCAAACAACATCAAATAACAATAGCAAGTGACCAATCAATCAACCTCATAATCATATAGAAGCCTAAAAATAAAATAAAATGAAAATTAGATACGTGAACATCAAAATTGAACAGAAACCTGACCAAAAATTAACGAAACACCTGATGTTGAATCCACTGTAGATGTTGAATCCACTGTAGATGCTGAACCACTGCTGTTACAAACAGATCATCCCTCGGGAACTGGAAATTTAAAAGGATCGGCTTCAAAGGCTTCAACAATCGCAAGATTCAAATCTCAAGCAAATGAAACCCTAATTTCAAAAAGAATAATCGGTGAAAATATTCACAGATCAACAATCAACAGATGTTGTACTCATATCATCACCGTTAAGAAAAAAACCCTTAATTTCTGAACATATTCAAACATACCATTTCATGACGGAAATCTAGCGGCAGGTAAGCGGATCTGAACTTTGATGACCATCGATGACAACAACCTTAGAACCATATGATGAGATTAGGAGTAAAAATTAGGGTTTAATTAGAAACTTTGTATGAAAATAAGAAGAAATCAACACAGATCTATAAACATACAAATCAAACCTCAAATGGAAGAACCTTGCCGATGAAGAAGATGAAAATTACAAATTACAAATTACAAAAGCCAGATATTACCTCTACATGGTATAATCAGACATGAAAATTACGAAGGATTACCTGGTGACGCCTCGAATGATTCACTATGAGATGATTTGGTTTGATCTTTGATTCAGAAGGAAGAAGAGTACAGGAGAAGGAGAAGAAGATTCAGATCTAGGGTTTTGAAAAGGAAAAAAAAGGACGGAGGGAGTGTAAAAGGGATGGAAGCTTGGTACTGTTGGGCGGGAAAATGAAAGTGAGGATGCCCTGATCAAATGACACATGGCCCAAATCACTTTCATTTATTATATATAATAGATATCGACTTCTAAATAAAATATGTTAAATGTAGCAACTAACACAATGATCCAAACAACACACAAACTATATTGTCATAACTCGAATATATAAAAAAAGGTATAATTAGTAAAACATAAACTAACAAAGAACTAACCTTAGAGGCTTCAACCTTTTAACTTATATTTGGATCCATGCCTAAATGATTTAGCAAATGAAATATAGGTGTGTATTGCTATGTATTTAACGGATAAACTCTAGTTGTGCACTTTAGGGTTTAAATTTTAAAAGACTTGTCACACCCCGATATTTCCACGTATTACAGGTGGGCCCGGTGGGGAGTATCGTGACGTAGTTGATATCATCATAGTCAAATAATCACAGTTCAATGCACAGCGGAAGTCTAAAGTAAATATATTATAAACCGATTCAAAAGTAACATCAAATATTACAAACGGATTGTAAGTAGGATCCACGGGCGGATCTTAAAACAGAAACATAAACACGGTTCAACAGACTTTAGACGTTTAGAACTTGCAAGATTCCCTATTAACGCCCTGAGCTCCCAGCCAATTTACGTACCGTACCTGTCACTTAACTTTTTTTGGAAAATACGTCAGTTTACACTGGTAAATACAATTAACCGACTCATTTGAAAATCTTTATGAAAATTGATTTAAATGCACAAGGCACAAAAATTCTTTTATAACTTGGGACAATTATATTAATAACAATCTTGTGTCAGATTTACATGTTTGTCCAACATTTAGGGCAAGTGATTTAACAAACCGATCAAGATAATCGACACACCACAAATATAACTCACAAGAAGTTACCTCACGAGTGAGTATATCTTTTACATACGCAACAGGAGGTGTTATGCCTACACCTTGTGCTTAAGTTGTGGCCATTTACACTTTTTAAATGAGCCAAGGATATCCAGGGCACGGTCATTAACCCCCAATGTTATTTGTTATCAAGCAAACTGATTAAAACGAGATTATGCAATTTAATCATCTCCGATTAAAAGGTTTCTGCACCCGACCAAGCGGTATTTTTATAATTCCGTATCCCAAGCCCGTATAACGGAAAATAAGTTAAAAGTATTTACCTGAGCTTATAATGCAATTTATACTCAGCCGTATATTCTAATCAGCAAGCACAAGTACCTCTACTGGGGCTCTAAATCTGGAACGAGGGTTTTATCAACCTATTTGATTCCTAACGGGTCTTATTTAAGTTGTAACTTAGACCGGTTAGTTTTAAGGAAATGTTTACGGTTCAAAACGCAAGATTAAGTGAAGACCGGATTAGAATGTGATTTAGACCCGACAAGTTTGGAGACTTGTATAATATGGGTAAACTAAACACATTCTGAATTTTGAAGTGAAAATGATAAGGTTTGACCCATTTCGGTTAATTCATGTAAACTAGTTACATAAATCATACCGAACGCGTAAAATGCATAACGGGTAACCAAAAGAGTCATGAACATGTTTCACAAGTTGATATGCCTTAAATATGTTGTGATATCAGTAGGATACCCTCCGTTATGCTAAAAACGAATTTAAAACCAATTTATGTCCCGTAGGGGTATTTTGGTCATTTTAATGTTTATAAAAGTGGTTAAATAATAATCTGAGTTTCTGGTCTAATTAATCAGTAAAAATACTTATTTTATCAAGTTATATCAGTAAGATATCTCACATATGTGAAATTTATCATTTGTAGCCAAACTATGCATCGTAGGGGCATTTTGGTCATTTCACATATGCTTTAAGGGTTAATTTTGGAAATCTGAGTTCAAAACTTTAATTTACGGTTAAAGTATAAAAATTTATTCATAACATCATAGGTATCAAGCTTTAGGTGCCTAATATGGTTTTAAACCATACTATGCGCCTAAATCGCATAAAAGTCGGTATTTGACGATATTCGGTTTAAATAGGGAAATCTTAGATTTTGACCAGCCTTTACAGTTTAAAATAACTTATTTATTATATAAAATTAGTAGAAAAAGGTTTGACATGTAAAGGATGTATAAAACTCATATTATTAGCAAAAAGGGCATAACCGTCAATTACCGAGTTAATGCAAGAACCCTATGTTATGATCAGTTTAAAATGTAATAAAAATTTCCAAAAATCCCAAAATATTATATTACATCAGTAGGTAAAAGGTTTGATGTCAAAATTTGAGTTTAAATAGGATTTGTATCAAATATGCCGTTTAATTAATAAAAAGGCTTCAATTTACGATATTGAGCATAACTCCTAATCTAGACCTCAAACTGATGTCAAATTTTTAGGACATACTTAAATATCAGTAATAAAGGCTTTTGTCCCCTCACATTTTCAAAAATCTCGTTTTAATGTCAAAAGGGCATAATGGTCAACTTTTAGGCATTTAACGGAAACATGCAATGAACTAGGATTTCTAAGGAACCAAGTTGTATAACCTCAGAGAATTATACTAACCTATAACATGGTCCTAAAGGAATCCTAAGGCATAACTAAATTAAGATAAATCAGGTCAGAACTGAAAGTCAAAGCAAAAGCCAACTTTTGCGACTTTCGGTTCCTAACCGAGCCTAAACTTATAATTGTCGGGTTGAACATGCCTAGACATGTTCAATCAATATTTACCAAGTTATTAAAATGACAAAAACTGATTTCATTGCCTTTACATCATTAGTTATGTGTTTTATTTAAAAACCGACTCGTTGACTTTTTATTTTAATTACTTTGACCCGACAATTAACTAAGCAAACGTGGTAATTAGGAGGTGCCCTTTTGAGGGTTTAATACCTACCCAATTACGATCACGTAACCATGTTCGTTGCGAACAATGGCTCGATCATTTAAAAGTCAATGCTTTTATAGCAAATGCTTGACTTTTCGGCTTTAAGAGCCAAACAATTGAACTAAGCACGAAAGGAACACTTACAAGTGGTCCTTAGGATTGAAGGAGGTTCCCAAGTTGGTTAGGATCCTCTCAAATCAGAGAGCAAGAGCAGAAATGCAATGAAGTATGAAAAGTGAGCCAAAACAAGTGGGTATATATAGGATTTTGAGAACCGTTAGGATCGTTCCTCGATAAACGAGCTTCAATCTGGTCCGTACAAGTATTACCCTTTGTTTTGGTAATCTATGGGTGCCCAAAACAGCCCCTAGATTGTTTAAAAACCATTTTCAATTCAGTAAAACCCAGCTGCTAGTTTGAAAAACTAGTTTTGCAGGTCTGAAGGGTTTACACGCCCCGCGTAGACTCAGAGAGAGTCTTACGCGGCCCACCTTAACTGGCTGATCAGCATAACTTTCAGAAAATGCAGTTTCAGTCCCTGTACTTGTTAAATGTCATTTCCGACTCATTTAAGGTCCGTTAACCTCATTTCAAGGCTCTACTAGGATGCCTAAATATAGGGAACATGAAGCATGCTCAAAAATATGTCGGATGTCGGTTCGTTTGGTCGTACGGTCACGTTGTTCGACTAATTACGACGAAACACGAACGGATGCGAAAAACGATCCAAATTACATGACGAATGGAATTTTATCAAGCCAAACACTAAAATAAATTATTTTAGTGATTACATAAATTTTTGGATGTCCGGATATATTCAGAATGTAAGATATGCGCGAAAATGCAAACTTATGCACTTTTTGACGCTTTTAGTCCCTGTTGATCAAATAAGTTTATTTTTACGCACCAAACACCTCTAAGCCTATATCTAAGCTATGTAAAGGATATTTAGAGCATGTTTAACTTATGATCATGTTCCAAAAGGTTCGGTACCATACGGATCGATATACTTTTTGCAGTTTGACGCAAATAGTCCCTCTAATGTGCAAACTTGCGCATATCATCGTTTAATAGCATCGCAGCCTTATCTAATCCATATTAGGCATTCTTGAAAGTATTATTAAACATCATGATGCTTCGGGTTCGTAGAAGGTCATTCAGAGGTATAATTAAACATATTGACACTTTTAACCCATTAAACTTGCAAAGTTACGCGTAACGTCACTTAAAGGCATAAAAGCCTTAGACTGCCAGTAATTGGCATTCCCGAGAGTATAATCAAATGTCATGAAGCTCCCGGATTGTTAAAAGGTCACTCAGAGGTAAGAATTAACATGTTGACGCTTTTAACCCTTCATCGCGCAAACTTTCAATTAATTACGCAAACGGCTACACTTGATCAACAAGTGGCTCATTTGTGAATATGATTACCGTGTAACGTTATTCAGAGGCTTATGTTAAGTATGTTAACACTTCCAGTCCTTCCATAATCAAATTTTTTGACTTTTTGAAAAATTAATTCCTTAAATTCAACGTTTGACTTTATTAGGGTTTATTATACGTGTCAATACATCATTGGATGTGATTTTACGAGGTGTTATATCCTCACCCCCTTAAAAGAAATCTCGACCTCAAGATTTTCTCAAAAGATGGAAGCACTTTCTGTCTTATAATAGACTTAGTCTTCCACTGCATATCTGGAGCCTCTCCAGGCACCCAAGATGTCCTTTATAATAGGTACATGTATCCTTCTGGTGCTTCAAATCTTGTCGATCCCAAATCTATGCTGATTTCACCATAAACTATGAGTTTTTATTAATCCGCCAATCATTATGTGACAATGCTCTTGACCTATTGTCTAGCCATATCTTTAAATCACAAGTGTGGAATACATTACGAGCTCCATCAAGCTCCTTAAATAGGTTTTAGCTTATATGCTACTTGACCTTGATATATTCAATTTCCTCAAATGATTCTATATATCCAGAGCTTAACTAGCCCGATAATTAAAAATTCAGCACACCCTTCTCAGGATGATATCTTCAATCGAACCTTATTCCTTATTAAGGACTTAAGAGGGTTGCAACTTTCATCAATCCTTGATTTTCTGTCGATTACTGGTAACTTTCAGACGATTACGAATTCAAATGATCTTATTCGTTGTTTTCCTTGGTAATTTCAGGTCCTGATAATTCAAAATTACCATTTTCTGTCCAACAACAGATGTTTAACATCTCATCTATACAAGGTCTCCAAAGGAGCAGCCTTGATGCTTACATAACTGTAGGAACGTGAGACGACCTAACGAGTCGATCAGAAGAGTGCTCAGACTGAATCAGAGGCGGAATTCATTGATTCAGTCTTTGTTTAGCTTGATTTCACTATTAAATGTCTCTTTTATTGATCTGCTGACAAGTTACAAGCGCTGGAGACGATTCGGCAGAGTTTCGCCGTTACATACAAGACCTTCACACCTGTTCTATGTGATTTCGCTCATAGGAACCCCTATATATAGCCTTGTGGTTTCGCTTTTATGAACAAGTACATATAAGAGAAACCTCACTTGTCCAAATAAGCGGAACCTCTAGCCTATGACCATATGAGCGAAACCTCTAGGACCATATAAGCGAAATCCCTATCTAAGGCTCATACATTCTCTCATTTTCTCATAACACATGCCCTAAACTATACATTTCAAAGTAAGACTCGATACAAGACGAAGTCGACAGATGTAGTGCACCAACAGACTCCCCCGCAGATGTTGACGGAGTCGACTATCGAGTCACGACAATACTATGTCTTTACTTCTTCAGTCTTGATCAGTCTCTGGGCTTCAATCTTAATCGGTCTTCTTCAGGAACTCTTCCTGGAATCATGTACCCGGATCTTTCTCTGGCTCTAACTCTCGTCAGACTCCCCCTATCATCAAGCTGGGATCACTGTCTGGAATTTGTTATCACCTTTGAAATTAAATCCTGGCTTTTTCAGTTTAAGCTCTTCATAAACCTACACAACTCAAACACTCTATTACAACAAACATAATTGTGATTCAACTTAATGAATCAACTAAATCTTTGAGAATTATTTACATTTAAAATTGATAAAAAATTTGAAACATTCCAAATTCTAATTCAACTTAATGAATCATTTTAAACATTTCAAATCAATTAACCAACCCATCTGTTCATCATGTTTAACCATTGAGATTTTGAATATCAGCTTTCCAACATCATTTGTCGAAAATCTTTTTGGATTTTTAAAAAAATAAAACATAAATGCAATAACAGAAATTAGATGCAGAAATGAAATATGTACAAACATATTTTTGTGAGTTCGTGCAAGAGGATCATATCAGTTTTTTAGACAAATCACCAACACCGTTAAGCTGTTAATCGTATTAAGTTCTAAACGATTCACATGGATTGACGATATTGTTGTCCACTTAAACTCAATCTAAAAACTTTCAATCTGCTTACCGATACTTTAAGGTATATTAAGATAGCACTAAATTCTTATGGACCCCACGATCTCAGCATATCCCCTCATCATGCAATACACTGACTCAAGTAATGCCTTTAAACTTTTATCAACTGTGATTTGTGCGAAAACAAAGCAGAATGTTTAAACATTAACAATCAGGTCGATACTTCCGTATACGCAGAGAAAGTCCAATGTTTAAACAAAATAAGAAAAATAAAACAAGTTGAAGTTGTTTAGGCTTTAACCACCAGGTCGATACTCCCGTATACGCAGAGGAGGTCCAAAGCTTAAACGAAACACCAAAGAAAATAAAACAGAACGTTTAGGCAACAACATCCAGGTCGATACTCACGTATACGCAGAGGATGTCCGATGCTTAAACAAAATAAAGAAATAAAACAAGTTTAAATCTTTGCAAAATGAAATGCACAATCACAGCGACTTTTCAGCAAAGTTGTGAAAGTTCACAAACTTAACCAGTTTTATGTCTTTCGACAATCAGCAATTACTGAGCAGGCACACAATCAAGAAGGACAAAACTAAGTATTATGCTTTCGACCATGTTTCCCACTAGAACTAGGCTTTTTCATTTAGGTTTGTATCGTTATCGCAAATCTACTAGTCTAGCTGAGCCTACCGTCACATCTTTAGTGAGACCGTTTATCACATTTGACATTTACATTTCTTTAGCATGTTGTGACAGTCCAACTGATCTACTATCATTTCCTCTTTTTCACAACTAAACTCATTTTTTTCTTTTTTCAATGTTTTTGGCATTTTCAAATTTTCTATTTTTTAAAAAATTTTTACTCCCCCTAAAATCAAAATATGTTTCAATTTTGATTTTCTGGGAAAATTTTAAACAAACTGTACAAACTTGACAACGTGATGAGAATCACTTCAATTCTCCATCCACCTGGCATAAACAATCAGAACTCCCCCTCACAACAAACTATTTTCCCATTATGATTTCAAAACACTTAAGTTTGTTTTAATCAAAATGGTTTTTCCGGAAAAATTAGTTTGTTTACCAATCATTTGTAGTTTCGGGGTCACTTCATCACATTGTTTTCTTCATACTCATGACAGATTTTACAATTTCAGTTTTAGATCTCAAACATCACTTGTAGAAAATCAAGTACAATTTAATGTCCCTGATTTACCACATATAAGGCGAAAAATCACCAAAGTGAAATTTCTCAAGAAATGTGCCGATTCATGTTCCACGCTTACCAACCTGGGAACTCCGGCAAGTCAGATTTTTCTATTTAAACAGATTCACCCAAGTCTGACGATCCTTGGGTGATATTGAATTCTTGTTCAACAATGGTGGAAAATTTGCATCATCCATTGTTAGACTAGAATTCTCAATTTTTACCTCAACAACTGACTCTTCTGGTTTTACCATACCAGAATCATTGCCTGAATGTGGCTTATCTGACTTTGATAAGCCAGAATCATCGCCGACATGTGGCTCCTTTGTTTTCACAGAAACAGATTCATCGCCACCAATTTTCACCTTCTTCTTTTCCTTTTTCGTCCTCAGATTTGTATCTGATGAATTTTTCTTGCGTGACTTTGCAGTCGAGGGAGTTGATTCATCAGAACTCTTATTCAATCTATCCGGTGAACCCGAGGACAAGATCTTCTCGAGATACTCTCTCGCCTTCTTCCTCTTCTTTCTCAATCTGTCTTTTTGCCCCTGTGAAAGTTTAACTTTCTTTTCTTGAATTGTCTGTTCTTGAACTTTAGGTTTTAGAACCTTCTGTTCATGGGGCTTGACATTGACTGGAATTTTGCCAATTTTTTAGACTTAGCCCTCAATCTGTCATTCGATCTCCTTGGGCAATCTCTGGCAATGTGACCTCTGATGTTGCAGTTAAAGCATCTCCTCGTCTCATAACTCCAACCTTGGCAGTTAACAGCAATGTGTCCTTGATAACCACATCGGTAACACACTCTGTTATCGTACCAATCACTATTTTCAGTCCAAACATTTAGATCAAAGCACTGTTTGGCTTGGTGATAATCTTATTTCCTCTTGTTTGCTGGATTTGGCTTTTGAGCACTGTGGTCCGACCTGCACCACTTATTACCAACAGTTTTTGAGTTTTCATTTTTTACTTTTTGTAATTTTTCATTGCGATTGGATGATCGATCTGATGAGCTTTTATTATCTTTTTGAACATTTTTCTCATTTTTAATTTTTTGTTTCTGTTCCACTTTCTTCTTCAAAAGATTTTGCTTAGAGCATTCTCCCTTTTCAGTAGATTGCAGAACAGTTTTCTGAAATTTTTCTTTTAATTTCAAAAACAATTTTTCTTTTTCTTTTTCATCATCAGATTTCTCATCACAATCTTCAACTTTGACATTATCAAAGTTTGTGACATCGTCACTTATTGGAACTGAATTGATCGGTTTTGGACAGGGAAAATTCAAACTATCTAATGAAGTCACAAAACCTTTCAATTTCTTTTCAAGTTCATCAATCTTGTTTCTTGAATTCTCAGCTTCGTTTTCAAGCTGAGATATTCTTTCAAGATGAGACTTGATTGATTTTTCATTTTCATTCTTCATGTTTTCAAGAACAGATTTTTCATTTTCCAAAACTTTTAGCTGTTCTTGAAATTTTGTTTCATTTGCTTTCAAATTCTTGTTTTCCAGCTTTACCCAGAAATCTTCATTTTCTGAAGATTTCTTTTTGCTTTCAAAGTCTTTTTCTTTCTCTCTCAAAACCTTGTTTTCAGATGTCAAACTGTTCAAATTACTTAACAGTTTGTCATTTTCAGCTTTCAGCTTTTCACAATTTCCCTGTAAATCCCGAATCTGTTTAATATCAGCTTGCTTCTCATCTTTCAACTTCTTGACTTCTAATGTCAGACTTTTCGCATCCTTCAAGAGTTTGTCATTGTCAGTCTTAAAGTTGTCACATTTGGAGCACACTAATTCAGAATTTGAAAATTCATTCTTCACAGATTCTTCATTCTTTGACATTTCCTTTGTCTCTGTCTTGTATGTTCCTGCACAAACAATTTTAACAAAATCAAGAGGATTTAAATTTGCATCAATATAACATCCCTTTTTAAAGTCATATTTCATGTTATGTTTTGCAGCGGAACACATACATATTCTCCTATCAATTTCAGTAATTACATCCAAATTGATTTTATCTAGATTTCCCAAATTCAATTCATCTAGATTCCCTTTGATTTTATTCATCAATATTTTCTTCTTATCAGAATTTTCATAACTATGTTTTTGAAGTTTATTGATGAAATCAGATGGATGTAATTTTGAAAATTTAGGCTCTTGTTTTAACATCTTTAAAACATCATCCCATTCGGCAGGTAAAGCATCTGCAAACTTTGATATCTTTTCAGTATCTGTCAATTTTATTCCAAACAATTTTAACTTGTCCATCAAGTAATCAAATCTCCTTTCCATCTCTTTCACGGTCTCATCCTTTTGACATGCAAATCTTTCAAGTCTAAGAATCCAAATCTTCTTATCATCTTGTTCATATAAACTCATTTGATACCAACCATATCTATTCAATCTTTCAATAAACTCATTTTCCTTTTCATCAAACTTTTCTGCCATATTTCAAACAATCCTGACACAAGAGAAAAATCAGACCAACCCTATAAGAGAAACCAGATGTTTGCACCTATGAGCGAAACCTTAGAGGTCCTAAAAGCGAAACCACTAAGTTCAAATAAGCGAAACTATAAGTGTCCTTATAAGCGAAACTAGATCAAGTCCAAATGAGCGAAACTAAGTTGTTCACATGAGCGAAACCAAGTTGTTCTCAAGAGCAAAACTAGTATTGTTCAGAAGAGCGAAACTAGTTTTGTTCAGAAGAGCGAAACTAGTTATGTTCACAAGAGCGAAACTACTTGGTCTTTGGAGCGAAACCCTTCAACTTTGGTGACACAATAGTGAAACTAGGTGGTCATATAAGCGAAACTATACACTGTCCGAATAAGCGGAACCTAGTCCGAAGGTAATTTCATCCATTTCTAGTACGAATTTTGGTCCGAAACTTTCTAGGGTTTGTTAATGTCCAATAACACACAGTCTGTGAAATTTTGAGCGAATTTCGACCGTTAAAACTTGATCTGATGATGAAAGAAGGTGTAGAAATCAGAATTTTTGACCGAAAACGAGCTAAACGGTAAGAACTCTTCCTCCTGAGCTCTGATACCACTTGTAGGAACGTGAGACGACCTAACGAGTCGATCAGAAGAGTGCTCAGACTGAATCAGAGGCGGAATTCATTGATTCAGTCTTTGTTTAGCTTGATTTCACTATTAAATGTCTCTTTTATTGATCTGCTGACAAGTTACAAGCGCTGGAGACGATTCGGTAGAGTTTCTCCGTTACATACAAGACCTTCACACCTGTTCTATGTGATTTCGCTCATAGGAACCCCTATATATAGCCTTGTGGTTTCGCTTTTATGAACAAGTACATATAAGCGAAACCTCACTTGTCCAAATAAGCGGAACCCTCTAGCCTATGACCATATGAGCGAAACCTCTAGGACCATATAAGAGAAATCCCTATCTAAGGCTCATACATTCTCTCATTTTCTCATAACACATGCCCTAAACTATACATTTCAAAGTAAGACTCAATACAAGACGAAGTCGACAGATGTAGTGCACCAACAATAACAACTATTATAGAAAAGCTTATTTAAGGTGAGATGGTTATTCCAACCACTGCTTAAAACCAGTCTTAAGGAATAGCTAATCCTTACAGCTAGTCGAACAAGTCGACGATCCAGGGCAGCTGATGGCGATTCTTAATTGTTTGCTAAATAGGGTTGCGGTAATCAATGCATAAGCAAAATGAACTGTCTTTCTTAATTAACCATACCAAACTCTCATAAATTGGAATTAGGCTTTAAGAACCTTTATCTTAGAATTCATTTAATTAGGGTTTCGATTCTCCCATAATTGGTAGTACTAATCCACACGGAGAGTTCACGATACTACAGCCCTAAGTGGGATGTTAATCTTAACTCTACTTGCCTTTCAGGAGGTAAACAGGGTAGTCTTTGGAGAAGATAATCAAGACACAAGGAGGTTACAGAGATTTTCCAAATCTCAGGCTCCAGTTCATCTATCATTGCATGTGTCAGGTAAGTGACACATTTACTTTACGAGTCCACGGATTCCTTAATCAGAGACACTTGCTTGGACAATTCCATTCTGGATATTTTCTTTGAATACCATTAGCTGACTTTAGTACCATATGACCATTGGAATATCTTTGTGGTTCCATGCATTAAACCTCCATACTGATCAGGCATGGAAGCAATCTATGGAACATTTTAAGTTACATCAATCCTCATATAGCGCTTTGGTCATACCATCTGGTATTCGCAATCGATAGAGATCAAAGAGATATCAACTACATATGCTGACGTACTTCATCCGGAGAGAGGGTACTCTAAAATTTTACGACTGGAAATTTCTGACAGGAACAGAAGAAATGGTTCCTATGATTTTCGTCTGTAAGTTTTACCTTACACTTAATATCTAGGGTTCTTGTGGAAGAATTTTAAAAGTTTGCTATACTTACAATTTATGAAGGATTTATTGGTACCCAAAACAAAACAGAACTCTTAGTATTGCATTACCAATGAATGTTAAGGAAGGTACCTGATGTCATTATTGATATAAACTACCTCTGGCATCTATCAGGAGAGTTTAAGCGCTTTCCTTCTTAGGCTTTCTATCCTTAGCCGCATTTCCTTTGACAGATTTAGGGCATGTAGTCTTGATGTGGCCTTTCTCATTACAGCGGAAACAGAATGCATCCTTTATGTCCTTGCAATCCAACGTTTTATGTTCTCTCGATTTGCAGATCCCACAAGCCCTAGGCTGCGATTGGGATTTTGATTCGAACCTGCACTTCCCTAGATGGCGCTTCTTGCAGGTCTTGCATACAGGTTTCTTCTTGGTCTTTTGCTTGTTCTTATTGAACTCAAGCTTACCCTTTTCCTTAGAAGTATGGGAGTTATCTTTCCCCCTTTTCCTTTTTAGTTCATTCTTTGCATCCGAGGCATGAACAAGATCCTTCTCGTGAGTATGGAAGTGTGGTCTTAAATGAGATTTGGAGCAAGTAGCATTGGGCTCCTTGAACTTTTTCACGACCTTTCTCACAGCTTTT
Organism: Helianthus tuberosus; assembly: GCA_030545235.1. Classification (NCBI taxonomy): domain Eukaryota; kingdom Viridiplantae; phylum Streptophyta; class Magnoliopsida; order Asterales; family Asteraceae; genus Helianthus; species Helianthus tuberosus. The sequence continues at coordinate 96,069,791 of CM060361.1, read as the reverse complement.
CCAACAGCTGCGTCAATCATAGCTTGGAGAACATCTTTGTCAATTTTGAGGTTCACAATTGTAGCATCATTAACATGCGTCGCATCATCAATGGCGCGATTGACGGTTGTCTTATCCGAGTTTGTCATACTCGAGACTTGGTTCCTACTACCAAATGAAACAATTACTTAGTTGCAATCCAACAACCGTTATTCATCATCCTGATGACCTAACATATACTAACCATGGTATCATTAAACCATACAGGCTAATATAGTACGAACATTCTTAATGAATGTTATTTAAATATATATATCAATTATACTTAGCCTAGGCCATAAAAAGATCATCAATGGCATTTAAGGTTTGGACCTAGTCCATCACCTTTTTAACATGAGATCAAAATGTCACCTCTGTCTTTATTATATTGATGAATTTAGATAGCTTGAAAGCTTTCCATAAGGATATCAGAAAAGTGTGATTCCTAATAGATATAAAATATCTATCTAAGATTTGTTGAAGCAGTCTCTAAAGTATCATTGGCCAATTCTACCTCGCGTTATATGTTTAGAGTCCTAACAGGTGGATACAGCAGTTTACAACATTCATTGTCCACAATAGACTTATCTGCGCTAGAATCAAACAAATTTCCGCATAATCATCATTGATAAGGAAAGGTACCTGTTATGATGTTATCATTCTGTACTATTTCCTGGGTGTTCATCTGGAAGACTTACGCGTTTATTTTCTTGGCCTCTTCAGGTTTCTTTATAAGTTTTGGGCAGTTGGTTTTGATGTGCCCTTCCTCGTTACAGTTGTAACAAGTCGCGTTCTTCAACTCCTTGCAATCTAAAGTCTCGTGACCCTTGGTCTTGCAAATTCCACACAGTTTAGCACTTGGGTTAATCGTACATTTTCCAGAATGTTGCTTTCTGCAGTTACTGCATTTGGGTCTGTTATTAGATTGACTTGAGTTTTTCCTAAACTCAGAATCTTTCCTTTGCTCAAAACTTCCCTTCTTCTTCTTGTTAGATTGATTAGAGTTCTCCTCTTCTCTTTCCCTTTTTCCCTCGCCAGAAGCCTTAACAGACCTATTCCTGATTGCATCTAAACTGAGAGATAAGGATAAGTCCACCACGGACCTATATGTGGTAGGCCTTGATGCCTTGACATTTCCGTTAATTTCTGGTGCTAGGCCTCCAATAAAACGCGCTATGCGTTTAGGTTCAGGGGTGACTAAATAGGGAACTAGGCAGGACATAGTGTTGAAACTCGTCACGTATGCCTGACAATCTAAATTCTTCATGACCAGAGTAAAGAAGTCTGTTTCTATCTTTTCTACCTCATGCTGAGGACAGAAGTTTTCCTTGATCAATGCAACAAATTGATCCCAAGATAAGTTATAAAGTAGGATCTTCCCCGTGGCTTGGATCAATGATCTCCACCATGCCAACGCTTCTCCTTTGAATGATTGTGAAACAAACTTCACAATATCCTGCTTTGCGCAACCACTGATGTCTACTACTATGTCCATCTCATACAGCCATGTCATACAATCGATGGCTCCTTTTTCTCCAGTGAAGTCCCTTGGTTTGCAAGAGACAAAGTATTTATAAGAGCAGGTCTTATCATGTGGCTCCAGATTGAGCACAATTTGTCTGGATGGAACACTTTTCTGATTTGAAGAATGATGAGAATCATTCTTATAAGACGTATGTATCTTAGAAGGTGGTTTTGTGTGAGGCACAACTTGGGTCCCACTATGATCACCACTTGAATCTTTGAACTGTAATTCGGCAGCCGTTACATTCATCCTTGTATTGTCATTCCTCATATTGGGATGACTATTTACTTCATCTGATTCAGACATGCTGAAGCTTATTTTCTATAAAACAATCGCCAATAATTTTGCTTAGGAGTTTATTTTGGAATCATCATCTTCGATGATTCATTAACCATGGTATAAATAGACCATATTTGGTTAATTTGATAATCAGGTTTATTTTAAAATTTTCATTATAATTAATCCAGCTATAAGCTATTAGGGATATTGAAATGGCACAAAAGGCCTTGTCACGAGGACAGTTTTGAATTTTTATAAGCCATGATCTTATAGGATCGAGGCATTAAGGTTTGAACATAGTTCATTACCTTTCTTGGCAGAGAGTCAAGGACTACAACTGTCTTTTGTCTTTTAGGACAATAGATATAGCCCGTAGGCATTTCATCACTAAGGGATGTTTATTATATGATCATCTTATCTGATGATTTGAGCCATGATTTCTTAATCACTAGGCTAGATAAGGGATTGGAAGAATCCAATATAAGGATGACTATTGTGATTTTCTCGAACCACATTTGTCAAGAGTGTTAACATGTTCTTAGGTGTTAACAAGGATCTATTATCTTAAAAAGGCTTTACCATCTTAGCTATGTCGAAAATGACATATAGGCTAGGTTATACCTCTAAGATTTTCTTTGATATACAATGGCAGAGCAATCATAAATTGAAATGATGTTCTGATATAGGATATAATACATACGTATACTGTTTAATACCAAAGTAAAATAGGACACTTTTCATAGAAAGCTTCAAAAATACAATAATTGCCCTAAACGGGTCTTATACAAAGAAATTCGCCCATGCGGGGACTTAAAAGATATATATGTCCTTATAGGGACTACTATTGAAATGAAATATAAAAAGGAAGTTCCTTCTTCATTCTATTTCTGAAAGTTTTCTCCTTGGTTCCCTGAGTACGGTATGGGTACAAAAGGTTCTTGTAGGTAGTCGAAATCTTCTACATTAGGAATCTTTGCAAACGTGGAATCCAAGGATTTTAAGGTTAATGAATAATATGAATCATGAATAAGGACAGGACAAGTATAATCCAAGTTTGGGATTCCAAGACTTGGAGGTAAGAAATGTGAGTCCTTTGGGTCCATAGGTATTATCTTTGGAGCGGGAGCTTCAGGGACAGCTGGTATGAACTCCTCCGATGTTAGCTTCTCATTTGAAGTTCCAAAAGTCTTGGGTACAGAATTTGAAATATGGTTACTGAGTTTAAAAAGGTCCTTTCTCCATACTGGTCGTGCGCTTATTCAAGCTGTGGTACGAAGCTTATCATTCTTATACTTCGGGTCAGGAGAGCTTCCACCAATGGCAGCTTCGCTCGGCGAAATGATCCTGAGATGCATAAAAATCGAAAACAATGTATACATATAACAGGGATGAGATCATTCCTAGTTCAAGTCTAGACCCAGAAGTCAAGGAATGTGCTACTGTGTCATTGAGATTAAACACAAAAGGCAAGTGTTTAATTCACTCAATGTTGGCTCTGATACCAACTTGTCACACCCCGATATTTCCACGTATTACCAGTGGGCCCGGTGGGGAGTATCGTGACGTAGTTGATATCATCATAGTCAAATAATCACAGTTCAATGCACAGCGGAAGTCTAAAGTAAATATATTATAAACCGATTCAAAAGTAACATCAAATATTACAAACGGATTGTAAGAAGGATCCACAGGCGGATCTTAAAACAGAAACATAAACACGGTTCAACAGACTTTAGACATTTAGAACTAGCAAGATTCCCTATTAACGCCCTGAGCTCCCAGCCAATTTACGTACAGTACCTGTCACTTAACCTTTTTGGAAAATACGCCAGTTTACACTGGTAAATACAATTAACTGACTCATTTGAAAATCTTTATGAAAATTGATTTAAATGCACAAGGCACAAAAATTCTTTTATAACTTGGGACAATTATATTAATAACAATCTTGTATCAGATTAACATGTTTGTCCAACATTTAGGGCCGGTGATTTAACAAACCGATCAAGATTAATCGACACACCACAAATATAACTCACAAGAAGTTACCTCACGAGTGAGTATATCTTTTACATACGCAACAGGAGGTGTTATGCCTACACCTTGTGCTTAAGTTGTGGCCATTTACACTTTTTAAATGAGCCAAGGATATCCAGGACACGGTCATTAACCCCCAATGTTATTTGTTATCAAGCAATGCTGATTAAAATGGGATTATGCAATTTAATCATCTCCGATTAAAAGGTTTCTACACCCGACCAAGCGGTATTTTTATAATACCATATCCCAAGCCCGTATAACGGAAAATAAGTTAAAAGTATTTACCTGAGCTTATAATGCAATTTATACTCAGCCGTATATTCTAATCAGCAAGCACAAGTACCTCTACTGGGGCTCTTAATCTGTAACGAAGGTTTTATCAACCTATTAGATTCCTAACGGGTCTTATTTAAGTTGTAACTTAGACCGGTTAGTTTTAAGGAAAGGTTTACGGTTCAAAACGCAAGATTAAGCGAAGACCGGATTAGAATGTGATTTAGACCCGACAAGTTTGGAGACTTGTATAATATAGGTAAACTAAACACATTCTGAATTTTGAAGTGAAAATGATAAGGTTTGACCCGTTTCGGTTAATTCATGTAAACTACTTACATAAATCATACCGAACGCGTAAAATGCATAACGGGTAACCAAAAGAGTCATGAACATGTTTCACAAGTTGATATGCCTTAAATAATTTGTGATATTAGTAGGATACCTTCCATTATGCCAAAAACGAATTTAAAACCAATTTATGTCCCGTAGGGGTATTTTGGTCATTTTAATGTTTATAAAAGAGGTTAAATAATAATCTGAGTTTCTGGTCTAAATAATCAGTAAAAATACTTATTTTATCAAGTTATACCAGTAAGATATCTCACATATGTGAAATTTATCATTTATGGTCAAACTATGCATCGTAGGGGCATTTTGGTTATTTCACATATGCTTTAAGGGCTAATATTTGGAAATCTGAGTTCAAAACTTTAATTTACTGTAAAAGTATAAAAATTTATTCATAACATCAGTAGGTATCAAGCTTTAGGTGCCTAATATGGTTTTAAACCATACTATGCGTCTAAATTGTATAAAAGTCAGTATTTGATGATATTCGGTTTAAATAGGGAAATCTGAGATTTTGACTAGCCTTTAAAGTTTAAAATAACTTATTTATTAAATAAAATCAGTAGAAAAAGGTTTGACATGTAAAGGATGTATAAAACTCATTTTATTAGCAAAAAGGGCATAACCATCAATTACCGAGTCAATGCAAGAACCCTATGTTATGATCAGTTTAAAATTTAATAAAAATTTCCAAAAATCCCAAAATATTATATTACATCAGTAGGTAAAAGGTTTGATGTCAAAATTTGAGTTTAAATAGGATTTATATCAAATATGCCGTTTAATTAAGAAAAAGGCTTCAATTTACGATATTGAGCATAACTCCTAATCTAGACCTCAAACTGATGTCAAATTTTTAGGACATACTTAAATATCAGTAATAAAGGTTTTTGTCCTATCACATTTTTAAAAATCTTGTTTTAACGTCAAAAGGGCATAATGGTTAACTTTTAGGCATTTAACGGAAACATGCAATGAACTAGGATTTCTAAGGAACCAAGTTGTATAACCTGAGAGGATTATACTAACCTATAACATGGTCCTAGAGGAATCCTAAGGCATAACTAAATTAAGCTAAATTAGGTCAGAACTGAAAGTCAAAGAAAAAGTCAACTTTTGCGACTTTTGGTTCCGAACCGAGCCTAAACTTAGAATTGTCGGTTGAACATGCCTAGACGTGTTCAATTAATATTTACCAAGTTATTAAAGTGACAAAAACTGATTTTATTGCCTTTACATCATTAGTTATGTATTTTATTTAAAAACCGACTCGTTGACTTTTTATTTTAATTACTTTGACCAGACAATTAACTAAGCAAACGTGGTAATTAGGAGGTGCCCTTTTGAGGGTTTAATACCTACCTAATTACGATCGCGTAACCATGTTCATTGCGAACTATGGCTTGATCATTTAAAAGTCAAAGCGTTTATCACAAAAGCTTGACTTTTCAGCTTTAAGAGCCAAACAATTGAACTAAGCACGAAAGGAACACTTACAAGTGGTCCTTAGGATTGAAGGAGGTTCCCAAGTTGGTTAGGATCCTCTCAAATGAGAGAGCAAGAGCAGAAATGCAATGAAGTGTGAAAAATGAGCCAAAACAAGTGGGTATATATAGGATTTTGAGAACTGTTAGGATCGTTCCTCGATAAACGAGCTTCAACCTGGTCCGTACAAGTATTACCCATTGTTTTGGTAATCTATGGGTGCCCAAAACAGCCCCTATATTGTTTAAAAACCATTTGCAATTCAGTAAAACCCAGCTGCTGGTATGAAAAACTAGTTTTGTAGGTCTGAAGGGTTTACACGCCCCGCGTAGACTCAGAGAGAGTCTTACGCGGCCCGCCTTAACTGGCCTGATCAGCAAAACTTTCAGAAAATGCAGTTTCAGTCCCTGTACTTGTTAAATGTCATTTCCGACTCATTTAAGGCCCGTTAACCTCATTTCAAGGATATACTAGGATGCCTAAACATAGGGAACATGAAACATGCTAAAAAATATGTCAGATGTTGGTTCGTTTGGTCGTACGGTCACGTTGTTCGGCTAATTACGACGAAACACGAACGGATGCGAAAAACGATCCAAGTTACACGACGAATGGAATTTTATCAAGCCAAACACTAAAATAAATTATTTTAGTGATTACATAAATTTTTGGATGTCCGGATATGTTCAGAACGTAAGATATGCGCGAAAATGCAAACTTATGCACTTTTTGACGCTTTTAGTCCCTGTTGATCAAATAAGTTTATTTTTGCGCACCAAACACCTCTAAGCCTATATCTAAGCTATGTAAAGTACATTTAGGGCATGTTTAACTTATGATCATATTCTGGAAGGTTCGGTACCATACGAATCGATATACTTTTGCAGTTTGCCGCAAATAGTCCCTCTAATGCTCAAACTTGCGCATATCATCGTTTAATAGCATCGAAGCCTTATCTAATCCATATTAGGCATTCTTGAAAGTATTATTAAACATCACGATGCTTCGGGTTCGTAGAAAGGTCATTCAGAGGTATAATTAAACATATTGACACTTTTAACCCCTTAAACTTGCAAAGTTGCGCGTAACGTCACTTAAAGGCATAAAAGCCTTAGACGGCCAATAATTGGTATTATCGAGAGTATAATCAAATGTCATGAAGCTCCAGGGTTTTTTAAAACGTCACTAAGAGGTAAGAATTAACATGTTGACGCTTTTAACCCTTCATCACGAAAACTTTCAATTAATTACGCAAACGGCTACACTTGATCAACAAGTGGCTCATTTGTGAATATGATTACCGTGTAACGTTATTCAGAGGCATATGTTAAGCATGTTAACACTTCCAGTCCTTCCATAATCAAAGTTTTTGACTTTTTGAAAAATTAGTCCCTTAAATTCAACGTTTGACTTTATTAGGGTTTATTACACGTGTCAATACATCATTGGACATGATTTTACGAGGTGTTACAAGACTGTTTCCCGCTTGGTTAACTATGAGAGTTTTTCACCCCTTTAAATTAGGAAGATTTGTTGATATTTGAATAAAGTATAAAAACATGTTCAATCAATTAGTTTTAAATTTTTTTATCATGCTTTTATTTTTTTATTTTGTTAAACTTGTTAAAAAGAGCCCCCTTTAAATTAGGAAACTAAAGTGTAAAAACATGTTTAATCAATTAGTTTTAAATTTTTTACCATACTTTTATCTTTTATTTTGTTAAACTTGTTAAAAAGAATCCCTTTAAATTAGGAAGTTTTGTTGATTAAAACACATGGTTAAAATCTTAGTTAAACTTGTCAACAAGAAACCCCTTTAAATTGGAAAGTTTAGTTGAATAAAACACATGTATAAAATCTTACATGTATATCTATAAATTTTTTTCTCTCAAATGGTGAGTGTGTATTTATGATAAAAAAAAATATTGGTTAATAATAATTATAATAACAACGTTACTATCAACACACTAACAATTATGATAATAAAAAACAGTTATATAATAATACGTTTGATATTAACTTATATTTTTCATATCCATACACCAAGGTAATTGCTAGAAAAGTATTTATAAAATTGCACTTCCAATTGGACATCTATGAAAATTTTATTCGAACCATCCCATTTTTTCACCACCGTCTTTGTGATTAATTTAAGTTAAATTGCTACAAAAGTTGATATTGACCAAGACACTTCTACCACTCTTTTGCCGACTATATTAATTGTTATTTTCTTCTTTAATCATTTGTACAGTAAAGCATCATTTACTTGTACCTTTTAATCCGTGCGTCGATATTGAACAAGAGCACTACCAAAACATCGATAAAAATGTGTATCATGCTATCTTTGGCTTTTTTTTAAACATTATATTTTACAAGATATGGAAAGAATACGTAGAAAAATTATAAGTTTGTTATACAGGGAAAAAGTGTAACTAATTATCTATAATTTTATTAAAAGTCAGGGATTTAAGTGTAAAAAATTTAGGGGGTTAAAAAATAAATAGTGTTTAAAAGACCAAATTACCCTCATTTTAGGGGTCTATCTATAAATAAAAGGGGGGAAAAGTTCTTATTTTTTGGGTATCTTAAAATACCCCTATCTCATGCATTATAATATAGTATAGATAATTTGGGCAATTGAGGCACTGTTTCAATCGGGCACCTTCATTCTACAAGTTTGGGTTGGTTAGGGGTGTCCTTATATTATTTTAGGGGTATCCTTAGTATAAAACCGAAAAAAGAAATAAAAAAAATACACTACGAATACGCACTTGAGTCGTAGCCCGTGCTACGGCTGCTAAAGCATTAGGTTCGCCGATGAGAACTGCAGAAGGAGAACCCTAGATGATGATGTTCCATATAGAAAAGGAAAGAGCAGTGAATGTTCCATGTTAACGATGATCAAGAAAGTGAAGATGTTTTTAAGTTGTTCATATCAATGGAGTTGATAATCGTATATAGTGGTGAAAGAATCACCCCAAAGTCTAGTTTCCAAAATCTCCTCGACGAAGCCGAACTACAAGACACGGGCAAATCTAGTAAGAAACGTTTTGTTCGTCGTGATCGTGAAAGTGGCCACGAAACCCTTATGGCTGATTATTTTGTCGAGTACCCGAAATACAACGAAGGTATTTTTCGTCATAGGTTCCGTATGTCAAAGTGTTTGTTTCTAAAAATTATGAGCGACGCGGAAGCAAATAACCCGTGGTTTGAAGAGGGCGTAGATGCGAGAATGAAGAAGTGTTTTACACCATTGTAAAAGTTACGTCGGCTATTAAACAACTTGCAACCGGTAACCCTCCAGACGAAAACGACGAGTATTTACATTTGGCCGAGATGACTTCCCGTGAGTGTCTAGAATATTTATGCGAAACAGTATGTAAAATTTATGCTCCCGAGTTCTTACGTAGGGCAACTAGCCACGACATGGCGCTTTTGTACCAAGCGCATGAGGATAAACATCACCTTCCTGGTATGATGGGTAGCCTTGATTGCACCCAATTCGTATGGAGAATGTGTCCCACAGAGTTTTGGTGCCAATATATGATAGGTGATCATCGTTACCCTACACTTATGCTCAATATGGAATGGCCCCAAATTGTCCATTTTACGTTAACAACTACTTATACAAACGTGGTTACTATCTCGTGGATGGAATCTACCCTACATAGTCTATGTTTGTCAAATTATTTTCATATCCTAACCTACTAGACGAAAATAAGTTCAAGAAGCAACCCAAGGCGGCAATAAAAGACGTGGAATGGACTTTTGGTGTTTTGAGTTCAAAATGAGGTATAATTAATCGGCCAATACATGCTAGGAGTGTGAAAAGATTAGGTACGTGGTGTATACATGTATTATTTTACATAACATGATTTTAAAAGACGACGGAAACGCGACAGCACCGGTATACATTCGAGATCCTCCAGTCAAGCCCGCTCTCGATGACAGTTTGTTAAACGAGCTTATAGATAAAGATACGCATTGGAGACTAAAAATGATCTCGTTGAGTATCTCGGAAGAATAGATTTACCAAACCTATTGGAGGAATCCGACGAAGAGTAGTAATTTTAGTTAGTTTAATCCATATTATTTTAAGTACTTTTAATTAATGTTATGTTTTTTTTTATTTTATTTTTAATTTAATATTGTAACAACCCGACTTTTCGGATTGTCACATGCTTCGATTTGTAACCGTTTTGTACTCTGAGATTCAATATAAATAAAGGATTATGTTAAACTAAATACATTTTCATTCAAACAGCACCACTTCAAACTTAAACGCTTCATTTTCGCAAACGCCCAACGCTAACGCAACACGAATTAAATAGAATTATGCTACTTTAATTACCGAGTTTGTTTGTTTGTTCGGTACCCACTCTCGCCTTCGCACTCGCTTATCACGCTAAATCGCAAACGTTGTTAATAGTAGTAATGTTATGCTGTGTGTTCCTATGTGCTTTACTTGTGTGTGCTTTATATGTTTATGGATTATACTCGCAAACGCTTATCACACACAAACGCAATGCCCACACAAATGACTCCATTCATTGCAACGCAACGCAACACTTAATATAACTCGCAAACGAATCAAAGTTGGGGAAACTAACAAAATCCAAACTCAGCCGTCCGAATGGGTCATCCGCCCTGATGGAGCCCATCCGCCCCGTTGGAGCCCATCCGTCCGGATGGATCTATCCGGATACAGCCCATTCGAACACCACACAAGACCTCACCCCTCAACTATAAATAGAAGCCTTGTGTCTCCATTTCAACACTTTTGGTTCTTTCACACGCTCTCAAGTTTTCAGCGGCAATTCAAGACTTTTTGTAAGCATTTTCCTTCAATCTTCTTCAATCTCCATCTCCATTTCACTTCTACTTCATCTTCTTTCATCATAATCACACACACACACTTTAACTTTTTCTCAAAACATTGATTCTATATACCTCGAAGATGGTTTCCACTCGTTTTGCATAGGCAAACTACTGTGGAGCATCATTCAATCGAGATTGGATCAAGATCTAAAAGATTATCACGTTTTACAACGTATTCACGAACTCCTTTTTGATTTTTATGCAATATTGGTGGAATCGGAGACCCGTCAGACTCTCGACACCTCTCATTGTCGAAGAGCCGATTCTAGGGTTGTTTTCTTCCAATGAAATGGTCCGTTTTACGGGTCAGACAAGGATTTCCGTCAAGAACAACTCATCCGGCCGAATGGGCTATCCCATCCGCCCGAATGGACTTGACCCGATATTCACTATTGTTTTGATTCCGTTATGATACCCTTCTTCGTTAATTAAAACATTTTAAACAAAACTTTAACAAATTTTGTCGGTTCACAAACAATCACAGTCCATTCGTCCGAATGGACCATGTCCATCCGTCCGGATAGACTCGGTTATCACACCAAATCTTTTCTTTATGTTTTTAAAACATCGGTTATACATCTGATCATTTTGGTTCCAACAAAATAATCCATCCGCCGAATGGACAAAGTCCATCCGTCCGCATGGACAAAGTCCATCCGTCCGACTGGACTAAGTCCATCCGACCGAAGGGACTATGCCCATCCGTCCGGATAAACTAAGCCCATCCGTCCGGATAGACTAAGCCCATCCTTCCGGATAGGCCATGTCCATCCGTCCGGATAAACTGTTGGACACTTGACTCGCTTTATACCCCACTCGATACTCCGATTTCGACCGTTTCAGCACTTAGGAAGACTTATGCTTTTGTTCCTGCACGCAGGCTGATCTGGCGCTCCCTTCAATCCAACCAGACTGTGTTTAGCTGTTAAACACACACTGTGAGTATACTCGAACCCTTTTTCGCTTAACGCACTTTTGGGTGTTACATACGTTCTCTATCAAAACACAACAAACAACGCTTAACACTTTCTTAAACGCTAACCACTCCCTCATGCTATACGTGATTAGTTGAATGCTTGTTACTATGCTTACATAGTGATTACTTGCCCGACCGCCTTTAGCAACGATAGTACTATAGTTTGGACTCACCACCAGTTTGTTCAGGGGTTGCCAGGGATCACATATTTACTTCACGTGTTCGCTTCGGTGAACAAGTGTTGCACATACTCTACTCGCAGTCACGTGGTTAGGATGTATCATTGTTGCTAGTTACATGCTTCGCCCGTTACGTGTTATATGCTGGTTATGCGTAAACGTTTTTTATACTATATCTATGCAAACTTGTGTACTCACCTTTACTTTATGTATTGACTTTGATATTATCGTATGTGACAGGTTGATGAATTGTTATGCAGCAAACAAGATAGGAAGTCTAGAAACTCACAATAAAATCTAGGTTATCGGATTGGATTTTGTTTGAGAGACATGATATATGTTTTGACTGTTTGTGAAATATTTGTTAAATAGTATGGGATATTGAACCTTTAAAATATTGTCGTTAAATAGTTGTTATGGATTCTTTTGAGCAATCTGGTTCGCCTAGTGTCGCGCCCCGATGATTTCGCTATCGGTTGGGGTTTGACAAAATATAATGTTTTTTTAATTTATTGTACTTTTATTAGTTGAGTAGTTTTTTAAAAAAGAACAAAAATAGTTTACCCCATGACATGAATGGTGATCACCCCTTAATTTTGTAGGTGTAAAAGTGGGGAATTGATATGGGATCTTATGATTGGGTGGGCGGAAAGTTTACACCATAGGGTGCAGCCCATTCACCGTTAAAGAAAATGATATGAGTTCCTATTCACGGAAGTTCCAAACTCAACCAAAGTAACAAATATTTAAATATATAAAAGAAATTGCATGTTATCTTCTTCATCAGATTTCAAAAAACAAACTGAAAGTAAAATACAAGTATTTAAATTTTGAGTTGTGTAACCAAACAAAATCTATAACTTTAACTGATGACATTGATTAAAATAGTCTGATGTTAATTTAAACTAGGGGTGTGCAATAAACCGAATTAACCGAACCATAACTGAATTAACCGACAAAACCGAATCGAAAAAACCGAACCAAATAAAAAACCGGTGGGTCGGTTAATGGTTTTTTTAAACCGAATGTAGCGAGTCGGTTATGGTTATCATTTTTTCCATACCCTCCATAACCGAACCGAACCGACATGTAATAAATCTTTGTAGGATTTAGGACTTTTCACCATATTTTTTATATTTGATGTTTTTAAGTGAAGATTTTTAGTACTTATTGGTTTTTCATATCATTTTGTGGCTTTGGTTGAATATTTATTTGAATTTATGGAATCTATCATATCACGTTATTTGAATATTCGATAATAATTGGTATTAATATTATAGATTATATGTATTTTTTTAATACTATGTAATATACTAATATATACAAATATGCAATAATAATCTATTCCATGTTAAAAGAATTAAGTTATTTTTAGATAAGCTAAATACACGGTTAACCACCCATAAACGACCCGCTATAACCATCAAAATCGAATAACCATAACCACCATAACCGATCGGTTATGGTTATGGTTATCCAATAACCTATGTCGCGGTTATGGTTTTGGTTTTTTGATCAAAACCGACCCAAACCGACTTATGCACACCCCTAATTTAAACCAACAGAGACTGCCTTGAGTCTAATAACAAAACAAAATTCATTAAATTTTCTCACTTTCTTTATCAAGGCACCAGGTTAAAGTTTGTTTGTGAATTAGACTAAAAAACAAGATACCAACAAAGCTTATTTATCGCCATTTCTATATTTGCATATTGGTTTCTCTATATAATATTTCCAAGTTGAAGATGTTAAGTCATCGGAAAAATTCAACGATCTAGAATGCGCAACATCCATAAACGAATCAAAAAAGACGTCAAATAGGTACATTCATTGCGGAATGGAGGACAACGATTTGAGTTTTATATCGATCAACCGGAGATGAGTCAAAACAATGGCGATGAACTCGGGTTCGGGACTGATGTGTGTAGCAGCGAGTAGAGACACTATTTGAAAGTGAACTTGTGTGGAGATGGAAAGAAAGAGAGTCAGAAATCATATATTTATTGCTTATTAGTTAGATTAACAAGATAATGATGAATTTAAATTTTTCGGTTGTCATGGATATTGGGTAAACCTTTATACACGTTTTTATAGGATTTTAACCGACTAAGAAGCCTCATATGCTAAACTCGTAAGAAGCCTCATACGCTAAGTAATCGCGAACAAACTAAGAAGCCTCATACGCTAAACTTGTCGCTTATGCTACTCGCTATATCTCGCAGCTCTCCCACGCGCTACGCGTCCTTGAAATGTAGGTGAATACGTGCAAAATATGTGCTTATGTGAATTATATGCTCATACGTGCTTATGTGTATACGTGTGCTTATGTGAACTATGTGTATAAGTGCAAATACGTGACTATGTGCATACGTGTTCCTGAGCTTTACATGGGTAATAATAATGATAATAAATGGATTTTATGAAACGCTAAACTTTTCAACTAAACCCAATATAATCGAATCTCATCTAAATGGCAGATGTCGTCCTTTGGATCACACACTCGCCGAAATGTTCAGAGGAACAATGCTGACAAACGAATCGCCTCTCTCGTCACCAAGGAAATGGCCAACGTGAGACACCAAATTGTCAGTGAAATCAATGCCGCCAGCAGCACATCCTCTGTTGATTCTAAGAATGACGCGCTTAAAATTCCCTTCAGCTTTAAGCAGTTCAAAGCCTGTGGTCCTACAAACTTTACTGGTGAAGATGGACCCAGTGCAATATTTCAATGGTTTGATGCGATCGAAGTTACCTTTCGTCAAAGCGGATGTCCTGAGAATCTCCGCACTATGAACGCCACTAGAGTCTTTTAGTCAAGGGCGCTTGATTGGTGGACCAATGAGGGAAACATGCGCGATAATGATGCAGCTTATGGGCTGACATGGGAAGAGCTCAGGGAGCTCATGATGAAGGAATTTTGTCCTCCCTACGAAGTCCAGAAGCTAGAGAATGAATTCTGGAACATCAAGCAAGATGGAGGTGATAACGCTGGACTTACCGCTCGTTTCAAACAGTTGAGCATCATTTGTCCAAGCCAAGTGGACACACCTGATAAGAATATCAAGAAGTATATTCGCGCTCTCCCCGATTGTGTAGCTGATTTTGTTCAAGCCGCGAGACCTGCAACGATTGAGGAAACTTATCAGCTTGTAGCCGAGATCAACGATAAGCGAGTCTTGACTGGCGCTTTCAAAATCTCGACCAAGATTCTCAATCAAGCTACTGCAACTCCCAGCACCGACTCTGCAGCATCTCAAGCTTCAAAGTCCTCTCGTCAGAATCGCAAGCGAAAGAACTCTAGCAAGAACAACGCGGTAGTCACAGCACCGCCCAGCAACCAAAATCGTGAAGTTGCTACTACCAACGCACCGTCTACTAAGCGTGCATATACTAGCGTTCACCCTTTGTGCTCTACATGAACTTATCATCATCCAACAAGGGTGAACTGTCATTTGTGTGTAAATTGCAACATCTATGGGCACTTTACAGCTCCTTGCCGCTCAGGCCCTCGCCAGCAAGCTCCTCAAGCTCTTCCCGCACTGCCAGCTCAACTCCCTGCTCCTCAGGTCAACCAGGCTCTTCCAACACAAGTTGCTAATGCACGAGTTTGCTACTCTTGTGGTAATCTAAACCACTTTGCAAATGCCTGCCCTCATCGTGTTGTGAAACAAGAGCCGCAACAGCAACCACCACACCAACAACAACAGCAGCAGCAACAATAACCACAAGCAGCCCGCGAAAGAATCTTCAACATCAATGTCCGCCAAGCTTAGACTGATAACAATGTTGTCAATGGTACGTTCCTAGTTAACGGTATTTATGCTTCTTGCTTGTTTGATACTGGAGCCGATAACTGTTTTGTATCGTTTGAATTCGAAAGGCTTCTAAAACATAAACGCGCTAACCTCCCAACGACCTTCGACGTAGAAGTTACCACCGGAAGAACCGTAACCGTTAGTTCCGTTCTACGTGATTGAACTCTTGAACTCCAACAATCACATTTTTCCTATCGATCTCATACCCATGCAACTTGGTAGTTTCGATGTCATAGTAGGCATGGATTTTCTTCATGAGAATCATGCCGAAGTCGTTTGTTTCGAAAAAGATGATTTGTTTCTCTCTTTCAAACGTTAATCAACTATGTGTTTATGGCGAAGTATCCTCGAAAGAACTGAAGCTTATGTCGTGTATCTATGCGAGTAACTACTTACGCAAGGAGTACACCGCTTTCTTAGCCCATATTGTAGTAGCAGAGGAGGAAGAGAAAACAATGAAAGACGTTCCTGTTGTTCGTGATTTTCCTAACGTTTTTCCCGAAGAATTACCTGGTTTACCCCCTACTCACGATATTGACTTTCGTATTGACCTCATTCCTGGAGCTACACCCGTTGCGAAAGCTTCCTATCGCCTCGCACCGTCCGAAATGCGTGAACTTTCTAGCCAATTCCAGGAGTTACTTGATAAAGGCTTCATACGCCCTAACAAAACTCCTTGGGGCCCACCTATCCTTTTTGTGAAAAAGAAGGATGGATCGTTCCGAATGTGCATCGACTATAGGGAACTTAACAAGCTTACTATCAAGAACCGTTACCCGCTACCCCGAATCGACGACTTGTTGATCAACTACAAGGCGCTACGTGTTTCTCGAAGATCGATTTACGTTTTGGTTATCATCAGTTGTGTATTCAAGAGCAAGACATTCCGAAAACCGTTTTTCGGACTCGATATGGCCATTACGAATTCGTGGTCATGCCTTTTGGACTCACAAACGCATCTGCGGTCTTAATGGATTTGATGAACCACATGTGCAAACCCTTCTTAGATCGATTCATTATTTTGTTTATCGATGATATTCTTATCTACTCGAAGTCGAGAGCCGAACATGCGCATCATCTTCGTTTAATTCTCGAGCTTCTTCAATGAAATCGCTTCTACGCCAAATTTTCCAAGTGTGAATTTTGGCTCGAGGAGGTTCAATTTCTCGGTCACATCGTTAACAGTCAAGGAATTCACGTCGACCCTGCGAAAATTGAAGTCGTCAAGAGTTGGATTACGCCGAAAACTCCGTCCGAAATCTGTTCATTCCTTGGGTTTGCGGGTTATTACCGTCGATTCATCGCCGACTTTTCTAAAATCGTCGTGCCTATCACCACGTTAACTTATAAAGACAAACCTTTTGTTTGGGGTCCCAAACAGGAGGAAGCCTTTCAAACCCTCAAGCGTATGCTTTGCAACGCTCCTGTTCTTACTCTTCCCGACGGAAATGACGATTTCGTTGTTTATTGCGATGCCACTAACCTAGGTCTTGGTTGTGTTCTTATGCAACGAGACAAGGTTATCGCGTGTGCATCTCGACAACTCAAGGTCCACGAGAAGAACTACACTACCCACGATCTAGAACTCGGTGCAGTTGTTTTTGCGTTAAAGATATGGCGACACTACCTTTATGGTACAAAGTGTACGGTCTTCACCGACCATAAGAGCCTACAACATATCTTGAACCAGAAAGAACTGAACATGCGCCAACGCAGATGGGTTGAACTTCTCAACGACTATTATTGCGAGATACGCCACCATCCAGGCAAGGCTAACGTTGTAGCCGATGCCCTCAGTCGACGAAGTTATGTGTATAGTATTCGTAACGTTCAAGCCCATAATGATCTCGAAGCTCTAATTCACGATGCACAGCACGCATACTTCATTTAGAATACCTTGAAAGAGGAGATGCAGTGTGGTTCCGAAACCCAGCTAGTGACTAAATCGAATGGCATCTATCACTATCTGGACCGTGTTTGGATCCTTAGTCGTCATAATCTCCGAGATATATTGATGAGTGAAGCCCACAAATCTCGCCCGGTGCTGACAAAATGTACCAAGACCTCCGTTCTAGGTATTGGTGGTCGGGCATGAAGAAGGATATCGCTATGTACGTATCGAAATGCATAACTTGCTCGAAAGTTAAGGCCAAACATCAACGACCCTCGGGCTTACTCGAACAACCCGAAATCCCGATGTGGCCCTACAACAAAAATGGCTTTTTAGGACCTTTTACGTGGGACACTTGTAAAAGAGGGTCCTAAAAAACTATTTAGTAGGACTAATGAACTTTTGGCATCCTTTTATAATATACTCTACTAAACCGGTGTCCTAAAAAACTATTTAATAGGATGGATGATTTTTTGGGGTCCTATTATCATATAATTTAATAGGACAGTTAAAATGTAGATCCTAATAAAGTACTTTATAAGACATTTTATTTTTAGTGTCCCATTATGTGGTAATGTATTAGGACACTTGATCATCTGGGGTCCTATTATAATATAACTTAAATGTTCAGTGTTATAGGACCCTTTCTAGTCGAAGTCATATTAGAACCTAACTTAATAGGACATTTAACACTTAGGTCTTATAACTTTAAACTTTATAGGACGCTTAATCATTGTGGTGTTATTATAATACACCGTAATAGGACACTTGATATTTGAGTCATAAAACATTAGTTTTATAGGACGCTTATTCGCTAGAGTTTTATTATAATATAACTTAAAAAGACACTTGTCACTTGGGTTTTATAAATTTAACCTTTATAGGACGCTTAATCATTGTGGTGTTATTATAATACACTTTAATAGGACACCTGACATCAGTCTTATAAGACGCATATTCGCTAGAATTCTATTTTAACATAACTTAATAGGACACTTGACACTAGGGTCTTATAACTTAAATCTTTATAGGACGCTTAATCATTATGGTGTTATTATAATACACCGTAATAGGATACTTGATATTTGAGTCGTAAAACATAAGTTTTATAGGACGTTTATTCGCTAGAGTTTTATAATACACTACAAAAAAATTGCCATTTAGTGGCACACCCTTCTAATGGCATTTAACTTTTGTGCCACTAATTCAGGTTTTTAGTGGCACTTTGCGTATGCCATACTTGTTTGACACACACTTTTAGCGGCACTTCATGAATGTCATATTTGTTAGTGGTGTTCACAGTCCGGTTTTAAAGGGTTGTAGGTCAAACCATGAACAAAACCAACCCGTTTAATGGTTGGCTCTGTTTTGCTTCCTTATGTCTATTGTTTTGCAAACTTAGTAGAACAAGGAAGTCCAGATGAAAGTATAGTATTTGTGTTCAACTAAAACCGGGTCACCCTAATATTACATGTTGGTACCTACTTGGCCGTGGATAATATTTTATAACATAGAACGAAACTAGGGATGAGCACAGTACCCGTTTAGTACCGAAAAAGGGAAAAGTGGGTACCGGTACCGTAGCGGTATTTACCTGTGTTTTACCTGTAAATACCGATACCGTACCGGTACTGAAAAACGGAGAAAGTGGGTAACGATATCGAATATACCCGGTACGATTCGGTATTGGTACGGCATCGGTTCGATACCGAAACCGTGTACCAAATGCTCATCCCTAAACGAAACTACTAAATGTCGACATTTAAATTATATTTTTAATTTAATCAGATTTCTATTAATATATATTTGTTTCTCTTTTTCCAATACACTTTCAGTTTCTTAATATTTTCAAGCTTCCCACCTCCACCAAAATCATCCCGCTCAATTTTTCATCTTTTCTCATTAACCCAAATTCCCCCTATCCTCAATACCTAATTTGAGCATCCCCTTCTAACCTATGACAACCCAAACCCCCCCCCCCCCCCCACCCCCCCCCCCCCCCCCCTCTATGTCTTGCTATCAAGCATAGCAATAAGAATTGATCATTCGACTTCAGAGATTAGATCTCGGTGACCTACAATTTCAATAGTTCGGGATATTCGACCATGGAGTTATCTAGCGATGGTGCTGTTCAAGCGGTAAGCATAACCATCTCTTGAACTCTATTTTTATTTTTGTTTTTCGATAAATCTATGTATGATTTTGTAATTCTGAGATCCAAATGTATAATCTCCTAAATGGTTTATGATTTTGTTGGTAGTATAAAACCCAAGTCCTTAAAAAAATCAATTTTGCTGGTTTGAAGAATCGATA
Source organism: Helianthus tuberosus (assembly GCA_030545235.1). Taxonomy (NCBI): domain Eukaryota; kingdom Viridiplantae; phylum Streptophyta; class Magnoliopsida; order Asterales; family Asteraceae; genus Helianthus; species Helianthus tuberosus. Next base: position 96,049,768 of record CM060361.1, on the reverse strand, counting down.
TTGCTGGTTTGAAGATGCACATCAGTTGCTCGATGAAATGCTTTTACCAATTTTTCTATTGTTTTTAAGTTAATTCGTTAGGATACTAGTAACTAATTGATGTATATTGAGTTCTCATATCTTATTAGTTTAGTTATTTGAATGTTAGTAGTTTTCTTATTTAGGTGTTTAATTTAGACCTCTTTAAGATCCTTCGTTTGTTACATAAGTCGATCTTATAATGTTTGCTTTCTGCTTCATGTCAAATCACTAATTCGGTGTATGTGTTTATAGAAAGTAAATGATGTAAAAGCATGATGTATTATGTAATTTGTTTGTTAATTTCAACCTCTTTTAATCGATATGTTCACTTTTTGGAAAACAAATTGATGTGTTATTTTTTTTACCTGTTTTAGCTTCTTGGATTGTTATAATTTTGATTCTGTATATCTATGCTTATTTCTTTGTGTTCATTAATTTTATTCTTATATCATTTGCTCTTTTGATTGTTATAGACGTCATATATTGTAATGTGTGCTTCCTGTTTCATGTTTATTCATTATGTATGTTGAAGTTAAGCATTAAGTTGGTGTGTCCATTAGTCTTTAGGAAATAAATGATGTAATATATATCAGGTTTATTATATATAACCTTTTTTAGCTCTTTCAATTTTTATAGCCAAGGACTCATGTTTAATTATTATATTAGTTATCGTTAAGCATGGAATTGGTATGTCCATTACTTTTTAGAAAACAAATTGATGTGTTATTTCTCATATCTTTTAGCTCTTTTCATTGTTAGACCACCCGGTGTCGCCCCCAGCCAGCTCAACTGGGCGGCGGCCCAACAACATCCATGCTTTGCCAAGACGAGGGAGCTATGGTTGCTCAGCCATGTTGATGGCAAGCGTTAAAGGGGGAGGAGGAGGGGATCAACCAATCAGGTTTGTTTTTTTTTTATTTCTTTTATTATATAGTTAATGGGGGCTTTATTTTAGACCGTGCAACTTGACGATAAACACCCCCTGCTTACGTGACGTGGTAAATCCCCTAAGGGCTTTATCCCACACCATATTGCATTATAGTTCCTATTCTTATGGTTTGTGTTTCCTGCTTCATGATCTCCTGCCTTCGCGTATCTTAAACCGACCATTATCGCTATGAAATACTAGTTTTTACTTGCTTAGCACGCTATATAAGCTATTAAAAGGAATCTTGTTAGTCTTACGTTCATGTTACTATTTAGACAAGTATAAAAGAGTGACAAATGTAGCTTATTTGACTTATACAGTCAAAAAATTGACCTAATATTATAACTGAGGAGTTTGCTTTTGTTGATGCAGATACTTTCTTTGGACCAGGGACTGTGAATATCAAATGTCATATAAAATGCTTTGGATTCAAAAGTAAACTCTCATATTAAAATTAGCTTTAGATTTGGCTTTCTGTTTTCGTTTTAGCATTGGATTTTTAGAATGAATTTGTTTGAAGTCATGTGTCATATATTGACACCATATCTTTCTAATTCTTTTTTCCGATTTCCGATGCGATATTTAAATCTTAGAATGAATGTATTTCTGTGACAGGGTGGAATAGATGTTGTTTGCGAATGAGATTCTTATCGGAATCCAACAAAGAAACTTAAGAGGTAAATTATACGTTTTCCTTTCATTACAAACAAAGTTCTTTGCTAAGAAATAGTTATATCACCTCAACAGTGGTGTAAGAAAATGTAAAGATGTTACGGAGACTCTAGATTTGATTTACCATCTTGCTTTGAAGTAAGACCACTTGTGTTTAGTTACTTGTTTATTGATTAAATTGTACGGGACATTTTCTTCATAACGAACAGTATTAAAATCTTCAAAATAACCATGACCTGCGAATTTTGTATTTACGTCGCATCTCCTCATCTACTTTTCTTAATATTTTGATAAAGTAGAATCAGATTCGCAATACCAACGACATTTGCATACTGTTTATTAACTTTTTTAATTCAACCATCATGATGATATTACATATAATCACTTACTAGTTCATCATGTTAAAGCAGTTATTATACTCTAACTATAACAACTTGTTTTTTATACTAATGCACTCTGAGTAGAATGTTATATTGTCATAATGTTTAGTAGGGTACTATTTGTAAACCATTAGGTATGTTTTGTTTAGATATCAATTGAATTTAACCAAAAAAAAATAATATGATGATTTTGTTTGTGCAGATTGATATTCCTGAAGTTGCTAAAGGCTGGATATTGCAATCATTTGGGCGGAAGGTGAAGAACTGGAGGGCAAGAGTTAAGGAACTATACCATGATCCGTCTTTGTCACTGAAGGAACAAATAAGTTCTAGGCCAAAACAAGTGCAAAAAAAAAAAAAAAAAAAAACAATGGAAGAAACTTGTGAAGTATTGGAATAAAGAAAAGTCTAAGGTATGAAATAGCCAACAATAACATTAGTTTATTTCCCATTCTGAAATTTCACTTGTCTACTGAAGCTAGTAAGTGAAAAAAACAAGGCGAATCGGGCAAAGAAGAAGATGCTTCAAGTAACGGGTAAAAAAAGTTATGCTCTAGTCCGTGAAGAGCTAAAGGTGATTGTATGAGATTGTGCAATTGTTAATGTAGCATGTCGATATCCATTGTTAATACTTATTTTCTTTTTATTCAAACAAGCATCTAAGGGACAAGATCCAAGTCGATTGGAAATGTTTCGTGCATGTTTCTCCAAAGATGGAACTACCAAAAATTTGGAAGCTTCAAATGCTATTGTAAGTAATATGCTCATATATTCATACATATATTTTTATATGTGTTCTTGATGCTGTTAAAAATACATACCTTATTTTTGTTACTATGTCTAATATAGGCACAGATGCAACAACTTAGTTCCAATCTTCCCGAGGGCTCGATCGATAAGCCTGGACCAAATGATGTTTTTTCTAAAGTAATGGGTAATGATCGAAATGGTGATGCGGTTATGTATGGTCTGGGTGTTCGTGCTGCTAATGTTTGGGGTGTAATACCAAGTCGTTCGACATGTCATAGAGAAAACATCCAATTGAAGTCTCAATGTGAAGAACTTACTAGTACTATGGTCCAGTTACGAGCCCAAGTATCAGAGATGGAAGGGTCGAGGGGTGGTTCGAGTGTTCAACCTCTTGCATCACAACATTTCCCCAATGTAACCAATGGACATCAACGTTTACGGGTATTTTTCTATATAAATCTTTAAAAACCAATTTTCCTTAGTTTTTCTATAAAAATGTTAGCCTGCTAGTGTAAAACTTTATTATTTTTTTTGTAAAATGATTTTTTGCACTATTATGTCTAGAGTTTAATAAATATTTGTTGTAAACTAAAATCTAGGTGGGAGATAAAGTTTTCCTCAAAAGCATTCTAAACTCTACCGAGACTGTAGCAAGAGGAAGGGTCTAGAGCTTGGACCCACATGATCTAGTTGGTGGTACAGAGATTGGATCAGAATGGTGTGAGGTAAACGTTTAAGTACCAATAAAAAAAGATGAAAACTTGGTAAGACCATATGGTTTATTTTCTACAATTCAAGATTGTATTGGTGCATCCATCGCATGGCCCTATCCATTCATCTTGGTATGTATTTGTTAAACTTGTGATACAAATAATTTTAATATCATGGAACTTAATGCTTATACATGGATGGTTTATTTGTAGGTAGTCCATGAGAATTGAGGACGCTTGATGACTCAAGATTTTATGCTTCTTATTTCTTTAATTGCTTTTAATTTCTTTGTTAAATGTTAAGACTTTATGTTAGATAATGTTATAACTTATTTATGGTTAGTGTTTTTGTTATGAACATGCTTATTTGAAATATAATGATTCTTTCATTAGTTGATGTTATACAATAACTATAAGGATGTTATATGTTGATGATCTGTTTATAAAATTGATTTTATAATCTTATTTGGATATTAGGACTATTTTCTTGATATTAAAGTAGCTATAACGTTACATCATAAGGGTCCTATAAATTAATTTTTAAGGACGCTTGTATGTGTATCAAAAGATTAAAAGTAGGTAATCACATATTAGAACATTGTAAAAGTGTCCTAATATGTTTTTTTTAGGACGCTATTTAAGTTGTCTATAGAAATATTATGCGACCATAAAATTGGTTTCAAAATCTTATTTGGTATATTAGGACCCTTTTCTTGGTACTAAATTAGCTATAATGTTACATCATAAGGGTCATATCAATTAATTTCTAAGGACGCTTGTAAGTGTATTAAAAGATTAAAAGTGTGTAAGTACATGTTAGAACATCGTAAAAGTGTCCTAATATGTTTTTATTAGGACACTATTTTGGTTGTTCAAAGATATTAGGACGCTTTTTTTAGTTCCGGGACTTATTACGACCCCTTTACATAAAACGCTTTTACCGTTGGTCCTATTAAATGAAAGGTCCTATAAGATAGCATTTTAGGACGCTTTTGCGCGTACTAAAAACCCAGTTTTCTTGTGGAAATGGGAGAGTATAGCTATAGATTTTATTACGAAACTCCCTCGCACGACGTCTGGTCACGATAGCAATTGGGTTATCGTTGATCGTCTTACGAAATACGCTCACTTCATTACGATACGAGAAGACTTCAAGGTTGAACGATTAGCACAAATCTATATTGACGAAGTGATTTGTCGACACAGGACGCCTCGTGAGAACATCTCTGATCGCGATGGTCATTTTACCTCCCGTCTCTTCCAGTCCGCTCTCGGTACGACTCTTAATCTCAGTACCGCATTCCATCCCAAGACCGACGGTCGGACTGAGCGCATGATCCGCACCCTCGAAGACATGCTTCATTCGTGCGGTATAGATTTTGGTGGTAATTGGGATTCTCATTTAACTTTAGTGGAATTCTCGTACAATAACAGTTATCATGCTAGTATTCAGGTGGAACCCTTTGAGGTATTATACGGTAGAAAATGTTGATCACCTATTGTATGGCACGAGATCGAAGACGCTCAAATCACCGGTCCCCAGTTACTACTAGAAACAACAGACAAGATTCTCTAGATACGAGACAATCTCTTGAAGGCTCAGAGTCGTCAAAAGAGCTACACCGATAAACGCCGCAAGTTCCTAGAGTTTGAAGTTGGTGATCAAGTACTCCTAAAAGTTTCACCTTGGAAGGGGTGATTCGATTCGGAAAGAAAGGGAAACTAGCGCCACGATACGTGGGTCCCTTTAAGATTCTGGAAAGAATTGGTAAAGCAGCCTACCGACTCGAATTATCGGTTGAACTCAGCAACTGTAACACCTCGAAAATTCACGTCCTATAATGTGTAGACATGTGTCAAATGTTTAAACGTGTGAAAGAATATTATAGAAGGACTAAAGTTGACAATCATGGAAAGTATGTGAATATACGTATTCTAAATGTCAACAGTGAATAAATATATTGTATATTAACCCTACAAGATGCTCATACCTTCAAACGAATAAATCATGGATCATGCGAAGCTAAAAGTGAGGAATTACAAACTACAGGGGCTAAATGTGTCAACATGTTTAAGTTATACCTCTGAGTGACCTTTTGACAAACCCGAAGCTTTGTAACGGTTAATTATGCTCACTAGAATGCATGATTTAAATTTCATAAAGTTTCGTTAAAGTATGAGAAAGTTATGATCAAATTCGTGTGCGAAGGGTTAAAGCGTAAACGTTGAAAGTTAGGACTTTTCGGGTAACAATAAAGTTAACCGGGGACTTAACAAAGTGGGTATATGTTTTAAAGCCTTTATAGATCAAATATGAGGGTTTATAATGCAAGAAAACAAGTGCCTAATCGAATTTTGAAGAGCCAAGGATCAAATCGCAAAAATCTAAAACTGTGGATTTTGTGCAGAAGGGGCCTAGCGCGACGCGAGGGGGGCCTACCGTCACGCTAGGGGTGCCCAGCTTTGAATTTGTTGGCTGTTGCCTGCCCTTGCCTTTATGCGCGCCTTAAATCAATTTTCCACATTCCTCTTGACCCCTAAACGACCCCTAAACATCTAGGACACTTGTTGGAAAGGTATGGTGAGTTGTAGACCCCAAGTGTCAAGGATTTGTGGTGAAATTATCACTATAAAAGGCCATGAGTAGCAACCTTTGTTCTTCACATCTTCTTCAAGTTTTCTGATCATTCCTGGAGCTCAAGCCTGCTCTCAAGTGATCACTAATCAAGCTTAGGACCTTTGTAAGTTGCTTAACCTTCTTTAATAATGTTTAGCTTAGTTATTTAGCTAAAAGTCAAACCATCGTAATTACGGTTTGACTTCGAGATTAGTCAACAATGGCTCAGTCATATCTCAAATTAAAAGTAGATATAAGTTGGTATTTATGTGGGTAATAAACCCTCAAAAGGGTTCCCCCTGATTACCACTCTAACCAGGACAAAAGTCGGGTCAAACTAGTTTATAAAAAGTCAACAGGATACTTAAAATGCGATTTATGCATGATTAGCAATGTAGATCATATACAACCTGTTTGATCATTGTTATAACTTAGTAATAAGTATAAGAACATGTCTAAACATGTTCAACCCGACAAATTCCTGTAAATACCCGGTTCGGAACCGAAAGTCACATAGTTTGACTTTCACTTTGACTTTCAGTTCTGACCCGTTTACGCATGTTTTAGAAATGCCTCAGAGCTTTAATTGGACTAGGTTACATGTTAGAATAACCCTCTGTGATGTTACACCTTGGTTCATTAGTTATCCAATTAATATGCATGTTTCCGTTAATTGCTCATATGTTGACCATTATGCCCTTATTACTTTAAAACGTGATTTTTGGAAATGTAAAAGAGTAGAAACTTTAATTACTGATATATAAACTTGTATGCAAAGTTTGACATCAGTTTGAGGTGTAGATTAAGAGTTATGCTGGTTAGCGTAAAATTAAGGCTTTTTGTTAATTAAACGGCGTAATTAGCGTATAGCCTACTTAAACATACTTTTTGATATCAAATATTTTACCCAATGATGTAATATATTATTTTGGGATTTTTAAATATTTTTAATTAATTTTAGGCTGAGCATAACTCATAGTCGTAGGCTTAATCCGGTACTTGTCGGTTTTGCCCTTACGGGCCATAAAATGAGTTTTACACATCTAAACGACTCCAAACCTTTTGCTACTGAGCACATATGATAAATAAATTATTTTAAGCCTTCTGGAAATATAAAAATATCAGATTTAAGTATCAAACCCGGAAATGGCCTTTAATCGCCTTTTTAAGCGTTTTTAACACATATTATGTACTAGAAGTATTTTAAACATACAAGGGTTGATACCTACTGATATTTGAGGCAAATTATAATATTTTAACAGTAAGCAAAAGTTGTTAAACTCATACTTCAGTTTTGAGCTTTTCGGCTTATGTGAAATTACCAAAATACCCCTACGGGGCATAGTTTGGTTATAATTGATAAATTTCACATATGTACTTTATCCTACTGTTATAACTCATTAATTTGAGTATGTTTACTGATTACATCAGACCTATAACTCAGTTAAACACTTAAACCCTTTTACAACCTTTAAAATGACCAAACTACCCCTACGGGGCCTAGTTTGTGTTTAAACACGTTTCGGGCATAATGAAAGACAACTTACTGATGTCACAACATATTTGAAGCATATTAACTTAGGAAACCTGTAGATGGCTCTCATGAATACCCGTCACGCTTATTACGCGTACGGTTCGGTTTATGTAACTAGTTTACATAAATTAGCCGAAACGGGTCAAACCTTATCGGTTTCATCTCAAAATCCAGAATGTGTATAAAATACCCATATTAAGCAAGTCTCTGAACTTGTCGGGTCTAAATCACATTCTATCCGGTCTTCGCTTAATAGTGCGTACGAACCGTATCTTTGAAACTAGCCGGTCTAAGCTTAAGCTTAACTAAAGACCCGTTAGGATTCTAATAGGTTATTATAAACCTTTGTTCCAGATTAGGAGGACCAGTAAAAGCTACTTGCAATTTGCTTATTGTGATTTATACTTTTCTCAGGTAAATACTTTTAACTTATTTTCCCTATACGGGCTTGGGTTACGGTATATAGCATACCGCTTGATCGAGCATCAAATTCTCCACCGTTGAGTGGGTAGTTGAATAAAATTTGATCGGCTCGTTTAAACAGTCTTGTTACTTAAAGCCTTTGGGGGGGTTAAAGACCATGTCCCGGATATCCTCGGCATCATTTTACGAAATGGCCGCGACTTAAGCGCGGGGTGTAGGCGTACACCCGTCAGTGCACAAAAGAACATTGTGGTGTGTCTATTGATCTTTAACCCGGACAAGATCCATGCTACTGAACGCACAAGGAACATGTAATTCGTTCACAGGATTATAATATTAAATAATTCTCCCAAGTTAAAAAGATTAATCTTGTCTCTGTGCATTTTAATCAAATTATAAAACCTTTATGCCATGTGCATCCAAACCAATTTTAAATCATTTTCCAAAATGAGTCAGTTGATTGTATTTACCAGTGTAAACTGACGTATTTTCCAAAAAGGCTAAATGCAGGTACTATACGAAATTGGCTGGATATTTCTCCTTAGCATCAATAGAAGTCTCGCAAGCTTAAGATGCCTAAAAGTCTGTTGAACTATTGTCTCTATTTTATTTTTGATCCGTCTGTGGATAAAACAATCGACTGTTGTGATACACGATATTACAATAATAAATTCGGTTGAATTATATCTTTACATTTGCTTCCGCTGTGCATATTGAATATTGTGTTGTTTGACTATTATTTGCCAACCACGTCACGATACTCCCCACCGGGCCCACCGGTGACTCGTGGAAAGTCGGGGTGTGACAGGTTGGTATCAGAGCCAACACTGAGTGAATTAAACACTAGCCTTTGTGTTTAATCTCAGTTACACAATTGCACAATCTAAACTTCTGAGTCTAGACTTAACATAGGAATAATCTTAATCCTAATATGGAAATTTTTGCTTCCAATTTTTATTATTATTGGATACGTTGCCAAGCGAGGAAGCTGAACTAGGAATTCTCCACACCCGGAGCCTTGAAATGCTGAGCTTCGTACAGCGACCAAGATGAGACGTGCAACCAAGGAGACAGCATTCAGGAATTGAATGAAGAAGAAACTCCTTTGCTGAAAATCGTTTCCTCAATAGTCCTTATAAGGACATATTTATCTTTTTAGTCCCTTCGAGGACAACACTATTCCTTTCAAGTCCCGCTTAGGGCAACTTTATACTTTTATTTTTATATAGTGGAATGATTAAGTTTAAACTTTCATTCTAAACAAGAATATTAAATAAATGGGAAATAACATTTCCTTTTACAAGATATACCATTATAATAAAATGGCAAAAATCTAAAAAGGACAAGACCTAGCTTCGGGTCATATTAAGACCGGCCAAGATGGCAGTTCCTCAATTTAGATTCAGATCCTTATTAACATTTCAATTTAGAAATTGTTCTGCGATAAATATTAAAAGAATCTTAAGAGTGAAGCCTAGCCTGAGTGTCAGTATAAAGACCTAGCCAAGATGGTAAGACCTGTTTAAAAGATTTGTATCCCAGTTAACATCTGAAAACATGTTAACACTCCCGGCAGATGTGATTCGTTGGAAATCACACACGTTATTAAGGATTCTTCAAAAGATTCCTAACCCAGTTTAATGATCGCTGAATCCTGGGTTTACATCATCAATTAAGATGATCATATTTTAACCATACGTGGTAATATAGTGCCTACGGGCCTTGCTCATTTCCACATGAGCCAAAATACAGTGGTAGCTATGACTCCCTATCAGAAAAAGGTAATGAACTAGGTTCAAACCTCAAATGCTTTGATTCTCTGAAATAATAGCATACAATTTATATATGTCCTTGTGACTAAGCCTGTTGTGCTAATATAATTTAAAGGCCTTGATTCTCTGAAATCATGGCTTATGATCTAAAAATTGTCCTTGTGACTAGGCCTTTTGTGCTATTAAATAAAACTGTTATTGTTGCTTTGATTCTCTGAAATCATAAGCTTATAATTTATAAATGCCCATGTGACCAGGCCATTGGGTGCCACAAATAAAACTGTTAATGTTTTATAATTAGGATAAATTAAAATAGAAATCCTAAATAAATATGATTAATAAATTAACCAAATATGGTCTCTGCTTACCATGGTTAATGAATTTCCCTAAGGGGCAATTCCGTAATAAACATCCATTAGAAGGGAAGTGCCTACGGGCTATAGTTGATGTCCTCTGAGACTAAAGACAGTGGTAGCCTATAGCTCCCTGTCAGGAAAAGGTAATGAACTTTGATTCAAACCTTAATGCCGCGATTCTTTGAAATCATGGCTTATAAATTAAACTTGTCTACACGACTAGGCCATTTGTGCTATTATTAACTTATAAATTAGGATTTATGATAAAAATCTTGAATAAAATAAATATCCTTCCTTCCCTGCCAGTATGCATTTTAAAAAGAATCTTAAAGGTGAAACCTAGCCTACGCGGCCAAGATGGTGAAACCTACTCAAGGGATTCAGATCCTTGGTAACACCTAAGAACGTGTTAGCACTCCTGACAAATGTGGTTCGATAAAATCACAACAGTCGTCCCTATATTGGAATTTTTTTTATTCCTAATTTGCCTTATGATCTAGAAATCATGGCTTATATCATCTTATAAGATGATCACATTATAAACATCCGTGAGTGATGAAGTGCCTACGGGCTAAACTTATTTTCCAATAAAACAACGACAGTGGTGGTCTTTTGACCTCCTGTCTAACATGTTGGGCTATGTCCAAACATAATAGTCTATATGATCAATGCGATCATGACTAATATCATCTAATACGATGATAGTATTATTTAACATCCTTTAGTGATGTTTCGCCTACGGGCTATAATATATTGTCCATATGAGACATTGACATTGTTATCTTTATGATTCCTTGTCTAAGGTAGTGAGCTATGCTCAAGCCTAATAGTCTATATGATCAATGCCATCATGACGAAAATCATCAATACGATGATTAAAATTTTTTAACATCCTTAATGATGTTTTGCCTGAGTACTATATTATATTATCCAATTGAGACAAGGCAATTGTAACCTTTTGTGATTCTTTGCCCAAGGGGGTGAGCTATACTCAAATCCCATAATCTATACTATCATTGCGATCCTGATTAGTATCATCAGTATGATGATCATAATATTAACATCCCTCGTAGTGAAATGCCTACGGGCTATACTTTATTCTAGTATCGGCAAGACGAAGATAGTAGTGATCTTTATGATCCCCTATTCAAAATGGTGTGGTTATACCCAAACCTAATAATCAATATGATCGATGTGATCATGACTAATATCGTTAGATACAATGGTTATATATAAACATCCATTAGTGATGTTGATTGGCTTATTTTCTGCCAAAATGAATCGTCTTTCAAGACGATGACAGTTGTAGTCTATGACTCCCTGTCCAAATGTGAAGAACCACGTTCAAACCTTGAAGCCCTAATCTAATAAGATTGCGACTAATAAATTAAGGGCCTTGGTGATAGACCATCGAGTTATGTTTTAAAGTCATTCATGACAAGCCTATGTGCCAAAATTTGTCATTCGTGACAAGCTAACATATTAAATGTTAACATTCCTGGTGACATGCCTTGTGCCAGATTTGATAAATGTCCTTATGACAAGGCCGTTTGTGCCATATCTAAATGACCTTTACGACAAGGCCTTCGTACCGTATAATCATTTATGTCCTTCATGACTGGGCTTTATGACATATCTTTCTACGTCCATCGAGACAGGCTTCTATGCCATATATGTATATATATAATAACAGTCTTGTAAGGCTAGCCTTTGAGCTATTCATGATCGTTCGTGTGCCAAAGACAGTTGTGACATTATGATCCCCTGTCAAGCAAATATTGGACTCGTTCCAAACTTTGAATGCCATTGATGGTCCTTTCGTGACCTAGGCTAAATATAATGGAAATACGTTTAAATAACATTCACTATGAATGTTCGGAACAGAATAGCCCATGCGATTTATGAATGCCGTGGCTAATCTAAGTCAGGTCATCAGGATGATGACTAATAATTGTTAAATCTTGGTGATTGGTACCAAGTTTCGTGTATGGAAAACTCGAATGAGGTAGACGACAGTCGTAATACTATTAATGCGACGAATGTAAAAAAAAAAAACTACAAACGTAAACCTCAATATTAATGGAGTTAATCTCCAGGCTGTGGTTGACGCAGCAGTTGGAGGGATCATGGGAAAAGGTCATGAGACAATCCAAAGAGCCGAATGCTTCTCGCTCTAAATCTCATTCAAAAACCATGTTTAATTGCTCATGAGGAGAACTATATTCACACTTCAAATATGAAGGATGAACCAAAGAAGGAGGATAACTCCCAGAAATCTGGGAAAGAGAGCAAGTACATGCCTAATAAAAAGCAACGTAAGTTCAGTAAGAAGCCTGTATACCTCAGAGACTGCTTCAGCATTATTATATCCATTAGGAATCAGTTTTTTCGATGTCCTAGTTCCGTTAAATATAAGGACTCAATATAGTGATAAAAATCGATTGGTTACCTTAAAAATCAAGCCCATATTGTGGGTGATAAGAAGCGATTAATTATCAAGACTCCTTATGAGACAACCCTCATAATTACATGTATCCGTACGATTAATTAATATTAAACATAAAAAAATGGTGGAATTGGCCGTCCCCGGAATCGAACCAGGGTCTAGGCCGCACCCTTTCGCGCGCCTAGCCAACCGAGCTAGGTGCCTAGTTTGTGAAATTTCCATGTTTGGTTAAATATAAGCACATGTACAATAACTTCCTTACTTCTTACTATAAGTCACCTACTTATCCTCCTTATGTTGACTAAGTATTAGAATCCAAGAATTTACCTCTATGTTTCGGTTACTCTTGGCTTGCTTATGATTGACTAAACACTGGAAAGGCTAAGGGAAGAAATGCCTGAACTCACCTGACGAACGCCAAGAGGCAGTTCACGATGTCATCAAGTACATCCCTTATCATTTACCAATGATAATTTCTGCTAAGCGTCCTGATTTAATACAGGAAATAATAAATCTTCATAGACCATAAGCTTAGCAAACTTTTATATTATCCACAAGGTATAAATTACCAAGGAAACCATAGTAACCGATTCTTTTAGTATCGGCAAGAAATCCTTCCAAAAAATCTAAGAGTACTCTTTCTTCGCATAGAGTACGACAACATATGTTATTTTAATTATTTTCTCATTGTTTTTCTATCGCCTGCGAATGCCAAACTATGTTTGATAAAAGTGCCATATGAGGATTGGCATATCCTAGTGTGTCCCATAGATTACTTCCATGCCTGATCAGTATGGAGGTTTAATACATGGAACCCCTAAGATATCCCAATGGTCATATTGTACTAAAGACGACTAGTAGTATTCAAAGAAGATATCCAGAATAAAATTGTCCAAGTAAATGTTCCCGATTAAGGAATTCGTGGACTTATAATATAAATGTGTCACTTATTTGACACAAGCAATGATGAATGAACTGGAGCCTAAGATATGGAAAATCTCTGTAGCCTCCTTGTATCTTAATTATCTTCTCATAAGTTTTCCCTGCTTACCTCCTGGAAGGCAGGTAGAACTAAGATTAACATCCCGCTGTGGGCTGGAGTATTGTGAAAACTCCATATTGATTATGAAAAAAAAATCGAAACCTTGATTAAGTAGGTTTTAAGACATAGGCTCATATAGCCTGACTCAATCTCCTGAGGGTTTTATATTATTAAATAAGAAAGACGGTTCATATTGCTTATGTATTAATTGCCGCAACCCTAATTAGGCAACGATTAAGAATTTGCCATCAGCTACCCAGGATCTAAGGGCAAACTATTAGTGGATAGGCTTGAAGAAGTCTGTGGCCACCTATGTAGCTAAATGCTTGACAAGTGCGCAAGTCAAAGCCGAGCATCAGAAACCGTCAGGTTTGCTACAACAGCCTGAACTTCCTACGTGGAAGTGGGAAATGGTAACTATGGATTTTATCACCAAGTTACCCAAGACAAGGAAAGGAAATGATACAATATGGGTTATAGTTGATAGACTGACTAAGTCAGCACATTTCCTACCCATTAAGGAGACTTATAGCTCCGACATGTTAGCCCAGTTGTACGTAGATAAGATTGTAGCCTTACATGGCATACCTGTGTCTATTATCTCTGACAGAGATACTAGATACACGTCACAATTTTGGAAGAGTTTCCAACAATCTTTGGGCACGCGTTTGAATTTTAGTACGGCTTACCACCCTCAGACAGACGGTCAGAGTGAGCGTACTATTCAAACTTTAGAAGACATGCTACGTGCATGTGCGATCGATTTGGGTGGTAATTGGGATAAGAACCTACCATTAATCGAATTCTCCTACAACAATAGCTACCATACCAGCATTAAGGCTGCGCCCTTCGAGGCATTATACGGTAGAAAGTGTAGATCGCCCGTGTGTTGGGCGGAAGTTGGAGATGTCCAATTATCAAGACCAGAGATAGTCTTTGAAACGACGGACAAGATTGTCCAGATTCGTGACCGTCTCAAAGCTGCCCGAGATAGGCAGAAGAGCTACGCAGATCCGAAGCGTAAAGCTTTTCACTTCGAAGTAGGTGATAAAGTGTTGCTTAAAGTATCACCCTAGAAAGGGGTGATGCATTTTGGTAAGAAAGGCAAGCTAAGCACGAGATACATAGGACCTTTCGAGGTTATCGAACGTGTCGGGTCAGTTGCCTATAAGTTAAACTTACCGGAAGAGCTCAGTGGAATTCACAACGTGTTCCACATCTGCAATCTGAAAAAGTGTTTCGCTGACGAATCACTGGTGATACCGCATACAGATGTGCATATAGATGAGAGCTTAAAATTTGTGGAAAAACCTTTGTCGATTGAAGATCGACAGGTAAAGAAGCTTCGAAGGAAGCATGTACCTATTGTAAAGGTCAAATGGGATGCCCGTGGAGGTCCCGAATTCACGTGGGAGGTTGAATCCACGATGAAAGAAAAGTACCCTTATTTATTTCAGTAAATCTCGGGTCGAGATTTATTTTAAGGGGGTGAGGATGTAACACCTCGAAAATTCACGTCCTATAATGTGTAGACACGTGTCAAATGTTTAAACGTGTGAAAGAATATTATAGAAGGACTAAAGTTGACAATCATGGAAAGTATGTGAATATACGTATTCTAAATGTCAACAGTGAATAAATATATTGTATATTAACCCTACAAGATGCTCATACCTTCAAACGAATAAATCATGGATCATGCGAAGCTAAAAGTGAGGAATTACAAACTACAGGGGCTAAATGTGTCAACATGTTTAAGTTATACCTCTGAGTGACCTTTTGACAAACCCGAAGCTTTGTAACGGTTAATTATGCTCACTAGAATGCACGATTTAAATTTCATAAAGTTTCGTTAAAGTATGAGAAAGTTATGATCAAATTCGTGTGCGAAGGGTTAAAGCGTAAACGTTGAAAGTTAGGACTTTTCGGGTAACAATAAAGTTAACCGGGGACTTAATGTGACACTCTAGGTTTTTCCGAGTGAACACCTTGTAATTTCGTTATGCGTATATATGTGTTATTAAATGAAAAGTTGCGTTTTACCTTAATGTGCTATGTGTGGTATGTATGTATACATATATATATATATATATATATATATATATATATATATATGCGTGAACCGAACCCGACTTGAGACCACTCGGTCTCGAGTAAACAGAAACGGTTGGGCCGGATTGGGCCATATACCCCCCCCCCTTCGAGCCCACTCGGAACCATTGTTGGGTGCACCACCCAAACCGAGTATAAAACCCATGCCCAAGCCCTCCTTCTCTCATTTGACACTCCCACCATTCACACTCCCTTTCACACTCTCTTCTCACTAAAACCCAAGAACACCACCACAAATCTCTCTTCCCTTCTCTCGGATTCAAACCGGAAGCATCAAGACTCGGTCAAGCTCGTAATCATCTCCCGGATACTTCAATTCCTCATCCTCCTTCTCGACTTGGTGCTTTCTTCTCTATCGGTTAGTGTTTCCTTTAGGTTGATTAGTTACATAATACATGAAGATGGTTGTTGTTTTATGTAATGAAGGTGTTTCTTATATAGAAGATGATATGCATACTTGTTAGATGATTTGTATGTATATGATGATGATTATCGGTTAACATGTCTTGATTTCGGATATATTACATAATGAGTTAGTGTTATCTTGTGTTTGAATATGGTTTAAACCATGAGTTGTTGATGAGCATGAGATTTGGTTGCTTAGCGTTCATGACTAATCGGATTATATGCTCTTAGGCTAAGAAATCAAATGCTTGTTAAAAAGGTTGCACACATGTGGAAATCGGATTAGTTGTTGATGTGTTTCTATTGTTGTTCATGCTATAGTTCATAAAGGATGATGATAAAAACCTAAATGAAGAACTTGATGAATATGCTATGAATGTTGTTGAATATTTGAAATATGTTTGGTTTGATCTGTTTTGAATTGCATTTAGACAACAAAACATGTTTAAGCATTCTGGTTGGTTAGTACAAAATCTCATGAAATTGCAATCTCATTGGTTAGTACATCAAAGGTTCTAGAAGGATTCTTGTGCACGTATCCGAGGTTGCGACTCGAAACCTCCGGTTGCGACTCGCAACCAAAACATGACAACTCGAGACTACGGCGGTTGCGACTCGAAACCAGACCATGACAAGTCGAAACCTCCGGTTGCGACTCGAAACCAGACCATGACAAGTCGAAACCTCCGGTTGCGACTCGAAACTGTGTGTTCTCGAGTCAAGACCTCCTGGTCTTGACTGGGATGCTTGTCTCCGTTATTGGGCCAAGGACGTGTGGGCTGCGCATACCGTTAACTGTTAGTGCGATCTGATAGGCCCAATAACACTTATGATTTGTGTGACAGTTGTTGATGCTCACTGTTTAACTGCTATGTATCAGATTAGGCCCGATAAACTTGCTGGATGATTATGTGTTGTGTATGCTAAGTGTTAGTTATGTGTAGATTATACGTGAATACTTGTACCCCAACTTGACCTGTACTGGTGACCATGCTAGGACGTGGTGACCAACGTGATTGACCAAGCACTACAAAAAATTTGCCATTTAATGGCATACAAAAAATGCCATAAAAAACCAGAAAAGTGCCACTAAAGGTCTCCATAAGAATGTGCGGCACACAAAATAAGTGCCACTAGAAGCGGTGACGCTAAAGCCTTTTAGTGGCACTTTTTTAATCTGCCGTTGTAAAGTTTTAGGCTTTTAGTGGCACAAATTTTATGTTGGTAAAAACTACTTTTAGTTACATATCAATACTACTTTTAGTTACATATCAATACTACTTTTAGTGGCACTTTAACTTTTACCACAATATAAAAGACTTTTGTAGTACAAATTGTCTGTAAAAATTATTTCTAATTAAATATACATACTAAAATCATCATTTATTCATCATATAAAATAAAATATAATTGTAGAATGTAGAAATCATAATATCATAACTTCAATTGTAAGTTCAATACAAAATATATCCCAAATGTTTACAAGAGAAGTCAAAACGTTTTTTCAGAATAGCTCTAAGCAATCCATGAATCTTGGTATCTCTATTCATCCCATGCTTCACATGTTGTCAACTGTGTCATCATCAACCATACAATGAAGGCTTAGTAATTCAAAATATATGAAAGTAGAAAAAGAATAGATCCATACATTAAGCTATAATATATTAGGCTATTAGCATAGAAACCATATGTAGTACCTTAACATATAAAGTCAGCCAATATAGCACCCCAACGCCGCTAGCCCACACCCACTTTTTTTGGGGTGGTCCGGTGGAGCCCACAATCGCCACGTGTCAAGCAAAGCTCTACTGTCCATGTCTAACATGAATTTAATAACATCAATTTAATAACAAATTAGCAGAAGTTTCATAACAGATTAACAACAAATTAACAACATGATGAAATAAAATAACATAAGAAAAAAAATTGAATACCTTGCTGTAGACTGAAAACAAATAGCCAGATGGTGAACAGCCAGCCTGCAGTGTAAAGGTATGACCAATCAAGGGTTAGCCGCGAATAAAAGAAAATAATACATCGATTCCCAAGAAAATGCAACTTTCTCCTCCTCTTGATCCTAAAAACAAGTGAAAGTTTAGGAATGTAACAGAAAACAAATATGGAAAAGCTAAAAAAAATAAAAGAGTAAAATGCCATTTTCGTCCAAAGGTTTGTTTTTCCTTATCTGGAGCCAAAGGTTGAAATCTTGTCATTTTCATCCGGCTCGTTAACTCCATCCATTTTTCTCCGTCAAGTCGGGTATTTTCGTCCTTTTTGTTGAATTAAAGGGCAATTCGGTATTTTTCACTTGATGTACAAGCATTTAAAATACCCCTGACCGAATCCATTAGACTGAATTACCCTTTAAGTTAACAAAAAAGACGGAAATATCTTTGACTTAACGAAGAAAATGGATGGAGTTAACGAGCCGGATGAAAATTGCAAGATTTCAAACCTTTTGGATTCAGATGCGGAAAAACAAACCTTTGGACGAAAGGCACAAAACTGGCCAAACCTCAGAGACGAAAATGACATTCTACTCAAAAATATAAACACACAAACCATTTTCATTTTTTTGTTTTCCATAAAAGCTTCATACGGTTTATTAAACCCAGCCAGATTAAGTAACCACGCTTTAGTATAAGATTTCCCCGAAAGAGATGATAACGCATCAAGAGCCAAAAGTTATAAATTTGGGAAATCTTTTTTTCTGGAGCATGTCAGTTAGCATATCGATTGCTTCCTCTCGGTAATTCTCATTTTCCGAGGCTCAACCTACAAAAAAATATAAATTTATTTACAAAACATATTGATTTCAAAAACTAAACTCGATATAGCTAACCAGTATATCAAGCTGAAGAAGAAGTGAAGCAACGGCAGGCTGTTGCTCCATTGGTGCATTCTGTAGATAGACAAGAAGAGTGTGCATTGTGCTAAATGCTCCTTCATCTTTTATTATTTGTAATATTTGATTGCTCAATGTTCTCCTGCAGCATAGATTAAGAATATAAATTTGTATAGATTTTAATAACTATAAGTAGTATCATAGGGAGAAGAGTTAACTGCCATTTTCGGGTTTTGGTCCCTGTGGTTTATCCAATTATGACAGTTAACTCTAGGGAGAATGTATACCTGCTTAACTGAATCAACTCAGAGATAAAATCAATGCACATGCCTCTTATATTCTCATTTCCACCATGAAATAATTCAAGAACGAGGCACGAATCGATACTGCTAGCTAGTGGTGGCAAAGTGGGTAAGTTGGGTGGGTTTGGGTAATGGGTCAAGATGAGTTTCGGTTAGGATGGGTATAGGTCAAGATGGGTATATTAAAAAAAAAGGTCGGATGGGTAGTGGGTCAAGATGGGTTTGGGTTAGGATGGGTTTAGGTTAGGATAGGTTTGGGTAAAAATGAGATAAAAAAATTAAAAAAATAAACTAAAATAATAAAAATAATAATAAAAAAATTTAAAAATAATAAAAAATTTAAAAATAATAAAAAATTTAAAAATAATAAAAAATTTAAAAAATTAATAAAAAATTAAAATATAAAAAAATTGACAATTGTCAAGTATCCAGCCGTATAAACGTTATCTTTTAGCATGGGCCCTTAAATAGACTATATACTGAAAAATTTATAAAGATCCAAAAATAAAATTTATGGTCTTAGAAACAAACACAGGATGATTAGTATAACTTATCTGGGTTGTATTCTGGCCAGACTGCCAGAAGAAATCATATTATCAACTTTTAAAACTAGTTCTCACAACACTATAAAACAAATAAGCATCAATGCCTATTACAGACAGATGACTTCTTTTGAAATTACCAAACAAACAATATATGAAATGAAATATACATTCCAATTCCATTCCATTCCGTGAAACAAATGCTACCTTAGCAATTCTCCGAACCACCACTAGAAATCTAAAAAATTCAAAAACATGCAGCATCATCATCTCTCATGAATTAACCTTTACCTCTTTACTGAGTGAAACTGCGTGTCACATGTTTGACACCAAATCATGAATCAGGTAACTGTTTCAAGTTCTCAATCGTTTAGATTTTAAACATCAAGCATGCTCTTTATAGTCTAAGTTTGATCAATGATGATATAAAGTTATCAGATCATTACCAGAAGTCCAAACAGATGCTTATAATAAAACATTGTCAACAAGCCTAGAACCCCTTGCTTTTCTGAGTTTGGAATAACTAGAGCACTTTACCCAAAGTGTGCTTGTTGTTGTGCATCCAGACCTTGAAAACTTTCTTGCTGATGCCCATGTCTGCGCAGAACTGTTGAACATCCACCTCGTTCTCCTTCTTAATGTGCCACCCTAACCCCTGTGCGAAAGCCATCATCCGATCCTTCTGATCCTGAGTGAACTTTGTTCGGAATCACTTGCCACTGCTGGAGCTAGGGTCAGACACATTGTCTCTCCAGCCAGATGGTTAATGACGCGGGTGGTGGTGTTGAGGCGGTGTCATGTACGGGCATCCAGTATGACCGTGATGACAACAGTACTCCCACTATCTCCTCACGGGTGGCTGAAACATAACCTGGTTTTTACCCATTCTGACCCATTCTATTTCTCCTTGTGACCGATCCTGACCTATTCCAGTTTTTCCCATGTTTTAATTTTACCCATCCTAACCCATCAAATTTTTTATTTATAACCCAAATAACCCATGGCCTAGTATTAAAAGTCCAAACAAACCCATATATTTGTCTTTGGGTCAGGTTTGCCACCCCTACTGCGAGCTATTAAGTTCCTGCAACTTCTATCCGTTTGGATACAACACAGTAAAATCGACTAACAGACTGCCGTACATCCAACTTATTCAAACACCCTAGTAGATCCGGTATCGCGTCAGCTGATATAACGCTCAACGCGATAAAAGACCGGCTATTCTCATCTCCTTCGTTTAACACCTAGTCTAACAACTCTATAGCAGCATCCTTCGAACTCATCACCATCTCGTGATCCTTCGAGTCTTGAAATTTACTAGAAATGATTTGAATCAAACAACTGACAAGTAAAATATATCTAATTGTAACATGAATTAAACAATCGATATGAAAGCTTGTAAAAGCCAAGGTATTTTCCTAAATAAATAATCATAAATCAAACACACTGTCAACATTTTACAAATTAATAGAGTTAACACAATCAGCCAAATAATATCAAACAATTAATCATCTAATCAACAAACTCGTTTCAAGTAACTGATGTAAGCATACCAGAGAAGAGATGCGATGCCAAACGAAGTCGCCAATTCAACCTGTTTACTGGCGATGCCACAGAGGAAGAAGTTGCTATTTCAGTTTTCAATTCCCTGCAACCAAACGAATGCTCATCAGTTTATCGAAATATTAAAAAAAGTAGGCAAGGGGATGCGAAGTAGATACAAAATTACCAGGTCTGCACACGCAATTTTGAAGATGAGGCCGAAGGATTTGTAGATGAAGCCGAGCGATTATGAAGATGAAGCAAATTAGGGTTCCTACTGAACGATTTTGAGCAATTTGATGAATTAAAGTTACAGATTGGAGGGAGATGGTGGCGCCAGATGAAGAGAAATTACGTGTTGAATTGGAAGTTAGGGTTTTTTAACGGGAGGGAATTTTAGTATCATAAAAGCATTGAAACTTTTCAGGATGAGAGGGAAATTGTGGGGAAGAAATTTTAGGGGGATGAAAGAAATTTTAGTGGCACACGATAGGAGCCATAAAAGACCTATAGTAATGGCACAAAAAGGTAATTGCCACTAAAAGTGTATATAAGAAAATATGACAAACCTATTGTGCCACTAAAAAGCTAAATTAGTGGCACAAAAGCTATATGCCATTAAATACGTGTGCCACTAAATGGCATTTTTTTTGTAGTGAAGTAAATAATCTACCGAGCAACCCAAGGTGAGTTCACACACTAAAAGCATGCGTCCCAGAGAGGGACACGAACCAACAAAATAATGTTTTCAAACTAGTAATTTCCGGGGGAATATGCAAACGGTACTCTTGTACTACTACATCCGGGGGAGATACGTTTGGGTATTATTTATAAATCACAACTAGCAACACTAAACGAATCTCTATCACATTAAGTCCCTGCTTATAGTACCGATTAATCGCCGGGGGCGAACGGGTTATTAGTTGATAGCGCTATTAGGTTTGACAACCTCACACCGTGACCGGGGGAGATCGGGCGTGAACTATAGACCTTGCATCTCGGTCAATGACGATAGACATTGACCTGGGGCACCAAAATCTTCTCGTCAACAGTTTCGGTAATTCAAGTTTAGTAGCTTTCATATGGGGTAGCTCCCCATGACGTGATTATAAATGCTTTACCTAAACAACCTACATTTTCTTTTGAAAAGCTAAAACTGGACATCTCGTGAACTCGCCAACATTTCTGTTGACACCCTACTGCATGCTTTGCAGGTAACCAGTGAATCAGGAGCTTGCAGCTTGGGGATATGTAGTGGTCGTCTTAACCCGTGTGTTGGGTTTCAAATAATCTTGAACAATGAACCTTGTCTTGAAACTGTTTGGTTTATGCTTCCGCTGTTTGTTTAAACTACCATTTGAACTTAAACTTTTAGAACTTTAAAATATGACGTTTACTAACTACTGTGGTTGGTGAATACTTTTACTACTAATCAATGCTCAGTATAATTGGTGGCTGGATCCTGGTCAGTCACGCCTCCAAGCGGTAGTACTCCGCAAGTGGATTTTGGGGGTGTGACAGATTAGTATCAGAGCCAGGTTATAGTGAACTTGGTTTTAAAAAGGAGAGTCTTTTTGAGAAAAACCAGACTATAACCCGTGACTCGCAACGACACTACACTCCAAGGGCAAGACTCGGCATATTAGACCTCATAGCTCGGACTTCTGTTTACTTGCTTGTTTATCTTATATTGACTGCTCTACTATACATACTAGTGTGCCTAATTAGATAGATACACATCTCTCTTCTGTCTTATTCTCGCTACGTTACGACATCACACTCATACTGTGTTTTCTGGTTATGAAGACAATGAGTGGACGCGGAAGAGGAAACGTTAACATGACTCAGGCTCAGTTCACCAACTTGCTCAACACGGTGGCTGCAGCTTTCGCAGCTCACCCTGGAGGTCAGCCTGCGCCCGCACAGCCACGTGGTTGTACTTTCAAAACCTTCATGGATGGCAAGCCTTTCCCTTTCAACGGCACTGAGGGTGCCATAGGCCTCCTGCACTGGATTGAAAAGGCCGAAGCTGTCTTCGCTGTCTGCGAGTGTCCCCCTGCTAACTGGGTTAAGTACGCAACTGGTACGCTTGAAGGAAACGCACTTTCATGGTGGAAAGCACAGATTCAGATGCTTGGTCTGGAAACTGCTAATGCTACTGCATGGGAAGATTTCAAGGACATGATCAAAGAGGAGTACTGTCACAGGGATGACATCCACAAACTCGAGAACGAGTACTATGCGCTCAAGATGGTTGGGTCAGAGATTGAGACCTACACCAAGCAGTCCAACGACTATGCTGCACTTTGCCCAAACATGTCCCAACCTATGTATCGAAGGATCGAATTGTACATCAAAGGTTTGGTCCCAGAAATTCGGAGCCATGTGACCTCAGCCAACCTCAACACCATACAGCCCGTGGTTCGTCTTGCTCACAAACTCACCAATCAGGCGGTGGAAGAAGGCAAGTTGCCCCAGAGAATCAGTGCTACTACTGGAGCTTCTAATGACAACAAACGAAAGTGGGATGGAAACCAGGGTAAGGATGCTAACTCTACTCAGGCCCCGGCTCAGCAAAGGAAGACTGAAAATAACAAGGGCCCTCAGCAGCAGGGTGGCTATCAGGGCCATCTCCCCAAATGTAACAAGTGCAATCGGCATCACAATGGGCCCTGTGCGAAGAACAAGTGCCAGCGGTGCAACAAGATGGGACATGAGGCCAAAGATTGTAGGAGCCCTCATCCCGCAAGGCAAAATCAACCACAGCAGCAGCAACATCATGGGAACATCAAGGGTTGTTTCCAGTGCGGAGCTGAGGGGCACATTAAGAAGAATTGTCCTCAGTTAAACCAGAACAACCCCAATCAGGGTGCGGGAAATAACAACAACAACGCCAACAATGCTGGGAATGGTGCAAGAGGAAGGGCTTTTGTGATTGGAGCCGGAGAAGCAAGGAACGACCCCAACGTAGTAGCGGGTAAGTTCCTCCTTAATGATCGTTATGTTTCTATGCTATTTGATTCCGGAGCAGATGCTAGTTATGTATCCCTACGTATTAGTAAGAAACTTAAGCTCACTCTTACGCCGCTAAGCTCTAAGCACACCGTTGAAATAGCTAATGGTAGAAACCTCGAGGCCTCACACATAATTCGTAACTGCAAATTAGAGTTGTCTGGTCAGACCTTCTGTATCGATCTTTTCCCCATCGTTCTTGGAAGCTTCGACGTCATTATTGGTATGGATTGGTTATCCAAACATCGAGCTGAAATCCTCTGCCAGGAGAAAGCTATTCGTATTCCCCGTCCCCCTGGCAAACCCCTTATAGTTCAAGGCGACAAGAGCGGAGAAGTCACAGGCATCATTTCATTCTTAAAAGCCCAGAAGTGTCTACAAAAGGGACACACCGCTATCTTGGCACTCGTGGCTGACACACAGAAAAAGGAAAACAGGATTGAAGATTTTCCAGTTGTACGCGACTATCCCGAGGTATTCCCGGAGGAACTACCTGGACTCCCTCCTCACCGTCAGGTCGAATTCCAAATCGAGCTAGCTCCCGGAGCAGCACCTATAGCTCGTGCACCTTATCGCCTAGCTCCCGCAGAACTCAAGGAACTCTCTACTCAGCTACAAGAACTTTTGGACAAAGGTTTTATCCGTCCTAGTTCATCACCCTGGGGAGCCCCAGTGCTCTTCGTCAAAAAGAAAGATGGCTCATACCGAATGTGCATTGATTACCGCGAACTTAACAAGGTTACCATCAAGAATCGTTATCCACTTCCCCGTATCGACGACCTGTTCGACCAGCTGCAAGGGTCGAGCTATTATTCCAAGATCGATCTGCGATCGGGTTATCACCAGCTGAGAGTCCGTGATGAGGACATCTCTAAGACTGCTTTCAGAACCCGCTATGGTCACTACGAATTCCTTGTTATGCCTTTCGGAATGACCAACGCCCCTGCGATCTTCATGGATCTCATGAACCGAGTGTGCAAACCCTACCTCGATAAGTTCGTAATCGTATTCATCGACGACATCCTAATCTACTCGAAGAGCCAAGAGGAGCACGAACAACACCTACGCCTTATTCTCGA
Organism: Helianthus tuberosus; assembly: GCA_030545235.1. NCBI lineage: Eukaryota > Viridiplantae > Streptophyta > Magnoliopsida > Asterales > Asteraceae > Helianthus > Helianthus tuberosus. The sequence continues at coordinate 96,024,278 of CM060361.1, read as the reverse complement.
ACTTCTTCGCAATGAGCAACTGTACGCCAAATTCTCGAAATGTGATTTCTGGCTTAGAGAAGTCCATTTCCTTGGACACATCGTCAATCAGGAAGGGATTCATGTTGACCCTGCTAAGATTGAGTCCATTAAGAATTGGCCTGTGCCTAAGACTCCGACCGAAGTTCGCCAATTCTTGGGATTGGCAGGATACTATCGAAGATTTATCAAGGGATTCTCTAAGATCGCTCAACCACTTACGGCCCTCACTCAGAAGGGTGTTACTTACAAATGGAGCGATGCTCAGGAATCTGCCTTCAAGGAACTAAAGAAAAATCTTTGTAGTGCTCCTATTCTTTCCTTACCTGAAGGTACCGACGACTTCGTCGTTTACTGCGACGCTTCTATTCAAGGACTTGGCTGCGTGTTGATGCAACGCGAGAAAGTTATTGCTTACGCCTCGCGACAACTCAAGGTCCACGAACGGAACTACACGACGCATGACTTAGAATTTGGAGCTGTGGTCTTCGCGCTCAAGCTTTGGAGACACTACTTGTACAGCACCAAGTGCACGATTTACACTGATCACAAGAGTCTCCAGCACATAATGGAACAAAAGGAGTTGAATATGCGGCAACGCCGATGGGTCGAACTCCTAAATGACTACGAGTGTGCAATTAAATATCATCCAGGCAAGGCTAATGTGGTAGCCGATGCCCTCAGCAGAAAGGAGACCAAACCCAAGCGTGTTCGTGCCTTACAGCTCACGATCCACTCGAACCTCCCTAACCAGATTCGAAATGCTCAGGTTGAAGCATTGAAAGCCGAGAACATCAGGGCTGAGTCCCTGCGAGGATCGAGACAACGAATGGAACAAAAAGAAGACGGTGCCTACTACGTAGCCGGGCGCATATGGGTTCCGCTTTATGGAAATTTACGTGACCTTGAGATGGATGAAGCTCATAAGTCCCGTTACTCAGTACATCCAGGTTCAGATAAGATGTACCACGACTTGAGGGCTACCTATTGGTGGCCTGGCATGAAAGCCCACATAGCAACCTATGTCAGAAAATGTTTAACTTGTGCAAGAGTCAAGGCTGAGTATCAGAAACCATCAGGCCTACTCCAACAGCCAGAGATCCCGCAATGGAAATGGGAGCAGATTTCCATGGATTTTGTTACTGGCCTGCCCAGGTCTCAACGCGGAAATGACACCATTTGGGTAATAGTGGATCGCTTAACTAAGTCTGCACACTTTTTGGCTATCAAAGAAACAGACAAGTTCTCTACCTTAGCAGAAGTATACCTAAAAGAAGTGGTTTCGAAGCACGGAGTACCAACCTCTATCATTTCCGATCGAGACGCGCGTTTTACTTCTGAGTTGTGGCAAGCCATGCACAAATCTTTTGGCTCTCGCTTAGACATGAGCACCGCTTATCACCCGCAGACGGATGGGCAGTCTGAACGCACCATCCAAACCCTCGAAGACATGCTTAGGGCATGTGTGATTGATTTTGGCAAGAATTGGGAGAAGCACCTACCGCTAGTAGAATTCTCCTACAACAACAGCTACCACACCAGCATTCAGGCGGCACCCTTTGAAGCATTGTACGGTCGTAAATGTCGATCGCCTTTCTGCTGGGCGGAGGTAGGTGACAGCCAAATCACAGGCCCGGAACATGTAGTCGACACCACAGAAAAGATTGCCCAGATTAGGCAACGCATGGCGGCAGCTCGTGACCGTCAAAAGCACTACGCTGACAAAGATAGGAAACCGCAAGAGTTCCAGGTCGGTGAACGGGCTCTACTTAAGGTCTCACCCTGGAAGGGTGTGGTTCGTTTTGGAAAATGGGGCAAGCTTAATCCAAGATATGTCGGACCCTTTGAAGTTACCGAAAAGATCGGTACGGCCGCTTACAGGTTGAATCTGCCTGAAGAACTGAGTGCTGTGCACAACGTCTTCCACGTATCTAATCTGAAGAAGTGTCTGTCAGATGAAACGCTCATCATTCCTTTCAAGGAACTCACTATTAACGAACAGCTACGCTTTACTGAGGAACCGGTTGAGATCACGGATCGTGAGATCAAAACCCTCAAACGTAGCCAGATACCTCTCGTGCGAGTTCGTTGGAACTCACGCCGTGGCCCAGAATTTACCTGGGAGCGGGAAGACCAGATGAAGCGCAAGTATCCCCAATTGTTCCCTAATGAAACCCCCAGCACTGAAGCTACAACTGAATTTCGGGACGAAATTCCAAACTAACGGGGGGATGATGTGACATCCCGTTGAAACGTTCGTATTTACATTAGCTTGTCAGTGGCTGCCTTAACTTTCGGGACGAAAGTTCTTAAAACTTGGGGATAATGTGACACTCTAGGTTTTTCCGAGTGAACACCTTGTAATTTCGTTATGCGTATATATGTGTTATTAAATGAAAAGTTGCGTTTTACCTTAATGTGCTATGTGTGGTATGTATGTATACATATATATATATATATATATATATATATATGCGTGAACCGAACCCGACTTGAGACCACTCGGTCTCGAGTAAACAGAAACGGTTGGGCCGGATTGGGCCATATACCCCCCCCCCCTTCGAGCCCACTCGGAACCATTGTAGGGTGCACCACCCAAACCGAGTATAAAACCCATGCCCAAGCCCTCCTTCTCTCATTTGACACTCCCACCATTCACACTCCCTTTCACACTCTCTTCTCACTAAAACCCAAGAACACCACCACCAAATCTCTCTTCCCTTCTCTCGGATTCAAACCGGAAGCATCAAGACTCGGTCAAGCTCGTAATCATCTCCCGGATACTTCAATTCCTCATCCTCCTTCTCGACTTGGTGCTTTCTTCTCTATCGGTTAGTGTTTCCTTTAGGTTGATTAGTTACATAATACATGAAGATGGTTGTTGTTTTATGTAATGAAGGTGTTTCTTATATAGAAGATGATATGCATACTTGTTAGATGATTTGTATGTATATGATGATGATTATCGGTTAACATGTCTTGATTTCGGATATATTACATAATGAGTTAGTGTTATCTTGTGTTTGAATATGGTTTAAACCATGAGTTGTTGATGAGCATGAGATTTGGTTGCTTAGCGTTCATGACTAATCGGATTATATGCTCTTAGGCTAAGAAATCAAATGCTTGTTAAAAAGGTTGCACACATGTGGAAATCGGATTAGTTGTTGATGTGTTTCTATTGTTGTTCATGCTATAGTTCATAAAGGATGATGATAAAAACCTAAATGAAGAACTTGATGAATATGCTATGAATGTTGTTGAATATTTGAAATATGTTTGGTTTGATCTGTTTTGAATTGCATTTAGACAACAAAACATGTTTAAGCATTATGGTTGGTTAGTACAAAATCTCATGAAATTGCAATCTCATTGGTTAGTACATCAGAGGTTCTAGAAGGATTCTTGTGCACGTATCCGAGGTTGCGACTCGAAACCTCCGGTTGCGACTCGCAACCAAAACATGACAACTCGAGACTACGGCGGTTGCGACTCGAAACCAGACCATGACAAGTCGAAACCTCCGGTTGCGACTCGAAACCAGACCATGACAAGTCGAAACCTCCGGTTGCGACTCGAAACTGTGTGTTCTCGAGTCAAGACCTCCTGGTCTTGACTGGGCTGCTTGTCTCCGTTATTGGGCCAAGGACGTGTGGGCTGCGCATACCGTTAACTGTTAGTGCGATCTGATAGGCCCAATAACACTTATGATTTGTGTGACAGTTGTTGATGCTCACTGTTTAACTGCTATGTATCAGATTAGGCCCGATAAACTTGCTGGATGATTATGTGTTGTGTATGCTAAGTGTTAGTTATGTGTAGATTATACGTGAATACTTGTACCCCAACTTGACCTGTACTGGTGACCATGCTAGGACGTGGTGACCAACGTGATTGACCAAGTAAATAATCTACCGAGCAACCCAAGGTGAGTTCACACACTAAAAGCATGCGTCCCAGAGAGGGACACGAACCAACAAAATAATGTTTTCAAACTAGTAATTTCCGGGGGAATATGCAAACGGTATTCTTGTACTACTACATCCGGGGGAGATACGTTTGGGTATTATTTATAAATCACAACTAGCAACACTAAACGAATCTCTATCACATTAAGTCCCTGCTTATAGTACCGATTAATCGCCGGGGGCGAACGGGTTATTAGTTGATAGCGCTATTAGGTTTGACAACCTCACACCGTGACCGGGGGAGATCGGGCGTGAACTATAGACCTTGCATCTCGGTCAATGACGATAGACATTGACCTGGGGCACCAAAATCTTCTCGTCAACAGTTTCGGTAATTCAAGTTTAGTAGCTTTCATATGGGGTAGCTCCCCATGACGTGATTATAAATGCTTTACCTAAACAACCTACATTTTCTTTTGAAAAGCTAAAACTGGACATCTCGTGAACTCGCCAACATTTCTGTTGACACCCTACTGCATGCTTTGCAGGTAACCAGTGAATCAGGAGCTTGCAGCTTGGGGATATGTAGTGGTCGTCTTAACCCGTGTGTTGGGTTTCAAATAATCTTGAACAATGAACCTTGTCTTGAAACTGTTTGGTTTATGCTTCCGCTGTTTGTTTAAACTACCATTTGAACTTAAACTTTTAGAACTTTAAAATATGACGTTTACTAACTACTGTGGTTGGTGAATACTTTTACTACTAATCAATGCTCAGTATAATTGGTGGCTGGATCCTGGTCAGTCACGCCTCCAAGCGGTAGTACTCCGCAAGTGGATTTTGGGGGTGTGACACTTAACAAAGTGGGTATATGTTTTAAAGCCTTTATAGATCAAATATGAGGGTTTACAATGCAAGAAAACAAGTGCCTAATCGAATTTTGAAGAGCCAAGGATCAAATCGCAAAAATCTAAAACTGTGGATTTTGTGCAGAAGGGGCCTAGCGCGACGCGAGGGGGGCCTACCGTCACGCTAGGGGTGCCCAGCTTTGAATTTGTTGGCTGTTGCCTGCCCTTGCCTTTATGCGCGCCTTAAATCGATTTTCCACATTCCTCTTGACCCCTAAACGACCCCTAAACATCTAGGACACTTGTTGGAAGGGTATGGTGAGTTGTAGACCCCAAGTGTCAAGGATTTGTGGTGAAATTATCACTATAAAAGGCCATGAGTAGCAACCTTTGTTCTTCATATCTTCTTCAAGTTTTCTGATCATTCCTGGAGCTCAAGCCTGCTCTCAAGTGATCACTAATCAAGCTTAGGACCTTTGTAAGTTGCTTAACCTTTTTTAATAATGTTTAGCTTAGTTATTTAGCTAAAAGTCAAACCATCGTAATTACGGTTTGACTTCGAGATTAGTCAACAATGGCTCAGTCATATCTCGAATTAAAAGTAGATATAAGTTGGTATTTATGTGGGTAATAAACTCTCAAAAGGGTTCCCCCTGATTACCACTCTAACCAGGTCAAAAGTCGGGTCAAACTAGTTTATAAAAAGTCAACAGGATACTTAAAATGCGATTTATGCATGATTAGCAATGTAGATCATATACAACCTGTTTGATCATTGTTATAACTTAGTAATAAGTATAAGAACATGTCTAAACATGTTCAACCCGACAAATTCCTGTAAATACCCGGTTCGGAACCGAAAGTCACATAGTTTGACTTTCACTTTGACTTTCAGTTCTGACCCGTTTAGGCATGTTTTAGAAATTCCTCAGAGCTTTAATTGGACTAGGTTACATGTTAGAATAACCCTCTGTGATGTTACACCTTGGTTCATTAGTTATCCAATTAATATGCATGTTTCCGTTAATTGCTCATATGTTGACCATTATGCCCTTATTACTTTAAAACGTGATTTTTGGAAATGTAAAAGAGTAGAAACTTTAATTACTAATATATAAACTTGTATGCAAAGTTTGACATCAGTTTGAGGTGTAGATTAAGAGTTATGCTCGTTAGCGTAAAATTAAGGCTTTATGTTAATTAAACGGCGTAATTAGCGTATAGCCTACTTAAACATACTTTTTGATATCAAATATTTTACCCACTGATGTAATATATTATTTTGGGATTTTTAAAGATTTTTAATTAATTTTAGGCTGAGCATAACTCATAGTCGTAGGCTTAATCCGGTACTTGTCGGTTTTGCCCTTACGGGCCATAAAATGAGTTTTACACATCTAAACGACTCCAAACCTTTTGCTACTGAGCACATATGATAAATAAATTATTTTAAGCCTTCTGGAAATATAAAAATATCAGATTTAAGTATCAAACCCGGAAATGGCCTTTAATCGCCTTTTTAAGCGTTTTTAACACATATTATGTACTAGAAGTATTTTAAACATACAAGGGTTGATACCTACTGATATTTGAGGCAAATTATAATATTTTAATAGTAAGCAAAATTTGTTAAACTCAGACTTCAGTTTTGAGCTTTTCAGCTTATGTGAAATTACCAAAATACCCCTACGGGGCATAGTTTGGTTATAATTGATAAATTTCACATATGTACTTTATCCTACTGTTATAACTCATTAATTTGAGTATGTTTACTGATTACATCAGACCTATAACTCAGTTAAACACTTAAACCCTTTTACAACCTTTAAAATGACCAAACTACCCCTACGGGGCCTAGTTTGTGTTTAAACACGTTTCGGGCATAATGAAAGACAACTTACTGATGTCACAACATATTTGAAGCATATTAACTTAGGAAACCTGTAGATGGCTCTCATGAATACCCGTCACGCTTATTACGCGTATGGTTCGGTTTATGTAACTAGTTTACATAAATTAGCCGAAACGGGTCAAACCTTATCGGTTTCATCTCAAAATCCAGAATGTGTATAAAATACCCATATTAAGCAAGTCTCTGAACTTGTCGGGTCTAAATCACATTCTATCCGGTCTTCGCTTAATAGTTCGTACGAACCGTATCTTTGAAACTAGCCGGTCTAAGCTTAAGCTTAACTAAAGACCCGTTAGGATTCTAATAGGTTATTATAAACCTTCGTTCCAGATTAGGAGGACAAGTAAAAGCTACTTGCAATTTGCTTATTGTGATTTATACTTTGATCAGGTAAATACTTTTAACTTATTTTCCCTATACGGGCTTGGGTTACGGTATATAGCATACCGCTTGATCGAGCATCAAATTCTCCACCGTTGAGTGGGTATTTGAATAAAATTTGATCGGCTCGTTTAAACAGTCTTGTTACTTAAAGCCTTTAGGGGGTTAAAGACCATGTCCCGGATATCCTCGGCATCATTTTACGAAATGGCCACGACTTAAGCGCAGGGTGTAGGCGTACACCCGTCAGTGCACAAAAGAACATTGTGGTGTGTCTATTGATCTTTAACCCGGACAAGATCCGGGCTACTGAACGCACAAGGAACATGTAATTCGTTCACAAGATTATAATATTAAATAATTCTCCCAAGTTAAAAAGATTAATCTTGCCTCTGTGCATTTTAATCAAATTATAAAACCTTTATGCCATGTGCATCCAAACCAATTTTAAATCATTTTCCAAAATGAGTCAGTTGATTGTATTTACCAGTGTAAACTGACGTATTTTCCAAAAAGGCTAAATGCAGGTACTATACAAAATTGGCTGGATATTTCTCCTTAGCATCAATAGAAGTCTCGCAAGCTTAAGATGCCTAAAAGTCTGTTGAACTATTGTCTCTATTTTATTTTTGATCCGTCTGTGGATAAAACAATCGACTGTTGTGATACACGATATTACAATAATAAATTCGGTTGAATTATATCTTTACATTTGCTTCCGATGTGCATATTGAATATTGTGTTGTTTGACTATTATGTTGCCAACCACGTCACGATACTCCCCACCGGGCCCACCGGTGACTCGTGGAAAGTCGGGGTGTGACAGCAACGTGCATTCGACTTTGCATGTCTCGAACCTCAAGAAGTGTCTAGCTGAAGAAAACCTCCATGTACCTCTCGAAGATTTGCAAGTGAACGAGACTCTACACTTTGTGGAAAAGCCAATAGAAATCATGGATCGAGAAACCAAGAAACTTTGACGCTCTCGTATTCCCATAGTGAAGGTTCGCTGGGAAGGCAAACGCGGCGCCGAGTTCACTTAGGAACTCAAAAGTGATATGAAAGCTAAATATCCGCAACTCTTTCTTACGTCTGCTCCTTAAATAAAGGGGTGACTGTAACAACCCGACTTTTCGGATTGTCACTTGCTTTGATTTGTAACCATTTTGTACTCTAAGATTCGATATAAATAAAGGGTTATGTTATACTAAATACATTTTCATCACACAACACCACTTCACGCTTAAACGCCTCATTTTCGCAAACGCCCAACGCTAACGCAACACGAATTACAGAGAATTATGCTACTTTAATTACCAAGTGTGTTTGTTTGTTCGGTAACCACTCTCGCCTTCGTAGTCTCTTATCACGCTAAATCACAAACGCTGTTAATAGTAGTAATGTTATGTTGTGTGTTCTTATGTGCTTTACTTGTGTGTGCTTTATATGTTTATGGATTATACTCGCAAATGCTTATCGCAACGCAAACTCAATGCCTACATGAACGACTCGATTCATCGCAATGCAACACAACACTTAATATCACTCGCAAATGAATCAAAGTTGGGGAAACTAACAAAATCCAAACTCAGCCGTCCGAATGGCCCATCCGTCCAGATGGAGCCCATCCCGGATACAGCCCATTCGAACACCACACAAGACCTCACCTCTCAACTATAAATAGAAGCCTTGTGTCTCCATTTCAACACTATTGACTTTTATTTTAACATATGTGACAGATTGATGGATTGTTATGCAGCAAACAAGATAGGAAGTCTAGAAACTCACAATAAAATCTAGGTTGTCGGATTGGATTTTGTTTGAGAGACATGATATCTGTTTTGACAATTTGTGAAATATTTGTTTAATAGTATGGGATATTGAACCTTTAAAATATTGTCGTTAAATAGTTGTTATGGATTCTCTTTAGTAATCTGGTTCGCCTAGTGCCACGCCCCGATGATTCCGCCATCGGTTGGTGTATGACAAATATAATGTTTTTTTAATTTATTGTTCTTTTATTAATTAAGTAGTTTTTTTTAAAAAAGAAAAAAGAAAAAAATAGTTTACCCCATGGCATGAGTGGTGACCACTCCTTATTTTTTAGGTGTAAAAGTGGGGAATTGATATGACATCTGATGAATGGGTGGGTTGAAAGTTTACACCATAGGGTTCACCCCATTCACCGTTAAAAAAATGATATGAGTTCATATTCTCGAAAGTTCCAAACTCAACCAAAGTAACAAATATTTAAATATATAAAAGAAATTGCATGTTATCTTCTTCATCAGATTTCAAAAAACAAACTGAAATTAAAATACAAGTATTTAAGTTTTGAGTTGTGTAACAAAACAACATCTATAACTTTAACTGACATTGATTAAAATAGTTTGATGTTTATTTAAACCAACAGAAGGTTGACTTGAGTCTAATAACAAAACAAAATTCATTAAATTTTCTCACTTTCTTTATCAAGGCACCAGGTTAAAGTTTGTTTGTGAATTAGACTAAACAACAAGAGACAAAAGAAAGCTTATTTATCGCCATTTCTATATTTGCATATTGGTTTCTCTATATAATATTTCCAGGTTGAAGGTGTTAAGTCATCGGAAAAATTCGACGATCTAGAATGCGCAACATCCATAAATGAATCAAAAAAGAGGTCGAATAGGTACATGCATTGCGGAATGGAGGACAACGATTTGAGTTTTATATCGATCAGCAGGAGATGAGTAAAAACAACGGCGATGAACTCGGGTTCGGGACTGATGTGTGTGGCAGCGAGTAGAGGCACTATTTGAAAGTGAACTTGTGCTGAGATGGAAAGAAAGAGAGTCAGAAATCGTATATTTATTGCTTATTAGTTAGTTAACAAGATAATGATGAATTTAAATTTTTCGGTAATCGTGGTTATTGGATAAACCTTTATACACGTTTTTACGGGATGTTAACCGAGATATATGTTAGTTTAAGATGGAGATAACGATTCACGCAAGTAAAACGAGACGAATTCGTGTAGATAACGGATTCTAGCTTGCCGATTAAAACCCTTACTGTCAATTCGGTTCTCACCATATTCTTCAATCTCTAATCAAGGTACGTTTTTCTTGGATGATTTGTGTTTCATATATGTGTAATCTTCGTTTAAGCCTCATTTTATCTTCAATTAGGGTTTTTCAATATAGGATGGGTGAAGGACACCCCTAATTTTGTTCCAGCAGCAAAAATTCATCAACATTTTTGTCACATAAACATATGAGTATTAGCATTTGAATATGCTGTGTATAAATTTTTTGGGATCTGGAAAGAGCAAGGAAATGCTATATTGTGAGTTGTGAATTGGACATGTGTCATTTTTTCAACTGGTCTGTACTACTATTTGGTAGAAAGAGTTTTCAAATACCTTACCTTTGATTTATGTCAACACACCGGAGCTTTTGATCTAACATAGAAATTATCGCTGGAAAAATGCTCATTTCATTCCCGCTCAGTTTGTAAATGAGCCGCTCGGATCGGTTCGATTCAAATTCAATGCAAGCATGAGCAAATGTACGCTCGCTTGGTTTCGCTCGAATTATTTTTATTAATACCTAATATATATATATAGAATTGTGCTAAAATAAGAACTACCTCGAGTTGTAAGAAACCGTTAGAACTTTTTGATCCGGGGCGAGGTGGACCAATTTTTTTTCACAAACGTAGATACGTGTATTATAAACACATTTGTAAAAAAAAATTCAAAAAAAAATGTCGTGTGTGTAGTTTTGAGCACCACAAGTTTGTGTTTACGGGTACCGTAAATTTTCCGGTTAGATTTACGGTACCCGTAAACACAAACTTGTGGTGCTCAAAACTACACACACGACGTTTTTTTTTTTAATTTTTTTTACAAATGTGTTTATAATACACGCAACTACGTTTATGAAAAAAGAATTTGGTCCACCTCGCCCCGTACGGTGTCGTTCTCACGGTTCTTACAACTCGAGGTGGTTCTCATTTAGCGGTCCCCAATATAGAATTGCGCTAAAATAAGAACCACCTCGAGTTGTAAGAACCGTGAGAACTTTTTGATCCGGGGCGAGGTGGACCAATTTTTTTTTCACAAACGTAGATACGTGTATCTATTATATATAATAAATGAAAGTTATTTGGGCCACGTGTCAACACCAGAGAGCCCCTAAATGCCCTTTTTCCCGCCCAACAGTGCCACTGCCTTCTTCTATTTATATCCTCATTCATTTACTCATTTAGGGCTTCTTGCTTTCTTTCTCTCTCTGCTCTGCTCTATTTCCGATCGATGTTTATCCTCTCTCAGGTTTATCCTTCTTCTTCTTCTTCTTCTTCTTCTTCTTCTCATATTCATCTCCTCAACAACGTACGACAGAGGTTACTTCTATTGGATACATCTTCGTTTGAAACCCTAAATCATGTACCGTCCAGTGGTTGAAGAAGAGAATAATCATGTAAGATCTACTTTTTTATCTAGAAATTTTATTTCGTTTTATCTATTTTGTCATACTGAACATGATGAACCCTTTTCTACCCTCAGAAGAAGAAACAGATCTCCTTATCGTACTCGATGAACGCTTTTGTACAACCTCCTCTTAATCGGTGACTCTGGTATGTTTGGTTTGTTGTATCATGTGATTACGAGCAGATTTATTTTGATATGTTTTGTACTTTGTCTTTCCAAACCTTTTTTGTTGGATTATAGAGTTTGTTGATTAGAAGCAACCTCTGCCGGACGGTTGTTGAGGAGATGGAAATGAGAAAGGTTATACCAGGTGTGTTGATAGGTGATACCAGTGCAAAAGTTTAGGACATCACCAAGGTAACTTAAATTGGTGTGATTTATTTTTTTGGGTATTTCTAACGTTTTGATTTACTGTTTATTGGTGCATTGATTCATTTGTAATCCTTTGCAGATCTCCCGTCATCTCAATTTGAGCAATTAAACGTAGTTTTGTTAATCACTATCGGTGTTTTAATTACTAGCAGTGGTTAAAAAGTTTTCCATCAGCTATTTGACTTAACAATAGTTTGCGTTATTTATTCTAAATTCATCAGTTTTTGTAGGTAAACTGAAGTTTGCACCAATAGGCACTGCCCAGCTAAGTTTCCTACAATGACAGTGGTTATAACAAGTTAATATGGCACATCACTGATCTGCCTAACAAGTGTTGGATATAAGGATGGTTGTACATAAAGTTTGATGAACATCATCCACTGTTCAATTATGAAGAACCACTGATCAAGACCAAAGTCCAGACAAGCACCGATCAACTAAATGTGAAACACTCTCCAACAACAGTGGTTCCTCATCAACAAAACATCTTCTATGTTTGTTTATGTTAACAGTGTTTATTCTATCTTTGTTTATGTTAATAGTGTTTATATGTAACAGAATTTATACTATCACTTCAGTGTTTTGATCTGTACTATTAATTGAACAGTTGTTTCATCTTTGTACTAATAAAATTCCTATACACTTGGATGAATATTAAGCACCTCATCTTGATTGTTTGAGTATAGTATTCTTGAAATTGGCTCAAACATTTGATTGTTCAAAATATTCCACTGCTGAAATACAACCACTGTTTCTTCAATTTCCATGTTGACCACTGATTGACCAAACATCAGTGTTTTGAAAACTGGTTGGTATCCACTGATCGGAAAAAATCCACCAACTTTATTCTCATCAAAAAATTTAAAGTTAGATTAAGAAAAATTCTTGATGACAATTTGTTTCAAACAAATCACTATTTTAATGCTGATTTCTTGATCTTTTGACATTTGATTAAGCAAATTTTGTATTTCAAGTTGACGGTTATTATATGTTGATTAAAGTTAGAATAAAATTTAAAAAAGTCATTATGGCATTTGCTATCAAATCAAGTCAGTAGTTACTGACAATATCAGTAATTTTGAAATTCAAAATATGTAAAATGGTAATTTAAAAGACTTTGTTTATATATAACAGTGTTTTCCGCATCAATGTTTTAAAGACTGTTAGGTTGTTAGATGTCATCACCTCAGTGTTTTATATGAAACCATTTTTATGGCATCAGTGTTTATATGTAACAGGGTTTAGTACTTTTGTTTATATGTAACACTATTTATCACATCAGTTCAGTGGTTTGATCTGTATTATTAATTGAACAGTTATTTAATCTTTATACTAATAAAATTCATATACACTTTGATGAATATTAAGCTTCTCATCTTGATTGTTTGGGTATAGTATTCTTGAAATTGGTTCAAACATTTGATTGTTCAAAATATTCCACTGTTGAAATACAACCTCTGTTTCTTCAATCTCCATGTTGACCACTGACTGACCGAACATCAGTGTTTAGAAAACTGGTTGGTATCCACTGATCGGAAAAAATAGCCGATGCTCACTTTTACATTGTTGACAACCAATTACATAAGAGTTCCACCAACATTATTTTCATCATAAAATTTAAAGTTAAATTAAAAAATAAAAATAAATTCTTGATGACTATTTGTTTCAAATCAAATCAGTAATTAATGCTGATTTCTTGAGCTTTGGACATTTGATTAAGCAAATTTTGAATTACAAATTGACGGTTATTATATGTTGATTAAAGTTAAAATAAAATTTAAAAAAGTCATTATGGCATTTGCTTTCAAATTAAGTCAGTAGTTACTGACAATATCAGTAATTTTGAAATTCAAAATATGCAAAATGGTAATTTAAAAGACTGTGTTTATATGTAACACTATTTATCACTTCAATTTAGTGGTTTGATCTGTATTATTAATTGAACAGTTGTTTCATCTTTATACTAATAAAATTCATATAAACTTTGATGAATATTAAGCTTCTCATCTTGATTGTTTGGGTATAGTATTCTTGAAATTGGTTCAAACATTTGATTGTACAAGTATTCCACTGCGGATACACAACCTGTGTTTCTTCAATCTCCATGTTGACCACTGATTGACCGAACATCAGTGTTTCGAAAACTGGTTGGTATCCACTGATCGGAAAAAATAGCCACTGCTCACTTTTACATTGTTGACATTCACTGATATTGACCATCAGCGGTTTCCCTAAAAAATAGTCAGTGCTCACGTTTTTATTTTTGATGTTGTTAATTAGTGATACATTGAAATTATCAAATGAAAACTAGAATTACAATCAAATTACCATTTTACCTAATCTTTACATTCCAATTACATAAGAGTTCCACCAACATTATTTTCATGATAAAATTTAAAGTTAAATTAAAAAATAAAAAAAAATTCTTGATGACTATTTGTTTCAAATCAAATCCGTAATTAATGCTGATTTCTTGAGCTTTGGACAATTGATTAACCAAATTTTAAATTTCAAATTGACGGTTATTATATGTTGATTAAAGTTAAAATAAAATTTAAAATAGTCATTATGGCATTTGCTTTCATATCAAGTCAGTAGTTACTGACAATATCAGTAATTTTGAAACTCAAAATATGCAAAATGGTAAGTTAAATTTTTCGTTCTCTCTCTCTTTTTTTTCCTACAGTGCATATCAGTTCTAATATTTAATTATTTTATTAAAGCAGCATATAAGAATATACACTACTTTTACCTTTGAAATTAAATCTGAAATTTATGACGTCCAATAACAGTGTCAAACCATAACAGTGGTTCAACATCAACTTTAGTTATTCTATGTTTCTTTTTATTTGTTTATGTTAACAATGTTTATATGTAACAGTGTTTTCCGCATCAGTGTTTTATATTCTGTTAGGTTGTTAGATGTCATCACCTCAGTGTTTTATATGTAACCATTTTTATGGCATCAGTGTTTATATGTAACAGTGTTTATGAACAGTTTTGTATTTCACATCACTTCAGTGGTTTGATCTCTACTATTAATTGAACAGTTGTTTCATCTTTATTTTAATAAAATAAAATTCCTATACACTTGGATGTTAAGAGTGTTTAAGTGTTTATATTTAACAGTGTTTTTCGCATCAGTGTTTATAGTCTGTTAGGTTGTTAGATGTCATCACCTCAGTGTTTTATATGTAACCGGTTTTATGGCATCATTGTTTATATGTAACAGTGTTTATCACCACAGTGGTTTATATGTAAGAGTATTTATCACATCACTTCAGTGGTTTGATATGTACTATTAATTGAACAGTTTCATCTTTATACTAATAAATAAGGTAACACAAAATACACTTAGATGATTATTAAGTTCCTCATCTTGATTGTTTGGGTATTGTATTATTGAAAGTGGTTCAAACATTTGATTGTTAATGACTATTTGTTGCAAATCAAATTAGTAACTAATGCTAATTTCTTGAGCTTTGGACATTTGAGTTAAGCAAAATGTGAATTTCAAATTGACGGTTATTGTTTCTTAATTAAATTTAAAATAAAATATAGAAAAGTCATTATGAAAATTTCTTTGAAATCAAGTCAGTAATTTTGAAATATTGAAATATTGAAATTCTTAATATACAAAATGGTAATTTAAAATTGACGTTCTTTCTCTTTTTTTGCCTACTTTGCATATCATTTCTAATATTTTATTACTTTAATAAAGCAGCATATAAAGATATACACTTCCTACATTTGAAATTACATTTGCCACTGCATTCAGTTAAAATTTTTATTGGATAATCGGTAAGCTTGAATTTCAACCTTGATATTTTTTTAAGAACATCCATGCTTATTGTGTTATCATATTACGTTTAGCAATACTTATATTTTCCTTATTCTTTTTTTTTATGTACAGTCTTCAAATGGAGGTTGCAAAGGTTAGCATGCTTAACGATCTTAATACATTCTCAAACAACTATTCGATTAGAGTGAAGATTGTTAGCATTTCGAAGAAGATGATGAATGATAACAAAAATGAAATATATCGTCTTGATATGATCTTCATGGATGAGATGGTACCGTATATAGTTGTGTTATAATTTTTTTGGACATATGAATATCCAACCTTTTTTATTTAATCGGATGTTTCATATTCTTAGGGAACTATGATACAAGCCAGCTGTTTGCATAAGATGCTAGGAAAATTCAAACACTTTCTTCAGTTGGATGAATGTCTTCTTATCACCAAACCTTCTCTTGCTACTAATAAGTCCTCTGCTAAGTATACCAAGAGAAATGACAAAATATCACTTTATTTCTATACTTCTGTTGAGAAATGCTTTGACTGGTCTGGACCGAAATACCGTTTTAATTCTGTTAACCTCAAGGATGTTGTTAAAAATAATTTTGAAGTTAATACAGTTATTGGCATGTAAATCACTACATGATATATATCTATTGTTTTGTCTTATTGTTTTTTTTATTCTTATCACTTCTTAATGCTGTTTTCTTTTCACAATATATTTTTGTTTATAGATTGGATTGGTTATGTGGATGTATGTTTCAATCTAGAGGATACGTCAAAGAAGGATGGGAGCAAGGGCAAGAGACTTAATCTTAGACTTGAAGACCTTGAGTGCGTTCTTTTTATTAAGTTGTTGCATTTTAACGTTTAAACCATTATAAGGTTGCTTGATGTTATTATGTTTTATGTTAATATTTTAGAGGCCAAAAGTGTCCGGTTACTTTGTGGGATGGTTTTGCTATTGACATGTTTGCTTACATGAATGATAAGTGTCACACCCCGACCGCGTAAAACAACAAATCGCGGCGGAAACGTCGGGGCGTGTTGCAACAGAATTAATTGTCTCATAACCATGGCATACAAAGTTGTATTTTAATTATTAAACAAGGGTGTTACATTGTCTCAAAACAGTAAATTAAGAGTTTAGAACATAATTAAACATAGTCTATCTTCTTTTAAAGTTTCTAAGGCACAGGTCCGCCCTAGTATCATGATCAACATCCTATGGAAAAGCACCTGAAAACACATGTGAAAATAGGTACGTCAGCATAAAAATGCCTGTGAGATACATAGGTTTGTGAAAATAGGATTCATGACTTATGTTTAAGAAAATGTTTAGTCATGAACCTTTTAGTTTGCTTTGTCTTGTAAATCATTTGAAAGCAATAAGATCAGATGATATGTATAAGTAAATGTCAGGTTAAATAAATAACCATGTAAAAATGTGTTTGTATAAGATAAGTTGTTTGTAAATCAATGTCTTGTGAAAAGTATGTTATTTGTATAAAATGTTCTATGTCTCAAACTGAAATGATTCAAATAACGCTATGATATGTAATACCATACAAACACTTATATATAGGAAGTACCAGCGGCGTATCCACCATGCTTGTATCATATTACACACGCATCGTTACTTAATCACTTAATCAAACCAAACCAACCAATGTAAGAAGTCTATGTTTAAATAAATTGTCAAATGTATTGGGTAATATGTCAACGTGTTCATGTCAAGATGTAAATCATGTAGTATGTAAAACCAATGTCAAAAATGTTTGTGTCAAATGTAAATCATGTCAAAATGTCTATGTCAGATATCCATGTCAAATGTCTATGTCAAATATCCATGTCAAATGTCTTATGTCAATTATCCATGTCAAATGTCTATGTCAAATATCCATGTCAAATGTCTATGTCAAAATGTCATGTATGGCAAGTGAAATGTCTCAACTAAACCATATGCACAAAAACAAAGTATTGAAGTAAAACTTGGTTTAAATCAAAGCTATGTTTTGTGTAAATGCATGCAACTATTTAATATGAACATCTATGCGGTATTGTGAAAATGCATACATCCAAGCCTGGCGACTGTGGTGATAAAACCCTTTAAACAAATTAAAGGTCTATCTGTCTTAATATCAACGAATTCGGTCATTCCTTTCTGTCCCCTTTCCCTGGGATGTCCGGAACGGGAGTTGTCAATTCCTATGGTACCACTACCTACTAACGAACGGCGTAGCTAATGTTAATGAATGTATTGTCCCATGTAAACAAACCAAATGTCATACCAAAATGTAAACATGTGAAAACAATGCACTAAGTATGCAATCAAATGAACATACATAGCGTGAAATGTCATGTAAAACAATGTACTAAGTAATGCACACAATGGGCACACCTAGCAGGAAATGTCATGTAAAACAATGTACTAAGTAATGCACACAATGGGCACACCTAGCAGGAAATGTCATGTAAAACAATGTACTAAGTAATGCACACAATGGGCACACCTAGCATAAGATGATATGAAATCATGTACTATAATGTACTAACGAACATAGCATGTATATGATGTGAAAACAGGAAAGCATGAAAGTAACAAGTAGGCACATGTGTTCCACCCCAAAACAGTTTGGAAAACAGTAAAAGAGGGGTCTATGTACTCACTTGAGATTGCTCAGTTGTCAAAAGATAACCACCAAGTAATGCTAGAGATCTCAGAATCAAACGGCACCTAATATAGGTAACTATGTTAATAAACCGGACCTATCTCGGAAGACTGGGTAGCATTAGGGTTTGTAAACCAAATGAGTGTCGGAACTCACGTGATATGGTTTAACAAAGCCTACATGCTAAATGAAACTTAACATAATTGTTTACGACCCATTACGACCCGTTTAGGAAGCTTATGCTACTTTAACGCGTCGTGCGCGTGAAACGCGTTTGGACCGCCTAACTAGTCCTATGACAAGTATTATATGCCTAAACATGTTACATAATCAGTTACGTGACAAAAGTTTAGGTTACATATGCTAAATTACCAATTATGTATGAAAAGGGGTATTTTGGTAATTTACCTAAGGCATATAAACTACCTATCATACAACTACTTAAACGATGTGACCATAGGGTATAACCTCGGAAGGTTATTCCCTACCTACTATGGTCACCTAATGTATTTGGTCGGATCCTAATGATCGACCAAACTGGGTCGGGTTCGAGGTATAAGCGATTTATTAGATCGCTTACCCTACGACCCTAGACAACGTGGTAATCAGTAGGCATAGTCCCAAGGGACTATGACCATCGTGATTACAATCACGTTGCGAAGTTCAAACGAACTTCGCATTGACCATTACTGGTCAATGCTGAAAGTCAAACAAAGTTTGACTTTCTGACTCGAAAAGCAGTAAAAATAAGGAAAAGAACGAAAGAATACTTACGAAGGGTCCCCGAATGCTAACCCAGATCAAAATAGCTCAGGTATGAAACGAAGGTTCCAACTTAGAGCCCAAATGATCAGATTTGTGGGTTTTTAAGCCAAAGGGGGGTGGGTATTTATAGAAAAAGTAGAGCCGCTAGGATCGTTTCTTGAATATCGTGCCACGATCCGAGCCGTACACTTGTCACAAAGGTTATGGAGCCACTTATGCTCCTTATCTTAGTGACACAACAACTTAAAACATGTGGTTAAGAATCAATTAGTTGCAACTTGTAATTAGAAACATTGAATCTGCCCAGATAGTCAGTCGCGTAGCGCGACAGGTAGCCCCCATAGGCGTCGCGCTACGCGAGCACCTCCCCTGAATCAGAAAGTTTGAAAATTGGCAGCAATGGTCCCTGCACGTGTTTAAGGCCTTTTTCGATGCGTTTGAACCCCGTTAACCTCATTTCAAGGCTCTAAAATGAAGTTAAAGTATTGGGAACTCAAAACATACTCAAAAATATGCCGGATGATGGTTCGTTTGGTCGTACGAACGCGATGTTCGCTTAATTACGACGGAATGCGCATAAGCGCGAAAAACGATCCAAATGACGCGACGAATGGATTTTTCTTAAGGCGAACACTAAAATATAATGTAGTCATGCTTACATAAATTTTTGGATGTCCAGATGTATTCAGAACGTAAGTTATGCGCGAAAATGCAAACTTGTGCACTTTTTGACACTTTTAGTCCCTGAATGTCCCAAAAGTTTATTTTAGCACACCAAACCCCTCAAAGCCTATTTCTAAGCTATGTAAAGGATATTTAAGGTGTGTTTAACTTATGGTCATGTTCCGGAATGTTCGTTACAGTTCAAATTGACATACTTTCGCGGTTTGTCATATTTAGTCCCTGTAATCGAATTAACTTATTTTTGCCATACCAAAGCCTTCAAAACTTATTTCTAAGTTATGTAAAGGTTATTTAAGGTATGTTGAGTATATGTTGATGTTCCGGAGTATTTCTCGCATTAAACTGAGTACGTTTACGCACTAGTTTGCGTATAACTCTCCAGAAAGCGATGTAGAGTTTGAAATTACATAAAAGTCAAAACATGAAAAATGTAGAACATAACAAAACAAACATTGGGATTAAATAACATTGTTTTATTGATAACAGAACTGTTCATAGTGATTACAAGCACAGTTGTTACAATAAGAAACGAGAGAAATATGTTGTTATCCTTTGTCATTTTGGTATGGTCAACCTTTACAAAGGTACAATTTTAACTTAATTAGTTTAATTTTTTTATTGTTATAGATTTATCTTTAGATTTACTTATATGTTTTAAATTTGACACTATTTATATTGATCTACATTTGGTTTTAATTTTAAATTCAGGCAAGCGTGGCGTTGCAAACGGCTTTGAGCTAAGCAGACTTTTTATTGACACTGACATTGAAGATATATCCTCTTTTAGAAAGAGGTATAGTTAGTATGCATATAAACATTGAACAGTATTATTTTGTACCTGCATTTATTTTTTACGTTTTAATTTGATCACATGAATCTGTTTAGATATGTAGAGAAAATTTCTGCTTCATCTTCATCAAATGATCATGTTGGTTCAAACGTCATCTCAAGTGTTGAAGATGAGTTTCTTAATAACCCTGATTTCATGCTTATTGGTTTCCTGGGAACCATATCAACGGTGTGTATTTTCTTATAAGTACTCTACATGCTGAGTTTTTTAAAAGTCTTTTCTAAGTGTTATTATTTTTGTTTGATGTTGATAGACAAAGAAGGTTTTGGTTGTTGGCACAATCACAACTATATGCACTGATAAACTTTAGTATTACAATGGTTGTAACCACTGTAAGTCAGGTGTGGAGGAAAGATTTGTAACGAAAGAAAATCCGGATGGTTTATCTGGTGTTGATCATGAAAAATCGTTGGTGTGTACAAATGATAAATGTGAAGGAGTCGACATCTATTCTATTCCGCGGTTTGAGATTACAGTTTTATTTCCTTATACTAAATACTAATATGAACGACACTTTTGTTTTTAGTAAAACTAATGTTTTCATTTGTTTTTAACTTTGATAGGTTCAAGATACCTATTAGGGTGCAAGACTCTTCCGGTACTGTGTCTTTGACACTGTTTGATTTTGAAGCTTACAAGATTCTTAAGAAAACTGCCAAAGACTTAGTTTCAATTCAAGATCAGGTAACAAATACATGCATTCAGTTATTTGGCCATGTACTATATATAATTTAAAATTAATTTTTATAAAATTGTATGTTGAAATTATGGAATCATTCTGCTCATTGTAATTTATATTAATTTTTATAAAATTATAGGTTGTTAATTCTGGAGAGATACCGAACCCATATCCTGAGATCTTTGACACATTGATTGGAAAGAGGTATGCTTTCATCATAAGTGTTAAAGACTATAACATTGAGCATCAGGTTGAAACTATGGTATTTCAATGGCCACTAACGATGATGAGATCCTTGCCGCGCTCTGCGCCAAATTCAATCTTAACCAGGTCTAAATCTTCATTATGTCATTCTTTTAATTTGATATACATATCCTTTTAAAATATATTTATACCATTGTGTGTATTTTATGTTATTATGTATTATGTACTTAAAGCATGAGCAGTCCGAATCATTGGATGTTCCAGAATCCTGCAGTTTGTCTACTCCTGTTGACCTTATGAAGGTAATATGAGAATTTCCTTATTTGTAGTAAATTTTTTTAAACGTTAGTACTTATTGTCTTTTTATATCAGGATGAGTTGTCATACTGCGGTGAGAATGTTACACCTGCATCCCAAGCACTTGTAGGCACTAAGAATCCGTCTTCTGATGAAACAAAACGTAATATTCGTGAAGTGTTCGATGTGGATGATGCATTAGGTTGCTCCTCGACAAAGCGCCGCATCAGTGATGAACTCTCTCAGGATGAAGATGCTGGTGTTTCGACGCTTTTGATTCCAAAGATTGAGAAATAGTGTCTTCAGTATTTTCAAATACATTTATGTGTTGATTTCATATGTTGTTGCCATGTTGAACTTATGGTTTTCGTTTTGTTGCTTTTGGGTGTTTGGTGGGTTATGTTTTGGACTGATTATGTGGTTTTGAATTCCTAAAAACTTATCTGCTTATTATAATGTATATTGTTAAATAAATATTGAGATGTTCAATAGTCAATATTTATGTTTAAAACTTATGTGTATGAATAGTAGCAACAATTTATAATATATATTGTATATACCCAATTAACAACTTTTTTATCTACAAACATTTCTAATCTTTAAGCAATTTTAATGTTATTATTTTATCTCATAATTTATATAGGATTATCCGTGGATGTGGTTGTTCTTTATTGGTTTTTACCGTTATCCCTGCCCACTAAGATTTAGTAAGTATCCGTCATATGTTACAGTTTAAAAAAAATATTTAATTTGTGCCTGTTTCTCCCATTACTTATTTAAGTAATCTCATTCAATAGGTTTTTTATATACTTCAATTTTTCTCTAAGTCATTCAAAGAATGTTGTTCAGAAAAATCGTAACCAAGTATGAAGCGTAAATTCAAACCCATTTTATTTGGTTTTTTTTTTTTGCTTTATTGATCCATGTTTTATTTTATTTTTTTTCTTTGGTTTATTTGGATAACTGAAGAAAATACCGTTTAACTTAAATAGTTATTAAATAAAGATAGTAATATTTTATTTTAAAAATTATATACAAATAAACCATAAACCTAACCGATGAACATCTGATTTACATTCCACAAAGATTACAAAATTTGTTGTTAAGTTTTTTTATCAATGTAATACATTACTTGGAATAATTAATTCAATAATATGAAACAATTTTATTTTACTTTTCATGAAATGATTTTTAATTACAAAATGATAAAATGCAATATTATAATTTATTGAGGTTATGTTTAATCCTTAGGTATTATATATTGTAATTCAAAATTTAAAAACCACTGTTTTCTTCTATTGTTTTAATGTTCCTGATCTTAATACTCTTTCTTCTTTTGAAAGCTTCTCCTTCTTTCAGAATTAACAATGTCAAAGAATTCACGTTCATTTTCTACAACAGCTAATTCATCTCAACGAAATTTACATAGTAAGTGAAATTATAACTTCTTAACTCATCATTTCCAAAATCAAAATCAGCTTTTAGATTCAAATCATAATTCTACTTGGTTTTTTTGTAGGTCCTCTTATGAGAACTCCTGTTTCAGATATCTCTAACAGATCTCCTCTTTCAGATATCACAAATGGTAATAGCTCTTGAATTTGATTATAAGTATTCTTTTTTCCGTTTTATGTTTCTAAGTGGACTGATTCTTGTGTTTTGAACATATTATACTTTCTATGTTTTTTAGTTATTTCACCGAATGAAAGGCGTAAGCTTCGAAAATTAATACTTGATAATAAGAAATTAAAGAATGCGTGGTCATCATCAGCTGCTAATTCATCTCAACGAAATTTACGTAGTAAGTGTAATTATAACTTCTTAACTCATCATTTCCCAAATCAAAATCAGGTTTCAAATTGAAATCATAATTCTACTTGCTTTTTTTTGTAGGTCCTGTTTCAGATATCTCTAACAGATCTCCACTTTCAGATATCACAAATTGTAATACCTCTTGAATTTGATTATAAGTATACTTTTTTTCCGTTTTATGTTTCTAAGGGGACAGATTGTTGTGTTTCGTACATATTATACTTTCTCTGTTATTTAGTTACTCCACCTAATGAAAGGCGTAAGCTTCGAAAATTAATACTTGATAATAAGAAATTGTTAAATGCATCGTCATCATCAACGAATGTTTGTAGCATCTTTTCTGAGAATGCAAATATGGTTGAAGAGGAAAACTGTGTTAGAAGACAGTAGATCTTAACAAGTTAAACATCTGTTAAGGCTTAAACAGATGTTTTCCCTTTAACAGATGTTTGGCCTTTTATATCAAATGTCTGGACTTAAACAGTTGTTTGACCTTAAACACATGTTTGAACCTTAAACAGATGTTTTGCCTTAAACAGATGTTCTTCTTCTATATCAGATATTTGGACTTAAACAGATGTTTGACCTTAAACAGATGTTTCGCCATAAACAGATGTTTGGTCTTAAACCAAACATTTGTTTAAGCTCAACATCTGTTTGACTATTTGTCAATATCTTATTGACTTTTGGTTAACATCTGTTTCAAATTTGGTCAACATCTTATTTTGTAAAAGAGGTACAAAAACAAAGATTTTTTCAAAATCTCAAATCACCCTATCATGTAAGTGCATTGATGTAAAAGTGGAAATGATGTTATTCATATGGTCCTGTTGTGCTTTTGTTTGTCCTCTAATATGAGTTCATGATATAATGCGGTGATTTCAAGACATTTTTGTTGAATCGAATGAGATGGTTGATGTAATGCGGTCGTATTAATAACAAATAGTAATTAATTAATCTAAATAACTTTCCCGAGCCCGGGAAGCAATCCCGGGTAAAAACCTAGTTATATATATATATATATATATATATAGAATTGCGCTAAAATAAGAACCACCTCGAGTTTTAAGAACCGTGAGAACTTTTTGATCCGGGGCGAGGTGGACTAAATTTTTTTTTCACAAACGTAGATACGTGTATTATATATATATATATATATATATATATATATATATATATATATATATATAGTGTGAGGTTCATTGGGGAACACTAAAAAAGTGGAGAACCGGGGAACACTCTTAAAAATTTAAGTTAACATGTTAAAAATAAATTTTTTAAACATCTTTTTCGGCGCTTCTCCTTATATATACTTGTAGAAGCATTTTTAATAAAAAAAAATCAAAAACTAAAAATATTAAAAACAAACAATTAAAAAAAGGCTAAAACTTTTTTTTTTTAGAAAATTTTTTTTACTCGACTAGTTTCTTCTCCTTTTTATAAAGAAAAGCGCTGAAAAAGTTTTTAAAAAAAATTATTTTTAACATGTTAAGTTAATTCTATAAGATATAACTGTTTTTTAAACATTTTTTTTTTATATTTTTAGTTTTTGATTTTTTTTATCAAAAATGTTTCTACTTGTATTTATAAGAAAAAGCGTCGAAAAAAATTTAGAAAAATATTTTTTTTAACATGTTAAGTATAATTTTTAAAAGTGTTCCCCCGTTCCCCACTTTTTTAGTGTTCCCCAATGAACCCTCCCCTATATATATATATATATATATATATATATATATATATATATATATATATATATATTATAGATTTTAAATATTAAAAACCCAAAATATATACTAGCCCAACTTTATAGTTAATATCAAAATCTAACCATAAATCCCTAATTCCTGAAACAATACTCATAAACTGATTGTTCAAACTTCGAAGATCTGCATATCTATCGCCGCTGCCAGTTGCCTTACCACACACCAAAATCTAACCCTAAATTCGAAGATTAAGCCCTCGTCGCTGCTGCCACACAATCAAGCCCTCTTCTTGTTTGTGGAAATGATTGGTTAAAAGCCAGCTCAAAAACAACCATAAAAACATTGAAAGTAAGCTTTTATTACATTTATAATCTACTTATACTTTTGTAGTTTATGCATTAACATTTATATTTTGTTTTTTTAATGTGTAGCAAGCTGCAATAGATGAAGAAAAATTGGAAATTAATGTGTTGACTCTAGACGGGTCTGATAATAAATGAAAGGTATTTTTATAATTAATAAACCATAAAAGTTGTTATCTAATCTGTAGAACTTAATGGTTTTGTTTAATGCTTGTATTTATAGGATATATGTTGATTTGAAGTTGAATTTTGTGGATGGATATGATCAAGCTTAAAGAAGAAGTTTATGTCTTTTGAACTAAATGACAATTTGTATTTCGCACTTTATTTTGTGCTTCTTGATATTGTGAAGAACATTTTTAGAATAATGATTTTAGTTATATATTGCTTTTGTTAGTAAAATGTTGGACATGTTTTAATTAAGTTAGGATTTGCTTTTGTTGAACGCAACCTTATAATTCAATCGAGCGAAAACGATCCGCTCAATTTTAGTTAGGATTTGATAAAAACCGAGCGAAAACGAGCCGATCGATTCAACTTCAATCCGAGCATGAGCATCACTTTTGTGCTCGGTTTTGCAAATTCGATCTGATCGGATCGGATCGGTTCTAATTTAATCAAGACATGAGCAAACCCTCGATCGGATCAGATCGGCTCATGAATACCCCTATTATAGAAGTTGAAGATCTTAATTTGGGATGTCAGACATGATATCAGTCGTAGAGTTAGCTTTTGTGTGTGTTTTTCTTTAATTGTCAGGTATTTTGCCTTTTCGATTAGGACTTTTGTGGGTTCTTTGGGTTTTGCTTCTTCACAAGGAAATAAAACAAATGTAGTTGATGATTGCATGTATTTTATATATAATAAATAAAAATAGGTTTAGAACACATGGTGTTAAATGAGGACATTTACGTGATGTTATGTACAACACTTCATAACCTCTTGTTGTGTTGAGAAATGTTTTTAGTTCATATGTTGATGGTACTTTTATGGTTTGCAATAGGATCTTGCTTAAGAGGCTATGAATAAGAGGCGATGTGCTTACAACAAGCCTTATTCTAGGGATATTGTAGGAGCTACCTTGGAAGTTATTCAAAAGAAGAAAAGCGAGAAACCTGAAGTTCGTTATGCCGCTAGGAGGCCACTCTTAGTATGGATACTTTTTTTTAGTTGTAGTTAGAAGTGGAGAACGTGCATGTTAGGTAGGCTATGTTACTTGGTTTTGGGTTAAGACAAGCACCTTTTTAAACCTGGGTGGATAATGTTGTAAACTAGCTTCCTTTTTGACTTGTGTTTCCTTTTGATTGAAAGTTGTTTTTTTATTGCAATGTTGCAGTCCAAGTTGATGGTTCACTTGCTAGCCATGCACCACTGGATAAAACGCTCTTTCCTGTTGCAAATAGTCTTAAGTTTTTTCATTGCACTTGGGACTTCATTTATGCGGAATATGGTATGGCTATTGGATATCATCATAGGTCTATAGTTTGGCAGACATTGTTCTCAAGTCCTATAATATATTTTTTAGAGTAAATTACAAGTTTTGTCCTTTCTGCTTGTACCAAGTTGCAGGCGGTGTCCTTTGCCTTTAAATTAGACGAGTTTTGTCCTTAATGTTTCAAAATCCTGCACGTTATGTCCTTTAGCCCTAACTCAGTCAGTTTTTTTTGTTAAATATGGTCATGTGCCTTGCACATGAGGGTATTATTGTCATTTTACCTCTTCATGGGTTATTGAGTAAATAACTTATATCAAGTGACTAAATTTGTAAAAATATTAAAGAATAAGATGAAGACCAGTTGTTTAATCTCCCCTCTTCTTTGCCTGCTTGCATTTTCACCTGTTAGGGGTTCATGTTAGTTCGATGACTCAGTCGCCGGCTCCGGCTCCAGCCGGCTCACCGACGAAAAGGTGAAGTACATCTGGCACGGGCATCTGTTGTACTACCTCGACGAGAACGGCGACAAAGGTGAAAACGTGACGGTGGATCCGTCGCTGGTGATCGAAAACCCTAGGTTGAGAAATGCTTATATTGCTTTAAAAGCATGGAAGCTAGTATTACTCTCAGTTCCATAAAATCCGACCGTTGATTGGGTTGGATCTGGTGTGTGCAGCTACACTAGAGTGTTCTATGCACCGCACCGGATAATCGTTCAGAAAGAACTGTTGCCGGAATAGACCTCAACCACAGCGACATTGCCGAATACCTACCGGAGATCTGGCATTGTTTCACATAAACGCGAACCGGTTTTGCGGAACAATTCCGAAAAAAGTTTAAAAACTTGAAGATTCTGTTTGAGCTTGATATCAGCAACAACAGGTTTGCCGGAATATTCACTCACGTTGTGCTTAAATTACCAAAATTAAAGTTTTTAGATCTCTGGTTTAGTGAGTTTGAAGGTAATGTGCCTAAAGAATCGTTTGATAAAGATTTGGATGCTATTTTTATTAATGAGATTATTATGATTGAGGTTATTATGATAAATAACGGATTAAGGTCATGTGTCCAGGATGAGATTATGTTGTTGAGTAGACAAAGAAGAAGAAGGGAGATTAAACAATTGCTCTTCATCTTATTCTTTAATATTTTTACAAATTTAGTCCTTTAATATAAGTTATTTACTCAATCATCCTTGAAGAGGTAAAATGACAAGAATACCCTCATGTGCAAGGAACATGACCATATTTAACAAAAAAATATGACTGAGTTAGGGCTAATGGACATAACGTGCATGATTTTGAAACATTAAGGACAAAACTCGTCAAATTTAAAGGCAAAGAACACCGCCTGCAATTTGGTCCAAACATTAAGGACAAAACTTGTAATTTACTCTTTTTTTTTATCTTTTCTTTGTTATACAACAAATAAGTTCTATAACTATTTTGTAGGGTGGGGATCAAATAGGAAGTTTATATTCGCTAGGAAGTATAGGAAGCAATCTTAGCCGTTCATCTGTTATTTTTTAAATTTTGGACGCGTGGGCTTTTTCGTCATTTTACATTATTATATCTTCTTTCTAATACTATACTAGATTTTGTTACCTCTTCTCTTAGTTCATCAATTTCATAACAGAATTGAGATTCCTTAACCCTAAATCGCAATCGATCGCAAATTCACCTTTTTTTGAGGTAATAATCTTGTTTCGTTCGTCAATTCGATAACGTCAATGTCTTATACAGACTCTGTTGGTAAGTTTAGCTTCAATTTTGAGTAACTTTTTGTTATTTTGCCGAAATTCAATCTTTTACGTTTTATAATTCGTCTTTCTGTTATTAATATTTGATTTTTCATATGTTTAATTGTTATTGTTGTATAATTTAACTTAATTTGTTCGTTTTGTTTGTTCATCAGTTATTGCGTTTTAATGAACTTGTTGCGTTTTATGATTTTATTCAAATTATATGCATACAGACTTTAAATTCGTAATTGTTCTAATATAAAGCACATAACTGTCATTGATGTACAATTTAACAGTTTTTTTATTGTTTTATACATTGTTTTGTTTGTTTATCATTTGTTGCGTTTTACTGAACTTATTGCGGTTTATGCTTTTAACCACATTAGATGATATACAAGCTTTAAAGGTTTGTATTTTTTCAATTTTGAATAACATATTTTGAGATGTAACACTAAAAACATGATTATATAAGAGGTATTGCGTTTTATAATTATTTGTTAATTGTTTAAGATCACATTTCCAAATGGGAGGAATGTGTATGCTTAAACAGTGGAAGAAAGTTTTACAAACCTAAAGTCAGTGGATCCATTAGACCTTCCATTGGAATGTTTTTTAAATCATTTAATGAGGATTTTGCGTTTTATCAGAGATATGCACATGCTGCAGGTTTTTCTGCAAGAAAAAATACCCTTTGGAAAAATGGTGGTGGTTTAGTGAAAATAAGATATATTGTCTGCTCAAAAGAATGATTTCATGTTAGCAAAGAAATAGATTCTGGTTCAGTTGATGAGAATAGTAAAAAGATTGTTAGACATAATGGAGGTTCAAAAAGAGTTGGATGCAATGCTCATGTGAAATTAATATTAGAGAACAATAATATGTTTAAAATCTACTACTTTGAAGAAGAACATAATCATATCTTTGTTGAAGATGAAGATATTTATTTCTTGCCTGCTGCCAAAAGTATTGATTGTGTTAAAGAAAGTTTTATATCTGGATTGTTTGCAATCAATATTGGACCTCTTAAAGCAGTCAATATTATGAAAACAATGTATGGTGGTTTTGGTGAAGTTGGTTCTAGTAAAGTTGATTGTAAGAACTATAGAAGGGATTTGAATCTTTACATAGGAGAGTATGATGTAGAAATGGTAGTTAGGCGTCTTATTAGGAAGAAAGAATGTTCTCCTGGTTTCACATGTGATTATGTTATTGGTGATGATAGAAGATTGAAAGGACTTTTCTAGGCTGATGAGCAATCAAAAACAAATTATACAGTATTTGGTGACATAGTAGGTTTTGTTGCTACATATAAATCAAAGAAGTAAGTTTTTTTCATTTAATGCGTTATATGTCCTATTGCGTTATATATTCCTGTTTTTTTTCTAATGCTTTATTAATTTGTTTTATGTAGATATGATTTGGTCTTTGTACCATTTACTGGGATTGATAATCGTTTTAGGAATGTCACATTTTGTGGTGCATTACTTGGTTCTGATACTGCAGATTCTTATCGATGGCTTTTAAGGTGCTTTGTTAATGCTTTTGGAAATGTGCCTAAAGTTCTTGTTACTGATCAAGATACTGCAATGAAGAGAGCTATTAAGGATGTTCTTTCAAGAAGTAGACATAGGTTATGTATGTGGCATATATGGGAGAAATTGAAGACAAAGGTATTAAACTACTTTTTATGATCTATTAAACTGCAATTTTTATATAGGTTTTTTTTGTTGTGTTTTATGTATTATACAATAAGATCCCCAAACATTTTTATCAATATAATTGCGTTTTAATATAACAATACAATTGCGTTTTATCAATAATGTATTAGTTTTTATCATTTTTATGATATTGCGTTTTATTAGAAGAATAAATGAAAACATGTTATGATATTATAAACTGCAACTTTTTATGTAATTTAAATTATTGTGTTTTATGTTTAATAATTTTATTGCTTTTTATACAGGTTGGCCCTGTTTTGTCATCCAACATTGAGTTTAATACAAGAATGACTCGTGTTGTTTGGAATGATACTATTATTCCAGAAGATTTTGAAACTGAGTGGCATTGAATAATGTCTACTTTTAGGTTGGAAAATCATGAATGGTTAAAAGATATGTACGATATTCAATTTGATTGGATACCCTTTTATTACCATGGAGAGAATTTAGCTGGTCTTATGCGTACTACGTCTAGATGTGAAAGCGAGAATTACTTCTTTGGTCAGTTTTTTAATCAAAGATGTACACTTGTTGACTTTTTCACTCATTTTGAGACTGCATTGGATTCAGTCTAAGACCTGGAGTGACTTTGTATTGGAGAAACAAGCATCAGAAATATATACCAAAACAATTTTTAAAGATATTCAGATTGAAATTGATGCTGCCATTACAAAGTGTATGTCAAAGTCTCATGATACTGTGGGTGATGTTCAATATTATGAAATAAAGGATTTGAAACAGCCATGCACATCTTTATTCAGGGTAATTTTTTAAATTAATATTGTTTTACACATCTATTGTGTTTTATTTTTTCCACCATTTGTTGCGTTTTATGGTTAAGTTTATTGCATTTTAACATTATATGATCATATACTTAATTTCTTTATTATATTTATTATTCATGGCGTTTTATATTACATTTCACTAATTTTAAATAGTTTTTTTAATTTTATATACAGGTTCAATACAGTAAACAAGAAGATGGTTTAAGTATAAGTTGTACTTGCAAACGGTTTGAACAATTTGGTATATTGTGCCGGCATATATTTTATGTTCTACGGTATGATGATATAACTGAGTTTCCTAGAAGATATGTTCTTAGAAAATGGATGAGAGATGTTGTTTCGAATGGCTCAATTCATTCCAATATTCGGTTTGATGAAATTGGTAGGAATAGTGAAATTGATAAAGTTTTTAGAGAAATCGTTGTAGCAAATTAATATGTGGTTAATAGGTTTGTTGGTGATTTAGATGAGTTGTGTCATTACATAGATTATATTAAAGGTTTTATTGATAAATCCTATGAGGTTATGGTTGCTGCGCCGCCTCCTAGTCGCAAAGATAGGTTTGCTGATATTGGAGGGAACTTAGAAAAGTCTGATTCTATGATTCGTGTACCGATAAAAATAAGAACAAAAGGATGCGGTTTACAAAAAAGGATTAAGTCTAATCGTGAGATTGCAATTCAGAAATCATCAAAGATCCAGAAATCGTGTCGTGTATCTGGTGGAAAAGGACATAACAGTCGCACATGTAAAGAGAAGGTTTCTTCTAATGCAATAGGTTCTAGCAATACAATGTAAGTATGTATAAAAATTTTGATAATAATAAAAAAGAAAAAAAAATTATTGTGTTTTATGATGTATCGGTTTTAGCTCTTTTTGATATTGCGTTTTGTGATATCCTACATAAATATCAGCTATTTTTGGTTAATTGCGTTTTATGATAACAACAATCTATTGGTATTAGGTTTTATACATACAACATTATAATGCAAATGGAATTTTTTGATTACTGCGTTTTATGATAACACATATCAAATTAAAAATGAATAGCAAGTGGATATCTTTAGTATTGCGTTTTATAGATGATGAAAGTTTAAAACAAAGATGATGTTTCCAAACCACAAAATTAAATAAAAATTACAAGCAAGATCAACATCATGGATCAAAGTTTGTTTCTTCTTCAGATGAGTACCCTAAGCTTCCATTAGGGATTTCATCATCACTTTCAGATTCCGTCCAAAGTTCAACCTGTGAGATTGCTGCCTTTTGAAGCTTCTCTGAAAATTTGTTTGCAGAGTTGTTGATGATTGGTATTTCAGATAACTGCTTCAAAAAGGTTATATCCTCACTGGAAGATATGTCCTTTGGGTCGTATATCTCCACATCACCATCGTCCCAAGTCACTGAAATTTTTAAAGTTTCCTCAATAAACTCCCAAGATGTAACTTTGGTTTCTTCAACTGCAGTTTGATTTGGATTTCCATATCTTTTGTGTAGAATTCTGAATGGTGCTGCTGTCTGATTTGTGTAACAAGCAGGCAGTATTCCTATTTCATTCATCCTTCTCAGAATATTCTCATTGCAGTTTTGAAGAACAAACGCAATGGAATGGTATCTTATTTTTTTGCCATCAAGAAATTGAAGAACGATATGTTCTCTTTGAACCCACCAAACTCAGAGTTGTTGATTAGCCATTTAGGGTTTTTTGTGTGTGTTTGTGGTTGGGTATTTTGGTGTAAGAGGAATGTGAATATAATTTAGGGTTTTTTGTTCTTATATAATGGATTGGTAGAGGGATTGGTATCAAGTGTCGTAATAAAAATGATTATATTTTTAGTTTTTTCTTTGAATTGATTGTTCAATCATACAGTATTTTATCAGGAATCCGAAAGGCTTTTTAAGGTTTTTTGTCTTATCAATTTCTTTTGTCATTAAGCTGTCAGTTTTTTTTGTCTTATCATTTCCTCATTTATTATTATTTTATTTTATAACATTGCGTTTTAGAAAGAGTATAAAATAGTAGTTTTTTTTATTGTCATTGTTGTCATTAAGCCTTTTTTTTTTTTTTTGCGTTACAAAAACTAGTAAAAAACATTTATTGCGTTACAAAGATGTATTGCGTTATATGTTTTGGACATGAATAATTAGGAAACAGTTTGTATTGCGTTTTAAAATAAATAACTTAAGTCAAACAACAAATAAAGAGACAATGTTGACTTATAGCATATTATTAAAATGTTGCGTTTTATAATATGACAAAAAGAAAAACAAGTGTATAAAATACAATATTGCCTTTTAGCATAATAGCTTTTCAATACATATGTACCCTTTCTTTTAAACATATTATTTAAATTTTTTATTGATAAAGTGTACAAATTTTAAAAATATCAATCGAATCTTGAAGCATTGCGTTATATGACAATACATGAAAAATGAAGACATTGCATTGCATTTTAAAATAACAAACAATAAGTAGCATTTGTAACTCTAATTATATGTTTTAAACAAAATATACCAACAAAATATTTCGTTATATGATAAATTATTTAAAAGACAAAATATTGCGTTTTATAATATGTAGCATTTCTAAATCAAAGTAAACCAGCAAGAGCAAGCCTCTCTTTAATCCTCTCAAAACTCGTGTCATAAGAATGTTTTTTAAGTTTTACACTGAGGTTGCGAAACTTCTTTGAATCCTCAATAACAAAATCTTTGTGTTCGTTGTTATCGTGCAATAATATCTTTGTGATAAACTTTCTTCTTAAATCTTCAAGTTGTGCGTTCTGCTTGGACACATGTGTTTTACCCTTGTCGATAATGGCAGGTTCTTCATATTTCTCATGAAACCCACAATCCCATTTTTCGACTTCTTCACCGTTATAACATTCCATATGACGCATACAGAATATACCACAATCAATGCCGTTATCTTTTGTCCTCCATTTCATCTCCATTCTAACAGGTTGTATGCCCTTTATATCATCTGCATTTTCATGACCAACAGATTTGAGGTAACCTGCTAAAGCATTCCTCTACAGAAAAAAAAAGATTAGGTGGTTTATATTGTGTTTTAAAAGCATAAGTCGGAAAACTTACTGTCTTTAAAGGCACATCACCATATTTTTGTTTATTTGTGACGGCTTTCGCACTGTTGTCAATGATGAATATTTGTTAATCTTCTAGATTGAATGAGATCACATAGAAATGCTCTACATGGAGAATCAGGACAAGGATAATTTTAAAATCATTTATGCTTTTTAACTTTGCAGCTTGAAGAATTTTTTCTATGTTCTCTGTGAACTCTTCTCTCATTTTTTCTTTCTTTTCATTCAATGATAAAGCCTGCATAACAATAAACAAATTAAATTATTAATTGCGTTTTATGAAAGAAATAAATCTGACAATTGCGTTTTATTTAACTTTATTCAATCAAACTTTAAAAAACTTCATTAAACATATATTATTTGTATAAAACAAACAAATTGTGTTTTATAGATCTTACCAGCATTCGAATAGTACAGAAAAATCTTGGAGTTTTGTTATCTTTTGATCTTCTTTTTTCTTTTTCATTCAAAATATATGCCCAACAATTGATTAGTTCTCCTGTTATTTCCAATCCTAGCCTCATTGATTCTGCAGCATATCTCGACAGAAATACATGATCTTTAATTTCAAAGAGAGTGTCCCTGCAAAAAAAAATTAAATTATAATATTTTGATTTTTTGTTGTGTGTTAGTGTATATAAATGATTTTGTATGTTATTTGTCACACCCCAACCGATGGCGGAATCATCGGGGCATGGCACTGAGCGAAACAGATTGTCCAGAAGTTTCCATAACAATTATCATTACCATTCAATTTAAAATAATGCGTCCCATACAGTATCTCTAACAGTACAACAATTATTACAGACAAAAACTAGGCAAATATTCTGTTCCGACAACTCAGATTTCATAATAGAGCAATTGTTTATCTGCTTCTAGAGACCCTTAGTTTGACCACTACAGACAACTATTTGTTGGGCTCTAAAGCTTTATTCTAGCTTCAAATTCCTACCAAGTGTGCGTCCTAAGCACCTGTCACATACGTTAAAATAAAAGTCAATACATAAAATGTAAAGGTGAGCATACAAGTTTGATAATAGCATATAGAGTTCAAATTCGTTTACGCATAACCAGCACGTACACAAAGTGAAATGAAGCACGTTAGTTATCGACATATATCCATCGATACCAATGACTGCGGGTTGACTGCCCGAGGCAGTTCGCAATACATGATTACCACCGTAATCCATGCAAGTAAAAAGATCCTTAACAACCCCCGTGTGAACGGGTGCTGAGTCCAAACTATAGTACTATTGTTGCTAAGGCAGGTAGACAACATTCCATGTGTAAACATAACAAACAAGCATTCATGAGCCACGTACGTATAACATGCATTAATGGTTAGCGTTCAAAATAGTATTGAGTAGTGTGATTTATTGTGGTTTGAATATTCGTAACGTATGTAACACCCAAAAGTGCTTAAAGCAAAAAGGGATCGAGTATACTCACAACGATTAATGGATTGAAGGGAGCGCTTAGCGAGTACGGTTAGCCTGAATAGATTCGGTAGCATAACGATAAGTAAAACGTAAAACGGAAAACAAGTGTTGGAGGGTCGGACAACTGGTCGATCGGACGGTAGTTCGATCGAACGGCTGACTGTTCGGTTGACAATCCGCTGTCCGGTCGGTCGGTAGGCCGATCGGGTGGCTGTTCGAGTGGATTGTTTCTTCCTATAAGAAGTATGTGTTTGTGTATGATGGTTTGGCTTTTGAAGTTTTCGTTGTAGCATTTGAAAACCTTGAAGTACCTTTGCTTTTCAGGGCGGTCGATCGGACGGCTGTTCGATCGGCCGGCAGCCCGATCGGTTAGGCATTCAATGAATTGCAATGTTTAGTCTTTGGATCGGACAGGTGTTCGATCGGACAGGTCAACTAGTCAAAGACTTTAGATGAAAATGTAAAGTGTGGTGCAATGGATCGGATAGTTGATCGATCGAATAACACAACTGCTGTTCGATCGGCCAACAGGGTGTCACCTGATCGGGCGGCTGTTCGATCGGGTGGCACTTCTAGTGCATTGAACATGTTGAAAAATCGATTAAGTATTGAAGCATAGTATCTCATGATTCGAAGAGTAATCCGATCGAACAGTAGTTCGATCGAACAACAGTTCGTTCAACACTAGTCTTCAAAATAGGTTAATTGATTGTGTGGGGCCACGTGCTAGCCGATCGGCTGGCCTGGTCGATCGGCTGGCTGTCCGTTCGGGCAGCAGTCCGATCGGTCAGCTTTCTGACCTGATCAGCCTATTCGTCTAACACTTGGCTATTTTGGTTTGTTTGTCGTTATATCGAGGTATTTTGACAACGAGTCAAACCATAGAATCCTCGTTCTTACTTGTTTCCCCTGCACGGGCAGGAATCACCCAAACCCGGCCGGTGAACTGTTCGGAACGGGGTTTAACGTTTAACCCGTAACCGGTTAACCTCATAGGTAGGATCCGGATCTTGAGCCATACAACCACCGAAGTGATTTGTAAACTGGCTCAGGGTCCGTTTCTACAGGTTTTGAAGTTATTGAGTAAAAAGTTTAGATCTTATGAAGGATCTTTGTTTGTTTATGTGGAAATCGGCTAGATCCAAGTCATTCCTGGTGGATTGAGGCCTAAACATGAAGTTCTTCAAGAACCCATGATGACATCATCCTAGAACACTTGATTCTTGATGATTTCACGGTTAAAAGTTAAGATTTGAAAGATAGAAAGGTGTAGGAGTGTGTATAGATCAAGAAAGTACAAGAATTAGGACGAAAACTTACCGGAATCGAGAGAAATCTGCGAAAAGGTGAGTTGAGCGTGCTGGTCGGTCAGAGGTTTCCAAAAGTGGAAAGAATGACAATGACAGGGGTATTTATAGGATGCCAAAAGGGGTAAGTGCTGGCCGATCGGCCAGGCAGCTCGATCGGACAGCCTGTTCGATCGGACAACAGTCCGTTCGGCTGGGAGCCTGATCGATCGGACAACAGCCTCCCCTTATTTAGGGAATTTCGTCCCGAAATTAAGCTGGAAGTTGCACATCACCGTGAATCACGTTTGAGAACTTTCTCTTTCTAGACTTTCTCTTTCTAGACTTTCTCTTTAAACAGCTGCGGGTACTTAGCCTTCATGTCGCTTTCGAGTTCCCAAGTGAACTCTGCGCCTCGTTTGCCTTCCCATCGGACTTTCACAATAGGAATGCGAGAGCGTCTGAGTTGCTTGGTTTGACGATCCATGACTTCGACAGGCTTTTCAACGAAGTGTAATGTTTCGTTCACTTGCAGATCGTCTAGAGGGACATGTAAATCGTGGTTGGCGAGGCACTTTCGGAGGTTTGACACATGGAAAGTCGGGTGGACATTACTGAGTTCCTCCGGTAGTTCGAGTCTGTAGGCAACTTTTCCGATCCTTTCCAGAATCTTAAAAGGTCCAACATATCGAGGCGCGATCTTTCCCTTTTTGCCGAATCGGACTACACTCTTCCAAGGTGATACCTTTAGGAGTACGTAGTCACCGACGCCAAATTCACGGGGCTTGCGCTTTTTATCGGCGTAACTTTTCTGTCGATCCCGAGCCTTCACCAGATTGTCTCGAATCTGGAAAATTTTGTCTGTCGTTTCTTGTAATAGCTCAGGACCGGTTAGTTGCGAATGACCGATCTCGTGCCATACAATAGGCGATCGACATCTTCTTCCGTATAATGCCTCGAATGGTGCCATTTGGATGCTAGAATGGTAGCTGTTGTTATACGAGAATTCGACTAACGGCAGGTATTTATCCCAATTGTCGCCGAAGTCTAAAACACACGAGCGGAGCATGTCTTCAAGAGTACGAATCGTTCTTTCAGTCTGACCGTCGGTTTGTGGGTGGAAAGCGGTACTTAGATTAAGCGATGTACCGAGTTCCGTTTGAAACGTTTCCCACAGTCGCGAGGTAAACCGAGCATCACGGTCAGAAATGATGTCACGAGGCGTCCCATTATTACAGATGATCTCGTCGGTGTAGATTCGGGCTAATCGTTCTACCTTGTAGTCTTCTCGTATCGGTAAGAAGTGAGCTGATTTAGTCAAACGGTCGACCACAACCCAAATGCTGTCGTGACCTTGTCACACCCTGGCTTTTGCGGAAGCGTGGGTTTATTTGGTGTGACTTCTTAATACCATAGCAACAATCACAACAATGCTATATGATAAAAATACGAGATGTTCATCCATTAAAAATAGTGAGAAAATACCACAATATCATTGTTTAGAAACATCGACATTTGAAATAAGTTACAAACCACAAATTATTTAAAACATTTTCATAGGACACCAAAAGACTTTAAATAAGACGAGGTTTAGAGATATGTAACCCGTCCAGGAATAGGTTACACTTCTCAAACTTCACAGCTTTGGATGACATCTATTTATCCAACGCAGCTAGACACATGCATACCCTGCCAGATCCTGCTAGTTCCCTGAAATACATGTAGTTTGAAAAATCAACAAAAGTTGAGCGAGTTCATGTAAAGGTGAGTATGTATAAACCTTCAAAGTATGAATAAACGTCCCTGGTATGTAGCAATAAGGAAATAAATCCACCAATGGGTTGCAAAGCCAAAGGTAAGTGTGATAAGGTGCAGGAAAACTCAAACCTAGCATATTTGTACCGGGCTTCCGGCTGGAAGACATAGTCACCTCTATGGGTCGCCCCGATCCCATGGGTGTGGGCTCGCTACACCCAAATAGATCTAATCTATCACTCATGTCCCTTGGTCCGAGGATTAATGGCCTTAAGGGTTTTATAAAAATGTCTGTAATAGTTGTAACATACTTGGTACTCGTTCTCACCAAGTGTGCTTCTTGTAATTATACCATTTGTAAAAATTGTAATATTTGTAACATGTATTCCACCCCCGAAGTATAAAACTGAAAACAGTTAAGAGAAAAGGGGGACATGAACTCACCTTGATTACGAGTAAGTCCTAACGAGTATGCAAATGTGAGAGTTCTTGGAAATAAGATTCCACGTCACTCTAATTGATTGAACATGCAACAATATGGGATATGTATCAACAATAATGTTTAATTGGATAATTGGAAATCCTAAATCTATAGGATTCGGTAGTGTTTTGTTTAAATGGTACTTATGTGGTTAGGATAACCTAATAGAGAACTCGGAAAGTGAATATGAGGTAATGGAATTATTTATGAAAAATATTTATTTATCATAAATAATAAAATTACACAAATTGTACAAATGATTTAATATAAACATTTGTAATAATAAACCAAATATATTTAACTAGTATAATAACATAATTAAATATAATGATTATTGGCAAAATATTGCACAAGTGATATAATTAATTTATAAAAATTATAAATTAATTTATATGGTTGAAATATTTACTATTTGAAAAATAAATATTTCGTTTAAAAGAATACATATGATAATTATATGATTAATTATCAGAATAATTATATTAAATCTGAATAATTAAAAATAACATTTTTAATTATTGAACTTTAGTATTAAAGATTTAAAATAATTATTATGGCCTTGGAATCATTTTAAATGATTAAAATGAATTAAAATGAATTAAAATGGTTAAAATAACCATTAATAAGTTTATATAAGTTTAATTATCTAAATAATTAAATATAATAAAAATTCAGATTCTAATTTTATATAAACTCAGAATAATGCATATTTTGTCATAAAAATAATTTTGGATCAAAATTATATAGTTATATGATTTAATTACATTAAATTAAACTAAATAAATAAGTATAAATACTGATTTATTTATATAAATATCAAATTTACATAAAATATCAGTAATAATATTATTTTTGTAAAGTCCAACATGTAAAATAATTACTATAAAAATTTCAATAATTAACTCACTAAATTCAAATTATTATAATTTTGTAAAGATTAAACTATTTTTAATTTATAAAAAATAGTTTTATAAACAATTTGACTAACATAATATTTTTAATAATTGAATCAGTAGATAAAGTATATGTGTCAAAATTTTCGGACTTTAATTAATTTGAATCGATTTAATATGAATTAATGAAATAAACTGTCAAATGAAATAAATAACTAAAAGTATAAAAGATGAACACTGTTCATCTTCTTCCCCAAATTAGTCAACGAAGGTCAAACCCGCCCGAATACCCGATCAAAACAAGCATATAATTGAATTAAACTTGCTAGAACATTAAACAAGTATGAACATACAGATTAAACGAGAAAAATTGATCCGGTATCGACTGGAAGTGGCGGCTCGACTATCTCCGGCAACCGAACTCCGGCAACAACTTGCAGAAACGATCAGAGGCGTTTTCGACATTGTTTAGTGTTGTTTGAAGGGTGTGAGAGGTTCAAGGAGGTTCAGGGAACTTATAACATATCTCAATTCAACGAAATCGACAACTGATAGTGGATTGAATTCCACTTTTGAATTCTTTAAAAAAAACTTTCGGTTATTGGGTTGAAAAGGCGTCGAATTGGGTGGAAAATGGGTTGTAAAGTGGTTGAGGATTAGTGGGTAATGATTTCGTATCATCTAACACATAAACAATGGAACAATTCGATTTTTAAATGGGTTTTCGGTGGATTATTGTTGATGTCCGCGACCAGTAGATCTGAATTATATAATCAGGTCTTTTTTAACGTGTATACATATATGATGTAGCCTCAAATAATTCACATCCAAGCTGGTAGTCCAGCCGGTTTGTGCGTTGATGTTGATCCCGAATCGGCGCGGGTTCGAGTCCCCCAGCAGCCGGTTTGTTTAGAATTTAATCCTTTTTAATTTCAGTACATTATTAATAATAATATTAAAAATCTAAATAGTGTGTAAAAGAATTAAAGTTCTAGATATTAATAGCTCTGGACAGAGGATAAACTGGTTAAGTTGTTCGTGTTACAACCGAGAGATTGCGGGTTCGAATCTCACAAGGGCCGGTTCTCACCCAGGAGACCCCCTTTTTATCCGATTTTTGAGAATTTACACTCTGGCCCCTCAAGTTTCGTTTTGTACAAAAATGGCCCTTAAAGTTTCTGGAAATGTCACAAATGGTCCCTGTAATAGTCAGTTAGTTTGACTGACTAGGTTAGTGTTTAAAGAAGGATTTATTATATAGGAACTAACTTAGTTAACCTATTTTAGTTAAAAGAGTTAACTGAGTTAAGCTTTAAAGAAAAAATCCTTATATGAAAGTTAACCAGGTTAGGATCTTTAGTTAAAATGAGTTTAAGAAAGCCAACTTTAGTCCCTAGAGTTTATGTTTGAAAGAATGACCAAATGAACCTTGAACTTTTATTTCAAAACTATATATTTATTTCTTTATAAAATAAGTTTCCAAAACTTACAAAAAAAAAAAAGAACCCAAAACTTATAGTTTGAAGTAATTGCACTTTAACCCTTGTATTTATATAGTTTCAAAAATAACCATTTAGTCCCTAAACTTTATACTTTCAAATAACGACGGTTTTAGTCCTCGATGTTTTCTAGCAAGTTTCAAAGAATGTCAAATAGGTCCCTCAACCTATTGTTTGGCTATGTGTTGGCATTGTCAACATGTTTCTAAGTTATCCGTTCAGTGTGTTAACTGTGTTTTGTGCATCAAGTTTATTACTCAAGCTTGTGTGTAATAAATGGAGTGACTGTATAAAATATGATGCATGTGTATGTACGATATAAAAAAAAAATCATAGAGCAGTTTAAACTGTCAGTTGTAATCAAGCACAGTCATTAAGTACGTAATTAAAATTAATTATAGTACCTGTAATTTTGAGGGTTGTCACATTCTCCCCCCGTTAAGAAAATTTCGTCCCGAAATTTATTCGAAAGAGAACATAGAATGAAATTGTAATGATTAACAATATAAGCAAGTCATTGTTTGGTGCTGATAATTTTGAGGAAATTATCATTGTATAGAAATTATTTTGCATGGCACTATGTTATGCTGGATTTGTAATGTAAACATTATGCAAACAATCGTGTGTACAAATGAGCAAATAACGGATAATCACATAACCACATAATGTTTTTATATGCCACCTTACTTAACAAGGCTTACTATGATTCTCATGCATCGAATTCCGTAATTAAGTGTGCACCCAAAATTACGCGTTTCGTTGCATGGTCCACATAGCACTTCTAGTTAGGTGAGGAAAACAAATAAGATTGAGGTATTGTTTAAATCAAACAAGCATCAATATAGCACAACATTAGTTGAATCAGAACGTATTTCAGATTCGTAATGATAGCATCGTTTGTTTTGTATACAAAAATTTAGTCGTAGGTATTTCATTCAAGCAAAATGAAATTTTGTTTCACATAAATCAAACTAATAGTGTGCATTTATAAACTAAGCATGGATTGTCATTAACAATGTAAGTTTACTGTACCAAGAGTACATGTGTTTGTAATTTATGCATTCAGTATCAATATACGAAGCAAACTGTATTTGTTTGAAGATTAAA
The DNA here is from genome assembly GCA_030545235.1 of Helianthus tuberosus. Classification (NCBI taxonomy): domain Eukaryota; kingdom Viridiplantae; phylum Streptophyta; class Magnoliopsida; order Asterales; family Asteraceae; genus Helianthus; species Helianthus tuberosus. The sequence continues at coordinate 95,981,295 of CM060361.1, read as the reverse complement.
CAAACAAGTATAAACATGTCAAGAATGACACATAATTAATGGGACAATAAAACAATTATTAACAACATAAGGAGGATAAGTAGGTGTCTTTTAGTAAGAAGTAAGGGAGTTATTGTACATATGCTTATATTTAACCCAAAACGGAAATTTCACAAACTAGGCACCTAGCTCAGTTGGCTAGGCGCGCGAAAGGGTGTGGCCTAGACCAGGGTTCGATTCCGGGGACGGCCGGTTTCACCATTTTTTTATTACCATAAAAATTTATTTTTTATTTTTTTTACACGTTAAACGAAAATTTTTGATACACTTGAGGTATGTAAGGTATAATTTATATATTGTTTAATATTGATAAATCGTACGGGTACATGTAGAACAAGTATAGCATGTTAAGTGTTAACACATAAGTGACATATACGTTTAAAAGATCGGAAAAGAATAAATAAAAGCAATTAAGGTATCATGTAAGTAGTTTCAAGCAAATCATAAGAATGAGGCTCTAAAACTATAGACTAGATTAAAGCATTCCTACTTCAATCACCTTTTGAGAACTAGGCATAAGGTTGTTCTCGTCTTAGGAGTTCAAAGATAAAATGGAAATGAATCAAATTCAGACTCAGAACTAAAAAGTGGTGGAAGTGGTAGAGTCAATTCCTTCCGAGCAGCTAATTGTCTTAGCATGTCTTCCAACCGGTTATTTCTTTCTGTCAGCCATTGTACTTGTCTTGACAAGTCTTGGACCTGATTGCTTAACCTAGCCATTTCAACTACCACTCGATCTGGAGGTAGATGCATTTGAGGCATCGTACTTGGGCATGCTCTATCAGTTGGTGGTAGTTGTCCTACTTCGTTCATCAGTGACCGGAAGAAATGTGGCGATAACGGTGACTGCAAAAATGATTCCGATCCTAATTGATTTTGGATCATCATGCTTCCATCAAACAATTCATCTTGCGTCATTGGAGCCTCCTCGAAGACTATCGGTGTGAAGTCTTGCGAGACGTTTGGTGCTAATGATTGGGGTGGGTCAGTTGGAATATTTTCGTGTATGTATGGCAGCTGTGGTTGTATGTCATAACGATAAAAAGACGATGGAAGAAATTGTGACGATGACTGTTGTAAATTTTGTGGGAAGGTATTCTCTAAGATGACTGGAGCTCCCTCCGACTGTGATGGTTGTGATAGTGTACTAATATGAATAGGGGTTAGCCTCATGGTGTAAGGATTTATAACCCCAGGTGCCTTTGGTGGAGATAATCCCTGGATAATCTGATCACTTAGGACACCTAATGATTGTGCTATTTTTGTAATGTAGGATCCTCCCATAGGACTCCTCATAGGGTTTGATTGTTGACTAGAAAAATATTCAGCAAGCTCGTGGGCAATATTACAAGGAACCTGCTCAAAAATACTATACAGATAGAAAAGTTCGATTGTTTTAACTCTGTGTAGATTATGTTTACGCCCCGTGATAGTGTGGACTAAAACACGGTGCATGTATTGATAACAAGGGTCTATGAAGTTCGCAGAATTATTATGGTCACACCATTTTTTTAATGAATGGCGTTGCCAATAATCTACCATATTCGCGGAGGAACCAGAGGTTGATGCCTCCGTAAAAATGGGTTGTTTGACTTCTTCATCTGTATATATGCCCAGATGAACTGCGAATTCTGTTAATGACATGGTATGAAGTTGCCCACAAAGTTAAAAACGAATGGATTTATTGGTAAGATTATTATTATATTTGTAATAGAAAGTGGATAAGAACTCTTACACCAGTTCGTCGTATGATGGTTCTAGGATGTCGAAGAAATGGCGCCAAGGTGTATTGTGTGATAGTAATATTGACAGTGGACCACTGGGGTCAACCATTTCTATTCGATGCCAATCAATACTGCCGATGGTAAAAACTTCAAGGTCCTTGAGTCTCTGATACTTCTCACGAGTGGGTAGCTCAGCAAACCGAAGGAATGGGTGAATTCCTTCTGCGGTTGAGGATTCAGCATGTGCTACTGGGAAATATGCCATTTGAATGTTGGGTTTTGTTGAACAAAGAAAAGTTTGAGTATGGGTTACTTTGGGTATTTCAGACGACGGCGGTGGGTTAGGTCGACACAGAGGAAAGTCTGGGAGTGAAAGAAATGATGATAGTGTGAGAAAATATTATATGAATGGCTAGATTTTATAGAGTTCGAGTCTCTTGAATGTTGAGGGTAAACTTGTGATAAATTGCATGCAGGTATGAGCGTAGCATGTTTCCCATTACCAAAAAGAAATGCGTGTGTTGCTTTAATCCCTAAAAATCAGGGTGAAAGTTTTGTCGTGTTTTGGCGTCATGACGAAAAGGAAGAAATGAAATGGAATGAAACAAGCAATTGTGTCGGCATGATAATTCAGCGAGAGAGAAAAGAATAGGGATCGAGTGGTGGAATGGTTAGTGTCTTGGTAAGTTAGGTGTAAAACCCGAAAAAATTTGAATTTGAAAAGAGTTTTGGTAAAACAATCTTCTATTATTTATAAAATCTTGTAGACATACGATAAAAGTTGGTTTGGTTTCTACTTGATAGTGGACATCTTTTAGTAAAATGATGTACTGTGATCGTGTTTTAATAACTATGTTAAATAGGAATTTTATGGGCAAGAGAGTCATTGGACCAATTAAGTATCTACAAGAAGTAGGGGAAAACATAAGGTCATAGGAAAATGTTGTTGGTAGAATAGTTTCATAAAATCAATGAGGATCAAAGAAGACACGTAACAAGATGAATATCATTTATTCCACGAATAAATTTGGTGAAGTCATGCTTTAGCCTATAAGTGGATACTCATCCCAAGAATTCCCAGGTAAGCACAACTGGTCTCGCGTCTGATGAGATTTATACGAAGTGCTTGCCTAGACAGAAAACTCAGAATACAGGCATCCACCCTTCCAGATTGCACGAGTTCGTTATTAGAGCCCAAGACTTTGATGAGAATTTAAAAATCAGAAGAGGTTTTGAAAATAATCACCTAAGGATAGGTGATGAGCATTTGTAAAATCTAAAGATAAGATCTGTAGTAACGAGGCATTGGTTACAAAAGATGAGAATAGAGATGAAGACAAGGCAAATATAACGGAAGAGTTACTAATGGAAAGTGTCCTAGGTAAGTTATAGTCTAGGTCAAGAGTAATTTCTAATAACCTAAATCCCTATAACCATGGCTCTGTTGCTTGACAACCAATCCATCCCTACTACCACATCGAAGCTTGACTGGTAGTAAGTCTAATGTAAGCTCGTTTTCTCCCAGCTTTATCACGCATCCTCTGATGACTTCATTCGTTTCCACTAGCTTCCCATTAGCCAGTTCAATTGAGTACGGAATGTCTAACTTACTAATAGTTAACCTAAGTATTTTCGTAGATTCTAGCGATATAAAACTATAGTCGGAACCAGTGTCATAGTAAGTATAGTAAGTAAGTAATATGCGTATGTAATAACACAATAACTCATAACATCCCATGTCATAGCATAAAATAATCCAACAATGCATGTAAGTCACAATCCATGTAAGTAAGTAATCATCCTAGTCTTCCCAAGATTATCCCACCCAGTCTCTAAGACTAACTCCCTAGTTTCTCAAACTAGCTCCCTGGCAAACCTCCCAGTCTCTAAGACTAAACATCCCCAATCTCTAAGATTGAATCCCTCAGTCTCTAAGACTGAACCTCCCCAGCCTCTAAGGCTGTACTCCCTTAGTCTCTAAGACTGAAATATAATTTTTTTTTTTTTTTTTGGAAATGTGTATTTGTGCCTTTTGTTTGTAAAAATGTTTGTGCCCTGGATCTGGACGTTTAGTGTATGCAATGTAAAAATGTTTGAAAACATTTTCGTGAGAGCCCTAGTGATCATAGTCTAGACTCGAGAATGAATCCTAGTTCGCTATGATCGAGGCTCTGATACCAAGCTGTCACACCCTGGCTTTTGCGGAAGCGTGGGTTTATTTGGTGTGACTTCTTAATACCATAGCAACAATCACAACAATGCTATATGATAAAAATACGAGATGTTCATCCATTAAAAATAGTGAGAAAATACCATAATATCATTGTTTAGAAACATCGACATTTGAAATAAGTTACAAACCACAAATTATTTAAAACATTTTCATAGGACACCAAAAGACTTTAAATAAGACGAGGTTTAGAGATATGTAACCCGTCCAGGAATAGGTTACACTTCTCAAACTTCACAGCTTTGGATGACATCTATTTATCCAACGCAGCTAGACACATGCATACCCTGCCAGATCCTGCTAGTTCCCTGAAATACATGTAGTTTGAAAAATCAACAAAAGTTGAGCGAGTTCATGTAAAGGTGAGTATGTATAAACCTTCAAAGTATGAATAAACGTCCCTGGTATGTAGCAATAAGGAAATAAATCCACCAATGGGTTGCAAAGCCAAAGGTAAGTGTGATAAGGTGCAGGAAAACTCAAACCTAGCATATTTGTACCGGGCTTCCGGCTGGAAGACATAGTCACCTCTATAGGTCGCCCCGATCCCATGGGTGTGGGCTCGCTACACCCAAATAGATCTAATCTATCACTCATGTCCCTTGGTCCGAGGATTAATGGCCTTAAGGGTTTTATAAAAATGTCTGTAATAGTTGTAACATACTTGGTACTCGTTCTCAGCAAGTGTGCTTCTTGTAATTATACCATTTGTAAAAATTGTAATATTTGTAACATGTATTCCACCCCCGAAGTATAAAACTGAAAACAGTTAAGAGAAATGGGGGACATGAACTCACCTTGATTACGAGTAAGTCCTAACGAGTATGCAAATGTGAGAGTTCTTGGAAATAAGATTCCACGTCACTCTAATTGATTGAACATGCAACAATATGGGATATGTATCAACAATAATGTTTAATTGGATGATTGGAAATCCTAAATCTATAGGATTCGGTAGTGTTTTGTTTAAATGGTACTTATGTGGTTAGGATAACCTAATAGAGAACTCGGAAAGTGAATATGAGGTAATGGAATTATTTATGAAAAATATTTATTTATCATAAATAATAAAATTACACAAATTGTACAAATGATTTAATATAAACATTTGTAATAATAAACCAAATATATTTAACTAGTATAATAACATAATTAAATATAATGATTATTGGCAAAATATTGCACAAGTGATATAATTAATTTATAAAAATTATAAATTAATTTATATGGTTGAAATATTTACTATTTGAAAAATAAATATTTCGTTTAAAAGAATACAAATGATAATTATATGATTAATTATCAGAATAATTATATTAACTCTGAATAATTAAAAATAACATTTTTAATTATTGAACTTTAGTATTACAGATTTAAAATAATTATTATGGCCTTGGAATCATTTTAAATGATTAAAATGAATTAAAATGGTTAAAATAACCATTAATAAGTTTATATAAGTTTAATTATCTAAATAATTAAATATAATAAAAATTCAGATTCTAATTTTATATAAACTCAGAATAATGCATATTTTGTCATAAAAATAATTTTGGATCAAAATTATATAGTTATATGATTTAATTACATTAAATTAAACTATATAAATAAGTATAAATACTGATTTATTTATATAAATATCAAATTTACATAAAATATAAGTAATAATATTATTTTTGTAAAGTCCAACATGTAAAATAATTACTATAAAAATTTCAATAATTAATTCACTAAATTCAAATTATTATAATTTTGTAAAGATTAAACTATTTTTAATTTATAAAAAATAGTTTTATAAACAATTTGACTAACATAATATTTTTAATAATTGAATCAGTAGATAAAGTATATGTGTTAAAATTTTCGGACTTTAATTAATTTGAATCGATTTAATATGAATTAATGAAATAAACTGTCAAATGAAATAAATAACTAAAAGTATAAAAGATGAACACTGTTCATCTTCTTCCCCAAATTAGTCAACGAAGGTCAAACCCGCCCGAATACCCGATCAAAACAAGCATATAATTGAATTAAACTTGCTGGAACATTAAACAAGTATGAACATACAGATTAAACGAGAAAAATTGATCCGGTATCGACTGGAAGTGGCGGCTCGACTATCTCCGGCAACCGAACTCCGGCAACAACTTGCAGAAACGATCAGAGGCGTTTTCGACATTGTTTAGTGTTGTTTGAAGGGTGTGAGAGGTTCAAGGAGGTTCAGGGAACTTATAACATATCTCAATTCAACGAAATCGACAACTGATAGTGGATTGAATTCCACTTTTGAATTCTTTAAAAAAAACTTTCGGTTATTGGGTTGAAAAGGCGTCGAATTGGGTGGAAAATGGGTTGTAAAGTGGTTGAGGATTAGTGGGTAATGATTTCGTATCATCTAACACATAAACAATGGAACAATTCGATTTTTAAATGGGTTTTCGGTGGATTATTGTTGATGTCCGCGACCTGTAGATCTGAATTATATAATCAGGTCTTTTTTAACGTGTATACATATATGATGTAGCCTCAAATAATTCACATCCAAGCTGGTAGTCCAGCCGGTTTGTGCGTTGATGTTGATCCCGAATCGGCGCGGGTTCGAGTCCCCCAGCAGCCGGTTTATTTAGAATTTAATCCTTTTTAATTTCAGTACATTATTAATAATAATATTAAAAATCTAAATAGTGTGTAAAAGAATTAAAGTTCTAGATATTAATAGCTCTGGACAGATGATAAACTGGTTAAGTTGTTCGTGTTACAACCGAGAGATTGCGGGTTCGAATCTCACAAGGGCTGGTTCTCACCCAGGAGACCCCCTTTTTATCCGATTTTTGAGAATTTACACTCTGGCCCCTCAAGTTTCGTTTTGTACAAAAATGGCCCTTAAAGTTTCTGGAAATGTCACAAATGGTCCCTGTAATAGTCAGTTAGTTTGAATGACTAGGTTAGTGTTTAAAGAAGGATTTATTATATAGGAACTAACTTAGTTAACCTATTTTAGTTAAAAGAGTTAACTGAGTTAAGCTTTAAAGAAAAAATCCTTATATGAAAGTTAACCAGGTTAGGATCTTTAGTTAAAATGAGTTTAAGAAAGCCAACTTTAGTCCCTAGAGTTTATGTTTGAAAGAATGACCAAATGAACCTTGAACTTTTATTTCAAAACTATATATTTATTTCTTTATAAAATAAGTTTCCAAAACTTACAAAAAAAAAGAACCCAAAACTTATAGTTTGAAGTAATTGCACTTTAACCCTTGTATTTATATAGTTTCAAAAATAACCATTTAGTCCCTAAACTTTATACTTTCAAATAACGACGGTTTTAGTCCTCGATGTTTTATAGCAAGTTTCAAAGAATGTCAAATAGGTCCCTCAACCTATTGTTTGGCTATGTGTTGGCATTGTCAACATGTTTCTAAGTTATCCGTTCAGTGTGTTAACTGTGTTTTGTGCATCAAGTTTATTACTCAAGCTTGTGTGTAATAAATGGAGTGACTGTATAAAATATGATGCACGTGTATGTACGATATAAAAAAAAATCATAGAGCAGTTTAAACTGTCAGTTGTAATCAAGCACAGTCATTAAGTACGTAATTAAAATTAATTATAGTACCTGTAATTTTGAGGGTTGTCACATTCTCCCCCCGTTAAGAAAATTTCGTCCCGAAATTTATTCGAAAGAGAACATAGAATGAAATTGTAATGATTAACAATATAAGCAAGTCATTGTTTGGTGCTGATAATTTTGAGGAAATTATCATTGTATAGAAATTATTTTGCATGGCACTATGTTATGCTGGATTTGTAATGTAAACATTATGCAAACAATCGTGTGTACAAATGAGCAAATAACGGATAATCACATAACCACATAATGTTTTTATATGCCACCTTACTTAACAAGGCTTACTATGATTCTCATGCATCGAATCCCGTAATTAAGTGTGCACCCAAAATTACGCGTTTCGTTGCATGGTCCACATAGCACTTCTAGTTAGGTGAGGAAAACAAATAAGATTGAGGTATTGTTTAAATCAAACAAGCATCAATATAGCACAACATTAGTTGAATCAGAACGTATTTCAGATTCGTAATGATAGCATCGTTTGTTTTGTATACAAAAATTTAGTCGTAGGTATTTCATTCAAGCAAAATGAAATTTTGTTTCACATAAATCAAACTAATAGTGTGCATTTATAAACTAAGCATGGATTGTCATTAACAATGTAAGTTTACTGTACCAAGAGTACATGTGTTTGTAATTTATGCATTCAGTATCAATATACGAAGCAAACTGTATTTGTTTGAAGATTAAACAAACAAGTATAAACATGTCAAGAATGACACATAATTAATGGGACAATAAAACAATTATTAACAACATAAGGAGGATAAGTAGGTGTCTTTTAGTAAGAAGTAAGGGAGTTATTGTACATATGCTTATATTTAACCCAAAACGGAAATTTCACAAACTAGGCACCTAGCTCGGTTGGCTAGGCGCGCGAAAGGGTGTGGCCTAGACCAGGGTTCGATTCCGGGGACGGCCGGTTTCACCATTTTTTTTTATTACCATACAAATTTGTTTTTTATTTTTTTTTACACGTTAAACGAAAATTTTTGATACACTTGAGGTATGTAAGGTATAATTTATATATTGTTTAATATTGATAAATCGTACGGGTACATGTAGAACAAGTATAGCATGTTAAGTGTTAACACATAAGTGACATATACGTTTAAAAGATCGGAAAAGAATAAATAAAAGCAATTAAGGTATCATGTAAGTAGTTTCAAGCAAATCATAAGAATGAGGCTCTAAAACTATAGACTAGATTAAAGCATTCCTACTTCAATCACCTTTTGAGAACTAGGCATAAGGTTGTTCTCGTCTTAGGAGTTCAAAGATAAAATGGAAATGAATCAAATTCAGACTCAGAACTAAAAAGTGGTGGAAGTGGTAGAGTCAATTCCTTCCGAGCAGCTAATTGTCTTAGCATGTCTTCCAACCGGTTATTTCTTTCTGTCAGCCATTGTACTTGTCTTGACAAGTCTTGGACCTGATTGCTTAACCTAGCCATTTCAACTACCACTCGATCTGGAGGTAGATGCATTTGAGGCATCGTACTTGGGCATGCTCTATCAGTTGGTGGTAGTTGTCCTACTTCGTTCATCAGTGACTGGAAGAAATGTGGCGATAACGGTGACTGCAAAATGATTCCGATCCTAATTGATCTTGGATCATCATGCTTCCATCAAACAATTCATCTTGCGTCATTGGATCCTCCTCGAAGACTATCGGTGTGAAGTCTTGCGAGACGTTTGGTGCTAATGATTGGGGTGGGTCAGTTGGAATATTTTCGTGTATGTATGGCAGCTGTGGTTGTATGTCATAACGATAAAAAGACGATGGAAGAAATTGTGACGATGACTGTTGTAAATTTTGTGGGAAGGTATTCTCTAAGATGACTGGAGCTCCCTCCGACTGTGATGGTTGTGATAGTGTACTAATATGAATAGGGGTTAGCCTCATGGTGTAAGGATTTATAACCCCAGGTGCCTTTGGTGGAGATAATCCCTGGATAATCTGATCACTTAGGACACCTAATGATTGTGCTATTTTTGTAATGTAGGATCCTCCCATAGGACTCCTCATAGGTTTTGATTGTTGACTAGAAAAATATTCAGCAAGCTCGTGGGCAATATTACAAGGAACCTGCTCAAAAATACTATACAGATAGAAAAGTTCGATTGTTTTAACTCTGTGTAGATTATGTTTACGCCCCGTGATAGTGTGGACTAAAACACGGTGCATGTATTGATAACAAGGGTCTATGAAGCTCGCAGAATTATTATGGTCACACCATTTTTTTAATGAATGGCGTTGCCAATAATCTACCATATTCGCGGAGGAACCAGAGGTTGATGCCTCCGTAAAAATGGGTTGTTTGACTTCTTCATCTGTATATATGCCCAGATGAACTGCGAATTCTGTTAATGACATGGTATGAAGTTGCCCACAAAGTTGAAAACGAATGGATTTATTGGTAAGATTATTATTATATTTGTAATAGAAAGTGGACAAGAACTCATACACCAGTTCGTCGTATGATGGTTCTAGGATGTCGAAGAAACGGCGCCAAGGTGTATTGTGTGATAGTAATATTGACAGTGGACCACTGGGGTCAACCATTTCTATTCGATGCCAATCAATACTGCCGATGGTAAAAACTTCAAGGTCCTTGAGTCTCTGATACTTCTCACGAGTGGGTAGCTCAGCAAACCGAAGGAATGGGTGAATTCCTTCTGCGGTTGAGGATTCAGCATGTGCTACTGGGAAATATGCCATTTGAATGTTGGGTTTTGTTGAACAAAGAAAAGTTTGAGTATGGGTTACTTTGGGTATTTCAGACGACGGCGGTGGGTTAGGTCGACACAGAGGAAAGTCTGGGAGTGAAAGAAATGATGATAGTGTGAGAAAATATTATATGAATGGCTAGATTTTATAGAGTTCGAGTCTCTTGAATGTTGAGGGTAAACTTGTGATAAATTGTATGCAGGTATGAGCGTAGCATGTTTCCCATTACCAAAAAGAAATGCGTGTGTTGCTTTAATCCCTGAAAATCAGGGTGAAAGTTTTGTCGTGTTTTGGCGTCATGACGAAAAGGAAGAAATGAAATGGAATGAAACAAGCAATTGTGTCGGCATGATAATTCAGCGAGAGAGAAAAGAATAGGGATCAAGTGGTGGAATGGTTAGTGTCTTGGTAAGTTAGGTGTAAAACCCGAAAAAAATTGAATTTGAAAAGAGTTTTGGTAAAACAATCTTCTATTATTTATAAAATCTTGTAGACATACGATAAAAGTTGGTTTGGTTTCTGCTTGATAGTGGACATCTTTTAGTAAAATGATGTAGTGTGATCGTGTTTTAATAACTATGTTAAATAGGAATTTTATGGGCAAGAGAGTCATTGGACCAATTAAGTATCTACAAGAAGTAGGGGAAAACATAAGGTCATAGGAAAATGTTGTTGGTAGAATAGTTTCATAAAATCAATGAGGATCAAAGAAGACACGTAACAAGATGAATATCATTTATTCCACGAATAAATTTGGTGAAGTCATGCTTTAGCCTATAAGTGGATACTCATCCCAAGAATTCCCAGGTAAGCATAACTGGTCTCGCGTCTGATGAGATTTATACGAAGTGCTTGCCTAGACAGAAAACTCAGAATACAGGCATCCACCCTTCCAGATTGCACAAGTTCGTTATTAGAGCCCAAGACTTTGATGAGAATTTAAAAATCAGAAGAGGTTTTGAAAATAATCACCTAAGGATAGGTGATGAGCATTTGTAAAATCTAAAGATAAGATCTGTAGTAACGAGGCATTGGTTACAAAAGATGAGAATAGAGATGAAGACAAGGCAAAGATAACGGAAGAGTTACTAATGGAAAGTGTCCTAGGTAAGTTATAGTCTAGGTCAAGAGTAATTTCTAATAACCTAAATCCCTATAACCATGGCTCTGTTGCTTGACAACCAATCCATCCCTACTACCACATCGAAGCTTGACTGGCAGTAAGTCTAATGTAAGCTCGTTTTCTCCCAGCTTTATCACGCATCCTCTGATGACTTCATTCGTTTCCACTAGCTTCCCATTAGCCAGTTCAATTGAGTACGGAATGTCTAACTTACTAATAGTTAACCTAAGTATTTTCTTAGATTCTAGCGATATAAAACTATAGTCGGAACCAGTGTCATAGTAAGTATAGTAAGTAAGTAATATGCGTATGTAATAACACAATAACTCATAACATCCCATGTCATAGCATAAAATAATCCAACAATGCATGTAAGTCACAATCCATGTAAGTAAGTAATCATCCTAGTCTTCCCAAGATTATCCCACCCAGTCTCTAAGACTAACTCCCTAGTTTCTCAAACTAGCTCCCTGGCCTCTAAGACCAAACCTCCCAGTCTCTAAGACTAAACATCCCCAATCTCTAAGATTGAATCCCTCAGTCTCTAAGACTGAACCTCCCCAGCCTCTAAAGCTGTACTCCCTTAGTCTCTAAGACTGAAATATAATTTTTTTTTTTTTTTTTGGAAATGTGTATTTGTGCCTTTTGTTTGTAAAAATGTTTGTGCCCTGGATCTGGACGTTTAGTGTATGCAATGTAAAAATTTTTGAAAACATTTTCGTGAGAGCCCTAGTGATCATAGTCTAGACTCGAGAATGAATCCTAGTTCGCTATGATCGAGGCTCTGATACCAAGCTGTCACACCCTGGCTTTTGCGGAAGCGTGGGTTTATTTGGTGTGACTTCTTAATACCATAGCAACAATCACAACAATGCTATATGATAAAAATACGAGATGTTCATCCATTAAAAATAGTGAGAAAATACCACAATATCATTGTTTAGAAACATCGACATTTGAAATAAGTTACAAACCACAAATTATTTAAAACATTTTCATAGGACACCAAAAGACTTTAAATAAGACGAGGTTTAGAGATATGTAACCCGTCCAGGAATAGGTTACACTTCTCAAACTTCACAGCTTTGGATGACATCTATTTATCCAACGCAGCTAGACACATGCATACCCTGCCAGATCCTGCTAGTTCCCTGAAATACATGTAGTTTGAAAAATCAACAAAAGTTGAGCGAGTTCATGTAAAGGTGAGTATGTATAAACCTTCAAAGTATGAATAAACGTCCCTGGTATGTAGCAATAAGGAAATAAATCCACCAATGGGTTGCAAAGCCAAAGGTAAGTGTGATAAGGTGCAGGAAAACTCAAACCTAGCATATTTGTACCGGGCTTCCGGCTGGAAGACATAGTCACCTCTATAGGTCGCCCCGATCCCATGGGTGTGGGCTCGCTACACCCAAATAGATCTAATCTATCACTCATGTCCCTTGGTCCGAGGATTAATGGCCTTAAGGGTTTTCTAAAAATGTCTGTAATAGTTGTAACATACTTGGTACTCGTTCTCAGCAAGTGTGCTTCTTGTAATTATACCATTTGTAAAAATTGTAATATTTGTAACATGTATTCCACCCCCGAAGTATAAAACTGAAAACAGTTAAGAGAAAGGGGGGACATGAACTCACCTTGATTACGAGTAAGTCCTAACGAGTATGCAAATGTGAGAGTTCTTGGAAATAAGATTCCACGTCACTCTAATTGATTGAACATGCAACAATATGGGATATGTATCAACAATAATGTTTAATTGGATAATTGGAAATCCTAAATCTATAGGATTCGGTAGTGTTTTGTTTAAATGGTACTTATGTGGTTAGGATAACCTAATAGAGAACTCAGAAAGTGAATATGAGGTAATGGAATTATTTATGAAAAATATTTATTTATCATAAATAATAAAATTACACAAATTGTACAAATGATTTAATATAAACATTTGTAATAATAAACCAAATATATTTAACTAGTATAATAACATAATTAAATATAATGATTATTGGCAAAATATTGTACAAGTGATATAATTAATTTATAAAAATTATAAATTAATTTATATGGTTGAAATATTTACTATTTGAAAAATAAATATTTCGTTTAAAAGAATACATATGATAATTATATGATTAATTATCAGAATAATTATATTAAATCTGAATAATTAAAAATAACATTTTTAATTATTGTACTTTAGTATTACAGATTTAAAATAATTATTATGGCCTTGGAATCATTTTAAATGATTAAAATGAATTAAAATGGTTAAAATAACCATTAATAAGTTTATATAAGTTTAATTATCTAAATAATTAAATATAATAAAAATTCAGATTCTAATTTTACATAAACTCAGAATAATGCATATTTTGTCATAAAAATAATTTTGGATCAAAATTATATAGTTATATGATTTAATTACATTAAATTAAACTATATAAATAAGTATAAATACTGATTTATTTATATAAATATCAAATTTACATAAAATATCAGTAATAATATTATTTTTGTAAAGTCCAACATGTAAAATAATTACTATAAAAATTTCAATAATTAATTCACTAAATTCAAATTATTATAATTTTGTAAAGATTAAACTATTTTTAATTTATAAAAAATAGTTTTATAAACAATTTGACTAACATAATATTTTTAATAATTGAATCAGTAGATAAAGTATATGTGTTAAAATTTTCGGACTTTAATTAATTTGAATCGATTTAATATGAATTAATGAAATAAACTGTCAAATTAAATAAATAACTAAAAGTATAAAAGATGAACACTGTTCATCTTCTTCCCCAAATTAGTCAACGAAGGTCAAACCCGCCCGAATACCTGATCAAAACAAGCATATAATTGAATTAAACTTGCTGGAACATTAAACAAGTATGAACATACAGATTAAACGAGAAAAATTGATCCGGTATCGACTGGAAGTGGCGGCTCGACTATCTCCGGCAACCGAACTCCGGCAACAACTTGCAGAAACGATCAGAGGCGTTTTCGACATTGTTTAGTGTTGTTTGAAGGGTGTGAGAGGTTCAAGGAGGTTCAGGGAACTTATAACATATCTCAATTCAACGAAATCGAAAACTGATAGTGGATTGAATTCCACTTTTGAATTCTTTAAAAAAAACTTTCGGTTATTGGGTTGAAAAGGCGTCGAATTGGGTGGAAAATGGGTTGTAAAGTGGTTGAGGATTAGTGGGTAATGATTTCGTATCATCTAACACATAAACAATGGAACAATTCGATTTTTAAATGGGTTTTCGGTGGATTATTGTTGATGTCCGCGACCTGTAGATCTGAATTATATAATCAGGTCTTTTTTAACGTGTATACATATATGATGTAGCCTCAAATAATTCACATCCAAGCTGGTAGTCCAGCCGGTTTGTGCGTTGATGTTGATCCCGAATCGGCGCGGGTTCGAGTCCCCCAGCATCCGGTTTGTTTAGAATTTAATCCTTTTTAATTTCAGTACATTATTAATAATAATATTAAAAATCTAAATAGTGTGTAAAAGAATTAAAGTTCTAGATATTAATAGCTCTGGACAGAGGATAAACTGGTTAAGTTGTTCGTGTTACAACCGAGAGATTGCGGGGTTCGAATCTCACAAGGGCCGGTTCTCACCCAGGAGACCCCCTTTTTATCCGATTTTTGAGAATTTACACTCTGGCCCCTCAAGTTTCGTTTTGTACAAAAATGGCCCTTAAAGTTTCTGGAAATGTCACAAATGGTCCCTGTAATAGTCAGTTAGTTTGACTGACTAGGTTAGTGTTTAAAGAAGGATTTATTATATAGGAACTAACTTAGTTAACCTATTTTAGTTAAAAGAGTTAACTGAGTTAAGCTTTAAAGAAAAAATCCTTATATGAAAGTTAACCAGGTTAGGATCTTTAGTTAAAATGAGTTTAAGAAAGCCAACTTTAGTCCCTAGAGTTTATGTTTGAAAGAATGACCAAATGAACCTTGAACTTTTATTTCAAAACTATATATTTATTTCTTTATAAAATAAGTTTCCAAAACTTACAAAAAAAAAAAGAACCCAAAACTTATAGTTTGAAGTAATTGCACTTTAACCCTTGTATTTATATAGTTTCAAAAATAACCATTTAGTCCCTAAACTTTATACTTTCAAATAACGACGGTTTTAGTCCTCGATGTTTTCTAGCAAGTTTCAAAGAATGTCAAATAGGTCCCTCAACCTATTGTTTGGCTATGTGTTGGCATTGTCAACATGTTTCTAAGTTATCCGTTCAGTGTGTTAACTATGTTTTGTGCATCAAGTTTATTACTCAAGCTTGTGTGTAATAAATGGAGTGACTGTATAAAATATGATGCATGTGTATGTACGATATAAAAAAAATTATAGAGCAGTTTAATCTGTCAGTTGTAATCAAGCACAGTCATTAAGTACGTAATTAAAATTAATTATAGTACCTGTAATTTTGAGGGTTGTCACAGACCTGATGACGTGTGCGGTAGCTTGGTTATAAAGTCCATGGCTATGCTTTCCCACTTCCACATGGGAATTGGTGGTTGTTCGAGTAAGCCAGATGGTCTTTGATGTTCAGCCTTGACTCTAGCACAAGTTAGGCATTTTCCGACGTAGAGAGCGATATCCCTTTTCATACCCGGCCACCAGTACTTATAACGAAGGTCCTGGTACATTTTATCAGCACCGGGGTGAATAGAATACCGGGATTTGTGGGCTTCGTCCATCAAAATCTGTCGTAAGTCAGTTCGTTTGGGAATCCAAATTCGGTCTAAAGAGTGGAATATCCCATTCGATTTGCTCACAAGCTGGGCTACATCGTGGTAGATTCTCTCTTTCTTCAAAGTGCGTTCATTAAAACATGCATGTTGGGCGTCGCGAATGAGGGTTTCGAGATCGTGTTGGGCTTGAACATTACATGTGCTAAGCAGGTAGCTACGTCTGCTAAGTGCGTCGGCAACAACATTCGCCTTGCCTGGGTGATAACGGATCTCACAGTCGTAATCGTTGAGAAGTTCTACCCATCGGCGTTGACGCATATTAAGTTCTTTCTGATTAAAGATGTGTTGCAGGCTCCTATGATCGGTGAAGATCGTACACTTGGTACCATACAGGTAGTGTCGCCAAATCTTTAACGCAAAAACAACTGCGCCTAGCTCGAGATCATGGGTTGTATAGTTCTTCTCGTGGATTTTGAGCTGACAAGATGCGTAAGCTATGACCTTGTCCCGTTGCATGAGAACACAACCAAGACTAAGGTTGGAATCATCACAGTACACAATGAAATCATTGTTCCCGTCGGGCAATGTGAGCACAGGAGCGTTGCAAAGCATGTGCTTGAGGGTTTGGAAGGCAGTCTCTTGTTTGGTTCCCAGACAAAAGGCTGATCCTTATGCGTAAGAGAGGTAAGCGGTACAGCAATCTTCGAGAATCCTTCGATAAATCGTCGATAATAGTTGGCTAGTCCGAGAAAAGAGCGGACTTCAGACGGATTCTTAGGTGTAACCCAGCTCTTGACAGCTTTAATCTTTGCAGGATCGACGTGAATGCTTTGACTATTTACAATGTGACCCAGAAACTGAACTTCCTCCAGCCAGAATTCGCACTTGGAGAAATTGGCATTGAGTTGGTTCCCCTGGAGTAACTCAAGAACCAAACGTAGATGTTGCGCGTGTTCGGCTTTCGATTTGGAATAGATCACGACATCGTCGATGAATACGATGACGAAATGGTCGAGATATGGTTTACACACGCGATTCATCAGATCCATGAAAACCGCTGGTGCGTTGGTTAAACCAAAAGGCATGACAACGAATTCATAGTGACCGTAACGAGTACGAAATGCGGTTTTGGGTATATCCTCCTCTTGAATGCGTAGCTGGTGATATCCTGAACGCAGGTCGATCTTTGAGAAACACGTATCGCCTTGTAGTTGATCAAACAAATCGTCGATGCGAGGTAAGGGATAGCGGTTCTTGATAGTTAATTTATTCAATTCCCGATAGTCGATGCACATCCTGAACGACCCGTCCTTCTTTTTGACGAAAAGGACTGGCGCGCCCCAAGGAGAGGTGCTCGGGCGAATGAAGCCTTTCTCAAGTAATTCCTGGAGTTGGGTTGAGAGTTCGCGCATTTCGGACGGCGCAAGTCGATAAGGAGCCTTGGCAATAGGAGTGGCTCCAGGAATGAGGTCGATACGAAAGTCGATATCATGACTTGGAGGTAATCCGAGGAGATCCTCTGGAAAAACATTAGGAAATTCTCGAACCACAGGAACGTCTTTCACTTCCTTCTTCTCTTTCTTTTCCTTCTCCGCTACTACAATGTTAGCCAAGAAAGCCCTGTATTCCTTACGGAGATACTTGCTAGCTTGGACACATGACATAAGCTTGAGACCTCTTGAAGTAGTATCACCGTACACACACAGTAAGTCACCATTTGCGAGCGAGAATCGAATCATCTTGTCGAAGCATACAACTTCAGCATGGTTTTCGTGAAGAAAGTCCATGCCTACTATGACGTCGAAACTCCCGAGTTGCATCGGAATAAGGTCAACCGGGAAGATGTGATTGTTGAGCTCGAGAGTACAATCACGGATAACGGAATTGACGGCAACGGTTCTTCCGGTAGCGACTTCAACATCGAATGCTGAGGAGAGTTGGGAACGTTTACGACTAAGGAGTTTCTCAAATTCGAGCGACACAAAGCAGTTATCGGCTCCAGTATCAAACAAACATGAAGCATAAATACCATTCACAAGGAACGTACCATTGACCATGTTGTTGTCGGCCTGTGCTTGACGCACGTTGAGGTTGAAAGTTCTGGCGCGCGCGGCCTGTTGTTGCTGCTGCTGTTGTTGTTGTTGCTGTGGCTGCTGTTGTTGTTGCTGCTGTGGCTGCTTTTGCTGAGGCTCTTGCTTCACGACCCTGTTCGGGCACATGTTGGCGAAATGGTTCGGGTCGCCACATGCGAAGCAGGCTCTGGCATTGACTGCGGGTGCCGGAGGAGCTTATTGACCCTTTGGGGCGGTGAGCAGAGTTTGATTGGCAGGAGCTTGACGAATACGACAATTGGCAGTAAAATGGCCGTATACGTTGCAATGAGCACAGTAAAGGCAAGCAATGGCAGTTGGGTGGTGGTTGGTGCAAGTAGGGCAGAGCGGGTGTGGTCTAGTGTATGCATGCTTTGCAGGCGGTGCATTGGCCACAGGCGCTGCTACTTGACGCTGTTGGGCAGGTACAGCTTGAATTGGTGCAGCAGTGATCGCACAGTTCTTGTTGCTGGAGCTGTTCTTTCTCTTGTTCTTCCTCTTGTTGCTCGATGAGGTGGGTTCAGCAGTTGGTACGGTAGCGGTAGCTTGATGCAGATGCTTCGAAGTCTTATCCCAGACACCAGCCTTAACCCGTTTGTCGTTGATTTCAGCGGCCAGCAGATAGGTTTCCTCGATCGTTGTAGTCTTAGCCGCTTGCACGAAATCAGCAACGCAGTCGGGCAGGGCCCGGATGCAATTCTTGATTGTCATGTCGGGAGTCTTGACTTGATCGGGACAGATAATGCTGAGCTGTTTGAAACGAGCAGTAAGACCAGCATTGTCACCATCCTTTTGTTGTATGTGCCAAAATTCATCTTCTAGTTTTTGACGTTCGTGAGGAGGGCAGAATTCCTCTAGCATAACTTCCATGAGCTCGTCCCACGACAGACCGTAGGCTGCATCGTTCCCTCGCTTGTTCCTCTCCGCCGTCCACCAGTCTAGTGCACGGGACTGGAAAACGCCGGTAGCATTCAGAGTACGGAGGTCATCAGGGCAACCACTCTGTCGCAGAGTAACCTCGATGGAGTCAAACCAGTGAAATAGTGCAGTGGGACCTCCTTCGCCAGTGAATTCTTTTGGCCCACAAGACTTGAATTGCTTGAACCTGAAAGGCCTTGCGGCAGCTTTGGGTGCGTCGGTTCTTGATTCCTCAGACGATTTGCTGGCATTCTCATAGACATCACTCACAGCCTTTGCTACGCTTTTAGCGATGATGGAAGCAAGACGTCTGTCTCTCTTTTCTTGACGAGAAAGTGCATGACGGGATCCAGACGACATTGTCTGCAATAGACATCGCCACGGAACTCAACACATTGTATTCGAATCTAACCTCACACGTTTACTTCTCACTAAAGCTTAGTAACACGTATATCTACGTACACACATAACACATAGAGCACAAATCACGTAAACACGTAGAGTCACATAATCACATAATACCTAAGCACGTAGAGCAAAGAAGCAGGGAAACACATACGCATTTAATCACTAGAAGCAGTCAGAAAACAGAAACCTATTATTCAAAGTCAGCGATCGTTCGAGAATAGCGATCGTGATTAGTATATCGAATAGCGTAGTGTAGCATAGGGTCGTCCAAAATTCATCGATTTGTTAGCGATTTGAGATAGAAATGCAGTGCGAGTCGTGCGTGTCGATCGAAGTGAAAACAAATCGAGTAAATCTTCAAAAATTTAAACACATAAATAAGTAAAAGCACATAAAACACATAAAATTGACGAATTATCAGAGTGACAACTGCCGACTCCAAACACATAAAATTGAGAGTTAGATCGTCTGCGGCTACTAGACGTTGACTACCCAAAGTGATTCGATTATTCTCAACAGACTAGTCGTCACATTTTGACTTTCGGGGTCGTGTTTCCGCCTCGATTCTTGGGCCTTCAACACGTACTCCCTGGGTCATACTAATGAATTCAGGTCGTTGGAGTTCGTCAAGGCTTTGGTGAGATGAGTAAAAGTTAGGAGCAAGTTGTCAAGGTTAGGGTTTCACCCCTAGCTTAGCAACTTCTTCCTTGTTTCAGCAAAATTGAGGAGATTATTCATCAAAATATGGATTTCACTCCTGATTTGGTATAATTCTCCTCGTTTGTTATTGAAGATAATGAGGAAATCATTGATAAATTGATAAAATCGGCATTGACCAAGCAACTTAGTCGAGAGTTTGCGGTTTTCACACCTAATCCCAACGAAATCGCTTGACCCTATTTGAAAATTCGAGTGCAGTGATAGCGAGAAATAGCTGGGTACAACACATAAGTTCAGTCTGTTGGTTCCTAACTATAGTCTAGGTCTCTAAGACATCGACCCGGACTAGGTCGTGTCTAGCCTAATTCCCTATAGTTATGGCTCTGATACCAATATGTCACATCCCAACCGATGGCGGAATCATCGGGGCGTGGCACTGAGCGAAACAGATTGTCCAGAAGTTTCCATAACAATTATCATTACCATTCAATTTAAAATAATACGTCCCGTACCGTATCTCAAACAGTACAACAATTATTACAAACAAAAACTAGGCAAATATTCTGTTCCGACAACTCAGATTTCATAATAGAGCAATTGTTTATCTGCTTCTAGAGACCCTTAGTTTGACCACTATAGACAACTATTTGTTGGGCTCTAAAGCTTTATTCTAGCTTCAAATTCCTACCAAGTGTGCATCCTAAGCACCTGTCACATACGTTAAAATAAAAGTCAATACATAAAATGTAAAGGTGAGCATACAAGTTTGATAATAGCATATAGAGTTCGAATTCGTTTACGCATAACCAGCACGTACACATAGTGAAATGAAGCACATTAGTTATCGACATAGATCCATCGATACCAATGACTGCGGGTTGACTGCCCGAGGCAGTTCGCAATACATGATTACCACCGTAATCCATGCAAGTAAAAAGATCCTTAACAACCCCCGTGTGAACGGGTGTTGAGTCCAAACTATAGTACTATCGTTGCTAAGGCAGGTAGACAGCATTCCATGTGTAAACATAACAAACAAGCATTCATGAGCCACGTACGTATAACATGCATTAACGGTTAGCGTTCAAAATAGTATTGAGTAGTGTGATTTATTGTGGTTTGAATATTCGTAACGTATGTAACACCCAAAAGTGCTTAAAGCAAAAAGGGATCGAGTATACTCACAGCGATTAATGGATTGAAGGGAGCGCTTAGCGAGTACGGTTAGCCTGAATAGATTCGGTAGCATAACGATAAGTAAAACGTAAAACGGAAAACACGTGTTGGAGGGTCGGACAGCTGGTTGATCGGACGGTAGTTCGATCGAACGGCTGACCGTTCGGTTGATAATCCGCTGTCCGGTCGGTCGGTAGGCCGATCGGGTGGCTGTTCGAGTGGATTGTTTCTTCCTATAAGAAGTATGTGTTTGTGTATGATGGTTTGACTTTTGAAGTTTTTGTTGTAGCATTTGAAAACCTTGAAGTACCTTTGCTTTTCAGGGCGGTCGATCGGACGACTGTTCGATCGGCCGGCAGTCCGATCGGTTAGGCATTCAATGAATTGCAATGTTTAGTCTTTGGATCGGACAGGTGTTCGATCGGACAGGTCAACTAGTCAAAGACTTTAGATGAAAATGTAAAGTGTGGTGCAATGGATCGGATAGTTGATCGATCGAATAATACAACTGCTGTTCGATCGGCCAACAGGGTGTCACCTGATCGGACGGCTGTTCGATCGGGTGGCACTTCTAGTGCATTGAACATGTTGAAAAATCGATTAAGTATTGAAGCATAGTATCTCATGATTCGAAGAGCAATCCGATCGAGCAGTAGTTCGATCGAACCACAGTTCGTTCAACACTAGTCTTCAAAATAGGTTAATTGATTGTGTGGGGCCACGTGCTAGCCGATCGGCTGGCTATCCGATCGGCTGGCTGTCCGTTCGGGCAACAGTCCGATCGGTCAGCTTTCTGACCTGATCAGCCTATTCGTCTAACACTTGGCTATTTTGGTTTGTTTGTCGAGGTATTTTGACAACGAGTCAAACCATAGAGTCCTCGTTCTTACTTGTTTCCCCTGCACGGGCAGGAATCACCCAAACCCGGCCGGTGAACTGTTCTGAACGGGGTTTAACGTTTAACCCGTAACCGGTTAACCTCATAGGTAGGATCCGGATCTTGAGCCATACAACCACCGAAGTGATTTGTAAACTGGCTCAGGGTCCGTTTCTACAGGTTTTGAAGTTATTGAGTAAAAAGTTTAGATCTTATGAAGGATCTTTGTTTGTTTATGTGGAAATCGGCTAGATCCAAGTCATTCCTGCTGGATTGAGGCCTAAACATGAAGTTCTTCAAGAACCCATGATGACATCATCCTAGAACACTTGATTCTTGATGATTTCACGGTTAAAAGTGAAGATTTAAAAGATAGAAAGGTGTAGGAGTGTGTATAGATCAAGAAAGTACAAGAAATAGGACGAAAACTTACCGGAATCGAGAGAAATATGCGAAAAGGTTAGTTGAGCGTGCTGGTCGATCAGAGGTTTCCAAAAGTGGAAAGAATGACAATGACAGCGGTATTTATAGGATGCCAAAAGGGGTAAGTGCTGGCCGATCGGCCAGGCAGCTTGATCGGACAGCCTGTTCGATCGGACAACAGTCCGTTCGGCTGGGAGCCTGATCGATCGGTCGCACCTTTCAAGGGTTTTGCGCGACGATTTTTGATATTTCGATTTCTATTGCGAGTGGTACGATACGATAGGGTTTCCTAATCAAATTACTTTCAGTCCCAAACACTCATATCTCGCATAATCCATTTTCCACCATTTATCATAGTTCGTTCACGATTCGAGTTTGATTGCATTTCGAGTTAGATTTCGAGTTTCGATTGGGTTCGCTTGATTACCACAACACAACATAAATAAACATGCACAGGTAACACGTAAGGCACACACACATATAATAATAAGTAAAATTCGTAGCTCGAGTTTCGATTGAAGTCGATTCGATTAGTATAGTTTGATTATTGATTAGTTAACTTTATCGCATTGTTACTTCCTATAATTCACAGTCGTAAGTCGATTGATTAACGATTAACACACATCGATTATTGCATTAACGACACTTACTCCACATAATACAAATAAAATAAAGAAATTTCTACGAGTCAAGTTGCGCGAAATCGGTCGTTGACTTTGACCTTGGTTTGACTTTGACTCGTGAAAACACGGGGTGTTACATTATTTCTCCTTCTGCATGGAAAGCATATCCCGATATGTTGTTTTCATGTGCCGTTCTTGCTTCGTTCATTGCTATTTGTCTTTGATAGTATGGTGAACATAATACTTCTGCTACATTTTTCTGTCGATCTGGTGGTACTATCTTTGTGACTATTTGTTTTGTTTTGTTGATATCACTTGTTGGTTGTTCTTCCTGAACAGGTTTTGCAGGTGTTTTATACGAATCTTCTTGTGGGTTCAGGAATGATGTGTTTTGAATCAGATCACTGATCACTGATTTCTTTTTCAGTATTCTGTTCTTCAATTCTATCTAACATTGTTTGTATCCCAGTAATTTGAATATAAGTTTCAACATTTTTTTCGCTTGTTTTATTTTCAGATTCCGTTTAATTTTCGGATTGTGTAGCGTGGCGAGTAGTATCTTCTTTCACTTCATTTTCATCCACATTTGAAGACAACTGAGAAATTTCAAATCAAAGGATGGTACCTCATCATTTTGAGTTTTTTTTTATTTACTTTTTTTTCTGCTTCATCTGTCTTTTCGATTATCTCCAACATTAATGATGGAGTTTCTTCGCTAAAAGATGATTGTACCAATAAAGGGTTTTCAATGTGTGTTTGCAGACTTGATGTAGGTTCTTTCTCAATGATTTTTTCTGAATTTGAGGATTGGACTACAACTGTGTTATCTTCATTGCGTTTTGTAGCATCATCATTGCGTTTTACAGTCAATGGAGATGAAATGAGTTGATTTTCTGTGTCCTCATTTTGGCTCAAATTTAGAAATCTTGATGGTGTTTCGATCAGAGTTGAATCAATACTAACTTTCTTGTGCTTTTTAGCTTCATCGTTGAATTTTTCAATCAATGAAGCCCATTCGTTTACTTTGTTATGAACAATTTCACTATTTGGATATTCTTCAATGATCTCATCTATGCATGATTGGATGCTTTCAAAAACTTCTTCAAATCCTTTAAAATGATAATCTAAGGCAATCACAACACATTCTTCATTATATATTTTCCTTCAATGTTCTTCATATTTTCATCGCCACTTTTTGTTGAATGAATGTCAGAAAGACCTTCACTTTGATTTTGTGATGGCATGAAATTACCCAATTGGCATTGACTGTCTACCCACAATTTATCTTTATTTCCTTTTGATGGTTTTATGAACAATTGCCCCCATGATTCTCCACTTTCTGTTTGTGTTTTTTTAGTTTCATTGGTTTTAAGTTGGCTGTTTTGAGCATCCTCTTGTTCAATCCAGTCTATTGCAGCTTTAAGTAAGGTGTTTCCATCTTATATCTCTTCTGAGTTGATTTGGATGTCTTATTGTTATTCAACATCGTCTTCATCTTTTTCTTCAGATTCATCTTGACAAATTTCTTCATT
Source organism: Helianthus tuberosus (assembly GCA_030545235.1). Classification (NCBI taxonomy): domain Eukaryota; kingdom Viridiplantae; phylum Streptophyta; class Magnoliopsida; order Asterales; family Asteraceae; genus Helianthus; species Helianthus tuberosus. The sequence continues at coordinate 95,956,377 of CM060361.1, read as the reverse complement.
TTCATTGTCGGATTCAGATGGATAAACATAAAATTCATCCTCCTCCTCCTCCTCATCTTTCTTTTTTTGTTTATTCTTTCAGACATTTTTCCCTTTTTTCTTTTTATCCTTTACAAGATCTCTCCCCTTATTTAGCGCAGCAATTTCCAATTCATCTTCAAATTCCTGTAATGTTGTAGAGTCAATTTTATCTAGAGAGAACTCTTCAGTGTGTTCAGCATCTTCAAATCTTTTTTTTTTGTAAGCATATAGAATCTGTATGAATCATTGTGTTTTAAAACAATACTCAATACTAATTTTGTTGCGTTTTATAATATAAATCACTAGTCTAAGTCCCCGTGTAATACACGGGTGGCTAAACAACAAAAAATTTATTCTTTCATACGTAAATACTTTATTACAGGTTTGTTCGAATATTAAGATAAATAATATCTTATAAAAATTAATTAACGATTACATTTCAAATTAATTATCATGTATACGTCTATAATTAATTTTTTGAAATGAAAGAAATGTTGTATTAAATCTATAAAAAAATTGGATTTAAATCACAAACCCGCTTTTCCCACTTTTATATAAAAGTAGTTAACTCTTACCTAATAAAAAATGTCCTTTGAATGCACATAACAAAAAAAACAGTAAAACATGTGAGTTGCCAGTTTACTTACACCTGTATTTACAAAAAAAAAAAGTAAACACTTACCTTGGAATGAAACTTGCAATCATCCTCCTTTACTACAAATGGCTCACCGGTTGTTGAAAACCATCCCTCTTTTCCTTAATCACCACAATGGTATGGCTAACAATCACCACCGCCCACAACAACTAACAACTCATCTGCCACCAGATTTTCGCACTCAAACCACCTGCTACACTCATGCCTCTCTATAAAACAATAATTAAAAAACACATAACTCCAATACTTTTCCAAATATATGTATTAGTTCATTTACCATAAAAGTTTAAGTTTGTCTCAATCTTAGCATACCAGTAATAACAAAAACTCTATGTCCAATTAGTTATTTGCTCTCCTTGTCTTCGGTATCAATGGCCTGCACCCCAAATTCGACACCAACTTGATTATGAAAGCAAAGTAAAGATAAGTAGCAAAATAAAAAAAAAACTATATTAGGTAGGTATGGTGGTCATTTCCCTGATAACGCTAAAAAACTATTACACTCCTTGTGAGAATTAGGAAATTCAAAACGCAAATCGTTACAGTCTTAAATGGAACTCGTTTAGATAGGTTTGGTTCTCCTCGATTTGATATTTTAATCTTCCGGTCTTGGTACTGTCCCGATGAGCACCCGCAACAATCAGTAGAAGTCAATCTGGTGAGCCAAAATGCCACCTACACATAACAATTTACAAAATTAAACAATTATTCAAATAACATTAATACATAAAGGTCAGCTGGAAAAATTAGAAACAATGCAGTTAAGTGGAACAAAAAAATGAGGAATTAACTATGTTATTTGGTGTTGCTCTATTGTCACCGCTACCGAAAAGCTCAGTCACCAAAAAAATAAGTTTTTTTTTTGTCTAATTACCTTATAATAAAGTCTTTTAGGCTTTTGAATGCATTTTTTTAGCAACTTAACCATCTGACTGGTTATACCAAGACTTGAACAAAGATGCCTCTAATGATTTCAGATTTGTAAAAACATAATGCTTAGCAACTTTACCAAAATATAGCAAAAACTAAAATTTAAATTGTAAAAAAAAAGCGAACAAAAGCAAACTTACCATAAATCACCAGCAAGGATAATGCCCATATGTACTGACTGGCCCATTTCAAGCTCTTACTGTATATTGCATCCCGATCATATGTGATTGCTTTCAAGTAGTTACAAAATGCTGCAAAAAGTACTCATACACCTTTGTTTTGCAATCATGATTAGCATAATATATATATTTCATAAAAAAAATGAATGAAAATGGTTTGTTGGCTGGACTTGGTCTGGGAATAAAGGTAATTTACTCTTAAAAGAAAGATGCTTACTCTGCATCACCAAACCCAGTTTGACCCATTATCCCTGTGACAACCCGCACTAAACCAGGTATCCGTACAACTTAATTACTGATTAATTACTGCTTAATTACTGTGCTTGATTGAACTAGCTGATGAACTGCTACTTAAATACTGATACATGAACTTACTTGCATCATACTTGCTTGCTGTCACTACATTATTTACATGCGGAACCCTAGTGACAAACATGATGCACAAAAAGCACAGTAGCACTAAACGGATACACAGTGAACATGCTGATATAACCAGCATCAGGCAGACACTGCCTCTAAGGCCTGTTAAGAGCCTCAAATATCTGACTACACTGGTAGTGAGTGTAGGGTTATAAGGGTTGTGGAACTGCGTCTCTAGGAATAAGATACACTGATTGGATGTGCCAAAAACGTACTTTAAGTACAAAACACCGCACTTTAATAAATACTCCAGCTTCTAGCTGACTAGTAAAGTGCCAAAATATGGGAAATTAATACTAGACACTTTCTAAAGTGTTGGAAACAAAATGTGTCACTAAAAATAACAATAACGACACTTTAAAGCTTTTGTAACGCTTTAACGGATTACTATCCAACCGGACACCCGGACTTTACCCGGAACATGAGAATATTACTATTTTCACTAATTATATTTTTCTGAGCCAGTTAGGGTCCCTGGTTACCCTAACACCCGTCATAACACGCTATATATTACTAACGGAGTTTAATACTTAACTAACCTAACTAAACTCCCTAACTATCTACTTGAGATCGAACCAAGACCCCTCCCCCATGACCGAATTCGGTCCCCTAGGGGACATATCTTGTACTTGCAAGATTACAAGGATCTTGTATGTATAATATCTTGATGACACATTTTCCATTGGATAATAACCCTAAGGTTTTGCCTATAAATAACACTTACATACTTGAGACATTTATCACTTAACAAATCACACAAGATCACTCTCTCTTGCTCTCCCCTACCTTCGGCCGAACTCAACACACACACCCATCCCATTTTCGAGTTTAGTTCTCATCATTCCATCATCATACACACTTCAAGGGTCGCGTATTAGGAGCTTTGGTGCACTCGGGACGCGAAGGACCTCTTCCGTTAGCTTTTATCCACCTCTTTTTCGTCAAGATTCTTCCCTAGCCCCGAGCTAGAGGTATAACACTTAAAACTTGATTTTGATCATATCTAAGGTGGTTAAAAGGAACTTTGTCGGTTAAATATCGATAACTTACATTTTGAAGCTTTAAAGTCTAGTAAAAACACTAAAATGGTGGTTAATAGCTTGTAACTTGTGTAAAAGATGTAGTATTTGGAATTTGTGATTATTGAGGCCCGATCTATGATGTGGTAGCTCGGATCATCGTTTAACCCGACTTTGTAAGATCATGGATCTTCACATAAGCTCGTTTTTAGAAGAAACAAGGGTTAAAAGGTGAAACTCTACCACACATGAAACATGAACTTGTGTAAAAATGCTTTACTCGGGTAAAAGTGTTTTAACGGGTACAAAAGTTGTTTTCTTGTTTAACCCGCTAATCGGACACTTATAACACGATTTAATAACATCTAAACCGCAAAACAGCAAGCTGAGTCACTGTTTCAGCCGCCTTCATCAGGCTGTAAACGGACTTTAAAAACTCGAAAAACGGAATTTCAAAAGCCTAAATCGTGTCATTTTGAAAAACGAAGAAAATGGCGCTGGAATCGTATTTTTCTGATGTCGGTTACTATTTTAAAAACCTGTTTTCGTGACAGCAGCTAAGGCTGTTTGTTACTGCAGTAAATTGGGCTGTGCGTTTTCGATCACAACTTAAAACCCGAACCAAATCAGCCCCTGAAACTTTTATCTAAGATGGTCACGGATGTATTTGTGACCCTCAAACTGGAATTTCGATAAACGGACATACGAGGAATTTTTGACGAATTTTTCCATAAACTGTGATCAGAATGTGACAAATCTGATCACAGTTCGGTAAACGATTTTCTATAAATTATTGATAAGAAACTGGACCCCGATATTTTTATACAATCATTTTTGGGTCGATTAGGACGACCCGTAGAAATTTGGGAATTTTTGGAAAGGGTTAAGTATTTTATTTAGTCGTCCGAAAACAGTCCAGTTTCCACATATTGAAACTGAAACGACAAGGGTAGCGTTTCGCGTGTTAAAACGTAAGGGTTGATTGTTGATAATCATGGGTTGTTTTCAAAAAGAAAATGATACGCTTGGAAGCGTGGCCACCTCCAGTTACAGAGGAAACTCTGGCGAAATTTTCTAAAAACCTAACACTTAGGCTTATTTACACAACAAGTGTTAGAACTATTTTCGACATATTTTCGAAACATAAATTTCGCCAGAACTATGTTTTACTAAATATTCGGAGGTGGGATTTTCACAAGAGTTAACGTGATAAATATATTTTGTCACCACACTGTTTATGATTATTTTGTGAAAATACATAAATATTACTTTAGAGTAAAAATAATATTTACAAGCGTTAATGATCCCAAAACTTTGCGAACGCTTCCACATTAACATATAAGTTACACCGGTAATTATATTACCACTCGATTATTAAAACGTAACTTACGCACATGTATTGTATCCCCCATCCTTGGGAAGAAGTATAACTACCAAGTGTATACAGAACATAAACACGAAATAGTTGTCTAACTATTTCCCAAAGACTTAAACTATAAAGCTAAAGCACGGCCGTCCGTCTAATAGAATTAGCACTTGTAGGTCGTTGCACAGCTTACTGTATTGGAGACACTTGGTAGAGACGCGCATTCACTGTGAGTTCATGTCCCCCTTTTCTCTAACTGTTTTCAGTTTTCTTAACTGCGGGGGTGAAATACATGTTACTTTGTTTACAAGTACTATTATACACGGTATGATTAACGTAAGGAGGTTTTAGATCATGTGAATGGGTAGTTAGAACACCGAGGGACTTAAGCGGTAGATCTATCTGGGTGTAGCGAGCCCAACCCCTGAGCCCGCATAATGGACCAGGTGGTGACTTTGTGCCCCAACGCCAAATACGCTAGGTTTGTATCTTCCTACTTGCATTTCACAACATGCTAATGGCCTTGCAAACCATTGGTGATCACAAGTCCTCTTACACTGCTACATACCAGGGAACTTTTATACTTACAAGTGTTTTTACTTACTCACTTACACATGAACTCGCTCAACATTATTGTTGATTTTTCAACTTACATGTATTTCAGGAAATTAACGAGATCTGGCACGGTATGGCATGTTTTCCGCTGCACTAGTTTCCAAGGTCATCCGGGGTTTAGGGGATGTGTCTCTTTCCTGGACAAGACACAGTCCTTAAACCATGTTTATGTTATGTTTCAAGTTGTAACGTCTGTTGGACAAGGTTATGGTTGTTGGTTAAAACAATGGTATTGTGTTCGGTTTTCAAAACTTAATGGATGATCTTGCATGTTTTTAACTCATATAGCTTTGGTATGATTAAGCTATGGTATTAAGAAGTCACACCAAAATTAACCACGCTTCCGCAAAGCCAGGGTGTGACAATCCCCTACCCACCCATTTTGCCACATTTATAAAACAGGGTATTGGTAGTTACCCATTTTGCCACATTCATCATAGTTATTTTTCTTAATTATCTAAAAAAGTGTTACTCACGTTTACCAGAAACCCCGATTACACCCAATCCGATAAAACACGTCCTGAACCCCAAAAAACCCTAGAAACCGTACCATCGGATCCAACTCTATATTGTTGTCTCTTTAAAACCAGAGACAATAAAGCTCGTGGTGCCTGGAGTTATAAGAAGAGGTTAGTAATTAGTAGGTATAGTATCATAACATGTAAAAAATTGTTCTTTAAAATGCAACCAGTCGTTTTAGCATAAAAAATGTTCAGTTCACTTGTTTAGCCTTTCTAATAACTAATTATTTGGTCAGATCATCAAGTAGACCCGAAAAAGCTTGATGTGTTTTTTGAAATGTCCAGAATTTTACAGGCCACATGTGAGGAGTAGAAGCAATAAGTTCAAGATCACTTGATATGATTGTTTCTAACCTAGACTAAAATAAAACAACTTATACACCATAGATGTACATGTACTGATCAATCTTCAATTGAATACAAAATTACAAACCAAAATGAACATTCTAACCTTACTATGAGATTAATTCAAATTAACTACTTATGGCGCATTCTGACCCGGTCCATAACGGAAACCTAAAACACGTACACATTTACACACTCAAAAGATGATTAAAATCGTAACTATATACTTATAAATGTTCCTAACTTGTACCACACAACATGCTCTAATTATGTATGTCCATGTCCTTTGTTCAGATGATCATTTATGTAGTAGATTATAAATACAAATAAAGTGTCAATTTTTGCACGTGTTCAAGAATACGCATTTTATATATATGGTGTCAAAAACAAACCTTGCACAAGCTAAATGTGGTATCACAGATCCAAATAGAAAAAAAAAAAGAACAGTTAAATGCCACTCCTATTGCTTTCCAGTAAGGTCCTAGTAATCCATCAAAAACCTAAACCACTGCAAATTTCAAGAAAATATGGTTTTCAAACAAACATAATATAGTTTTCTTAAGTGGATTAATAGAAAAAGATATAATTAACCTACCTTGTGAATGACCATAAAATGCTTCAACCAATCAACCTCTCATCACAAAAATATAAAGAACACCATAAAATCATTATTTTAAAGTAGAACAACCCATGTCATGAATTAGGTTATAAACTGGTTGTCATACAAAATAATAACATACAAAATATTATCTATAGTTATTTGTAGGAATTTTTTACTACCAAACGCCTGACCTATGTGACGCTCTCGCCTCGCGCCTAGCGCCTAGCGCTTCGCATCTCAGCTTTCAGGGCCTAATCTCTTTGGAGCGCCTCATGATTTTTAAACCAAACTTATATTTAGGCTCACATGTCTTTGTCTTTGATGTTGCAAGATGCCAATGGCCCAAGACATGATGTAGCACCGCAACCCGAGGCAAAAACAAAAATGCTAAAAAAATAATTAAACAGAGATGTTTCAGTATAGGTGGTAATGTCGACCCATTTTACTAATGAATAGGACAGCTTGGGCGGGTTGTGTTCAGTTCTCTATCAAATTTTTATAAATTCAAAATGATAGTATTACTAAAGACTTGCAATTAAAACAACTGAACGACAAAAAACGATTTTAAGTCAATTTCCCAGCTTTTATTTTTTGTCAAATTTTTATAACAACCGGATGATTGTAATAATTTAATACAATTTCCCAGCTTTTATTTTGATGTCAATAGAGAGACACAAGTTCTCTTTTTTCTAACAATAGATTTAACAAAATAATTTGATTTGTCTCGGCTTTTATGCGATGCGCTCGCATAGCGCAACACGCATCGCGCATCAGATTTTTTGACCGAACGAATCGGAGCGTATCACGCAATTTAAAACCAAGGTAAGCATATGATAAAAAAAAATGTTAGAATACTTTTGACCCGTTTAACCTGGTTTGACTCATTTTTCTCGTTTCATTGGTAGCTAATTTTCTACATCAGACCCAATTTACCCGCTATTTTATTTATTGACAGGTTTGCATATATAGGGGGTTAATTTACCTCTTCATCTTGCATATTGCCATATGAACTACCGCAAAATGTGATGTCTATATTGGACATGTCATTAAAGTCACTACATCCATAAACAATAAACTTTTTCATCTTATGGATTCCAAATGTACCTACTCATAAAATAAATGGTTTCAAGTGCTTCAGCAGATGATATGCATGTGGCCTGCAGAATGACATAAAGAAAACCTCTTATCATAATAGTATATGGATAAAAAAGAATTTGTTATTTCATATAATAGTATAGGGAACTGAATGAAAGATGAAATCACCTTCTGCCTTGAAAGTGTTTCCAAGTGAACATTAGAATTAAAATGGTTGTGTCTTTTACCTGTTTATAGGATATAAAAGAACATATAACGGATTTAACATCACCTCCAACATAAAAATTGAGACATTTGATCAAACACTTAGTGCATGGCTAAATATAAAAAAATACTCGTTATTATGAAATCGCTACCAAATCCAAAACGATAAACGAACAATAAAAACTATAAGACCTCAATTCCAAGCAACATTACTTATTGAAATCATCGAAAATAAGAGACTATAAACAATAATACACTCTTCTTCAATTTAAGGACTAAATCAATATAAAAAAACTTAATCAAATCACTTAATCTAATACTAAAAATTATATCACCTTGAAAGTTGAATAAGATTTACCTAAAATCTCCAATGTATATGTGAATCATCTTATGCTCTTTATTTAACTGTCCCTACAAAAAGACACCGTGTCCCAAAAAAAATAAAGAAAATAATAAATAAGGTATGATGATGCAAAAAATCTTATAAACCATCTACCCACATGCACATGATCCTTCTATAGTTATACACTTTTACTTCCCAACATTTGACCAAAATGATTAGCTTTTTAATTCTTTCAGTGTCTATTACTTGAATTATCAACTAACAATATAACATCATTGGAGTACTACGTTCTATGCATAATGTACAACTTGTTGGTGTTAATTTTCTTACCAGTTTATGATGGATTTTTAGCTTAGCCCATGTTCCAATATTTCTTCAACAGTGCCATAACCACCTGAGAAAATTCACCAACAGAGTATAATTAATTTTTAAGATTATTTTCAAGACTTTGAATCTTTAAGAAACAATATAAGAATATATACCTGAAAGACCAATAAAGGAGCCAGCAAGGCGAGCCATCTCAGCTTTTCTTTCGTGCATTCCGCCACCGCTTTCACTTTACCAATCGTTTCACCGGTTATCTATAAATCGCAAATCTTTTAAACTCAGTATATTACATATAAAAAACCAGTTATCTGTAGATCATGGCTGCTCTGATTTAAGAGCATCACACCGTTAAAGCCCTTCATCGAACGCTATAATCGCTGGAGTTGACGGCTGCTCCCACCGATATCAACACCACCGCCCATCCTTTAACCAAACCGACACCGCCAAAGGTGTCCTTGTTCTCCAATTTACAACCTTACATAGTTCACGCGTCGGAGTATGTAGCATCGCCGTAGCGTACGATGGCTAACCAACACCAGAAGGTTCAGTCTCTCACTGGATCATCTTTATGTCATAGACATGTGTGCGATGGAGTTTCTTGCGAACAAACAAAAAGTGAAATAAAAGAGATATGGATCAACATCATCAGACACACAACTGACAACAAAAAAAAAGTTATAAAAAGGTCAAATTGCGCAGATATGCCTTTGGATTCAAGCAGTCCAACTCAATTGCTTTCTTTGCATCAGAAACAACTTCTGCTCTAAAAAAAGTTGTAAAAAAAGGTCAGATGCGTGAATACCAGTCATACAGAATAGGAGTGCTAAAATATGCTTTCTTTAGCCCTTTGAACTAATGTAATTGCTTGTAAATATATAACATTAAAAACGATGAGTAACTTATATAATTGCTTGTAAGTTTCTCATTAACACCAATCAAATGAACCTAAGATAGATCCATAGAAATTTATATTTCTTTTGATACTCACTTACGAATGTTATTAAACTCGCCCTCCCCATACCCTACTTTATGAGTGTAATTTTACTGGGAACAATTGATTGATAATTAATGATTATTGTTAAAAATGTATTTATGATTATTTAGTAATTTAATTTTTACATAACTGTAGACTAAATATAAATAAACACCTGGAACTCATTGTGTCTAGGATTTTGAATACACTTCTCTAAATTTACACCATCGTTTCCAAATGCAGTTGCAGCCTCACTCAGAGCTTGCTGTATTAAAAAATAAAAATCTTTAAGAAACAAAAATAAAGAGAGCATTCTGAATATGATAACTGATACAATACTACATGTAACATTATTTAAGCTTGGTTTCTGGATATTAAAATAATACCTGCAATAACTTCACAAACTCATCACGTTCTTTTGCAAGACGCATTCCACGACCTCCACCACCTGTTGTAGCCCTCAGAGCATAAAATCTATATTAACATAAGCTTTCTATTAAAATCAGCTGCATTCACTCACTGTTTAATGTAGCTTAATTAGAAATATGAAAAACAAATTATGCTTTATCAGAATAGTATAAACTTAATTTCACCATACACAAAAAAAAAAAAAAAAAATAGAACTGAATACCTTTTAGTGGCTTAAATTTAAAGAGCATTAGTAATAGCATTTTCATTGTAGGTTGTCCTAGCAAACATCCAACCTACAAAATACTGCACTTAGTATAAAAATCATGTTTAGATCACCTCAAATAAAAATATAAGAAGAATAAGCAACGCCAAAAATCTAGAAATAGGTATGAGTAAATACTTTTAGTAGACTTTGAAGGTGATTTTGGTGTTATGAACACCAAATTTTTTTTAACATGTTCTAGCAAATTTTAATGGCATGAAAAAGCTCTAAAAGAAAACAAAAAAATTGTTTGTAGAGTTTATTGCCACCCTTACCTTAAGATTTTAATTAATGGCACGCCAACCCGCCAATTTCAAATAAAAAATTTCAAATGACACGCCAACCTGCAACCCGCCAACTCGACACGATTACCACCCCTACGTGAGACTATAATTAATGAAATTGTGTAGTTTAAATGTCTTAAAGATATGAGACTGAACAATAACCCAATAACCCAAAATTCAACTTATATATAGTTTGCATCAAAGGAGGTGTATTAAACTTATCATAACTTAACCATCCATTTGAGTAAGCAATAGTTTCACCAAAAAAAGAACTAATAGCTTCTCATTAACATAAAACAACAGTCTACCTCAAAATAGTATCCACGTTGATGCTCCATGACACTATATCTGTACCATACCCTAATGCACAAAATCAAATTCGCAATGGTTATTCGAATAAGAGAAGGTGAAGCATAAAAGCATATCTGAAATCAGGAAATCAATTCCCAAATGTATGTGCCGAGAGGGAAGGATGTAGAGGACTTACGATTAGGCTGAAATCGAATGGTCGTGTTGAATCATTGCAGAATTGAGATTTCAAAGACAATCATGATTCTAGAACATCAAACACCAATACACCCTTTGAGATTTCAGACACGATTCGATATTTTAAACATTAAATAGATGAACTTATAAGAAAAACATCAAACATGAATTAAGATTTCAGATGAACATTAAAGATAGAGAAAAAAATCCTTACTTGTAGAAGATGGGCAGAGAATTAGGGTTCTTGATCATCACTTATCGAAGCCTCTAAACACCAATAACGTAATCAGTACACACAAACTGAGATGGAAATCCAAACAATAATATCAATATCAATCAATAGACAATAAATCAACAGCGGTAGGGTCTGTCAGAGATCGTAGATACAAATCAGAAATAACAAAATAAGGAAATACGAAATACAGATCGGAGAAGAAAATCATATGAATAAATTAGAATACAGATAAACATCATTATACAAAAGCCCTTCACGATTGAGAGAAGTGCTATACATACCTAATCCAGATCCTCCGGTTATGATTTGGGGTTCAATAATCCCTTCCATGATTAGGCTTGAATAATCGTAGACAGATTGATCGAAAGAAAACACTTGTCGCCACCACTAACAACACGATTTTGAGATCTGAAAACGTTTTTCCAGCCAGATCTGCACCACCACAGCCCCACATTTCCTTCATCGATTTCGATTGCCAGTGATTAATCGAATATGGTGATGGATTGGAGATAAGATGAATGATACGTAACATTTAGGGTTTTTCTATTAGAAATACATTTGAGAAAGGAAAGTATTGAATAATTTTGACAGAATTGATTGGAGAGAGAAGCTATGTTTGTGAAGCTGTATAGAAATTGCCGCTCGTGAAAGTGAAGGAGGATTGAGGAAAAGAAAATTGGCGCCCAAATACCCATTTCTCTGGCCAAAGAAAGCAGCCACCTCAAAGTCAAAAAGTCAACCCTTATTTTGCTTTAGTATAATAGATAGATTGTAAACAACTGATGCGTGTGAAGTGTTATATATATTAGGTGTATATTTTAAGCCCTTTTTAACACTTATTTTAGCCAAGTTTTAAATTTATAAAACACGATATTTCACTAACACTAAACACACATATGGGCAAGTGCACCCATCGTTGAGTGTAGCATAGCGTTGGTAAGATACCGAGGTCGTCCAAGGACACAAGAGCTTTTAATACCGGTTTATCCTCAACGTCTAACCAAAATAAAAGTTTAGAAAAATGTTTTAAACTAAGAAAAATAAAAACTAACTAAAATGCTGAAAATAAAAATAAAATAAAAACAGATAGACAAGATGAATCACTTGGTTCCGACTCGTATCTAGTATAACCTTTGATTATTTCCGCACTTTTGTACATAATTAAGAGATTATCTTAGTTATTGTAGTAGGCCCCTCTTTTGAAGGTGACGTTACCCTCACCCCAGTAGTTTGAGTCAGCAGGGATACAATCCTAAAGGGGTGGATTATTGGAAGATAATGAATTAAGTTATTAATGCAGTATTGTGGTAGGCCCCGCTTTTGGCGGTGACGTTACCCTCGACTAAGTAGTCTGAGTCAGCAGGGATACAGTCCTAAATAGCCGGGTTATAGTATTAATAGTAGTTAACTTATGAGGGGATCAAAGAGTTTGGACCCCCGCCATCCAATACCGTGAAGTATTGAAGGAGGTCCTACTAAATTTGACCCAGGTCCATTGCAGGACCTCTAAACGCTGAACAATGGCAAGACCTTTACCAAACCGTTCCCTTAACCCCCTACCAGGTAGCCAACATACCTCCATATAGACCGTGGAGATATGAATGGTGAAAATCCTTTATTTTATATAGACAGTAAAATAATGCCAAGACACCACGGACAAACGATAAGGAAAGATCACCTTCAACATAAGTAACTAGTTATTAAAGTCATTAATACAAAACCAAATAAAAAGTGCAAAAGATTAGAAATAAAAAGTATTATACTAGACACTTTGTCTTCACCAAGTGATGTAAGAGACTTAGGCAAACATGGCCTTGATTGTCAAGAACTCTTACGATCAATCTTGGATCCCGAGACGACTCACACACTCTATGATGGACAATGGATGATGGTGGTGGATGATGGTGTTGTGATGGTGGTGGGTGGTGGGTGGTGGATGAAGTGTGAGAGAGGTGGTGTGCCAAGGGATGGTTTGAGCTTGAGCCAAGCACTCCTATTTATAGCCTGTACAGAAGCCTGGACACGGCCCCGTGTCCGCTGGACACGGCCCCGTGTCCACCCTTTTCTCTTTCTTCATTAATACAGTTTGTCTTTATTAGCTCCACACGCCCCCGTGTCCGCTGGGCACGCCCCCGTGCTTGTCTGACATTCTCTCTCTTCATTAATTGTAATTCGCAATTACAATTAATGCGCCTGCTGTACTTTCGCCACGCCCCCGTGTTCACTGGACACGGCCCCGTGGTGGGCAATAGAAGCTTCTAGAGGTTTGTCTTTTGTGCCAGGGCTGACCATTCTGGACACGGCCCCGTGCTGAGCTGGGCACGCCCCGTGTCGGGCTGAACACGCCCCGTGTCGGGATGGGCACACCCCGTGTCGGGCTGGGCACAGCCCCATGCTCAGCTGGGCACAGCCCCATGCTCAGCTTTCTTCTTGTTTTTGCTTTGGGAGTTGTTGTCGAGGGGTCGGGCATGCCACGTTTCTTCCTTTTCTTTGTATTTATGTTGGTTTTGGCTGTATTTTTGTTCCTTTTGTTCGTTTAAGCTCATTTGACCCTGTAAATTCAAAAGGAAGACAAAAACACACTTTTTCCAACATTAGTACTAAAAAGGGGTTAGTTTTATGCCTTATTTGATGTAATTTATATGTTGCATTTTACACACATCAAATACCCCCTCACTTGAATATTTGCTTATCCTCAAGCAAAACTCTTTATAATGTGGCTTTACACTCCCAAATGGAATTGGTAGAAGAGAAGGTTTTTGGGCTTGTCATAGAGTGCCGGGAATCCAAGATTCTTTATTAGGCTTTATTTTTATGTTATTTACAATCCTATTCGTTATGATTTGTTTAGAACGTTTCATAGGAGAAATTACTTATTTGGGCATAACATGCCTTTTTAAAATTCCATTTATATACAAGTTCACATACCTCACGGGAGAAATCACTCACACTTGGCCGAAGGTGTATTTTTAGTGAATCACTCGAGAGCGGCATGGAACTTACTCCTACCATAGGCTTGCCAAGCAATCAATCCTCCTCCTTTTTAACTATACACCTTTTGTAAATATCAAGAGGACTTTTGGGGTGAAGGGTTTGGCTTGGGCTAAAGGTAGGTGGTTGGGTTAGTGGTTAGTAAAAGGGCGAAAGGCGTAAAAAGCATCGGTTTTCGTAAGACCTCTTTTTTTTTTTTTTTTATTTTGATGAAGCCACTATTCAAACAAACTTATTTTTGATAAACTTGTTTGTTTATTACTCTTTTGCTTCATCATCATCATCATCATCATTTTTTTTTTATTTTTTTTTTTGAAAGTCATTAGAAAAACCGAGCTTGTTACTAAAACAAAGGGTTAAAAATAAAAAGGTTTTGGTGGGTGAAAGGGTTTTTGTTTTGGGTTATGAAATGAAAATGTTTAGGCTCAAAGGGGTTAACTAGGGGGATTTTGGGTAGGTGGTAAAAAGAAAAAGAAAATAATGGTGTAGAAATAAAAAGGGTTAGTCCTAATGCCTCCATCATTTACTTACTCGGGTTTAAGTTGATAAGGACCGGGAATGTATCGTCATGGCAAGTTCTAGAGTCGTAAGAACCAAGCGGCTATTCACACAAGAAACGAAAAATGAGCATTTAGTTTAATGATGTGTAATTGTATGCTCAATAAAGGCTCAAAACTCACTTTTGTGGGAATGGGTTTTTATGTGATCAAGTATATATAATTAAATTTTAACTAAGCTTGTCATGCCTTTTCATAATTTTCTTATGTTGGTTCTTTTTATCACGACGCTATCGGTTGTAAATTTGTAAAAATATAACCTTTTTAGAATTTTGAAATTCCCAAATTAAACCTAGACAAGTAAAAAAAATTGAAAATTTTTGAAAAAATTTGGGGTGATTAGCGGTTCCAATAGAGTTTTGTGTAAGGCTTGTTATTAGGACTTGCAAGATTCAAGGTTTTAGCATCCCCCCACACTTAAATTACACATTGTCCTCAATGTGTCCCAAAAATAAGTTTTTAGGCTGATTAAATGTGTAAAAATGGGTTAAAAACAAGATTTTATGGTACTGGGTAGCTGAACACGGGGTGGTGTTGGCTGAGCACGGCCCAGTGTCCAGATTGCCAGTACCAAGAGTAAACAGAAGGCTGGGCACGGGGGCGTGTCCAGTGAGCACGGCCCCGTGTCCAGGTACCTGAACTGGGCATTTTCTATAGAACCTTGGGCACGGGGCGTGTTGGGGTGAGCACGGCCCCGTGCTGAACCTGCTGTAATGAAGAAAAATCGTCGGGAGGCTCTGTTTTTGTGTATGGGGTGTTGGTTCAAGCTTCCCTTATCATCCTTCACCATCCCGAGTGTGTTTTATTCCTGAAAATTAATAAACTAAACTAGAAAACATAAAGGTTAATCTAAACTAAACTACGGATAGTTCCGCGGAATGCCTCCGTGGTGCGCCACGTTTATAAGGGTCCTTGGCTAGACCCACCTTATCAGGTGGTTCTGGCTCATCTTCAATTAGGGGGTCATCATTGCCGAATGGATATTTCATTGATCGCTCAAGGTCGACACTTTTTTTGAATGCCCCTAATTGAAGAGGTAGATTGTTGTACTTCCGGTTTTTCAAAGCTTCGTGAGTTTTTACAAATGGTCGTCCCAACACTAGAGGAGCGTCATCGAGGATGACAAAGTCGGTGGGGATTACCAATTGATTTGTTTGAACCAATACATCCTCAACTATACCGATTGATTTTATTACTTTCCGATTGGATAGAAAAATGGGTATTTGAAGTGGAGAAAAATCACTAATACTTAATTTTTCGAAAATGTAGTTAGGCATTATGTTAACACAAAGATCTTTATCGATTGTGACATTACTAATAAACGAATTTTGAAAGAAACATGGAACCGGTGTGATGTTAATTTCAAATGTGTCTTCTTTTATTAGCGAAGTTTGATCATTAGTTAACTTAACGCTTACCGTTTCGTCAATTTTAGTGTTAGTGTTTAACTCTTTTAAAAACTTAGCATGAGTGGGTACTAAACAATGATTTTCGAAAGAAGGTGTCAAGAGATTAATTTCTTCAAAATTAGACTCTTCTTGGATTTTAACGTTGTTAGACTCACCTTTTTCGTTGTTTAACTCATGTGTCGGTTTTTCACTTATTTGTTCTTCCATTTTTTCATTTTTAGTTATCTCTTCCTTTTTTAATTCTTCTCTTGCGCGGGACTCCTCTTCCCTTGCGCGAGCTTCTTTTATACATCGATCGATAACTCTAATGTGTTCTAATATCCTATCGGTCACTTCGGTTATAGAAAAAGAATCGGTATTTTCTAAGCTTTCCTAAAATCCTTGTGTCCCGGCAACGGCGCCAAAAACTTGATGCGTGTGAAGTGTTATATATATTAGGTGTATATTTTAAGCCCTTTTTAACACTTATTTTAGCCAAGTTTTAAATTTATAAAACACGATATTTCACTAACACTAAACACACATATGGGCAAGTGCACCCATCGTTGAGTGTAGCATAGCGTTGGTAAGATACCGAGGTCGTCCAAGGACACAAGAGCTTTTAATACCGGTTTATCCTCAACGTCTAACCAAAATAAAAGTTTAGAAAAATGTTTTAAACTAAGAAAAATAAAAACTAACTAAAATGCTGAAAATAAAAATAAAATAAAAACAGATAGACAAGATGAATCACTTGGTTCCGACTCGTATCTAGTATAACCTTTGATTATTTCCGCACTTTTGTACATAATTAAGAGATTATCTTAGTTATTGTAGTAGGCCCCTCTTTTGAAGGTGACGTTACCCTCACCCCAGTAGTTTGAGTCAGCAGGGATACAATCCTAAAGGGGTGGATTATTGGAAGATAATGAATTAAGTTATTAATGCAGTATTGTGGTAGGCCCCGCTTTTGGCGGTGACGTTACCCTCGACTAAGTAGTCTGAGTCAGCAGGGATACAGTCCTAAATAGCCGGGTTATAGTATTAATAGTAGTTAACTTATGAGGGGATCAAAGAGTTTGGACCCCCGCCATCCAATACCGTGAAGTATTGAAGGAGGTCCTACTAAATTTGACCCAGGTCCATTGCAGGACCTCTAAACGCTGAACAATGGCAAGACCTTTACCAAACCGTTCCCTTAACCCCCTACCAGGTAGCCAACATACCTCCATATAGACCGTGGAGATATGAATGGTGAAAATCCTTTATTTTATATAGACAGTAAAATAATGCCAAGACACCACGGACAAACGATAAGGAAAGATCACCTTCAACATAAGTAACTAGTTATTAAAGTCATTAATACAAAACCAAATAAAAAGTGCAAAAGATTAGAAATAAAAAGTATTATACTAGACACTTTGTCTTCACCAAGTGATGTAAGAGACTTAGGCAAACATGGCCTTGATTGTCAAGAACTCTTACGATCAATCTTGGATCCCGAGACGACTCACACACTCTATGATGGACAATGGATGATGGTGGTGGATGATGGTGTTGTGATGGTGGTGGGTGGTGGATGAAGTGTGAGAGAGGTGGTGTGCCAAGGGATGGTTTGAGCTTGAGCCAAGCACTCCTATTTATAGCCTGTACAGAAGCCTGGACACGGCCCCGTGTCCGCTGGACACGGCCCCGTGTCCACCCTTTTCTCTTTCTTCATTAATACAGTTTGTCTTTATTAGCTCCACACGCCCCCGTGTCCGCTGGGCACGCCCCCGTGCTTGTCTGACATTCTCTCTCTTCATTAATTGTAATTCGCAATTACAATTAATGCGCCTGCTGTACTTTCGCCACGCCCCCGTGTTCACTGGACACGGCCCCGTGGTGGGCAATAGAAGCTTCTAGAGGTTTGTCTTTTGTGCCAGGGCTGACCATTCTGGACACGGCCCCGTGCTGAGCTGGGCACGCCCCGTGTCGGGCTGAACACGCCCCGTGTCGGGATGGGCACACCCCGTGTCGGGCTGGGCACAGCCCCATGCTCAGCTGGGCACAGCCCCATGCTCAGCTTTCTTCTTGTTTTTGCTTTGGGAGTTGTTGTCGAGGGGTCGGGCATGCCACGTTTCTTCCTTTTCTTTGTATTTATGTTGGTTTTGGCTGTATTTTTGTTCCTTTTGTTCGTTTAAGCTCATTTGACCCTGTAAATTCAAAAGGAAGACAAAAACACACTTTTTCCAACATTAGTACTAAAAAGGGGTTAGTTTTATGCCTTATTTGATGTAATTTATATGTTGCATTTTACACACATCAAATACCCCCTCACTTGAATATTTGCTTATCCTCAAGCAAAACTCTTTATAATGTGGCTTTACACTCCCAAATGGAATTGGTAGAAGAGAAGGTTTTTGGGCTTGTCATAGAGTGCCGGGAATCCAAGATTCTTTATTAGGCTTTATTTTTATGTTATTTACAATCCTATTCGTTATGATTTGTTTAGAACGTTTCATAGGAGAAATTACTTATTTGGGCATAACATGCCTTTTTAAAATTCCATTTATATACAAGTTCACATACCTCACGGGAGAAATCACTCACACTTGGCCGAAGGTGTATTTTTAGTGAATCACTCGAGAGCGGCATGGAACTTACTCCTACCATAGGCTTGCCAAGCAATCAATCCTCCTCCTTTTTAACTATACACCTTTTGTAAATATCAAGAGGACTTTTGGGGTGAAGGGTTTGGCTTGGGCTAAAGGTAGGTGGTTGGGTTAGTGGTTAGTAAAAGGGCGAAAGGCGTAAAAAGCATCGGTTTTCGTAAGACCTCTTTTTTTATTTTTTTTTATTTTGATGAAGCCACTATTCAAACAAACTTATTTTTGATAAACTTGTTTGTTTATTACTCTTTTGCTTCATCATCATCATCATCATCATTTTTTTTTTATTTTTTTTTTTGAAAGTCATTAGAAAAACCGAGCTTGTTACTAAAACAAAGGGTTAAAAATAAAAAGGTTTTGGTGGGTGAAAGGGTTTTTGTTTTGGGTTATGAAATGAAAATGTTTAGGCTCAAAGGGGTTAACTAGGGGGATTTTGGGTAGGTGGTAAAAAGAAAAAGAAAATAATGGTGTAGAAATAAAAAGGGTTAGTCCTAATGCCTCCATCATTTACTTACTCGGGTTTAAGTTGATAAGGACCGGGAATGTATCGTCATGGCAAGTTCTAGAGTCGTAAGAACCAAGCGGCTATTCACACAAGAAACGAAAAATGAGCATTTAGTTTAATGATGTGTAATTGTATGCTCAATAAAGGCTCAAAACTCACTTTTGTGGGAATGGGTTTTTATGTGATCAAGTATATATAATTAAATTTTAACTAAGCTTGTCATGCCTTTTCATAATTTTCTTATGTTGGTTCTTTTTATCACGACGCTATCGGTTGTAAATTTGTAAAAATATAACCTTTTTAGAATTTTGAAATTCCCAAATTAAACCTAGACAAGTAAAAAAAATTGAAAATTTTTGAAAAAATTTGGGGTGATTAGCGGTTCCAATAGAGTTTTGTGTAAGGCTTGTTATTAGGACTTGCAAGATTCAAGGTTTTAGCATCCCCCCACACTTAAATTACACATTGTCCTCAATGTGTCCCAAAAATAAGTTTTTAGGCTGATTAAATGTGTAAAAATGGGTTAAAAACAAGATTTTATGGTACTGGGTAGCTGAACACGGGGTGGTGTTGGCTGAGCACGGCCCAGTGTCCAGATTGCCAGTACCAAGAGTAAACAGAAGGCTGGGCACGGGGGCGTGTCCAGTGAGCACGGCCCCGTGTCCAGGTACCTGAACTGGGCATTTTCTATAGAACCTTGGGCACGGGGCGTGTTGGGGTGAGCACGGCCCCGTGCTGAACCTGCTGTAATGAAGAAAAATCGTCGGGAGGCTCTGTTTTTGTGTATGGGGTGTTGGTTCAAGCTTCCCTTATCATCCTTCACCATCCCGAGTGTGTTTTATTCCTGAAAATTAATAAACTAAACTAGAAAACATAAAGGTTAATCTAAACTAAACTACGGATAGTTCCGCGGAATGCCTCCGTGGTGCGCCACGTTTATAAGGGTCCTTGGCTAGACCCACCTTATCAGGTGGTTCTGGCTCATCTTCAATTAGGGGGTCATCATTGCCGAATGGATATTTCATTGATCGCTCAAGGTCGACACTTTTTTTGAATGCCCCTAATTGAAGAGGTAGATTGTTGTACTTCCGGTTTTTCAAAGCTTCGTGAGTTTTTACAAATGGTCGTCCCAACACTAGAGGAGCGTCATCGAGGATGACAAAGTCGGTGGGGATTACCAATTGATTTGTTTGAACCAATACATCCTCAACTATACCGATTGATTTTATTACTTTCCGATTGGATAGAAAAATGGGTATTTGAAGTGGAGAAAAATCACTAATACTTAATTTTTCGAAAATGTAGTTAGGCATTATGTTAACACAAAGATCTTTATCGATTGTGACATTACTAATAAACGAATTTTGAAAGAAACATGGAACCGGTGTGATGTTAATTTCAAATGTGTCTTCTTTTATTAGCGAAGTTTGATCATTAGTTAACTTAACGCTTACCGTTTCGTCAATTTTAGTGTTAGTGTTTAACTCTTTTAAAAACTTAGCATGAGTGGGTACTAAACAATGATTTTCGAAAGAAGGTGTCAAGAGATTAATTTCTTCAAAATTAGACTCTTCTTGGATTTTAACGTTGTTAGACTCACCTTTTTCGTTGTTTAACTCATGTGTCGGTTTTTCACTTATTTGTTCTTCCATTTTTTCATTTTTAGTTATCTCTTCCTTTTTTAATTCTTCTCTTGCGCGGGACTCCTCTTCCCTTGCGCGAGCTTCTTTTATACATCGATCGATAACTCTAATGTGTTCTAATATCCTATCGGTCACTTCGGTTATAGAAAAAGAATCGGTATTTTCTAAGCTTTCCTAAAATCCTTGTGTCCCGGCAACGGCGCCAAAAACTTGATGCGTGTGAAGTGTTATATATATTAGGTGTATATTTTAAGCCCTTTTTAACACTTATTTTAGCCAAGTTTTAAATTTATAAAACACGATATTTCACTAACACTAAACACACATATGGGCAAGTGCACCCATCGTTGAGTGTAGCATAGCGTTGGTAAGATACCGAGGTCGTCCAAGGACACAAGAGCTTTTAATACCGGTTTATCCTCAACGTCTAACCAAAATAAAAGTTTAGAAAAATGTTTTAAACTAAGAAAAATAAAAACTAACTAAAATGCTGAAAATAAAAATAAAATAAAAACAGATAGACAAGATGAATCACTTGGTTCCGACTCGTATCTAGTATAACCTTTGATTATTTCCGCACTTTTGTACATAATTAAGAGATTATCTTAGTTATTGTAGTAGGCCCCTCTTTTGAAGGTGACGTTACCCTCACCCCAGTAGTTTGAGTCAGCAGGGATACAATCCTAAAGGGGTGGATTATTGGAAGATAATGAATTAAGTTATTAATGCAGTATTGTGGTAGGCCCCGCTTTTGGCGGTGACGTTACCCTCGACTAAGTAGTCTGAGTCAGCAGGGATACAGTCCTAAATAGCCGGGTTATAGTATTAATAGTAGTTAACTTATGAGGGGATCAAAGAGTTTGGACCCCCGCCATCCAATACCGTGAAGTATTGAAGGAGGTCCTACTAAATTTGACCCAGGTCCATTGCAGGACCTCTAAACGCTGAACAATGGCAAGACCTTTACCAAACCGTTCCCTTAACCCCCTACCAGGTAGCCAACATACCTCCATATAGACCGTGGAGATATGAATGGTGAAAATCCTTTATTTTATATAGACAGTAAAATAATGCCAAGACACCACGGACAAACGATAAGGAAAGATCACCTTCAACATAAGTAACTAGTTATTAAAGTCATTAATACAAAACCAAATAAAAAGTGCAAAAGATTAGAAATAAAAAGTATTATACTAGACACTTTGTCTTCACCAAGTGATGTAAGAGACTTAGGCAAACATGGCCTTGATTGTCAAGAACTCTTACGATCAATCTTGGATCCCGAGACGACTCACACACTCTATGATGGACAATGGATGATGGTGGTGGATGATGGTGTTGTGATGGTGGTGGGTGGTGGATGAAGTGTGAGAGAGGTGGTGTGCCAAGGGATGGTTTGAGCTTGAGCCAAGCACTCCTATTTATAGCCTGTACAGAAGCCTTGACACGGCCCCGTGTCCGCTGGACACGGCCCCGTGTCCACCCTTTTCTCTTTCTTCATTAATACAGTTTGTCTTTATTAGCTCCACACGCCCCCGTGTCCGCTGGGCACGCCCCCGTGCTTGTCTGACATTCTCTCTCTTCATTAATTGTAATTCGCAATTACAATTAATGCGCCTGCTGTACTTTCGCCACGCCCCCGTGTTCACTGGACACGGCCCCGTGGTGGGCAATAGAAGCTTCTAGAGGTTTGTCTTTTGTGCCAGGGCTGACCATTCTGGACACGGCCCCGTGCTGAGCTGGGCACGCCCCGTGTCGGGCTGAACACGCCCCGTGTCGGGATGGGCACGCCCCGTGTCGGGCTGGGCACAGCCCCATGCTCAGCTTTCTTCTTGTTTTTGCTTTGGGAGTTGTTGTCGAGGGGTCGGGCATGCCACGTTTCTTCCTTTTCTTTGTATTTATGTTGGTTTTGGCTGTATTTTTGTTCCTTTTGTTCGTTTAAGCTCATTTGACCCTGTAAATTCAAAAGGAAGACAAAAACACACTTTTTCCAACATTAGTACTAAAAAAGGGTTAGTTTTATGCCTTATTTGATGTAATTTATATGTTGCATTTTACACACATCAACAACTTACACAACTAATCTTTTGTAACTTTATATATATTGTGTTTTAAACAAGCATTACGTTTTAATCAAGCATATATTTTGAACAAAGCATATAAACATGTCATTGCGTTTTGTACCTTTATAAACATTGCGTTATAAACAAACCAACAAATAATATAAACAAGTCATTGCGTTTTGTAACTTTGTATACATTGTGTTTTAATAAAACAAATTTTAAACAAAGAATATAAACAAGAAGCCGAAACAAGCATTCAACATAATATGTAGCAATAATGCAAGATCAGATTTCATACCGCTAACAATCCAATCGGTCCATTGAATAGCTTGTCATTTCCAGGCCATTGTCTTCTTGTACGCCTTAAAATATTCAGAATATATTCACACCAATTAAAATCTTGGATTTTTTTTTTGTCATTTTTCATCGATGGCAAGAATCTTTGGTTAACATTACTACTTTGCATTGCCTCTACCATGACCGTAAAAACTATAACCAAGAAGTTTAGTTTGAACAGTCTTCCAAGCTCATTTCTTGATTTTAAATATTTAATCAAGTTGGCAGCATACATTCTCTTCAAAATATCTTTGCTAAATTTACCGCGCCAGAATTTAATTATAAGATCAGTTTCTTTTGTTCTCAATTTTTCCTCAATATTTGTTTTTACATTTGGTATTTGAAATACCTTTTGGATCAATTCAGCTGTGATCTTAATCTTTTCATCTCAAGTATTTATCTCATCATTTTAAGCATCAAAGTTTTTTACCAGCCAACACCCGAATTTGTGTGGAACTGAATGCAACTTGAATGCTAGTATGCTGCCAAACCCTATTTCTCTAACAACTTTCTTTTGCTCTTTTGACAAATTTTCAATTTAATCTGTGAGATTATTGACTGCTGTAACAACCCTTACCAAAATTATTATTTCTTAAATTTATAATTCCCATTAGGAAACCCTAATTGAGACCCCCAAGTAGTATGACATGACCCTTAATTTAAAAAAAAATCAAAACTAGGATCAGGGCCCCGTAAAGCTCAAGGGGGTATCCCCTAATTGATATTATCCGTCGAAAACGAATATAAAACACGTAATTCAAAATATTAGTCACTGTCGCGACACGCGCCAGGGGCTAGGGTGCCTTGCGCGACACGCGGGGGAGTCAAAATTTTAGTACAAATGCAGGGGTTTGGCACTTGTATGGTTTGATGGTTTCGACGTAAACATTCACTATACACGTTAAGTTATACACTGTTTCGTCCAAAAACACTTAAATCCCGAATCTTTGCTGTGACAACATGGTAATAACTCGATCACTGCTACGATATAATGTCCGATCAATTGAAACCGATCCGATGGATGTTTAAGTGTTGCCTGAATGCGGGCTATACTTTGTCATTGGTTGTGAGGGTTTTGATTTCGTGAAGTTATCATCATTGTTGAATTAAGTTACTGACCAAGTGTGCTAACAATTAAGTATTTAGAAATACATAATTTTTCAGATTGCCATTTTGTGTGTTCTTCATGTGTGCTAACAACATGAATGAACTGTCGGAGGCACTAAGAAACTTTACAATCCATACCACCGATATGGATACAACAGGAACCCAATCCGGCTATCAAGCGGATACTGAGGAGCCACTAGTGTTCCAGGCCCAGCCCTAGGAGAAACCCAAACCTAAAAAGAGGAAAAGAATCCTGGACTGGAAACGCGGACGAAGGAAGAAGCCAGCTGTCCAAAAGGTGAAAAATACAGAATATCGAAAAGACAAAGGAAAGGGAAAAGAGATAGGGGAACGCTCTGGTCAGGCTCAGGAGATGCCACATTGGGAGAAAATTGATCGAAAACTTGCAAATTGTGACCTCATCGGACCTGCCGATGAAACCCTTTTCAATTTCCCAGACCAATCAGAACTTCCAATCAATTTGGAACCCGCTATTCCGGACCCTATTGTCAACCCACAACCTTTTACAGGGCAGTTAGAAGAGTGGTGGATGAGCGACTGGCATTTTCAGAACTTCATGAATAATCCCAATGTTTATTTTTCCCAGTTTGATCCTGAACCTTCACCATTCCCACCTATGAGCTCGGAGAACGTTGCCGAATTACGACGCTATGGCGAGGAACTGGTGGATGGGGACATCGGATTCGAGAAGTGGGGGAAAACATCACATGAAAATACGACGAGAGGGAGCGTCGTTTCTGAAAGGCCAACTAACTATGGTTGTATGTTTGGATAATAATAATATGTATAAAAAAATCAAATCATAATCTATATATATATATATATATATATATATAATAGTATAATATTGTATAATAATAACTAAAATAAAACCTTTGTAAAATAGATGGTGTGTATTGATGCATACTATTATAAAAATATATAAATGTCGCAAGGTTGACGATTTTGGGCTATACTGTGTTAACTTACTTGTGTTGTGATTACCCGACTGTGTTTGGTTGCTATCTATTTTGTGGCAATAATTTGTATATATTGACAATTATTCAGATGGAAAACACAATAAATGAAGTGGTCATTGAAGTTAATCAATCTGAATAACACAATGAGGATCACTTTTTTAATCGGCAAGATATAGAAAACATCGTTGCTTAGGGAATAGCCAATGCTATCCCGGCAATTGTTGCGGCTGTTAAGAATCATGCTGAACCTTCCCAAGCCAACCATAGTAAACGTACTCGAGACGATAATTTTAGTAACAGTGTAAATGGAGGCGGCCATAACAACAATAATGTGATTCAAGCCATAATACTTAAGAAAATGAAAGTTGCAACACCTGGTTGCACTTATAAAGAATTCCTTACCTGTAAGCCAGTCGAATTTGCAGGCAATGAAGGGGCGACTGCCGCACTACGTTGGTTGGAAAAGACCAAAGCAATAATTAAAATCAGTAAGTGCGCAGAGGAAGACAAGGTTATGTATGCATCCCACCTTTTCAAAGAAGAGGCGTTAGAATGGTGGAATACATTGTTGCAGGCTAAGGGAAGTGACGTGGCTTATGCCATGAGCTGGGAGGAATTTAAGGAACTGATAGAAAGGAAATTTTGTCCTGCCTATGAAAAGGAACAAATGAAAAATAAGTTCCTGAACCACCGAATGGTGGATGTTGATTGTCGAGGGTATACTTCGAAATTCTTCTAGTATGCTAGAACTGTACCAACTTTGGCTTCACCAGAACCGGAACTTATTTCTCGCTATATCTGGGGATTAATTAGCCAGATTCGTGACATAGTCAAAGCTGCGAGACACCGCACGATTGACGATGCGGTTGAATTGGCCAACACCTTAACCGATGG
The DNA here is from genome assembly GCA_030545235.1 of Helianthus tuberosus. NCBI lineage: Eukaryota > Viridiplantae > Streptophyta > Magnoliopsida > Asterales > Asteraceae > Helianthus > Helianthus tuberosus. Next base: position 95,929,970 of record CM060361.1, on the reverse strand, counting down.
GCTGGTACGCACTAGAGAAGAGAACAGGAAAAAAGAATTGGCCCAAAAGATCACCCAAGGTTTTCGTGGGGGTAATAATGCCAGTAACTTCAAGAAAAAGGGGATCGGGCAATCCTCCACTGCTCTATTTTGTAGTACCTGTAAAAGAAAGCATTTTGGAAAATGTAAGGGGTACTTGTAACATCCCTATTTTTATATATAAGAATTATAGGTTTGGTTAAATTTATTTACCACTAGTAACTAGTAACTAGTTTATTTTTAATATAAATATTCAACCCAAATAGTTTTAAACACTATTTTATATAGTTGGTTGAAATATTATACTAATTAATTGGCCTGTATATGGGTGACCTTTCTAAATAAAATAAAAGTATATAAAAACTTATATTATTAGACAGGTAGCCTACGGGTAAGTCGACTGTTAGAAATATAAAGTTCCTAGACGGGCCTAGGAACCATATAATAATTAATACATTGTATTTTGAACCTACTCTATTTTTAATGAAACTTAGACCGAAATGTAGACAAAAATATTCTCGTTCTAATGACATATTTATTATTTTATAAAACGTTATATTTTATAAGTTATAAGCACCAAATAAGTGAAGCAATTAAATTAAATTATAAAAATAACATATTAAAATAAAAATAATCAAAACTTAAAAACCTTGTTAAAAGTCTCGTGAAACATTAAAATAATAAAAGAAAAAGAAAAAGAAAAATATTAGAATTTATAAGTACACATATGTGCTGGTACAAGATGACATTTGAAAATTTAACTCTTATGCATACAGGTGTATAAGGTACGTGGAAGCAAAATAATCAAAAGGAATCTTGATTGAACTTACTCATCAAAATTCTTTCAACTATAAATAAGGACAGCGGCTTTCAAAATATTTCGTTCATGTTTTTCTTTCCTTCTTTTATCTCACAATTCTGTTGTACATATACATCCATTATTTTCTTTAAATATATCCCCAATAATAATAGTAAAGCCATGCCTCATTTTAAGTATTTTAACTCCCGATCACCGCTACCCTTTCCGATTGATCTGAGCCTCATAACGTATGTCAAGGCTCTGCCCGACTAAGTTGTTGGGATTCGGTCTCGGACATCGGGATAAGGTTGAATGAGGGGTATTATACTTACCACGAGTGCATTATATATTTTTAATAGTCCAGAAGTTATACCCAAAATTCTACCAGGAGATTTTATAGTTGAACCCTAAAGTTACAAAATGGGTCTATTCTCTTTTCTCACCGTTTTATTTCCTTTTATCCCAAACCATAACAACTCTCACCAAAACTATTATATTTTTATTATTATTATTATTATTATTATTATTATTATTATTATTATTATTATTATTATTATTATTTATATTTTGTCTAAAAAGAAACCCTAATTAAGACACTCAAGTAATCTTACACAATTTCTAAAATTTTCATAACAATCAGAATCAGGATCAGGGCCCCTAAAACTCAGGGGGGCATTTCCCATTCGATATTATCATCACAGTTTTACGTGTAATTCGAATTTAATTGATCCGTCGACTCAGCTGAGCTACAAATACACGTGGCAACCATATGATAAAAAGTAACCCGTCGCGCCACGCGACAGGCGCATATGTTCCTGTCGCGACACGCGGGGGAACCATTTTTCAAGTATAAATAGAGGGGTGTGGGACTTGAATTCCTGCGTTCGTTCGACGTTCAAATTCATTTTGTACGTTCAGATATTCACAGTTTACTACCAAACACACACTAGCTCGAATTCTGCTATGATACCGGGTATTAACTCAATCGCTGCTACGATTCAATGTCCGATCGATGGAAACTATCCGATGGATGTTTAAGTACTATCCTTTGTCATTAGTCGTGATTCCGATAGGATGTTTGAGTACCACCCGAATTCGGGGAATACTCTGTCATTCGTTGTGAATCCGATGGATGTTTAAGTGAATGCGCTTTGTCATTCGTTGTGAGGGTTTTAATCTCGTGAGTTGTCGTAATTGCTGTATTAAGTTACCTACCTAGTTCGTATGCACTAGGTTACAAGGCTAAATCAATAGGCTAAGCTCTGCCTGTATAAATCTGCAATATATCAAGGCTTATCTGTAGACTAAACTTTGGCCGTATGAATCTGCATGATTATAATGTGAGTTATTCTCTTTTTATCAAATTACTTTACAAAACCCTATTTATTTCAAAAGTTATAATTACAGGGATTAAGTCTTGTTATCTGAAATTACTGCCAGTATGTGGGGGGATGTGCACATAGCTACTAATTATTTATCACTTGTGGGTGAAAGGACCCAGCAAGTGATATGTCCACAGTCACTAGTCCGGTCAAGTGACAACTGGATCAGTTAATTCAAAAGATAGAAACATTGTAATCGCTCTTAATACTGTAAATTATAACAAACAGGTCGTTTTAGAAAATAGAATGATTCACTCAGTATTTCCCGCTGACAAAACCTTTTTAAAACGCGTTTTAGGTAATTACAGTAGATTGGAGTAAGAGATGGATATGGCACTGAAAGGCATCAAGAAGTGGCTTATTTTATTAATTAAATCAAATTAAGAAATATTGTTTTATGTAATAAAAGCTACCATTGTAAAACATGGGTTTATCCCATCTATTTAATAAATAAAATCCGGTGTTTTCTAAACTCTGATATTTTTCCTAACTCACGGTCCTGATGAAATTTCCGCTGCAATATTTTTAAAATAATCACCGGTACCACATGGCTATTCGCGGCTCCCGATTCCGTCCAGGGTGGGTCGGGGGCCGTGACAGAAGGTGGTATCAGAGCCACTGCTTTAAGCCTTTAAGTGTTGTGATAATAATATCTATGTTTATATAAAAGAGTTAGGAAATTGCTATTAATTGGTAGCACACATAGACTTGAACTTAAGAAAAGATGCCTTAGTATCAGCTTCGAGATAAGCTAAGTACTTGTGTAGATAAAGTATGATGGGTTTTGATATACCATAAGAATGGTAATTAGAATATTGCAAGATATGATAAATAAGCAAGAATTAATAGTAATTATTGCTTATTGATATTATTTGGTCTAGAATAAGATATGTTACGGGAATACAAATTTCCTTGATTCTGGATAAAAGCCCTAATAAAAGAGGCACTTTTAAAATCTTGAAAAGATACTATTTATGGGAAATGGAAATTTTCTCCGGCAAGACTGGGTATGGTGTAGCAGACTCTCCAGTTTATCCGGATATACTGAGGTTACCTTTCCGGCGCAAACCGGATAAGACAGGGTATGTAATATGTCAAACGAGTGACAAGATTTCCCTAAATAGTATTATGACCATATATTTGACTGGTTTTTGGAAATATGAATCTGTTAAATACAGTGACCTGATAGATGGTATGTTTATTTCAGCATGTGAAATATATGATTATATAGATATATATATCTATAAGAAATTCCAAAAGTCAATATGGAATAAAGCATAAGCATATGTGTCAAGAATAAATCTAGATTTCTTTATTAGGAATCTCTTATCTATAATTCCGATATCAAACATTATTTTGTTTGATCATCTACCTCGTAACCCGTGCGACAATATAAATAATGGAAACCCTTTAAGTTGATACGTCATCAAAAGTGTAATAATTTCCAATACACAAGTAAGAAGCATGTAAAGTTGTGATAATGTACAAGAAAACACATGAAAATTTAATTATAAGTCCACAGAAGTTGAAGTATATCACACACAACTTTCGAGGCAAGACCTTTAGAAAATATAAATTGGGCAAGATGACACCAATGTTAATTCCGTCAGTAGAAGAACTACTAATCAAAAAGAAGAACTTTGCCACATGATCCTACAAAATGAATATCGTTGAGGTACGTTGTAACAAGATTTCACAACCATCGGTGCACAGTCTAACCAGAGTCATAATTATTATCACTGCAAAAGGAGTCACATACCTTTGCAAATTCCCTATTTCATTCACATTCCCTAGTAATGTCACTTAACAACGGTTATCACACGAAATTCCAGATAAAAATTCTTATATTTCTTTCGTTGAAATTCTGACTTTTGCATATAATAAATTAACTTTCGTGTTTCTACTTTCCCTAATAGTCATCATACCATGAGGATTTCTTTCATAATAGTAAATATTTATTTATTTCATTTCCTGGTAAATTCACACGTTACACATGCACTGTTTATTCCGCATGTGGTTCGTTTGATTTCTGAAGACCACTGGAGGGCTTCATTCCGATTTGTTATTTTATCCAAATTCAAATATCATTCCGCTTTTTGCACTGTGAACCGCATTATTGCAAAACGATGACTCTTTAAGATCGAGTCCATAAATTTTGTTAAACCATTGAGGTAAAGAATTTATATTTTTATATAAATATATATATATATATATATATATATATATAATTTATGTTGAAGTATACTCTCATTTAAATTTACGTTCAATTATTTATTATTGATAATTAATATTAGTTTTATTATTAATAAAAAAAATTAATAACAGAAGTGTTAGTATTATTTTTAGGTACTAAGGTTATTGTCAGGGGCAGGTATTGAATAGCCTAGCCTTAGTTAGGCATGGACTGACCACCTATGCTTAAACAAGGCAGCACTAACCAATATCCAACCATGATAATGACTAGTTAATGTATATAAATCAAGTCATCATACTTATTCAGTAAATTTTAATTATATATAAAAATATTTTTTATATAAAAATATATATACTTTGTACTGTAAGGGGAAGACATATTTTCATAAAACAATACAAGAATAAGAGGAACGAATAAAATTATATAAATAATTGTCTATCACATGTTTTGTGGTAAATATGTACCGTAACGCTTTGGCAAGAAAATGACCATATAAGAATAATATGGTAGCCATCAACTACGTTGGGTTAGGAGAACATTATAATATATAAGAATAGTCCCCGTTTTCACTTATTTACAACATTTGTAAATACATTCACAACATTATATGCTTTCAAAATAAAAATAAGTAATCACATAGAATCAACCCATTAAGTGTTATATATTTACAAAATATTTTATAAATACTTTTGTACAATAAATATTTTTACACCTTTATTTACAACTTTCATTTAACGTTATAAATAATAGTGATTTCTTTTACAAAATAATAATACTAAAATATTTTGTAATATAATAACTTCATTGTGGTATTTTGTAAATATATATTACATAGTAAATATAAGTTATTTTACATAGTATAGTAAAATACTAAAATAATATTTATTTAAAAGTGGTAACCATTTACATATAGTAAAAATGTGTAACAAATAATATATATTACATAGTATTTATATTTAATATGTAAGATACGGTTCAGACATGGACACAAATTATATATATTACATTTGCTTTACAAATATAATATAATGGTTGGTCATGCCAAAACAAATTGTTCTTATTATATTTTGATCTCTAGGACATAGTATGAAAAATATGGTCACTAAATAGTGTACTATCACATTGTTTCACAATTAAAACAACCTGAAAATCTAAACAATAAAACATTAACTCTATTGTTTTTTTTGGTGTATTTTTGCAATTCACACATCTCAACACTTTGATTCTCTCATATCATAAATATTTGACAAATCATTTTTCATACTTTTATTTTATTTGGAACCTGTCAATTCTAAGTCTTCCACAGTTGCCAAACAAAGTAAGCTTTCTTTTTACAAAAGAATTTTTATTGATTCTAAAAGTCCTTCACATTCATTTTAAAAATCTATTGATCATATATCTTTTGGCTTGAACCTAGTCACTTTGGAAATTATATCATTTTATCTCATTCGTTTGCTATCGATTTCTTTAACTAATTCAATTGAACCATTGTGTCCAATTTATTATACAACTTATATTCACAAAATTAAATATTTTTAATTTTGTGTCATCTACCTTAATATTATTTTATTGACTAAAATATGACATAAGTCTAGAAGAAATATAGTAACTCAAATCTCGAGGACGAGATTTAAAACAAGGTAGGGAGAATGTAACATCCCTATTTTTATATATAAGAATTATAGGTTAGGTTAAATTTATTTACCACTAGTAACTAGTAACTAGTTTATTTTTAATATAAATATTCAACCCAAATAGTTTTAAACACTATTTTATATAGTTGTTGAAATATTATACTAATTAATTGGCCTGTATATGGGTGACCTTTCTAAATAAAATAAAAGTATATAAAAACTTATATTATTAGACAGGTAGCCTACGGGTAAGTCGACTGTTAGAAATATAAAGTTCCTAGACGGGCCTAGGAACCATATAATAATTAACACATTGTATTTTGAACCTACTCTATTTTTAATGAAACTTAGACCCAAATGTAGACAAAAATATTCTCGTTCTAATGACATATTTATTATTTTATAAAACGTTATATTTTATAAGTTATAAGCGCCAAATAAGTGAAGCAGTTAAATTAAATTATAAAAATAACATATTAAAATAAAAATAATCAAAACTTAAAAACCTTGTTAAAAGTCTCGTGAAACATTAAAATAATAAAAGAAAAAGAAAAATCAAAATATTAGAATTTATAAGTACACATATGTGCTGGTACAAGATGACATTTGAAAATTTAACTCTTATGCATACAGGTGTATAAGGTACGTGGAAGCAAAATAATCAAAAGGAATCTTGATTGAACTTACTCATCAAAATTCTTTCAACTCTAAATAAGGACAGCGGCTTTCAAAATATTTCGTTCATATTTTTCTTTCCTTCTTTTATCTCGCAATTCTGTTGTACATATACATCCATTATTTTCTTTAAATATATCCCCAATAATAATAGTAAAGCCATGCCTCATTTTAAGTATTTTAACTCCCGATCACCGCTGCCCTTTCCGATTGATCTGAGGCTCATAACGTATGTCAAGGCTCTACCCGACTAAGTTGTTGGGATTCGGTCTCGGACATCGGGATAAGGTTGAATGAGGGGTATTATACTTACCACGAGTGCATTATATATTTTTAATAGTCCAGAAGTTATACCCAAAATTCTACAAAGAGATTTTCTAGTTGAACCCTAAAGTTACAAAATGGGTTTATTCTCTTTTCTCACCGTTTTATTTCCTTTTATCCCAAACCATAACAACTCTCACCAAAACTATTATATTTTTATTATTATTATTATTATTATTATTATTATTATTATTATTATTTATATTTTGTCTAAAAAGAAACCCTAATTGAGACACCCAAGTAATCCTACACAATTCCTAAAATTTTCATAACAATCAGAATCAGGATCAGGGCCCCTAAAACTCAGGGGGAGCATTTCCCATTCGATATTATCATCACAGTTTTACGTGTAATTCGAATTTAATTGATCCGTCGACTAAGCTGAGCTACAAATACACGTGGCAACCATATGATAAAAAGTAACCCGTCGCGCCACGCGACAGGCGCATATGTTCCTGTCGCGACACGCGGGGGAACCATTTTTCAAGTATAAATAGAGGGGTGTGGGACTTGAATTCCTGCGTTCGTTCGACGTTCAAATTCATTTTGTACGTTCAGATATTCACAGTTTACTACCAAACACACACTAGCTCGAATTCTGCTACGATACCGGGTATGAACTCAATCGCTGCTACGATTCAATGTCCGATCGATGGAAACTATCCGATGGATGTTTAAGTACTATCCTTTGTCATTAGTCGTGATTCCAACAGGATGTTTGAGTACCACCCGAATTCGGGGAATACTCTGTCATTCATTGTGAATCCGATGGATGTTTAAGTGATTGCGCTTTGTCATTCGTTGTGAGGGTTTTAATCTCGTGAGTTGTCGTAATTGCTGTATTAAGTTACCTACCTAGTTCGTATGCACTAGGTTACAAGGCTAAATCAATAGGCTAAGCTCTGCCTGTATAAATCTGCAATATATCAAGGCTTATCTGTAGACTAAACTTTGGCCGTATGAATCTGCATGATTATAATGTGAGTTATTCTCTTTTTATCAAATTACTTTACAAAACCCTATTTATTTCAAAAGTTATAATTACAGGGATTAAGTCTTGTTATCTGAAATTACTGCCAGTATGTCCGGATGTGCACATAGCTACTAATTATTTATCACTTGTGGGTGAAAGGACCCAGCAAGTGATATGTCCACAGTCACTAGTCCGGTCAAGTGACAACTGGATCAGTTAATTCAAAAGATAGAAACATTGTAATCGCTCTTAATACTGTAAATTATAACAAACAGGTCGTTTTAGAAAATAGAATGATTCACTCAGTATTTCCCGCTGACAAAACCTTTTTAAAACGCGTTTCAGGTAATTACAGTAGATTGGAGTAAGAGATGGATATGGCACTGAAAGGCATCAAGAAGTGGCTTATTTTATTAATTAAATCAAATTAAGAAATATTGTTTTATGTAATAAAAGCTACCATTGTAAAACATGGGTTTATCCCATCTATTTAATAAATAAAATCCGGTGTTTTCTAAACTCTGATATTTTTCCTAACTCACGGTCCTGATGAAATTTCCGCTGCAATATTTTTAAAATAATCACCGGTACCACATGGCGGTTCGCGGCTCCCGATTCTGTCCAGGGTGGGTCGGGGGCCGTGACAGTACTGTAATTTCTGCAAAATTTCGGGGCACCAAGAGGAGAATTGCAGGAAGAAATCCATGATCTGCTACAATTGCGGAGAAGTAGGGCACTTTAGGTCCGACTGCCCAAAATTGGTCAAACCAGCTGATAACAAGGACAAACCTGCTGAAGGAACTAATAAGAAGAGTGCAAGAGCCTTCCAGCTGACTACCCAAGAAGCAGATCTGATTCCAGATGTGATAGTTGGTATGTTTCTGGTACATGACATTTATGCAAAAGTATTATTTGACTCTGGTGCAAACCAAAGTTTGATAAATACTTCATTATGCTAAGCTCTTAATCAACCTTTAACCAAACTTAGGCAAATTTAAACGGTAGAAACGGCAGATAGAAATTCTGATAATATAGATAAGGTTTTGCAAGAAGGAAAGATAGAACTCTCAGGGCATAAATTTTCTGCAAACCTGCTACCTATGAATTTAGCTGGATTCTTTGTCATATTAGGAATGGATTGGTTAGTAGCCAACCATGCTCGAATCCTCTGTGATAATAATTCCATAGAAATTCATACACCCGCAGGAGAAGTAATTTTGGTTACAAGAGATAAGCCACGTAAACCAATGAAGTTCATTTCAGTAATGAAAGTTGCTAATTATGAATGAAAACAAGGAATAGTGTATATGATTTTGGTAATCATTAACACTAAGAGTAAGGAGCTTAAGGAAATTCCAGTAGTATCAGAATACCTGGATGTATTCCCAGAAGAGCTACCTGGATTACCACCCGATAGGGAAGTAGAGTTTAGAATTCATCTAATTCCTGGAACTGTACCAGTAGCTAAGGCACCCTATCGGTTAGCACCCACTGAAATGTTGGAAATGAAAAAGAAATTAGATGAATTGCTAAGCAAAGGATTCATACAACCTAGTTCATCCCCTTGGGGAGCACCAGTATTGTTCGTGAAAAAAAAGATGGTTCATTGCGAATGTGTATCGATTATAGGGAATTGAATAAGGTTACAATTAAGAATCGATACCCAATACCTAGGATTAATGATCTTTTCGATCAACTTCAGGGAGATAGATACTTCTCTATGATAGACTTGTGCTCCGGATATCACCAGCTGAAGGTACAGGAAGAAGACATACCTAAAACTGCTTTCAGGACTAGGTATGGTCACTACGAGTTTAAAGTCATGCCATTTGGATTAACGAATGCTCCTGCTGCATTCATGGACATGATGAATAGGATCTGTAAGCCGTATTTGGATACATTCGTAAATGTCTTCATCGACGATATACTTATTTATTCCAAAAGCCAGAACGAACATTGTGAGCACCTGCATGCACTTTTAACCTTATTAAGGAAGGAAAAGCTTTATGCCAAATTTTTGAAGTGTGAATTTTGGCTACAAGAGGTGCAATTTTTAGGACACATGGTGAATCACGAAGGTATTCACGTAGATCCCTCTAAGATAGAAGCGATCATAAATTGGAAGATCTCGCAATCAGCTACCGAAGTTAGAAGTTTTCTGGGATTAGTGGGATATTATAGACGCTACATAAGAGACTTCTCTAAGATAGTTGTTCCATTAACTAAGTTAACCTATAAAGCTGTTAAGTTTGAATGGGGACCCAAGCAAGAAGAGGCCTTTAGGATCTTAAAGCAAAGGTTAACAAATGCCCCAATTCTTACTTTACTAGAAGGGACAGAAGGTTTTGAAGTCTACTACGACGCTTCTAAGCTAGGGTTAGGATGTGTGCTAATGCAACGCAAAAAGGTAATTGCATATGCATCAAGGCAGTTGAAAATGCACGAGGAAAATTATACGACTCATGACTTAGAATTAGGAGCTATAATTTTTGCCCTTAAGATTTGGAGACATTATCTGTACGGAAGTAAGTTTAATGTCTATACAGATCATAAGAGTTTAAGATACATATTTGGGCAGAAGGAATTAAACATGAGACAAAGAAGATGGATGGAAATTTTAAGTGATTACGACTGTGATATTCAATATCATGAAGGAAAGGCAAATGTAGTAGCGGATGCCCTCAGTCGTAAACATCATTAAAAGCAAAGACGAGTTCGTGCTCTTAGATTAAATCTCCAATTTGATTTAATTGAACAACTGAAGAACGTTCAGGAAGCAACAATCAAAGATAATGCGGAAGGAATGAAAGGACGAATAAAGGAATTAGAGCAAGGAGCGGATGGAATTTGGAGATTCCATAAGAAAAGAATTTGGGTACCAAAGCAAGGAAATTTAAGAGATAAGATTTTAGAGGAAGCCCATAAATCTAGGTCCACAATGCATCCTGGTAATAACAAGATGTATCAAGATTTAAGAAATAACTTCTGGTGGATAGGAATGAAAAAGGACATAGCTAGATACGTTTTTAAGTGTCTAACTTGTTCACAAGTTAAGGCAGAACACAAAAAACCTTCAGGTTTACTTCAACAGTTAGAAATGCCTGTATGGAAATGGGAACTAATAACAATGGACTTTGTTACTAAGTTGCCCAAGACCAGGAAAGGTAACGATGCGATCTGGGTAATTGTAGATCGATTAACCAAATCAGCTCATTTCCTGCCAATGAAAGAAACCTTTAACATGGAGAGATTGGCTAGGTTATACGTAGATGAGGTAGTATCCTTACATTGAGCCCCACTCTCTATTGTGTCAGATAAGGATAGTCGTTTCACTTCGCATTTTTGGACAAGTATAGGATCGTTTTCAGACCTGAACGAGTCGATCGGAAGAGTTTTTCTCAATACGAAAGGCGGAAACAGACGTATTGAGGTCAATTCAGCAAGAATATCACTTTAACTGTCGATATTATTGATTTGATGACGTTTTACAGCGAGACGACACTTCGGCAGCACTTCGTTGCTCAGACCGGAAAGTTACAAATGAAATAAAAACACAAGGTATATATAGGGGATGTAATTTCGCTTGAACATGTCTCAAGCGGAATTACCTTCTAGCGAAATCAGCTTCAAGCGGAATTAACAAATATGATTTCGCTTGAACTGGACATGACCATTTCAAGCGGAATTACAAGATGTAATTTCGTTTGAAACTGCCATTCACCTTATATTTGACATTTTTCTCGTATTTCATGCCCTGATCTATCTAAATACAAACAAGACTCGATACAAGACGAAGTCGACAGATGCATGCACCAACAGACTCCCCCTCGAATGTTGACGAGTCTTAAGTGTCGAGTCTTCGCATCTTCAATCTTTATCGGTCTTCGAGCTTCTCTTTTTGAAGTATCTGACACTGTAAGCATCCTCGAATCTTCTCTCTTCTCTTTTCATCACCAACAGACTCTCCTCGAACAAATAATCTTTCAGATCTCTTGATTCCTTAAGTTCATCAGCATCAGCAATCACAGGATCAGAACCTTGCTCTTTGTCATTCAGACTCCCCCTCTCAGTAAGCTGGGATCGAAATCTGGCTTTCACAGGTTCAAGATCACACTCTTTTCAAATTCTGCTCAGGATCGAAAGCTAGCTCACACTCTTTTCACAGATTCAGGACCAATTTCTGGCTTTTAATCTTTTATCCCAAGATCACCTAGCTCTTATCCTATTTCCTGCAGAAATCTCTACCCAAAAATAAATTTTCTAATGACCTCTTGTGAATAAGATATTCAATCAATGATTTTACAATATTAATCTTTGATGAACCACTTGCAGAAATTATCATTTTTCCTTTCAAAACACATTCTCCCAACCCAATTGTCATTATGTTTAGCACTTGGAATTTTGAAAATCAGCTCTCTAACACCAGTTGTCGAAAATCTTTTTGAATTTTACAAAAATTTATGCTAAAACACACTAAAATCTTTTTGAATTTTTGAATGAAATGAAATGCAGAGAAGAAATATTTACAAACAATATTTTTGTGAGTTTGTGTAAGAGGATCATATCAGTTTTTTAGACAAATCACCAACACCGTTAAGCTTTCAACATTTTAAGTTCTAAACGATTCACTTAGATTGTCAGTATACTGATCCACTTAAATTTTCACACAAATTTCAACTGTTTCGAGATACGAGATTAATGTCTTAATCACTTAAACTTAATCGCGTGTCCCACCACTTGAATATACTCCTGTATCCAGATCCCAATATTCAGTCTTACAGGTGAATATACCACAGATGATATCTGTAAAGGGTTAAATTGCGAGTGCCGTGAGAGCTCAGGTCAGAACTTTCGTTCAGCAGAGAGATGACGGCTTCGACTTTTGGTGTGTCCCTTTAGAGGATCTTTTGTTTCAACAGCACATGATTAGCATTTTGCAATGTTTCATCATTTTTTGTACTGAGGGTGGCGCTATATTTCAAACAAGCAAAAAATATTATGCGGGGACTAGGCCATTGCTTCTGCAAAATCAGAAGTCCCGGGATAATACCCCAGATATCACTGAGCATAAAGACCTAGTATCTCAGAAAGAGGGACCTTTCAAACAAGATTTCGGGGGTTACCCATATATCCGATAGATGTTCCCCACGATATAAGTAAGTTTGAAATTTAGGTTTATATCTCGTCACAATCTACTAAATGTGCAAAAACCTACTAACACATCATCAGTGAGACCGTTTATCACATATTGACTTTTCAATTCTTTAGCATGCTGTGATCATTCACTGATGTACTATCATTTCCTCTTTTTTACAACAAAAACTCATTTTGAATTTTATCATGTTTTTGGTTTTTTTTTTAATTTTCTAATGTTTTTGGATTTTCTGAAAATTTTTACCCCCCCTAAAATTCAAACACATTTTAAGAAATTTGAAAACAAACTGTACAAACAACGTGACAACTGATATCGAATTACTTCAATTCGCCATCCACTTGGCATAAACAATCAGAACTTCCCCTCACAACAAACTATTTTCCCATTGTGATTTCAAAACACTTAAGTTTGTTTTAATCAAATGGGTTTTCTGGAAAATAAGTTGTGTTGATTTTAGAAAACCATTAGTAGGTTAGGGGTTCATCACTTTGTCTTTCAACCACTTGTAAGAATAGTCCAATCAAGTTCAATCTAGTGACCTTGATTAACTTACTTATAAAATCACAACCTCTTTCCACCACATGGATTGCCAACCAATACCTCTTGTAGGTTGAATTCTCAAGATGCCGATTCCTACTCCTCACTTACCAACCAGGGAGTTCCAGCAAGTCACACTTATCAAAATTTTCAATTTTCAAAAACAATTTAAGAATGATGCCGATTCATGCTCCCCGATTACCTACTAGGGAGCTCCGGCAAGTCCAGATTTTTACTGTTCATAATAGGTACCATCCCAGTCACAAACCTGGGATGACACAACTTCACCTGGTTTCTTTAATTTCTTCTCGTAAAATTCCTTTACACCTTTGACCTTCCTATCAACCATTTTACCAAAAATGTGTTTTACTTTGGAATTAAAAGCCTTTTCATCATCAAATTCTTTCTTTTCAGAAAAAAAAATTGATTTGAAATCTCAATTTTACCAACTTTTTGTTTAAAATTTTCAGCCTTCAATGGTGGAAAATTGACGTCATCCATTGGAGGAACTGAATTCTCACTTTTAATCCCAAATTGTGGCTCCTCTGATATTCATCACCAGACAATAGCTCCTCTGATTTTGATGAATCAGAATCATTGCTAGAATTGTCCTCTGATTTCTTAACAACCCATTTTTGGTTGTCAAGTTTTGCCATTTTCTTATAAAACCTATTTGAACATTCACCAATCTCAAAAGTTGAATTTTTTAAAAGTTTAGTTCTCTCAATTGATGGTTCAAACTCAATTTCTTTATCTTTCAGTTTACGAGAAACTCCCTGTTTCGATTGTATTGCCTTTGAACAATTCTTGGCAATATGACCAACAGTATTGCATTGGAAACAGGTTCTCGTTTCTTTCATCTGATCAGCAGTCTTCATCTCTTCTTGCTTCTTCGCAAGGAATTCTTTGTTCGACTGATTTCTGAACAGATTTTCTTTCTCTTCTTCAGAAGATGTACCTGAAACAAATATCATTTTTGATTTAAAATCTTGAACATATTTTTCATTTTTATGATTTTCTGGTGGAATAAAACCAAGTCCTTTTTTTAAATTACCATTATGGTTTGGTTTCTTTCGATAACCAGAACCAGAACTGTAACCCTTTTTCTTGTTTTCTCTTTGTTGAACTCTTGAGGTGTACTTTTTAGGTTTTTCAGAAAGATTTACATCTTTTATTTCAGAAATATTAATTTCTGTTAGTTTGAAAACCTTTTTGATCATGTCAGGTTTGACACCTCTTATTGGAAATTCCTCATCAAAATATAATTTGTCGGAATCATTCAATGTATATGCAACTTTGAATGTTTCGTCATTCAAATTAGATTTTGATAGAAGGAATTCTTTATTGTATACTCTTTTGCCCTGTTTGACGGTTTGACTCGGAGTACTGGACTCAGACTTTGACTCTGACATAGACTCCGACTTTGACTCCTCAGTTTCATTGTTATCTAACACATGATCCACCACTTTCTTCATCAATTGAGATTGTTGATCAGTGTCAGACGATGTAAAAGTAACATCAATATTTTCTGGCAAGTTAACTGAAGACTCCAACTCCCACTGTAAATTTGTTGCCTTTTCGACTCTTTCTGAATTTGGATTTCTCGGAGAATATCCATTTTCAAGCGGGGGTGGACCCTTTTTGTAACTGGCACCTTGTTTCTTACCAGATGTCTTTTCTTTAATATCCTTCTTCTTTTCTTTCTTCTTTTCAGGATTCTTTTCTTCAGATACCTTTTGTTCTTTAGTTACTTCATTATCCTAAAATGTCTTCATACCTTCAACAGTTGGATAAATCCTGTCAATGACATAAGAAGTACATGAGTAACTTTTCAACAAACGATTAACTCTTTCAGTTTCAATTCTTTGAGTTTCCTGTTTTTGTTCAAGCACAGCACACTTCTCAATGTAATTGTTCACCACTTTCTGCTTTATTATGAAAGCTCCTTGAAGTGTCTTCATTGCTGTTGCTTGTTCTTCGCTTAATTGATTGTACTGATTCATTGCTTTGTTCAGAACGTCGTATGATTCCTTCAACCTGTTTATGTTGTTAATCAATTCATTGTTTTTCTTCTTTATGATCTCACAGGTTTCACAATTCACAGGAATCTTCCTTGCATCAACTTCTTCATCAACTTTAAACTTTGGAACTTCCACTTTTTTTCTTATCACTGGTACTTCTTCATCATCAATGCTAACTGGTGTTTTGACCTTTTTCTTTTTCTTTTTGGCTTTTTCATCATCACTGTCACTCTCTTCCATCATTTTAAAATGAGTTTCCATTCTTCTTGCATAATACTCTTTATCATCATCACTATCTTCTTCAACTCGAGCGACAAAAGCTTTTTGATGTGAAGTTTTGTTTGGATCATAATCATCCCAACTGAAACCTTCCCAGTTAAACCCTTCTGGTAACTTTTCATCATCTTGGTTTATCAGGCATGCTTTATTATCAGCTGAGATATATTTGTCCCAACTGAAACCTTCCGTTGGCTTTTTGCAATCCTGATTCACCATACAAGCTCTCTTTGAAGATTCCTCGATTACTTTCCTACCATGTGCCACTTGTGGTTCTTGTTGTTGTTGAGATACTTGATGATAAATGGCCTTCCTATAGTAATCATTGTTGTTGAACGGATTTTGAGCTCCACTTGCTTCGCGATTTGTGCACTCCCTCTTGAAGTGTCCTTTTTCCCTGTAACGAAAACAAGTGACTTTAGATTTATCAAAACCCAAAGTAGAAACATTATCATCACGTAAGTCATTTCTTCCTGTGATCTGCTTAAATTTCTCAGCTCGTCTCAACACACTTGCCAAACACCACTTTATGTCCATCAATTCCATCTCTTCAGCATCAATCTGATCGTAATCCTCTTTAGTAAGCATTAGATTCCCGATCCGACCTGCAACAAAACTACCACAAGACTCCAACACAGTTCCCAACAGAGACATGTGACTCTTAGCAACTTCTGCTGAATAATCTTCATCATTCTCCAGATTCAGTACAATGTTGCATTGTAGCTTCTTGCCATTCTTTGTTGCTGAAATGTTCGGATCAAATGATGGATATGATGAAAAAGTTGGGTTGCTGTTTGATCCTTTGGATGAACCTCCAGATGAACACTTTGCATTGAATGCTGTCTCAACCTTCGGTGACATGTTGGTGGTTTTATCACTGACACCACCTTTGTAATAGAGACCAATGTCTTGTTCACCGTCGAAGTCTTTCATTCTTGAAATCTTTCTCTGTTCCATATCCCGAGCCTCAATCTTTTCAATGAACTTGCTCAGTGTCAGACTGCTAAACCCTTTCTTGTTCCTTAGCATCATGAGATATGTGCCCCAAGTCTCGAATGGCAATGCATCGGCCAATTTTTCGATCAACTCTTCATTATCTTTGTCGATGCTCAATCTCTTCATGTTGGCTAACAAATTGCAGTATCTTTCAATGATTTGCTTAGTGCTCTCATTTTTTAACCCACGAAACAGATCAAACTCTTTCTTCAGAAGTGACTTTTTGTTTTTAACCATCTCTTGACTTCCAACGAACTTCGATCTTAAAGCTTTCCAAATTGAATAAGAAGTTCCATTGTGTTGCAATAAAACCAAAATATCTTCTTTCACATCTTGTTGTAGTAGACTTAACATCAATTTTTCATCTTTGTATTTCTTTCTATTTTCAGCACTCAGATCTTTAATAGCAATAATCTCCTCATCATCAGTCATCGGCCTAACATATTTCGTCTCAACACATTCCCAAGCATCTAAGTAGTTAGCTTGTACCCAGTTTTCAAAACGTCCTTCCCAACCCTTATACTCCTCGATGTTCATGAGCTTAGGCGGTTTTTGCATAGTCCCCATTTCATTTTCCAGCATTGTGTTCTGTGCAAGAGTGATCGGGGTAACCGGGGTAGCGAATGCGTTGTAAAATTCCTCTTCCCTGATTCGGTTTTCAAGAAATTGTCAAACAGTGTTTTCAAACGGAATCACAATCTCAAGCGGAATTCCTTTCAAACGAAATCCCTGTTCAAGCAGAATCAGCTCGTTCAAACGAAATCTCCTTTGAAGCGAAATACTTTTTCAAGCGGAATACCTAATTTCGCTTGAACTTACACCTTTTTCAAGCGGAATACCAGATTGAAGCGGAATTAACGATTTTGAAGCGGAATAAGCTACTTTCAAGCGGAATCAGGATGAAATTTCAAGCGGAATACCGGTTTCAAGCGGAATTAAGGACTAATTCCATTTGAACTGCTACTGATGTCATCATTCTCGCGCTGATTTTCAAACGGAATTACAAAAATTACCATTTTTAGATCGAATTTAGGTTCAATTTTCTCAAGGATTTGTTAAAATACAATTCCGAGTATGATGTGTGAAAATTAAGACATTTTGATCGTGAAAAGTTGTTAATTTTGAAAAAGAAGATGTAGAAATCAGAATTTTCAGCTGAATTGGTAAGAACTCTTCTTCCTGAGCTCTGATACCACTTATAGGATCGTTTTCAGACCCGAACGAGTCGATCAGAAGAGTTTTTCTCAATACGAAAGGCGGAAACAGACGTATTGAGGTCAATTCAGCAAGAATATCACTTTAACAGTCGATATTATTGATTTGATGACGTTTTACAGCGAGACGACACTTCGGCAGCACTTCGTTGCTCAGACCGGAAAGTTACAAATGAAATAAAAACACAAGGTATATATAGGGGATGTAATTTCGCTTGAACATGTCTCAAGTGGAATTACCTTCAAGCGAAATCAGCTTCAAGCGGAATTAACAAATATGATTTCGCTTGAACTGGACATGATCATTTCAAGCGGAATTACAGTATGTAATTTCGTTTGAAACTGCCATTCACCATATATTTGACATTTTTCTCGTATTTCATGCCCTGATCTATCTAAATAAAAACAAGACTCGATACAAGACGAAGTCGACAGACGCATGCACCAACAACAAGTTTCCAAGAAGCAATGGGAACACGATTAAATCTAAATACTGCCTACCATCCCCAAACATATGGACAAAGTGAAAGGATGATTCAAACTCTGGAAGACATGCTCAGGGCATGTGTAATCGACTTTGGTGGAAACTGGGATGTCCACTTGCCATTATTAGAATTCTCCTATAATAATAGTTATCATGCAAGCATCGATGCTGCCCCATTCGAGGCACTTTATGAACAAAAGTGTCGAACTCAAGTATGTTGGGCAGAAATAGGAGAAAGTCAATTATCAGGTCCCGAGATTGTGCAAGAAACTACCAACAAGATAACTCAAATAAAGGAAAGACTGAAGACGGCTCGAGACCTCCAGAAGAGTTATGCAGACAGTCGACGTAAGCCGTTAGAATTTCAAGTAGGAGATATGGTACTTTTGAAAGTTTCTCCTTGGAAAGGAGTAGTTCGATTCGGTAAGAAAGGAAAGCTAAGTCCAAGGTACAAAGGACCATTTACCATTACCCAACGAATAGGACCAGTTGCCTATAAATTACAACTACCAGAAGAGTTAGCCGGGGTATCTAATCTCAAGAAGTGTTTGTCTGACGAATCACTGGTAGTACCTCTTCAAGATATAGAGGTAAATGAAAAGCTGAAATTTGTTGAGAAACCTCTTCAAATAGAAGACAGAAAGGTCAAGTTCCTCAAGCACAAGAGACTGGTGCTGGTCAAGGTAAAGTGGGATTCGAAGAGAGGACCTAAGTACACTTGGGTAATGGAATATGAGATGAAGCAAAAGTACCCTTACTTGTTCCAATAAATCTCGAGGGCGAGATTTTAAACAAGGTGGGGAGGGTGTAACAACCCTTACCAAAATTATTATTTCTTAATTTAATAATTCCCATTAGGAAACCCTAATTGAGACCCCCAGGTAGTATGACATGACCCTTAATTTTTAAAAAACAATCAAAACTAGGATCATGGCCCCCTAAAACTCAAGGGAGGTATCCCCTAATTGATATTATCCGTCGAAAACGAATGTAAAACACATAATTCAAAATATTTTCGACTCAGCAAGGCTAAGTAGGACACCAGGCACACCTAGCCTAAATTGGTCGCTGTCGCGACACGCGCCAGGGGCTAGGGTGCCTGGCGCGACACGCGAGGGAATCAAAATTTCAGTATAAATGCAGGGGTTTGGCACTTGCATGGTTTGATGGTTTCGACGTAAAAATTCACTATACACGTTAAGTTATACGCTGTTTCGTCCAAAAACACTTAAATCCCGAATCTCTGCTGCGACAACAAGGTAATAACTCGATCACTGCTACGATATAATGTCCGATCAATTGAAACCGATCCGATGGATGTTTAAGTGCTGCCTGAATGCGGGCTATACTTTGCCATTCGTCGTGAGGGTTTTGATTTCGTGAAGTTATGATAATTGTTGAATTAAGTTACTGACCTAGTTTCGTTTGCATTATTATTTTAACTAGGTTACCAAGCTATGTCAGTAGGCATACTCTGCCCGTCTAAACTTGCAATGTGAATCATTCTCTTTTTATCAAAAGTATTTTACAATACCTAAATGTTTTCCAGTTATATTTTACAGGGATTAAGTCTTTGTTATCTTAAATTACTGGCAGTAAGTGGGGTATTGTGCACAATTACTATTGTTTTATCACTTTTAGGTGAAAGGGCCTAAATGATACATGTCACTTTTGGGAGAAAGGACTCAATAGTGATATGACCACGACCATAGATCCGGTTGAGTGACAACTAAACCAGCTAATTATAAGATAGGGGCAATTGTAATCGCTCTGAATATTGTAATCTATAACAATGTGTCGTTTTATGCAATTTGAATGACTCACCAGTATTTCCCCGCTGATAAAATCTTTTTTTTAAACATATTTCAGGTGATTTACTGTGAACAAGGAAAAGTGACGCGTAGCACTACCAGCTTGAATGAAGTGGCTCAGTAAATAAATAAACATGTTTTTGTAATCAGGGGATTTCCCAGTGAAATTCCTTTATTTTAAACTACGGGGTTTGTCCCAAAAGTTGAAATGAAATAAATGGGCATTTTTGGTTTAAACGATCCTGTTAAAATTTCCGCTGCCTAATTAAACACCAATACCACCGGTTTTCTGTCCCGCGGCATCCGAACCGGGAAACTAGGTCGGGGGCCGTGACAATTGCACATCTTATGTTGATTTTTTTCCGTCGTAATCATAATATGGTTGTTCTTCTGGTTGTTCTTCTTTTTTTATCTTTCCTCGACGATCTCTTTGGTTTTGATTCTGCCTTTTCCTTCTTTTGATATTTTGTCTATTTCACTCTTGGTGGTGGATCAACAAAATCATCATCTGATACATTCAAGTGTTTTAGAAACATATATTTTTTCATGAAATTATGTTTAATGCGTTTTATGTTACCTGAATTTACTTGTTGTTGTTCAGAAGTATGCAGAACTATAGCTCGACTAGTATTTTCACCTTTTGAAACAGAATCTGTATCTTCTGAAGATTCTATCACCACTTTCTTTCTTCTCCTTTTTTGTTCTTCCTCTTGTTTTTTATCTTTAAACAGAATAATGAAACAATTTCAATTAACAAATTTAAGATAAAACGCATTAGCTAACACTATAAAGATAAAAAGCAGTAGTTCACAATTTTAAGATAAAACGCAATACTTTACATCATATTAAATTAATTCAGCAAATTAACATTACATAATCACATTTTGTTTTTTATAATATTTTAAAATAAAACGCATTAGTCAAGAAATAAAAATGCATTTGATACAGTATTAAGATAAAACACAATAGTTAACAACACATGTATCTCAGCAAATACAAAGATAAGATAAAACGCAATGTTTTAATATTCGACTACAATTATCATAATAATAATCTCTTTGTTTCTGCTAATTTTTTAAGATAAAACGCATTAGTTCACAATATATAAATCCCATAAAAAGCATTAGCACCTTAGGTCATAGTTTTAACATAAAACGCAACGCAGTCTCTAATAACAAACCTAATTAAGCACTTTCAATGATAAGATAGGGATAAGATATCACTCATTAACAATTTTTGGGAAGGGATAAGGTATATTAGGTCTATTGCTCATCATAAAACGTAACTTGAATACAGTTAAAATGCAAAAATATACCATTATCAGAAATCTCTTTGCGTTTTCTACTAGTTTGTTGTTTCATTGTTGATTTTCGGCTAATATTTCCTGATGATGTTTTTGGCTTCTTTGATGATTTAGGGTTTTGAGATACAGATTTCTTTTCAGAAACTCGAAGGTAAACCTTCAAATTATCTCTCGATGACGCCATGAACTTCAATGGAGTTTGATTTTCTCAAATTTCTGTATGTGTGTGTTCGTTCAATGGAAGTGTAGAACGTAATGAACTTTTTTTCGAAGCGTTTCTGTGTATATTGAACAGCGGTTATATTTGGAATTTAACGATAATACCATTGAATGCCCGCAGAACGTGTTCAAATGACAGTTTTTAATTTGATTTTAATCTCGACCATTAATTGTGCAATTGGACGATCATGATTGCTTCCTATCATTCCTAGTGAAATAAACTTACTATTATATCCTAACCCCTATTTTGTAAGTTATCATTTAGGGAGCAAAGTGTGTGTTTTGGCGGACAAAGTTGTGGGAGCATGATTTATGTTTTAGTCCGATCTAAAATACGGGTATTACCCGATTAAGTCATATATCGGATCATACACCAATAACTCAACAACCCCGTTTATGAGAATTCAACCTTTTCAAATGTAACCCTTCGCTTCTTTTCCCTCCGGTTCAGTCGTCGTCCTATCTCTTGGATTCTTGCATCATGTAACCATTGTATCTTCGGTAACCATTGTATCTTCTGCTAATCCTTATTCCTTTTGTTTATTTGTTAATATGTTTTTGCATATCACCGGCACATCATCTTCTTCCTTCGTAATCCGTAATGGCATCAGGTACGCAATCATTCGATTCTTTGTCTTATTTCCTCTTTGAATCTATGTCGTTTTGTCTCGTTATTTCTTTCGTTTATTAATAATCTTTCAATGTTCTTGTGTGTCATCATCGGCACCGCTTCGTAGTTGTTTTCAACTGCAAAGTCTATTGCTATTTGTTTCGACTTAAAGCGTGTTTTAATTTATGATCCCATTTTTTATCCTCTTATTCTTTTTTAACAACTTAATTTTAATGTGTGGACCCTTTTCTCCTAAATATCTGGCTTTTTCCTTCTTTCTCTTGTGTTGAACACCGATTTGGAGAAATCCCCATTCGATTCGCAGCTTATGAACACTGATTTGAAGAAACCCCCATCGATTTGCAGGTTTGTTCTCGCACGTGGTATTTTCGGCACCGTTACCTCCTCTCGAATTTCGCTATCGGTACAGTTCATCCAATTTTGATTCTTTGTTAAGATTAATCTTACAATTTCTCACTAGCTTTCTCTTTTTGTTTTGGTTACAAGGTTGAACAACGCCGGTGGCAACTTAGGGTGTTAAGATCTAGGGTTCCCATAAAAACAGAGATGGTTACGACTTCCGGTGGTGAATGTGTTAAGATCCTACAACTATCAGATGAGAGGAGGATCGAACCTTCCAACCGAGTTCCGTTGAAGATTCCGGCAATTCCAGTAAGGCTGTTTCACAAAGCTGCTTGTGTTGAACACGGTTTGCATTTGATTGTCTAAGTTAGTTTCTTGATATTTTTTTGTTATTATATGTTTTGGTCTTATAATTTTATCAATCTTAGCTTCTATAACAATGATAATTTTACAAAAAAGATTATGAAAGCACAAATCCTTTCTAAGATTTTAGTAATTCAAAATCCTCATGGTATTGGTACATGATGATTTTGTTGTAGTTTGATGCTTATTGTTGATTAATTAGCTTGTTGTTATCAGTTATATGAATTTCGATCTTGTTGTGAGTGGTTTTTGATGCTTAGGGTTCGTTGATGTTAAGCTTATGTTTTTTGTGGTTGATTATTGGCAGAATTGAAGGTATCGAGAGGAAAAGTTTCCGAAAATGAGGTATGGTTATTGATTTTGCTATAGTTTGTTTTTTCTTTATTACTTTGTATTGTTGAAATGGTGCAACAAAATTAATAATTACCACACACATTGACTGTTTTTTTAATTCTGCAGTAAGCTTCAAAGTGAAGCCCTTAGAGAGGCAATTACTCAGATCACTACGGATGCAAAGGAAAAGAAACGTAACTTCACTGAAACCATTGAGCTACAAATTGTTTGAAGAATTACGATAAACAAAAGGACAAACGTTTCAGTGGAACCGTGAAGTTGCCCCACATTCCTCGCTCCAAGTTTAAAGTTTGCATGCTTGGTAGGGGTTACAAGTACTAATACTTAAGGGTTACAAGTACTAACACTTCAATCATATGTTATATTCCTACTTCGAGTTTATTTCATACCTATTCGAAGTTTTTATAAACAAAGTTTTATCAGAAAATATAAACTTAATTATATTTGTATTATGTATATATTAGGATATTAAACTTATGATAATGTGTGTGTATCGATTATATTTGAACGGTTATGTTGGTTTGAGAGACACCGTTTCAATGGCGGTTGTTTCTTCCAAAACCAACCACCGTATAACCGTCATGTATCAAGAATATATAAGTCTTGCCGGGAACTTTTACCGGTACCAAGACATTTCTTATTCAATTTGTCCATTTTGTCTAAAACCTGTACATACACGTTCCTGTAAATCTTAAACATGAATCCAAACATTCACGTTTGTTCCGTTGCAAATCAGTATGACAATCAACAAAGTGGTATCAGAGCCACGGCTGAGCGCGATGATGATGTTCACTATTCGTCATCATCTGTGTTGCCTTGCAAACACTGTTTTGATGAAAAAAAGCAACTACGAAAGATGAATTCTCTGCAGAAAAGATGTTACTATTGTAACGAACCGGGTTATCAAATTATTTCATGCAAGACGAAAGAGAATGATGAAGCGACTCAATTAATTCGTCTAGCCATCAACACAGGCATACAACAACAAGAAGTCGATGAAGATCATAGACCAGAATTCATTGTTACCGGCACAGATGAAGGATTGTGGTCCGAGATCTGGTATGTTAGTACAAACCTTAAACGTCATTATTCGGGCAATTTAGATATCTTTAAAAGAATCAAGAACATGTTTGGTGTAGAAACCCAAACGGGTGAAAACAACTTCTTTTTCATAAGAGGGATAGGGGTTGTGGAAGTAATGTCTGGGAATGACGAATTCCGAATTCAGAGTGTTTTCTATACCCCTGAATTAGATCGGAATAAACTAAAGCTGGACCAATTAGTGACTCAAGGGTAAGGGTACGGTTAAGTTTATAGGAGAAAAATGCAGAATCTTTCCAACGTTTAGTGTTCCAGTCATAAACAGAAGGAACGATATTTCTGGTTTAACAAAAGAAGATGTGATCGGCATGATGGAAAAGCAATCAATAATCAACAAAGGATCGGATCATCATGAGTACAAAACAGATTATTTGAATAATTATTTTGAAAATCTGAATTTGTCTTTAAATGAACCCGATTGGAACATTATGATTCTTCAGGCAATGCAGTTCAATGATTTTCAAACTGTAAGGCATTGCTTGAGATGTTAGATGATGTTCGAAATATAGGTTCAATCTGGAATCAAAGTTTGATGAAATGGTGGAATGGTTTTTGACGAAGAAATTAGAAATATCAACAAGACCTCTCCCTGCATATGCATCTGATAACAGGAAAATTAACTTACTTGAACTATATTTAGTGGTGAATAGAGAAGGAGGACATAGAAGAGTCACTGAAAACAATTTATGGGCTGTGGTTGCTAAGGATATGGGATTCGAGTATCATGATGGAGAATTCATGAGGTTAATGTATGCAATGTACCTAGATGTCCTAGCCATCACCGCTGAAATAGGAACCGCGGAATGCTTTGAAATAAGTAATTTCATGTCTTTCGTCATCCCCGAAAACAGTGGCGACCTATGATTTTTTCCACTAGGGTCCATTTTTTTGGGTGTTCAAAATTTTCAAGACAAAACCTTAAAATTTTCGGGTTGGTGCCTGTTCGGGTCGGGTCAGAGCGAAGTTTGAATTAGATTAAAAAAAATGGGTGTTCAAAATTTTCATGACAAAACATTAAAATTTTCGGATTAGTGCTCGTTCGGGTCGGGTCTGAGCAAAACAGAAAAACAGGTTATAAAAGGATTGAACCCATAACTAATTGTTGGCAAAGTGAGAGGTTTACCATCACACCAGCTTTCCTTTTCTTTTTATAGTGTTCACCTAAATGTATTTATGTGGTCTATATAAAATTTAATATAACCAATCTACTATTTTTTTAAAAAACATTGGGGTCTGGGACCCCGACCCGTTCTATGTGGGTCCGCCCCTGCCCGAAAAGAGTCCTGAACGCTCCGGGCCGTGAGGGCTTAACGCATAAAATGGTTTGTTCTCCTTCTTCTCTCTCTATATTCCGTCGTTTATTGTATTTTATGCTAGCATTGTTTTTTAGTTTCATAAATTCAGGTTTGTATTTGGTGTGCCGTGTTGATTTTTTTCTTCTTTTTGGTGAGTTTTTCGAAACTGGTTTTTTTGTGGGTTTCTGTCAATTCGATGAAATTTGGGTCTTATAGGTTGTGGTGTTTAAATAAAGGTTTGATTTGTATGATTGTTTTATTTTTTGCATAGATTGTTGTTTAATTGTGTGATTAGGGTTCTAGATAGAGTAAAACTAGGCGATCTCAATGGTTGGTTTGACATTGTTTATGTTATTTTGAGCTTAACAATTTGGGTGTTTTTTAGGGCTGTGTTCTACTCTAAGTGTGGCAAAACCGAAAAAAGGCTCTTCGTTGGCAGTTTTTGGTCTGAGAGTAATGGGTTTTGTGTGGACTGAAACAGGCCTGGTTACGTTGATCCAAGAAACTTGTTCAACATATTTATCTTTTAATAAATAATTACTCTTAGATATGATCACATACATTCCCTAAACGAAATTTCCCTATAAAATAACTAAAAGAGGTTTTAGCATTAAAAGTGCAACTTCGACAGTTGTTCACGTTTTACATTAAAATCAAGTTGTGAATATCCCATTTGGCATATCTTTTTGGATTGCTATACCGAATGTCGTACCAGTACTCTAAGGAACAAAAACGACACATGCATACTATACAATAAATTATGAGGTGATTGATAAACAAATTATAAACAACCCCCATACATAGCCCTAAACTCACAACCTAAGTGATATATTTCCCGCCGCATCGCGTGGGTAAATGACTAGTATATATATATATATATATACACACACACACACACTCACACACACATACACATATATAGGGTGGGGTTCTAGAGTTACTACTAGTGTATTTGCGAACTGAGTGAACAAATCCTAGCCATTGATTTACACACTTGTACCCGCCGCATCGCGTGGGTAAATGGTTAGTATATATATATATATATACACACACACACACACATACACATATATAGGGTGGGGTTCTAGAGTTACTACTAGTGTATTTGCGAACTGAGTGAACAAATCCTAGCCATTGATTTTCACACATGTATGGATAGGATTTCATCATCAAATTGTAAAATACACTAGTGTACTTCATCATCAAATTCTGACCATTGATTTACACACGTGTATGGCCAGGATTAGTTCGCTCAGTTCGCAAATACACAAGTGTTCACTCTTATACCTAATCATATATATATATAGGGTAAGGTTCATGCGAGAACCACCTTTATTGCGAGAACCGCGAGAACCGCGAGAACCAATGTGACCATAACCAAAAATACCAAAAAAACCCCCAAAAAAACGCAAACACCCCCACCCCCCAAGCTAAATTCCAAAAAAACCTACAAAAAACCTAACCCCCACCCCAACCCCCCCCCCCCCCTCCCCCAAAAAAATCTAAACCCCCACCCCCCCCCCCCCCCAAGGTAAAATGCTAAAAACTAAACTCCAAAAAACCTAAAAAAATAAAAAAAAACACACACACAAATTTGTTTTTTTTTACATTAAAATCGTTACTTTTAGTAGCAAAAAAAAATTATGTGTTTTTTAAGTATTTTTGGTTGTGTTCACATTGGTTCTCGCGGTTTTCGCAATAAAGTGTGGTTTCTAACGGATCCTTCTCCTATATATATATATAGGATTCGGTTCAAATGAAAACCACCACGAGTTGTGATGTCACACCCCAACCGATGGCGCAAACATCGGGGCGTGACACTAAGCAATTCAGACTGTTTAAGAGAATCCACAACACTAATTGTTTCGATAAAGATTAATTAAAATATCATAATATAAGTCTAAAAATGTCAAACAGAATCCACAACCACAAAAAGTATCTCAATAACGATTCAAATATTGTTCAATTTATTTGATTAACTAAGATGTGTTTCTAAGCGTCATCCTAGCTTGTTTTCTTGAATCCCAGCTACTATCAACCAGCAACATGTATTAAAATACAATCAACAAAAATGTTGGCTGACATACAAGTTTAAATACGTAGCATAATAGTTTAAAAACTCATATCCAACATGAAAACATATAATAATTTTCACCATGCTAGTTTACGCAGTCCAAGTGATAGCCCAAGTTTCCCAACGCGTTAAATGACTTTCCCAAATAATAACGGGAGGTTAGTGTCTCCTCCTAACAATACCCTAAAGACTAAAGAGGAGGTGCGTTACCCCTATAGCGCTACTATTATTAAGGCGTAACTATACACAAGGATTAAACGTTCACATAGCATAAAAGTCTCAAGTATCTCAAGTTTCATGTTTCACGTTTAAACGGATAGAGTATGTTTCAAATAAGTTTCAAGTTTCAAGTGTCTAGATATAGAATACATGTTGCATCCCAAAAGTGTTCAAAACATAAAGGGATCGGTATACTCGCAGTGGGTGCTTAAACCAAACACTGCTAAGATTGGATTGAAGGGAGCGCTGGATCAGCCTGCGTGCGGGGGAACAGAGCATAAGTCCTCTAATAGCTGACCCGGTTGGGAATAGAGTGTCCAATGATGCAAAAATCGAGTAAAAGTGTTTGACTAGATACCTGAGCGGATGGTCATCCGTCCGGATGACCATTCGAACGGATGGCCATTAGAACAGTGGGTGTTTATGTACTGATAAAGTTTTCAATGGTTTGCTCATAGTTTCCAGTAAAACAAACAAGCGTCATCATAATCAGATCCTCTGGACGAATGGTCATCCGATCGGTTGGCCATTCGGACAGACAATCATTGTGCAAAGTTTCATGAAATTTTCTAAGGTTTGAGTAAACGGAGACGGCGCAACGACGTGTCAAAAAACGGAAACGTACCAAACCCAGCTCGCTTGGCAGGCTGGGAACCACCCCTTCTCGAACCGACGAGCTGTTTCTGATGATGTTTCATGTTTGGACCTGTCAATCGGGTCGTTCTCCCGTGGAATCCAATCTTCAAGCTGGCTTCCGATTAAGAACGAGTCGGAAGTCTGTTTGAGTCCGATTTCACCCATGTTTCGTATAAGAATTGAAGAAATTGTGAGAGTCCTTAGGCTTTGTTTAAAAGCTATGAAAATCCTTTAGATCTGGGGTCGATCTTGATTAAATGATGCCCCACCACAGTTTGTACCAACAACTGAGTGGAAACCACCTTCAAGAGGCCTAAATCAGTTGGTTTTCATCATAAAGTTGAATTGTTTGTGAGATTTTAATGAAGAATATTGTGTAGAAGTGATAAATGATGGAAGTTTTACGAGAATATAGAAGAAGTACTTACGAAATTTGAATCTTGATTAAAGTTACTGAGAGTCCGTGTGGTCGAATGGTAGAGAGTAAAGTGTGAAATGATGGGTGAACAGCCCTATTTATAGGTGATGTTGACAGGTAAGTCGGTGGAGAGGTGCAACTGATTGGATGGTTGACCAGTCGAATGACCTTCCGATCGGATGGTCATCCGAGCAGATGGTCATCCGATCGGATGTCCATTCGGATAGCCAAATCCGTTTGCTAGTTTTCGAACTTTGGTTCCTTTTGCGAGTTAGATTAAGTGTTGCGTTGCATATTATTGTGAGTAACATTACATGGTATTATAACTAACACAAAAGTTTCTGTGTTTCAAGTCTACATCTAAGCTAGTTTTGTAAGTGTCAAGTTTCTCGTTCAACCAAGTATCAAAGTTTCTCGTTCAATAAGTATCAAGTGTCGAGTTTCTAGTATCACAAGTATAAAGATTCAACGTTTCACAAAAGTCAAGCGTCACGTGAGTCAAGTATCATAAAAGTCAAGTATCACAAGAGTCAAGATTCATGTTGTTCACATACAACGCATCACAAGATTCAAGAGTCAGGAGTGAAGAATCGCATTGTTCACATATAAAAGTATCACAGAAGTATCACATAGAGTAAAAGTTTCACATTGGTTAACGTGATTGAGGTTCAAAGTCTCATTAAGCATCAAGTTTCACATAGTATATCATGATTAAGATTCAAATAGTCTCACTAAGCATCACTAGGTAGGAAGTATGACGTGACTTGCCAAAAAGGTAATGTTTCGAAACGCAGGGCGTTACAGTCTCCCCGAAATCTAAGAGGAAGACTGCTCGAAGAGCTGTGGATACTTGGTTTTCATTTCACTCTCGAGTTCCCAAGTAAGTTCGGCGCCACGCTATCCTTCCCATCTGACCTTAACTATGAAAATTTTGTTGTGCCTTAGTCGCTTGCTACCTCGGTCCATGATTTCGATCGGTTTTTCCACAAAATGAAGGGTTTCCTTTACTTGCAAGTCTTTGATAGGAACATGAAGTTCCTCATATGCTAAACACTTCCTAAGGTTTGAAACGTGGAATGTCGGATGTACATTGCTAAGCTCTTGAGGCAAATCGAGTCGGTAAGCCACCTTGCCAATCCTTTCGAGAATCTTGAAGGGACCGACATAGCGAGGGGCAATCTTTCCCTTCTTACCAAAACGTATCACTCATTTCCAAGGAGATACTTTGAGTTGAACGTGATCTCCAACATTGAATTCCAGAGGCTTACGCCTTTTGTCAGCATAGCTCTTTTGTCAGCTCCTGGCCTTGATCAAGTTATCGCGGATTTCAAAAATCTTATCCCTCGTCTCTTGAATGATCTCAGGGCCTCATGCCAACTGAGAGGAGTTAGGCACTTGCGACCGTATAACGCTTCGAAAGGAGCCATCTGAATACTGAAATGATAGTTGTTGTACGAGAATTCGATCAATGGTAAATGTACATCCCAATTACCACCAAAGTCGATGACACAAGAACAGAGTATATCCTCTAGGGTTTGGATTGTGCGTTCAGTCTGTCCATCTGTTTCAGGATGAAAGGTTGTACTAATATTCAAGAGAGAACCCATAGCGGACTGGAAAGTTTGGCAAAGACGTGAAGTGAATCGACCATCACGGTCAGAGATAATGTCAATGGGTATACCATGACGACATATGATTTCATCAGTGTAAATTCGAGCTAGTTTCTCCACTTTGAAATCTTCCCGAATCGGAAGATAGTGGGCTGATTTGGTCAAACGGTCAATGATTACCCATATACTATCATGACCAGAAGGTGTTCGAGGTAGTTTAGTTATAAAATCCATAGCGATGCTATCCCATTTCCAAACAGGGATTTCTGGTTGTTCAAGAAGACCTGAAGGACGTTGATGTTCGGCTTTAACCTTTGAGCATGTAAGACACTTCGAGACGTAGGCAGCGATTTCCTTCTTCATACCAGGCCACCAATAAGTCATACGCAGATCAGGGTGCATCATTCATGATGAGCTCACGAAGGTTATCGCGATCTGGCACCCAAATGCGATTGAGGTAGTATTGAAGTCCATCAGTCTTCGTCACCAGTTGATCGATTGTAGCGCCTCGTATTTCTACATTTAGACTTCCTTCGTTTGCTGACGAGTATTGAACCTCACGGATACAAGCATGAAGATTAATAGTGATCTGAAAACAGCGGATGCTACTAACATGAGTCTTACGACTAAGAGCATCGGCCACGACATTCGCCTTTCCAGGATGGTAGCGAATCTCGCAGTCGTAGTCGTTAAGCAACTCTACCCATCGTCGCTGACGCATATTTAGTTCCTTTTGGTTAAAGATGTGCTGCAGGCTCTTATGGTCAGTGAAAACCACACACTTAGTACCACATAGGTAGTGTCGCCCAATCTTCAACGCAAAAACAACTGCGCCAAGCTCTAAATTGTGGGTAGTATAGTTTTTCTCATGTATTTTGAGCTGTCGGGAGGCATAAGCGATGACCTTGTCCCGCTGCATGAGCATACAGCCCTGGCCATGGTTCAAGGCATCACAATATACCACAAAATCAACATTCCCATCAGGGAGAGCAAGTACAGGAGCGTTACAGAGCAGGTTCTTAAGAGTTTGAAAGGATTCATGTTGCTTAGGACCTCAAGCAAAAGGTTTCTCTTTCTGTGTTAACGAAGTGAGAGGGACGGCGATTTTTGAAAAGTCCGAGATGAATCGATGGTAATAACCCGCCAATCCCAAGAAGGAACGGATCTCAGATGGAGATTTAGGCGTACTCCAGTTCTTCACTGCTTCGATTTTGGAAGGGTCAACATGAATTCCTTGTTTACTAACAACGTGCCCGAGAAATTGTACTACACTAATCCAAAACTCACACTTAGAAAACTTTGCGTATAAACGCTCACCACGTAAAAGTACTAACATTAGATGTAAATTTCATTCATGATCAGGTCGAGTTTTCAAATAAATAAGAATATCATCAATAAAGACTATGACAAAACGATCGAAATAAGGTTTACAAACACGATTCATATGGTCCATGAACACAGCGGGTGCGTTGGTCAGGCCAAAAGGCATGACCACGAACTTGTAGTGCCCATAACGAGTGTGAAATGCGGTTTTGGGGATATCTTCTTCGAGAACACGGAGCTGATGATAACCAGATCGGAGGTCGATTTTTGAGAAACAGCTTGCGCCTTGTAGTTGGTCAAAGAGATCATCGATACGAGGGAGAGGATAACGACTATTGACGGTGAGTTTGTTAAGTTCATGGTAGTCGATTCATATATGAAAAGAACCATCTTTCTTCTTGTCGAACAACACAGGAGCACCCCAAGGTGAGGTGCTTGGACGTATAAAACCTTTGTCGAGCAGTTCTTGCAGTTGACTAGATAATTCTTGCATCTAGGTAGGTGCAAGTCGGTATGGCGCTTTGGCGAGAGGAGTCGAACTAGGTAGGAGATCAATACGAAAATCGACAGATCGAGGAGGAGGAAGACCAGGAAGATCTTCAGGAAAGACATCAGGGAAATCACACAATACTGGAACATCACTTACGCTCTTTCCCTTGCCCTTTCACTAGACGGAAGAGGTAAACAAACAAACTTCTCGTGACAAGCAATTTCAGCACGGTTCTTACACAACCAATCCATGCCGATTATGATATCGAAGATACCCAATTGCATGGGTATGAGGTCAATAGTAAAAACGTGATCGTTAAGAGTCAAGGAACAATCACAGAGAATAGAATCAACTAGAATAGACTTACCATTGGCAATCTTAACAGAGAACGACTTAGGTAGTTTAGAGCGTGCACAGTTTAACAAAGATTCAAAATCTACGGACACAAAGCTTTTGTCGGCACCAGTATCAAATAGTATCGAAGCGTAAAGATTATTAACGAGAAACGTACCATTAATGACATCATTGTCGTTACGCGCCTGATTTGCATTGATGTTGAAGGCTCGTCCTCGAGCGGCTTGCTGTTGCTCTTGATTTAGATAGGGACATTGGGAACGGAGATGAGTGGTATCCCCACATTTGTAGCAGGCTCGCACATTGTTCGCTGGTTTGGGGTTCTGATGAACTGGTAGAGCTAGAGCTGCTTGCTGAACTTGATTGGTTTGGTGGCAGTAGGGAGTTGTGTGACCATAGCTGTTGCAGTTGGAACACAGACGACAGGCTATGCCGACGGGGTGATGATTGTTGCAAGTGACACACTTGGGATGAACCCCAGTGTACGACTTCTTGGTGTTTTCTGGAGCAGGAGGGTTTGGGGTAGCAGCAGTCACAATAGCGTTGCCAGCTCGGTTTGAATTTGCAGCAGGGACAATTGCATTGCAGCTAGAGTTTTGAGACTTTTGTTTCTTGTTCTTGCTGCCACTTGGCTGCTGCATGATTTGGTTAGTTGGTTTCAAGGGAGCAGAGTTTCCAAGCTGTTTATCACGAACACGATTGTTTTTCAAACTTGCTGCAAGATGGTACACTTCTTTAATAGATTCTAGCTGAGCTGCTTCAATGGCATCACGCATAACAGGAGGTAACCCATGGATGTACTTGGTGATCATGCGTTTGGGAGTAGACACCAAGGGAGGCACAATGATGCTGAGTTGCTTAAAACGGCTAGTATAAGCCAGTTTATCATCCCCAACTTGTTTCAGTTCAAGACTTCATCCTCAAGTTTCTGCTGCTCATGCGGAGGGAAGAATTCGAGCATCATCAGTTCCCGAACCTCGGCCCAGGGTAAAGCATAAGCTTCATCATTCGAGCAGATGTTTCTCTCATTGGTCTACCATTCCAGAGCTCTTCCTTGAAACACGCCAGTTGCATTCCTAGTCTTTAGATGCTCAGGGCATTCACTGTTGATGATAGTAACTTCGATGCTATCGAACCACTCCAGCATTGCAGTCACCCCATCACTGACCATGAAAGTCTTAGGGTTGCCAGAGACAAAGTGTTTGTAGTTGAAGCTCACAGGCTTAGGTTTGTCTGCTTTAGAGTCGACATAGGAGGGAGGAGTGTTTGATCCTTGGATTTCAGTGACAATCTTGGGGACAATGCGTGCAATCTGGTCGGCCATAAAAGACATCATATTTTTCTGAGTGTTGGCCTTTGATTTCTTGCGTGGGTTGTTGAGACAACTTGACGACATCTAAAGACCCAAGAAAGGATCGAATGAGTCTAGATCATAATGTTTCGTTTAAATGACATAGTTTCATGATTACGTAACATAGCAAAAAGTTTCACACGATCACATAAAAGGCTCAAGTTGTTTCAAGCATCACAAAACGTTCAACATGTTTCACATAGTTTAATCAAGACTTCCACTTAGTATAATATGAATAAAGCATCGTAAATTTAGTTTATTCCTACGATATTATTATTACTGTTTTAGATTGCGGAGGTAGGGCGATTCGTGTAAAAGTTTCGAAATGAATCAAGCATCAAGAATAAAACCACATGTAAATCGAGATAACATAAAAGACAAGCTCATAAAACATAGGATTGTTTCGGGTAGAGAAACGTAGCTCCTTTTCGAGTTAAGGCAACGTGCTTTGGCTTACTTAGAAAAATATGTAGGCCTACGATATTTGTCTTTTTGGTCACTACACGTCCTTAATCGGTCGGGAAATTCGAGACTTTGGCGAGACAGAAAATCAAAGAGTGGGACTAGTTATCAAGATGTGAGTTTCACCTCTAACTTCGTAACATCGTACCCTAATAGTGTCGGAACTTATCAAAAGATAAGACCTGCAAGATTATGAAATGGAAATATCCCTTCAAGGTTTGGATGTCACTCGTGACTTAAGGGTAAATCTCGTGCAAAAATACTAACAATACTGAGCGAAAGTCGTCATCAAAGGCGGGAATCACCCCTGTTTTGATGAGTCGCTTCCTGAGTGTTTTCAAAGCATCAAAGTGTGTATTGTGTTAGCCTTAAGAAATGCTTGTATGTTTAACAGGGAAGTATTGCTAGGAAGCATGTACGGTAGAATGCATTAGTTTTAAACAACAAATAAGAGTCAAAGTTCCTATAACTATAGACTAGGGCAAAGCATTTCTAATTTTTCCCAATTCCCTATAGTTATGGCTCTGATACCAATCTGTCACACCATAACCGATGGGAGAAACATCGGGACACGGCACTAAGTAAATCATATTGCTCAAGAGAATCAACAACACTAATTGTTTCGATAAAGATTAATTAAAATTTCATAATATAAGTCTAAAAATGTCAAACAGAATCCAAAACCACAAAAAGTATCTCAATAATGATTCAAATATTGTTCAATTTATTTGATTAACTAAGATGTGTTTCTAAGAGTCACCCTAGCTTGTTTTCTTAAATCCCAGCTACTATCAACCTGCAACATGTATTAAAATACAATCAACAAAAATGTTGGCGAACATACAAGTTTGAATACGTAGCATAATAG
This sequence comes from Helianthus tuberosus, assembly GCA_030545235.1. Taxonomy (NCBI): domain Eukaryota; kingdom Viridiplantae; phylum Streptophyta; class Magnoliopsida; order Asterales; family Asteraceae; genus Helianthus; species Helianthus tuberosus. The sequence goes on along the minus strand of CM060361.1, from coordinate 95,894,064 downwards.
TTTAAAAACTCATATCTAACATGAAAACATATAATAAGTTTACCATGCTAGTTTACGCAGTCCAAGTGATAGCCCAAGTTTCCCAACGCGTTAAATGCCTTTCCCAAAGAATAACAGGAGGTTAATGTCTCCTCCTAACAATACCCCAAAGACTAACGTGGAGGTGCGTTACCCCTATAGCGCTACTATTGTTAAGGCGGAACTACACACAAGGATTAAACGTTCACATAGCATAAAAGTCTCAAGTATCTCAAGTTTCATGTTTCACGTTTAAACGGATATAGTATGTTTCAAATAAGTTTCAAGTGTCAAGTTTCTTGATATAGAATACATGTTGCATCCCAAAAGTGTTTAAAACAAACAGGGATCGAGTACACTCACACTGGGTGCTTAAACCAAACACTGCTAAGATTGGATCGAAGGGAGCGTTGGATCTGCCTGCGTGCAGGGGAACACATCATAAGTCCTCTAAGAGCTGACCAGGCTGGGAACAGAGTGTCGAATGATGCAAAAATCGAGTAGAAGTGTCTGACTAGATACCTGAGTGGATGGACATCTGGACGGATGACCATCCGGGCGGATGACCTTCCGGGCGGATGACCTTTCGAACAGTGGATGTTTGTGTACTGCTAAAGTTTTCAATGTTTTGCTCATAGTGTCCTGTAAAACAAGCAAGTGTCATCATAATTAGATCCTCTGTACGAATGGTCATCCGATCGGATGGCCATTCAGACAGACGATCATTGTGCAAAGTTTTGTGAAATTTTCAAAGTTTCGAGTTAACGGAGACGCCGCAATGACGTGTCAAACAACGAAAACATACCAAACCCATCTCGCTTGGTCGGCTAGGAACCACCCCTTCTCGAACCGACGAGTTGTTTCTGTTGATGTTTCATGTTTTGACCTGTCAATCGGCTCGTTCTCCGGTGGAATCCAGTATTCAAGACGGCTTCCGACTAAGAACGAGTCGGAAGTCTGTTTGAGTTCGATTTCACCCATGTTTCATAGAAGAGTGGATGAAAAGTTCGAAAATCAGTTGTAAAACGTGATGTTCCTCAGGTCTGAGCCGGAACCAAGTAAGGTTCCATCAGATCTAGCGTAAAAAGTGTGAGAGTCCTTAGACTTTGTTTAAAAGCTGTGAAAATCCTTTAGATCTGGGGTCGATCTTGATTAAATGATGCTCCACCACAGTTTGTACCAACAACTGAGTGGAAACCACCTTCAAGTGGCTCAAATAAGTTAGTTTTCATGAAAAAGATGAAGTGTTTGTGAGATTTTGATGAAGAATATTGTGTATAAGTGATAAATGATGGAAGTTGCACAAGAATTTAGAAGAAATACTTACGGAATAGGCTTGAATCTTGATTAAAGTGACTGAGAGTGCGTGTGGTCGAATGGCAGAGAGTAAAGTGTGAAATGAAGGGTGAACAATCCTATTTATATGTGATGTTGATATGTAAGTCGGTGGAGAGGTGCAACGGATCGGATGGTTGTCCGGTCGAATGACCTTCCGATCGGATGGTCATCAAAGCGGATGGTCATCCAATCGGATGTCCATTCGGATAGCAAAATCCGTGTCACACCCCCAAAATCCACCATGCTGGGTACCACCGCTTGGAGGCGTGACGTGACCAGGATCGAGCCACCAATCATATTGAACATCGTAATTAAGTAAATAAGACCAACCACAATACGATTGGTGACCAAAGCTAGTTAACCATGTTTAGTTTAAACAGCGGAAGCATAAAAGTAAATCCAAAAGCATAAGTCCATAGTTTATAAGTTAAAGTTCAAAACGCAAGTTTAATAAGGTTATGAGGATTAAATAATAAGCACGGAACATAACCGTCCGTACACCACAACGACTCCTTCCTCGTGCAAGCTCCGAGTATTTAGCGACCTGTAAGGCATGTAACAACTAGTCAACAACAAAGTTGAGTGAGTTCACGTTTGGTTGTTTGGTTTTAAGTTGTTTCTGAAAAAAGTGGTTTGACTTTCGTTGGCTTATTTGCCGTGGGGGTTACCCCGAAGTTGAAAGTATGTTTAACCATTTCCTTTTCTTTACCCAAACCGTATCCATAATTAGTGGGGGCTTTCCCCGTTTGAACTACTAGACGGTATGATATCGACTGCTACGCAAATAAGTTGTGCCCTATATCAGTGTCTATCATCACTGACAATCTGCCATAGTCCATTAGTACACGCCCGTCCGACTGGCACGGTGTGAGGTTTGTTAAACCTAATAGCGCTATTAACTAATGACCCGCTCGCCATTGGCCTCGGCGATTAAGTCGATATAAATTGAGGGACTTCATGATAGAGTTTTGTCTAGCTAGTTTTAAGGTTGTTGTCCTGCACCAGGAGGACCACAACGTACGTATTCTGCACTAGGAGAATTCGTAGGATTAATAATGGCATCCAATCTATGGAGGATGGCCGTACATATCCTACCCAAGGAGGATATGTAGATTTAGTTTTAATTCTTTAACCCATTCCCAAACCACCGGGAATCCCATGCCTTAGAAAGTGTGTGAACTCACCTCGGTTTGCTCGGTTAGATTCTCAATATAGCTAACAGTCAAGGTCGGTCAATCACGTCCTAGTATGATTTACCAGTTAGTCATTTAGTGGCTTTCAAATAGAACACAAAGTTCCTACACGTATCTATCACACAACATGCATCATTTTAACGGTTTGTGCCCATCTAAGTTTCCCATCCATTCCCCACTCAAAATCAAACATACGATAATGCACATAACATGTATAACACGTTAGATCATTCACAGATAGCATACTCGAAATTTAGACACGCGAGTCGCAACTTATGTCATTTTAGCATTTATATTCAAAACCTGCTGTTTTCGGACATTTTAATAAAATAGTTAAATTATTCCAAAAATTCCCAAATTTTTACAGGATGTCTTAAACGTTCCATATTTTATTGTGTAAAAATACCGGGGTCCGGTTCATTACCAATATTTTATAAAAATTCATATTCCGGACTGAACTCAGATTTATGTATTTCTGACCACAGTCCACGGAACAATTTATTAAAAATTCATCGAGTGTCCGATTCACGAAATTCCAATGGGGTAATTACAAATGAATCGGTTGTCATATACTGTACAAATTTCATGGTCCGATTCATCACAAAACTCAGGTTATGACTGAAAGTATGACACCCATTTATTGCTGTCAAAATTCAGCTTATGTTGCTGTTACAAATTAACACTTTAAAAATAGTAAACGAAGTCCAAAAATTACGATTCCGGTGCCATTAGAACCGTATTTCATAATAACATATTTTAGATTCAAAATATCGGTTTTTCGTTGAATTTATGCCCTGTTTACAGCCAACTGAAGTTGGCTGTAAAGTATGGACAGATTGCTATTTTTAGTCTCTAGCTTACTAGTTTGTGTTCGGTTGATTTCCGTTAGCAAGTTTATTAATCACAACAACATCAAACATCAATATTGACTAACAAATCATCAGATAATCACAACTATGCAGGATTTATAAGATTTACACACATATCTTTTCTTTATCCATCATTAAACACTTATGTTCAAGACTTTGAGTTTTGTTCTTTAGTATTCTTAACTTTCAACCATTATATCACCTATTAACCACTTAAATAACATGAAAAACGAACGGATCTAAGTTCTTACCACTAGCTCAAGGCTAGGGGAGTTCGAGTGTAGAAAAGTGATGGTTAATAGCGAATGGAGAAGGTCCTTCCACTTCCGAGAGCACCGAGCTTCGTTGACCACCTTCTAACACCTTGAGAGGGACTTGGATTGTTGGAAGATGATTGAAATATGGTGGTGGTGTAAGGGGTATGTTTGGCCGTAGCCTTGTAAGAGGGAGAGAGGAGAGTTTGTTTGATGAAGATGGTTAAGTGATCTTCATGTTATATCCACCAAGTTATAAAATCCTTTGGTCAATGTGTCTACCTATGTACAAACATAATCACACAAAATCCAAGGGAATCCATAGAAAATATGGAGAAGATCTAGTGGAGATTTATCAAATCTTGATGAGTGGGGGGTCCCCTAGAGGACGGTCACATAGGGGGGTAAGTTGTAAAATGTTGTGGTAAGTTGGTTAATTAGTGGGGTGTTGAGTGTAAGACTTGTGTTTAGTGTGTAGGATGTTTTATGTAGAAAGTTTAAGTGTTTGGGAACCATAACTAGCTCAGAAAAAAAAAGAAACAATATTTTAGTGTTCCGGGTAATGTTCGGTTGTTCGGTTTGACACTGTTCCGCTAAACTGCTTAATTAATTCGTAACGTGTCCTAGGTATATAATTTTGTAACGTTTTTACTTTCTAACACATAGGAAAATATAACGGACTATTTAGTGACCTTTCTGTACACTATTAGTATATTAACAAGTACATGTAAGTATAACACAGATATCAGAAGCAGTTAAATGATTCAGCACAGTCATCAAGCACTTTAATTTTTCATTAATAAATTGTACGGAATACATGGGATTTTGAGGGTTGTCACATTCTCCCCCTGTTAAGAGAATTTCGTCCCGAAATTTAGCGCGTGGTTACTGAGGAAGCTAGTTAAGTTGCGTTGTTTTCCTGATTTTCCTGGGGTGTCACATCATCCCCCCGTTGATTCGGAATTTCGTCCCGAAATTCTGCAGTAGCTTCAGCCTCAGTAGTGGTTGCGTTTTTCTTAAACAGCTGGGGATACTTGAGTTTCATTTGGTCTTCTCGTTCCCAGGTATATTCTGGGCCACGACGAGCATTCCAACGAACTCGGACCAGAGGTATCCTGGTATGCTTGAGGATCTTAACGTCTCGATCCGTAATCTCTACTGGTTCCTCGACGAATCGTAGCTGGTCGTCGATTGTGAGTTCCTTAAGAGGAACTATGAGGGTCTCATCTGACAGACACTTCTTCAGATTCGACACATGGAAAACGTTGTGAAATCCGCTGAGTTCTTCAGGTAGGTTCAACCTGTAGGCGACCTTGCCAATTTTCTCGGTGACTTCGAATGGTCCGACATAACACGGGTTGAGTTTTCCTCGTTTGCCAAAGCGGACTACACCTTTCCAAGGTGAGACTTTGAGTAGCACTCGATCCCCAACCTGGAGCTCGAGTGGTTTTCTTCCCTTATCAGCATAGCTTTTCTGACGGTCACGAGCTGCCGCCATTCGCTGTCGTATCTGAGAAATTTTCTCGGTGGTATCTACCACAAGTTCTGGGCCAGTGATTTGGCTGTCACCAACTTCTGCCCAACAGAGAGGTGATCGGCATTTGCGTCCGTACAATGCCTCAAATGGAGCGGCTTGGATGCTGGTGTGGTAGCTGTTGTTGTACGAGAACTCCACTAGCGGGAGGTGCCTTTCCCAGCCATTACCAAAATCAATTACACATGCCCTAAGCATGTCTTCAAGGGTTTGGATGGTGCGTTCAGATTGCCCATCCGTCTGCGGGTGATAAGCGGTGCTCATATCTAAACGTGAGCCAAAGGACTTGTGCATTGCTTGCCACAGTTCAGAAGTAAAACGCGCGTCACGATCAGAAATGATGGAGGTTGGCACTCCGTGCCTTGATACCACTTCCTTTAGGTAAATGTCTGCAAGAGTAGAGAACTTATCCGTTTCTTTAATTGCTAGAAAATGTGCAGACTTGGTCAGTCGATCTACGATCACCCAAATGGTATCGTTTCCGCGTTGAGATCTGGGCAGGCCAGTAAAAAAAATCCATGGAAATTTGCTCCCATTTCCATTTCGGGATCTCCGGTTGTTGAAGTTGGCCTGATGGTTTCTGATATTCAGTCTTGACTCTCGCACAAGTCAAGCACTTACTGACGTAGGTTGCTATGTGGGCTTTCATGACAGGCCACCAATACGTAGTCTTGAGGTCGTGGTACATTTTATCCGAACCAGGATGTACCGAATAACGAGACTTATGTGCTTCATCCATCACAAGCTCGCGTAAGTTGCCATAAAATGGAACCCGGATGCGTCTGTTTACATAGTAAGCGCCGTCTTCCTTTTGTTCTAGCCGCTGCCTTGATCCTCGTAGGGATTCAGCCCTGATGTTTTCCGCTTTCAATGCTTCATCCTGAGCATCGCGAATCTGAGCGGGAAGGCTAGAGTGAATGGTAAGCTGTAACGCACGTACACGCTTAGGTATAGTATCCTTTCGACTGAGGGCGTGGCCACAACATTGGCTTTGCCCGGATGATACTTGATTGCGCATTCATAATCGTTCAAGAGCTCAACCCATCGGTGTTGACGCATGTTTAACTCCTTTTGCTTGAAGATATGCTCGAGACTCCTGTGATCGGTGTAAATGGTGCACTTGGTACCGTACAGGTAATGTCTCTATATCTTAAGCGCGAAGACAATTGCTCCCAGCTCCAGATCGTGAGTAGTGTAATTTTTTCGTGAACCTTGAGTTGGCGTGATGCGTAGGCAATGACCTTGTCATGTTGCATCAACACACAACCAAGTCCTTGGATGGAAGCATCGCAGTAGACCACAAAATCTTATGTGCCTTCAGGCAATGAGAGGATAGGCGCGCTACAAAGTTTATCTTTCAAGTGCTGAAACGCAGATTCCTGTGCATCACCCCAGCGATAGGTGACACCCTTCTGAGTCAGTGAAGTGAGAGGTTGCGCAATCTTGGAGAAATCTTTGATAAACCTTCTGTAATATCCGGCCAAACCCAAGAATTGGCGGATTTCTGTTGGTGTACGGGGTGCAGACTAGTTCTTGATCGATTCAACCTTAGATGGATCCACGTGAATTCCATCCTTGTTTACCACATGGCCTAGAAAGTGGACTTCGCGAAGCCAGAAGTCACATTTTGAAAACTTGGCATACAACTGTTCTTTTCGAAGAAGTTCCAGCATAAGTCGTAGATGCTGCTCGTGTTCCTCCTGACTCTTGGAATAGATCAGGATATCATCGATGAACACAATAACGAACTTATCCAGGTAAGGCTTGCACACTCGGTTCATCTCGGACTCTCAGCTGAGGGTATCCCGATCTCAAATCAATCTTGGAGTAATAGCTCGACCCTTGCAACTGGTCGAACAAGTCGTCAATACGTGGAAGAGGATAACGATTCTTCACAGTCACCTTGTTAAGTTCGCGATAGTCAATACACATCCTGAAGGTACCGTCCTTCTTCTTCACGAACAAGACTGGAGCTCCCCAGGGCGAAGAGCTAGGACGTATAAAACCCTTTTCCAAGAGTTCTTGTAGTTGCGTGGACAGTTCTTCGAGTTCTGATGGAGCTAGACGATATGGTGCTCGAGCTACTGGCGCTGCTCCAGGAGCTAGCTCGATTTGAAATTCAACTTGGCGGTGAGGCGAAAGACCAGGCAATTCCTCAGGAAATACCTCAGGAAAGTCGCGTACTATAGGAATGTCTTCAATTCTCTTCTCTTCCGTGGATGTGTCAGTAACGAGTGCCAGAATGGCAGTGTGGCCCTTTCGCAAACATTTCTGGGCCTTAAGGAAAGAGATGATGCCTTCGACAGCACCACTCTTGTCACCACGAATCACGAGGGGTTCTTTATCAGAACGAGGAATGCAGACGATTTTCTCCTTGCAAACAATCTCCGCTTGATGATAAGATAGCCAATCCATCCCAATAACGACGTCGAAACTACCCAGTGTGATAGGAATAAGATCGATGGAGAAAATCTGACCAGCTAAGACGAGGTTACAACCTTTTACTACGCGTGTGGCTTCAAGACTTTTACCGTTTGCTAACTCTACGATGTGCTTGGTGTTCAAAAGTGTTGGGTACGCTTAAGCATCTGACTAACTTTTAAGGACACGCAACTAGTATCGGCACTCGAATAAAATAAAACAGTAACAAGGAAGTCATCCAGAAGGAAACTTACCCATCACAACGTTAGGATCGTTCCTTGCATCATCCTGCCCAATCACGAACACACGTTCCCTGGCTCCATTGCCATTATTGTTTCCCCCATTATTGTTTTCGTCTCCCTGGTTGTTGTTGTTGTTCCGTTTCCGGTTCAACTGGGGACAGTTTCTCTTGAAGTGACCTTCAGCACCACACTGATAGCATTCCTTGTTACCCTGCTGTTGCTGTTGGTTCTGTGGGGCTTGTGGCTGCCGTTGCCGATTCTGATTCGCAGGACGTGAGCTCCTGCAATCTCTGGCTTTATGTCCAAGCTTGTTACATTTCTAACAACGATCCTTGTTGCACGGCCAGCTGTGGTGCAAACTACATCGTTTGCACTTAGAGTGATTTCCCCTGTATCCACCCCACCTTGTTTTCCAGAAAACTGCTGACTGGGGCTCAGGTGTTCATTTTTCCTTTCGTCACTGGGGCTGGGACTGAACTGGAGTGGAACCCCTGCCCGAATTTCCATCCCACTTGCGCTTGTCACTGCTGGGAGCACCAGTAGCAGTAGTGCTAACACGATTGGGCAGCTTGCCCTCTTCCACCGCCTGATCGGTGAGTCGGTGCGCCAAACGAATGACTTGCTGGATTGTGGAAAGGTTGGCCTCCACCACAGACCCTTGGATTTCCGGAACTAAGCCCCTGAGGTATAGCTTGATCCGTCTAGATATGGGTCGTGACAAGTTAGGACATAGGTCAGCCAAGTTGTTGGACCTCTTTGTGTACGCCTCAATTTCTGATCCTTCCATCTTCAAACCATAATACTCTGTTTCAAGTTCCAGGATGTCATCCAGGTGGCAGAAGTCTTCCTTAATCAAATCCTTGAAGTCGCTCCAAAGGGTGGCATTCGCGTCTGCCAATCCGAGCATCTGGACTTGTGTGTCCCACCAAGAATACGCTTTCCCTTGCAACATGCTGGTAGCGTACTCTACTCGTTTGCTGGAAGGGCTTTCACTCTCTTCGAATGCGTATTCAATTCTTCGGATCCAGTGCAGAAGGCCGATTGCCCCTTCAGTGCCGTCGAAAGTGGGAGGTTTGCATTCCAGGAACGCCCTGAAGGTGCCCATGCGTGTTGGAGAGTGCATGGGTTGACTCCTTGATTGGGTTGCTAAGGCTTCAGCAATCCGTTCGTTAATCAAGGTCGTCAGCTGACCCTGGGTCATGTCGAGACGTCCACTCATGATCTTCACGTCGAAGGAACTTACGTAAGAAAGGTGTCGCAAAGTGCGTAGGTGTGGAGTGACAGAAGGGAGTAAGCACACAAGGTTCAAATAGCAAATATCACATTATCTAATGCACAGTGAGAACTATCTAACCGACAATATAACATAAATCATACCACTTATGGTGTCGAGTCTTGCACGTGGAGCGAAGCGTCGTTGTGGATCGTTGAGCACTGTACTGGTTATAGTCTGGTTTTATCAAAAACTTTTCCCTTTAAAACCAAGTTCACTATAACCAATGGCTCTGATACCAATCTGTCACACCCCCAAAATCCACCATGCGGGGTACCACCGCTTGGAGGCGTGACGTGACCAGGATCGAGCCACCAATCATATTGAACATCGTAATTAAGTAAATAAGACCAACCACAATACGATTGGTGACCAAAGCTAGTTAACCATGTTTAGTTTAAACAGCGGAAGCATAAAAGTAAATCCAAAAGCATAAGTCCATAGTTTATAAGTTAAAGTTCAAAACGCAAGTTTAATAAGGTTATGAGGATTAAATAATAAGCACGGAACATAACCGTCCGTACACCACAACGACTCCTTCCTCGTGCAAGCTCCGAGTATTTAGCGACCTGTAAGGCATGTAACAACTAGTCAACAACAAAGTTGAGTGAGTTCACGTTTGGTTGTTTGGTTTTAAGTTGTTTCTGAAAAAAGTGGTTTGACTTTCGTTGGCTTATTTGCCGTGGGGGTTACCCCGAAGTTGAAAGTATGTTTAACCATTTCCTTTTCTTTACCCAAACCGTATCCATAATTAGTGGGGGCTTTCCCCGTTTGAACTACTAGACGGTATGATATCGACTGCTACGCAAATAAGTTGTGCCCTATATCAGTGTCTATCATCACTGACAATCTGCCATAGTCCATTAGTACACGCCCGTCCGACTGGCACGGTGTGAGGTTTGTTAAACCTAATAGCGCTATTAACTAATGACCCGCTCGCCATTGGCCTCGGCGATTAAGTCGATATAAATTGAGGGACTTCATGATAGAGTTTTGTCTAGCTAGTTTTAAGGTTGTTGTCCTGCACCAGGAGGACCACAACGTACGTATTCTGCACTAGGAGAATTCGTAGGATTAATAATGGCATCCAATCTATGGAGGATGGCCGTACATATCCTACCCAAGGAGGATATGTAGATTTAGTTTTAATTCTTTAACCCATTCCCAAACCACCGGGAATCCCATGCCTTAGAAAGTGTGTGAACTCACCTCGGTTTGCTCGGTTAGATTCTCAATATAGCTAACAGTCAAGGTCGGTCAATCACGTCCTAGTATGATTTACCAGTTAGTCATTTAGTGGCTTTCAAATAGAACACAAAGTTCCTACACGTATCTATCACACAACTTGCATCATTTTAACGGTTTGTGCCCATCTAAGTTTCCCATCCATTCCCCACTCAAAATCAAACATACGATAATGCACATAACATGTATAACACGTTAGATCATTCACAGATAGCATACTCGAAATTTAGACACGCGAGTCGCAACTTATGTCATTTTAGCATTTATATTCAAAACCTGCTGTTTTCGGACATTTTAATAAAATAGTTAAATTATTCCAAAAATTCCCAAATTTTTACAGGATGTCTTAAACGTTCCATATTTTATTGTGTAAAAATACCGGGGTCCGGTTCATTACCAATATTTTATAAAAATTCATATTCCGGACTGAACTCAGATTTATGTATTTCTGACCACAGTCCACGGAACAATTTATTAAAAATTCATCGAGTGTCCGATTCACGAAATTCCAATGGGGTAATTACAAATGAATCGGTTGTCATATACTGTACAAATTTCATGGTCCGATTCATCACAAAACTCAGGTTATGACTGAAAGTATGACACCCATTTATTGCTGTCAAAATTCAGCTTATGTTGCTGTTACAAATTAACACTTTAAAAATAGTAAACGAAGTCCAAAAATTACGATTCCGGTGCCATTAGAACCGTATTTCATAATAACATATTTTAGATTCAAAATATCGGTTTTTCGTTGAATTTATGCCCTGTTTACAGCCAACTGAAGTTGGCTGTAAAGTATGGACAGATTGCTATTTTTAGTCTCTAGCTTACTAGTTTGTGTTCGGTTGATTTCCGTTAGCAAGTTTATTAATCACAACAACATCAAACATCAATATTGACTAACAAATCATCAGATAATCACAACTATGCAGGATTTATAAGATTTACACACATATCTTTTCTTTATCCATCATTAAACACTTATGTTCAAGACTTTGAGTTTTGTTCTTTAGTATTCTTAACTTTCAACCATTATATCACCTATTAACCACTTAAATAACATGAAAAACGAACGGATCTAAGTTCTTACCACTAGCTCAAGGCTAGGGGAGTTCGAGTGTAGAAAAGTGATGGTTAATAGCGAATGGAGAAGGTCCTTCCACTTCCGAGAGCACCGAGCTTCGTTGACCACTTTCTAACACCTTGAGAGGGACTTGGATTGTTGGAAGATGATTGAAATATGGTGGTGGTGTAAGGGGTATGTTTGGCCGTAGCCTTGTAAGAGGGAGAGAGGAGAGTTTGTTTGATGAAGATGGTTAAGTGATCTTCATCTTATATCCACCAAGTTATAAAATCCTTTGGTCAATGTGTCTACCTATGTACAAACATAATCACACAAAATCCAAGGGAATCCATAGAAAATATGGAGAAGATCTAGTGGAGATTTATCAAATCTTGATGAGTGGGGGGTCCCCTAGAGGACGGTCACATAGGGGGGTAAGTTGTAAAATGTTGTGGTAAGTTGGTTAATTAGTGGGGTGTTGAGTGTAAGACTTGTGTTTAGTGTGTAGGATGTTTTATGTAGAAAGTTTAAGTGTTTGGGAACCATAACTAGCTCAGAAAAAAAAAGAAACAATATTTTAGTGTTCCGGGTAATGTTCGGTTGTTCGGTTTGACACTGTTCCGCTAAACTGCTTAATTAATTCGTAACGTGTCCTAGGTATATAATTTTGTAACGTTTTTACTTTCTAACACATAGGAAAATATAACGGACTATTTAGTGACCTTTCTGTACACTATTAGTATATTAACAAGTACATGTAAGTATAACACAGATATCAGAAGCAGTTAAATGATTCAGCACAGTCATCAAGCACTTTAATTTTTCATTAATAAATTGTACGGAATACATGGGATTTTGAGGGTTGTCACAATCCGTTTGCTAGTTTTCCGACTTTGGTTCGTTTTGCGAGTTAAATTTTTTTTTTGCATGAGAATCGTGAGAACTTTTTGATGCCGTATGAGTTGGGCCAATTTTTTTTTTGCATTTTTTGATCCCACGTGAGTTGGGCCATATATATATGTATATATATATGTATATATATATATGTGTATATATATATAGGGTAGGGTTGAGAACCACGAGAACCAATGTGAATATAACAAAATAAACCCACCCCACCACCACCCAAAACCTAAACACCCACCCGCACCCAACCAGCACCCAAAAACCAAAACACCCCCCAACCACCCTAAAAAATTAAACCTCACCAAAAAACCTAACCCCCCCCCCCCCCACATCCCACCTACAAAAACCTAACCCCCCACCCCACCCCCAAAAAACCTAAAACCCAACACCCACCCTACCCAAACTAAATGCTAAAAATTAAACCATAAAGCTAAACCCGACAACTAAATGCTAAAAAAGTTTTTATTTTAATTTAAAATTCACTAAATTTCGTCACTAAAAAAATTACTTTGTGTGTTTTTAATTTTTTTATGTATTTTTTGTTGTGTTCACACTGGTTCATTTGATAACCCCTTTTATTGCGATAACCAATGTGAACACACAATATAAAACCACCCATCACCACCCAAAACCTAAACACCCACCCCACATCACCACAACCCAAAAACCTAAAAACACCCAAACCCCCCCCCCCCCCCCCCCCCCCGCTATAAAAAAAAAACTACACCTCCCCAAAAAGACCCAATACCCCACCCCCCACACACACACCCTCAAAAAACCTAAAAAAACTTAACCCCCCTCCCACCAACCAAAAACCTAAAATACCTAACCCCTCACCCCCAAAAACCTAAACCCCCTCACCCAAGCTAAATGATAAAACCTAAACCATAAATCTGAACCTCAAAACTAAATGCTAGAACTTTTTTTTTATTTTTATTAAAAATAGTTAAATTTCGTCACTAAAAAAAAGAACAACAGTATCGCTGCACATATATGCACATGTGCAGCGGTACTGTTAAGTTTTTTTAGTTATGAAATGTAGCATTTTTTTATAAAAAAATATTTTTGTGTGTTTTTTTTTCTATTTTTTTTTAAATATTTTTGGTTGTGTTCATTGATTCTCACGGTTCACGAAATAAAGGGAGGTTCCTAACGGATTCTTAATCTATATAAATATTGTTGGGGAACCCTAAAAAAAGTTGGCAGCCGGGTAACACTCTTAAAAAATCAACTTAGATTGTTAAATATCAATTCTCTTTAAAAGAAATTGGCGCTTTTTCTTATAAACACGTGTAGAAGCGTTTTTAATAAAAAAATAAAAAACTAAAAATATAACAAAAATGTTTAAAAATAGTTAAAATATATAAAAAAACGCATGTTTAGTTAAGGAATCCTGTAAGTAAAACACGTTAGTTTATATAGTTAACCGTAATTGAGTGAATTTGAGTCTTATTATGTATAGGGCTGTTCACGAGCCAAGCCGAACCGAGCGGACCTTTGCTCGTGCTTGGCTTGTTTTCAAACCGAACCGAGCGGAGCGGCTCATTTAAAACCGAGCATCAAATCAAGCGAGCATTTTTCGAGCACTAAAAATTCCGAGCGAGCGTCGAGCGAAGTTTGAGCGATTTGGACAACCGTGTCGGCCAATTTAAATTATTAGAGAGAGATAGTGACAATGTTGGGTCTCAAGTTTTTATATCTTTAAAAACATGCACATTTCATGGCATAATATTTTTCTTATAAATAACAATGTTGTGGCTGACGAGGCGATGATCATATTGCACGAACAATTTCGTTGAGAGCAGGAGACGATCAACTTAGGGTAACGACATGAAACATTGAGGCGATGAATAGACTACCGTTTATCGGTTTAGGGTTTAACATTTAGTTTTGATTTTAATTTTTTTATTGGTGTGGTTGGGCTAGTACGTATAGATATAGTTGTAAATTTGTATATAGTTGACCAAAATCTAATAGATTGGTACATATGAAACTATAAATTTAATTTATATTTAAGTATATATATATTTGTGTGTAAGTGTGTGTGTATATATATAGGTGTATGTGTGTGTATATATATATATAATTTATATTTGTGTATATATATGTGTATATACATCTTTATAGATGTATGTGTATATGTATATGTACATGTATATATATCTAATTAAAATGATAATTTGAGCAGAACCGAGCCGAGCGGACCTTTGCTCATGCTTGGCTCGTTTACAAACTGAATCGAGCAGAGCGGCTCATTTACAACCGAGCGTCAATTCAAACGAGCATTTTCCGAGCAATTTCTGAACGAGCGTCGAGCGAGCGACGAGCGGCGAGCGATTTTAACGGCCCTAATTATGTGTATATATATATATATATATATACTTTATATAATATGTATTTTGCAAGGGTAACTTAGGTCATTTTACACATTTTAAACATTACAAGTCTTTACAGCTTTTTGTACAAGCATCAAATGCGCAAAACAAAGAAACATAAACATGGATACAAATTTGGGTTTCACGTATCTCATTCTTACTTGCCTTCGTCTCTCTCTCTCTCTCTCTCTCTTTCTCTCTCTTGCGGCGATACAAAAACATGAAGCTATCTTCCCCAGATCGGTTTGAGATTTTGCTATCTTCGGCTGCTATTGATGGTGGTTGTCTAGTTAAGTTGGCATTCCGACAACTGACAACCCTAAGGTAAGATTTGTTTTTGATTGTGGTTATTTCCTTTGAAGTTTTGATTGTGGTTATTTCCTTTGAAGAGGTGCAACTGAGAATTTTAGATCCGCGGCCCCCAAACCTAAAACAGTCAAACTTTTAGATCTGGTATAAGGTAGGATTTGTTGTTCATTGTGGTTATTTCCTATGAAAATTTGATTGTGGTTATTTCCTTTGAGCATGTGTTCACCACAGATCGACAGAGAAGAGGTGCAACAAAGAAGAGGTGCAACTCAGAATTTTAGATCTGCGGCCCCCAAACCCTAATACGATCAAACTTTTAGATCTAGTATAAGGTAAGATTTGTTGTTGATTGTAGATATTTCCTTTGAAAATTTGATGATTTAACATGTGTTCACCACAGATCGACGGAAAAGAGGTGCAACGGAGAAGGGGTGCAACTGAGACTTTTAGATCTGTGGCCCCCAAACCCTAATACGGTCAAACTTTAAGATCTGGTATAAGGTAAGATTTGTTGTTGATTGTGGTTATTTCCTTTGAAAAATTAAGAATTTGTAGATCCAGTATAGTTAATTAACCAGTTACTTTGTGTCACGGCACCGACCCATACCCCGGTTCGAGGGCCACCAGACAGACAGTAGTGGTACCAGTGTTTATTAATTTCGTAGCGGAAAGTCATCAGGACCAGGTGTGAGGAAAAATTATCGAAGTTTTCAAAACACCAAGTTTTCATTTCATAATCTGTAGGGTTAAATCCGTATTTACATAAGGAATTTCACTTGGAAATTCTTGATTACAGAGAACACATTTATTTCAGGTTTACATAGCCACTTATCTAAGCTGAAGTGTTGCACGACACTTTTCTTCATTTCACAGTAAATCACCTGAAACGCGTTTTAAAAGCATTTGGTCAGCAAAAATAATGATGAGTTCATTCAGTTGTAAAAAACACATTTGTTATATTTTACAGCATTAACGGTTTTTACATTTTTTTTATATCTAAAAATTAATCCATATCAGTATTGCGACTAAGGCCAACCCTGTGCTCGTGGTCATATTACTATTGGCTAACTCGTCGTCCAATAGTAACGTTACAATTAGTAAGTAATGTATACAAAACCCCACTTACCGACAGTAATATCAGAATACAAAATCCTAATCACTGTAATTACCCCTTGGAAAACAAATAGGGTTTTGAAAGCATTTTATAAAAAGAGAATGACTCACATTGCAGATTTAAGTCGACGGTATTGGCCTACCGGTTTAATGCTTGTTTACCTAATTAAATACATAATGCAAATGTATTATTGTATTAACTCAATTCAACCTTAATGATAATCATGAGATCAAAACCCACAACGATTGACAAAGTATAGCCGTGTACTGGCAGTACCTAAACATCCGTTAGATCGGTTATATTCGATCGGATACAGTACCGTATCAGTGATTAGAGTTATTACACTGATAACGGGGTAGCGTTTCGGGGCTTCAGAAATAGCGGGTATAATAGCGGAATATCTTGAGAGAGAACAGAAGTTTTGAGCGAGTTTAGACTCTCCCATGCACGTCCCTTATATAGGCGCAAATTAACCTCATCGCGTCACGCGAATGAACTGGCATAATCCCTTCACGTAGCATGAAGTGCTAGTTGATGTGCGATAAAGTGTCGTATATATTAGGTGTATATTTTAAGCCCCTTTTAACACTTATTTTTAGCCAAGTTTTAAATTTATAAAACACGATATTTTACTAACACTAAACACACATATGGGCAAGTGCACCCATCGTGAGCGTAGTATAGCGTTGGTAAGATACCGAGGTCGTCCAAGGATACAAGAGCTTTTAGTACCGGTTTATCCTCAACGTCTAATCAAAATAAAATGTTTAGAAAAAAGTTTTAAACTAAGAAAAATAAAAACTAACTAAAATGCTGAAAATAAAAATAAAAGTAAAAACAGATAGACAAGATGAATCACTTGGTTCCGACTCGTATCTAGTATAACCTTTGATTATTTCCGCACTTTTGCACATAATTAAGAGATTATCTTAGTTATTGTAGTAGGCCCCTCTTTTAAAGGTGACGTTACCCTCACCCCAGTAGTTTGAGTCAGCAAGGATACAATCCTAAAAGGGTGGATTATTGGAAGATAATGAATTAAGTTATTAATGCAGTATTATGGTAGGCCCCGCTTTTGGCGGTGACGTTACCCTCGGCTAAGTAGTTTGAGTCCGCAGGGATACAGTCCTAAATAGCCGGGTTATAGTATTAATAGTAGTTAACTTATGAGGGGATCAAAGAGTTTGGACCCCCGCCATCCAATACCGTGAATCATTGAAGGAGGTCCTACTAAATTTGACCCAGGTCCATTGCAGGACCTCTAAACGCTGAACAATGGCAAGACCTTTACCAAACCGTTCCCTTAACCCCCGACCAGGTAGCCAACATACCTCCATATAGACTGTGGAGATATGAATGGTGAAAATCTTTTATTTTATATAGACAGTAAAATAATGCCAAGACACCACGGACAAACGATACGGAAAGATCACCTTCAACATAAGTAACTAGTTATTAAAGTCATTAATACAAAACCAAATAAAAAGTGTAAAAGATTAGAAATAAAAAGTATTATACTAAACACTTTGTCTTCACCAAGTGATGTAAGAGACTTAGGCAAACATGACCTTGATTGTCAAGAACTCTTACGATCAATCTTGGATCCCGAGACGACTCACACACTCTACGATGGACAATGGATGATGGTGGTGGATGATGGTGTTATGGTGGTGGTGGGTGGTGGATGAAGTGTGAGAGAGGTGGTGTGCCAAGGGATGAGTTGAAATGAAACCAAGCACTCCTATTTATAGGGTGAACAGAGGGCTGGGCACGGCCCCGTGCCTGTCTGACACTCTCTCTCCTCATTAATTGTAATTCGCAATTACAATTAATGCGCCTGCTGTACTTTCGCCACATCCCCGTGTTCACTGGGCACGGCCCCGTGGTGGGCAATAGAAGCTTCTATAGGTTTGTCTTTTCTGCTGCTTCTTGGGCACGGCCCCGTGCTGGCTGAGCACGGGGCGTGTTCAGTCTTCAGTCTTCTGCCTTCTCTATTTTGCTTGGGAAGATGCCGTTGAGGGGTCGGGTAGTCCACTTATGTTCCTTTCCTTGTATTTATGTTGGATTTAGCTGTCTTTTTGCTTCTTTTGTGTTTTTGAGCTCATTTAATCCTGAAAATACAAAAGGAAGACAAAAACACTCTTTTTCCAATATTAGTACTTAAAAAGGGTTAGTTTTATGCCTCAATTGATGTAATTTATATGTTGCATTTTACACACATCAAATACCCCCACACTTGAACTTTTGCTTGTCCTCAAGCAAAACTCTTTAATATGTGGCTTGCACTCCCAAATGGAATGGGTAGAAGAGAAGGTTTTTGGCTTGTCGTAGAGTGTTGGGAATCCAAGATCTTTTTGGGTTTTATTTTTATTTATTTACAATCCTATTCGTAATGATTTATTTAGAACGTTTCATAGGAGAAATTACTTATTTGGGCATAACATGCCTTTTTAAAATTCCATTTATATACAAGTTCACATACCTCACGGGAGAAATCACTCACATTCGGCCGAAGGTGTATTTTTAGTGAATCACTCGAGAGCGGCATGGAACTTATTCCTACCATAAGCTTGCCAAGCAATCAATCCTCCTCCTTTTTAACTTTTATACCTTTGTAAATATTAAGAGGACTTTGTGGGTTAAGGGTTAGGCTTGGGTTAAAGGTAGGTGGTTGGGGTAGTGGTTAGTGCTTAGTAGAAAAAGGGCGAAAAGCGTAACAAGTGTCGGTTTTCGTAAGATTTTCTATTTTTGTAACTTTTTATTTTGATGAAGCTTTTATTCAAACAAAGTTATTTTTGATGAACTTGTTTGTTTATTTTCTTTTTGCTTCATCGTCAACACACATTTTTTTTTTGAACGATCCTACTAAAAAAAAAACCGAACTTGTTACTAAAACAAAGGGTTAAAAATAAAAAAGGTTTTGGTGGGTAAAAGGGTTTTTGGTTTGGGTGATGAAATGAAAAGGTTTAGGCTCAAAGGGGCTAACTAGGGGGATTTTTGGGTAGGTGGTAAAAGAAAAAGAAAAATAATGGTGTAGAAATAAAAAGGGTTAGTCCTAATGCCTCCATCATTTACTTACTCGGGTTTAAGTTGATAAGGACCGGGAATGTATCGTCATGGCAAGTTCTACAGTCGTAAGAACCAAGCGGCTATTCACACAAGAAACGAAAGATGAGCATTTAGTCTAATGATATGTAATTGTGTGCTCAATAAAGGCTCAAAACTCACTTTTGTGGGAATGGGTTTTTATGTGATCAAGTATATATAATCAAATTTTAACTAAGTTTGCTATGCCTTTTCATAATTTTCTTATGTTGGTTCTTTTTATCACTACGCTATCGGTTGTAAATTCGTAAAAATATAACCTTTTTGAGAACTTGAATTTCCCGAGTTAAACCTAGACAAGTAAGAAAAATGAAATTTTTGAAAAAATTGGGGGTGATTAGCGGTTCCAATAGAGTTTTGTGTAAGGCTTGTATTTAGGACTTGCAAAATTCAAGGTTTTAGCATCCCCCCCCACACTTAAATTACACATTGTCCTCAATGTGTCCCAAAAATAAATTTTTAGGTTGATTAGATATGTAAAATGGTGTTAAAAAGCAAAAATTTTGTGTTACTGGGCGCTGAACACGGCCCCGTGTTATCCGGGCACGGCCCCGTGTTCAAGTGCCAGTAACAAAATTAAAACAAGAGAAACATAAGTCTGGACACGGGGGCGTGTCGGGTGAACACGGCCCGTGTCCAGTTACCTGAACTGGGCGTTTTTCTGCAGGTGGTTCAGCACGGGGCCGTGTTGGTTGGGCACGGCCCGTGTTGAACCTTCTGAAATGGAGAGAATTGTCGGGTTGCCTTGTTCTTGTGCATGAGGTCATTTTTCTCGTTCCCCTTTTCATCCCTTACCACCATGAGTGTGTTTTATTCCTTAAAAACCATCCAAACTTTAAAAACCATCATTTCATTGCAATCATAGAGAGACCTTACATAATCCTAAATTAAGATAAAATTAAAACTTAACTAAATAGGTCAGCCGGTACACGAGGTTATCATAAGGAGTTCTACTATTTTAAGAAAATTTCGAGAATAGTTTCCCGATATAGTAGGACTTTTAGCCGAAGGAATTCTTCCCTAAACGTTGTTTTAAAGCCATTCTTCGATCTCCCTAGGAAGGAAGAATGCGGCTTCATTTTCCTCAGTAACTGATGGCTGAGGGGGAACATTCACCGGGACTCCTTGCACCACCCTATGCGGAGGCTCTTGGTGCATGGCGTACCATTCGGCCGGAATGATGACTTTGGGCACCACGTTCCACGCCCTTTGGGTTATTATAGGTACCAAAGGCAGGGAGACGAGAAGGTTTAACCTCTGGTGCAAGAGGTTTACCTCTCGGAGACAGCCCTCCAGCCCCACTGCTAGATGGTTGATACGGTCGACCAATGCTTCTTCCACTCCCGTCATTTCGTCAATAGCCTCCCTTAGGGCGTAAACATAGTTCACAAGAGAGTCTTCTGTCGTTGATGATCTCCTCCCTTGTCGGTTATTTCTTGAAGATGATCCGCTTGTTCTGCTTGCCATTTTCTGTGAAAGAAACCGAAGAAAGCTAAATTTTTACAAAACAGTGCCTCGGACACGGCCCCGTGCTCGATGAGCACGGCCCCGTGTCCATTTGTCTGCAGGATTCTAGGCTAAGGAGTCTTGGAGTTTTAAATTATTCTCATGATTTTTTAGCTGGTTTTTAGGCTTAGATAATTTAAAATAAAGTTATACAACTAACTTTAAGCAAGAATCCTTAGCAAATAATCTTACAAACTTCACATAGAGGGTTGGAATCATGGGATTTCCAAGCTTCCATGGAGGAAATGTTGAAAAATTTTGAAAGAAGAGGAAATGAATAAAAGTGGAAGGGACAAGAGGGTCCTTGGGAACCTTCTTTTAGCACTTACCTAGGATGGTATGAGTGAAAATCCCAGGAATCTCTGTCAATTGAAGTGGTAAAAAATGAGCAGGAATCAGGCAGCATTTAAAGAAAACGAC
The DNA here is from genome assembly GCA_030545235.1 of Helianthus tuberosus. Taxonomy (NCBI): domain Eukaryota; kingdom Viridiplantae; phylum Streptophyta; class Magnoliopsida; order Asterales; family Asteraceae; genus Helianthus; species Helianthus tuberosus. Next base: position 95,872,876 of record CM060361.1, on the reverse strand, counting down.
AGCGCACTGGACACGGCCCCGTGTCCGCTGGGCACGGCCCCGTGTGCAGAGGAAATCCTGACACATTTTGTCCGTATTCTGACAAAATCAGCAGAGAATCTTTTTAGGTGAACACGGGGGCGTGTTGACCTAGACACGGCCCCGTGTCTGGAGGCTGTCTTATGGAGTTTTGTTACTTCTAAGGATCTCGTTGATATCGGGTGGTTCCTTACTGGTTGGAACAACCCCAAAGTGCCTAAGATACCTTAATTGTCCTAGACTAAGGCGAGAACGCAAGAGGTTGTCGGTGAGGGTAATTCCTATTTTCGTTCTAGGTGGACAAGTCCAACCCTTTTCCGGGCTCTTGTTAAAGAAGGTGTATGCCGAATCGCTCAGGTCTATGTATGCACCGAACGAAGGCGATGGAGAGTCCTTCACGGCACAATCGACACAGGGACGACTATCGTCCAAGTCTTTGCCAGGTACGAAGGTATTTTCGGGAGCAATGAGGTTGTCGAAATGCGGTTCCAGCATTTCGTCATGGTCATCGTCTTGGGGTGGATTAATAAAATCCTTCCTAAGCTCTTTTAACCAATTCAGAATTAGTTTTTCTAGTTGAAATAACTCATCAAGGAGCATTTCCCCTAGAATATCTGGCTGGGCGCATTCGAGGGAGAAATAGTGCTTATTTTTACTTTCGCCCCTCTTAAGGTTATAAGAAGTCGGTGGGTCCATGTAGTGGGGCCTATAATTTAGAAAGTAGCATTTTACTTCTTCATGTTTGCCACAACATAATTGACACCACGTACCATAAGAGTGCCGAAAGTAAAAACAATCACTATCACTCATGTTTATGTCAGAAATTACCAACCGCCGGGATCTAACGGTTCTGTTTTCAGTAAGTGAATCTTGGGCACGGGGGCGTGTTGAGTGAGCACGGCCCCGTGTTCAGCTTACTGTCTGATGTAAAACAGGATTGCCAGTTCCAATGATTTAGCACGGGGGCGTGTTCAGCGGGCACGGCCCGTGCTGAGCTCTGCAGAAGCTGAAAAACTAAGAAAATCCTAAAAAAATAAAAAGAAAAATAAAAAATGATTAGGCCGTTGATTCCTAACTTTCTTAAAATCCTTGTGTCCCCGGCAACGGCGCCAAAAACTTGATGTGCGATAAAGTGTCGTATATATTAGGTGTATATTTTAAGCCCCTTTTAACACTTATTTTTAGCCAAGTTTTAAATTTATAAAACACGATATTTTACTAACACTAAACACACATATGGGCAAGTGCACCCATCGTGAGCGTAGTATAGCGTTGGTAAGATACCGAGTTCGTCCAAGGACACAAGAGCTTTTAGTACCGGTTTATCCTCAACGTCTAATCAAAATAAAAAGTTTAGAAAAAAGTTTTAAACTAAGAAAAATAAAAACTAACTAAAATGCTGAAAATAAAAATAAAAGTAAAAACAGATAGACAAGATGAATCACTTGGTTCCGACTCGTATCTAGTATAACCTTTGATTATTTCCGCACTTTTGCACATAATTAAGAGATTATCCTAGTTATTGTAGTAGGCCCCTCTTTTAAAGGTGACGTTACCCTCACCCCAGTAGTTTGAGTCAGCAAGGATACAATCCTAAAAGGGTGGATTATTGGAAGATAATGAATTAAGTTATTAATGCAGTATTATGGTAGGCCCCGCTTTTGGCGGTGACGTTACCCTCGGCTAAGTAGTCTGAGTCAGCAGGGATACAGTCCTAAATAGCCGGGCTATAGTATTAATAGTAGTTAACTTATGAGGGGATCAAAGAGTTTGGACACCCGCCATCCAATACCGTGAATCATTGAAGGAGGTCCTACTAAATTTGACCCAGGTCCATTGCAGGACCTCTAAACGCTGAACAATGGCAAGACCTTTACCAAACCGTTCCCTTAACCCCCGACCAGGTAGCCAACATACCTCCATATAGACCGTGGAGATATGAATGGTGAAAATCTTTTATTTTATATAGACAGTAAAATAATGCCAAGACACCACGAACAAACGATAAGGAAAGATCACCTTCAACATAAGTAACTAGTTATTAAAGTCATTAATACAAAACCAAATAAAAAGTGCAAAAGATTAGAAATAAAAAGTATTATACTAAACACTTTGTCTTCACCAAGTGATGTAAGAGACTTAGGCAAACATGGCCTTGATTGTCAAGAACTCTTACGATCAATCTTGGATCCCGAGACGAATCACACACTCTACGATGGACAATGGATGATGGTGGTGGATGATGGTGTTATGGTGGTGGTGGGTGGTGGATGAAGTGTGAGAGAGGTGGTGTGCCAAGGGATGAGTTGAAATGAAACCAAGCACTCCTATTTATAGGCTGAACAGAGGGCGGGGCACGGCCCCGTGTCCGCTGGGCACGGCCCCGTGCCTGTCTGACACTCTCTCTCCTCATTAATTGTAATTCGCAATTACAATTAATGCGCCTGCTGTACTTTCGCCACGCCCCCGTGTTCACTGGGCACGACCCCGTGGTGGGCAATAGAAGCTTCTATAGGTTTGTCTTTTCTGCTGCTTCTTGGGCACGGCCCCGTGCTGGCTGAGCACGGGGCGTGTTCAGTCTTCTGCCTTCTCTATTTTGCTTGGGAAGATGCCGTTGAGGGGTCGGGCAGTCCACTTATGTTCCTTTCCTTGTATTTATGTTGGATTTAGCTGTCTTTTTGCTTCTTTTGTGTTTTTGAGCTCATTTAATCCTGAAAATACAAAAGGAAGACAAAAACACTCTTTTTCCAATATTAGTACTTAAAAAGGGTTAGTTTTATGCCTCAATTGATGTAATTTATATGTTGCATTTTACACGCATCACTAGTCTAGGGCATAGGTGGCTTGAGTCACCACGTAGGCATGGCAAGTGGTGACAGGTGTCCCCGGTCACTTCACAGGTTGGTCGCGTCACGCGACCAGATTATATTAGGACCGCCGCATAGCGCGACGTGGTCATCACTCAATATTTCTCGTTTTACATGCTGGACCTTGATGTGCTGGTTTGCAGTTTCGGCTATGAGTCATTTAGGTCTTTTTTCGATGGTCGTTACATCCTTCCCACCTTGTTTTAAATCTCGTCCTCGAGATTTACTGGAATAAGTAAGGATATTTTCGTTTCATTTCTGACTCTAACTCCCATGTGTATACTGGTCCTCTTTTCGAATCCCATTTCACTTTGACCAGAACTAACCTCTTATGTTTAAGATTCTTAATCTTTCTATCTTCTATTTGCAGTGGTTTCTCAACAAACTTTAACTTTTCATTTGCCTCTATGTCTTGAAGAAATACTACCAGTGATTCATCAGCAAACATTTCTTAAGGTTACATACATGAAAGACATCATGTACACCTACCATTTCCTCTGGTAGTTGCAGCTGATAAGCGTTGGATCTTATTCATTGGATGACTTTAAATGGTCCGACATACCTTGGGCTTAACTTTCCTTTTTACCGAATCGGACTACTCCATTCCAAAGAGAAACTTTTAATAGTACATTGTCTCCAACTTGAAATTCCAGTGGCTTTCATCGGTGACCGGCATAGCTCTTTTGTCAATCATGGAGTGTTTTCAATCTTCCCTTGACCTGAATCACTTTGCCAATGGTTTCTTGTACAATTGCAGGACCTGATAATTGACTTTCTTCCATTTATGCCCAACATACCAGAGTTTGGCACTTTCGTCAATAAAGTGCCTTAAATAGGGCAGCATTAACGCTTGTTATAACAACCCTTCTAAAATAATTATAACGTCCCTATATGCCCTAAAATACACCCCGTATACGAAAAGTGGGCCCGAAATACATTTAATTTAACAAAAATAAAGAAAAACAAGATTTAGGGGGCGCTCACGCGGCGCGACGGCCATGACCAACTCAGTCACGGGCCTTGACAGCCTGACCACCAGGCGAGCCCCTGAGCCACCACGTGTCAGCATCGTGTCGAAACTAGTTGCTGAATCAGCCAACCCTTGTGCGTTAGCTTAGGATTCACCCTTTTTGACAACCTCTTGCGTTTTTGTCTAAATCAAGAGCAATTTAGGTACCTCAGGCACTTCCGTGTTGTTCCGTCCAGTAAGGAACCACCCGATTCAGATAAACTCCTTAAAAATAGACGAAACTTAATAAAAACCTCTAGCCACGGGGCCGTGTCCAGGTCAACACGCCCCCGTGCCCACCTGAAGATTTTTGTCTGATTCAAAACAGAATACAGACAAAATGTGTCAAACTCTTTTCTGACCACGGGGCCGTGTCCAGCCGACACGGGGCCGTGGTCAGCGTGCTGTTGTTTTCTATAAATGCAGCAAGATTCCTGCACACTTGGACTTATTCCAAAGACAAAGATCTGGTGGGATCTTCACATATACCCTACAAGTTATATTCTAAAGAAGTTTCTCAACAACCATCTTGCCTTTACTACTTTTGTCTATTGCCTTCTTCTTCATTTTCTCCTCAAAACCTCCATTAAAACTTGAAATCTCCATGCTTCAAACTTTAGTGTGATATTTGTTAGGTTTTTATTCAAGAAATCTTAACAAAAATAAGTTTTATAACACTGTTTTAAGTTATTTCTGCCTAAAATACTTCAAAATCCAGAAAAATAATTTAAAGCTCCAAGATTCCTTATTTTAAAAATCTATAGAGAGGTGGCCACGAGGCCGTGCTCAGCGAGCACGGGGCCGTGGCCGGAGTACTGTTTCATTAAATTGAACTTTTCAAATTGTTTTCTTAGAATGTCAGGCCAGAAAAATGGAACCTCTTCATCTCATTCAAGGAACAGTCGCAGGGAACGAAGGCCTTCGATTGAAGCAACCCTTGTGTGTTATGTAATGGCACTAAGAGAAGCGCTCGACGAGATGACATCCATAGAAGAAGTCCTAATCGACCGTGTCAACTATCTAACGGTGGGGCTAGAAAATAGCTTCCAAGAAATCAACCTTTTGCACCAAAGGTTGAACATTCTTGCGATGCCTCCTATGGAACCAATCCTTCCCCAAGAAGATTGGAACTTGGCACAAGGAGTTATTAATCCCACCGGATGGGACGACATTCCCCTGGAGCCTCCTCTTGACCCCTTACAAGAGGTTCCGGTGGAAGTTGCACCTCCTCTACACCAGGAAGACAATGAGCCCGCCTTCCTTTTCCCTGGGAGATGTGTGAGGAGCCCCTTCCGGAGAAGAAGTTTTACAAGCCTTTTTCAACCGAAAAAATTATCTTTTCGGAAATTTTGTTCTTAAAATAAAAATATCTTGGCTAGGACTTCTTTGTGGTTTGAGATTTCTTGTATTTCATGACCTATCTATATTTAGTTTATGCTTTTTATTTTCTAGGAAATTATGTAATTCACTTTTGAATGAATGATGGTTTTTAAGTAGTAAATGGTGTTTGGATGATATTGTAAATGTAAAAACACACTCGAAATGGTGGAGGTTACTAAGGGAAACTTGAACCCACACCCCATGCACAAAAACAGAGTGTCCCGGCAATTTTTCTTCATTACAACAAGTTCAGCACGAGGGTCGTGCTCAACCCAACACGCCCCCGTGCCTAAGGATCTACAGAAAACGCCCAGTTCAGGTAACTGGACACGGGGCCATGCTCACCGAACACGCCCCCTGCCCAGCCTTCTTTCCATTATGATATGGGCAATCTGAACACGGGGCAGTGCCCGGACCAACACGGGCCCGTACCCAGACGCCCAATAACATAAAACTTTGTTTTTAAACACCTTTTTACACATTCAATCAACCTAAAAACTTATTTTTGGGACACAGTGAGGACAATGTGTAACTTAAGTGTGGGGGGGATGCTAAACCTTGAGGTTTGCAAGTCCTAATAACAAGCCTTACACAAAACTCTATTGGAACCGCTAATCACCCCAAATTTTTTTCAAAAACTTTTCGTTTTTTTTACTTGTCTTGGTTTAATTTGGGAAAAACAACTTCAAAAAGGTTATTTTTTTACAAATTTACAACCGATAGCGTCGTGATAAAAAGAACCAACATAAGAAAATTATGAAACGGCATGACAAATGTAGTTAAAATTTGATTACATATACTTGATCACATTATAAACCCATTCCCACAAAAAATGAGTTTTGAGCCTTTATTGAGCATACAAGCATACATCTTTAAACTAAATGCTCATCTTTCATTTATTGTGTGAATAGCCAGCCGCCTGGTTCTTACGACTCTAGAACTTGCCACGACAATACATTCCCGGTCCTTACCAACTTAAACCCAAGTAAGTAAATGATGGAGGCATTAGGACTAACCCCTTTTTCTTTTCAACACAATTATTTTTCATTTTCTTTTCACCTATCCAAAATCCCCCTAGTTAACCCCTTTGAGCCTAAAACTTTTCGTTTCTAAACCCACAAAACAAACACCCTTTACCCACCAAAAACTTTTTTCTTTTAAACCCTTTATTATAGTAAAAAGCTCGGTTGTCTCGTGATGCTCCTTATAAAAAAATGAAGTCTAGCAATACACAAACAAAGTCCTCAAAGAAACTTTGTGGTGCTTTTTACGCCTTTCGCCCTTTTCTACTAACCACTAGCCCAAAACCACCTACCTTTAAGCCAAGCCTAACCCTTCCCCAAAGGTGCTCTTGATATTTACAAAGGTTTATAGTTAAAAAGGATGAGGATTGATTGCTTGGCAAGCATATAGTAGAAGTAAGTTCCATGCTTATAGTAGAAGTAAGTTCCATGCTGGTCTCGAGTGTTTCACAAAAAAAAAAAAAATACATCTTTGGCCTAGTGTTGAGTGATCTCCCGTGAGGTATGTGAACTTGTATATAAATGGAATTTTAAAGATGCATGTTATGCCCAAATATGCAATTTCTCTTATGAAACGTTCTAAATAAATCATAACGAATAGGATTGTAAATGGCATAAAAATAAAACCCAATAAAGATCTTGGATTCCCGGCACTCAAGACAAGCCCAAAACTTATCTTCTACCCATTCCATTTGTGTGTGTAAGCCACAAAATAAAGAGTTTTGCTTGAGGACAAGCAAAGATTCAAGTGTGGGGGTATTTGATGTGTGCAAAATCCAACATATAAATTACATCAAATGAGTCATAAAACTAACCCTTTTTTAGTACTAATGTTGGAAAAAGTGTGCTTTTGTTTTCCTATTGTATTTTCAGGACCAAATGAGCTTAAATGAACAAAATGAACAAATATGCAGCAAAAACTAGCATAAATACAAAGAAAAGGAATAAACGTGGCATGTCCGACCCCTCGACAACATCTTCCCAAGCAAAAACAAGAAACAAAAGGCTGACCACGACCCCATGCCCAACAGACACAGGGGAGTGGCCAGATGTCTACAGAAAATGACAAAGTTATAGAAGCTTCTATTCCCAGCACAGGGGCGTGCCCAGCTCAACACGGGCCATGGTCAATGCTAAGATTCGCAGAATCTTGCAAAACTGGATAGTACAGATCGCCCTTCTGCACACAGGGTCGTGCCCAGCAGACACGGGGGCGTGTGGAGCCGAATGCAGACAATTGTAATTAATGAAGAAAGAGAAAGAGGATGGCCACAGGGCAGTGTCCAGCGGACACGGGGCCATGTCTGGGCTTCCGTGCAGGCTATAAATAGGGGTGCTTGGTTCACTTCTAAGGCATCCCTTGGAAAACCACATCTCTCTCACTTCACCACCACTCCACCACCACTACAACACCCACATTCACCACCATCATCCACATTAAAGTGTGTGTAGTAGTCTCGGGATCCAAGATTGATAGTAAGGGTTCTTGACAATCAGAGGCCATGTTTTCCTAAGTCTCTTACATCACTTGGTGAAGACAAGCATTTAATATAATACTTTTGATTTTTAATCTTTTGGCACTTTTTATTTGGTTTTGTATTAATGACTTTAATAACTAGTTTCTTATGTTGAAGGTGAAACTTCCTTATCATTTGTCAGTGGTGTATTGGCATTAATTTAGTGTCTATATAAAATAAAAGATTTTCACCATTCATATCTCTACGGTCGATATAGAGATATGTTGGCTACCTGGTCGGGGGTTAATGAAATGGTTTGGTAAGGTTCTTGCTTGTTCAGTGTATAGATCCTGCAAGGACCTGGGTCAAGCTTACTAAGACCTCCTTCAATACCCACTGGTATTGGATGGCGGGGATGCGAATGGCTTGATCCCGTCATATGTTAACTACTATTAATACATTAACCCGACTACTTGGGATTGTATCCCTGCTGACTCAAACCACTTAGCCGAGGGTAACGTCGCCTTCAAAAGAGGGGCCTACCACATTAAGCATTAATAACTTAATTAATTATCTTCCAATATTCCGACCCTTTGGGATTGTATCCTTGCTGAGTCAAACCACTGGGTTGAGGGTAACGTCACCTTCAAAAGAGGGGCCTACTATTATAACTAAGATAATCTCTTAAAAAGTGCAAAAGTGCGGAAATTATCAAATGTTACATTAAAGGCGAGTCGGATCCAAGTGATTCATCTTGTCTATCTGTTTTATTTTTATTTCATTTTTCAGCATTTTTAGTTTTTATTTTCATGCTTAAAACCTTTTTCTAAAAATTTTGATTTGATTAGACGTTGAGGAAAAACCGGTATTAAAAGCTCTTGTGTCATTGGACGACCTCTGTATCTTACCAACGCTATACTACCCCACGATGGGTGCACTTGCACATGTGTGCATCTAAGTGTTAGTAGAATATCGTGTTTTATAGATTTAAAACTTGACTAATGTGTTAAAAAGGGCTTAAAATATTAATAAAAATATATCACACCTAACACACACCAATGATAATGAGAAATTAAAAGGAATGATTAAGGAATTAGAATAAGGAACAGATTGAATTTGGAGATTCCATAAGAAAAGAATTTAGATACCTAAACAAGGAAACCTACGCAACCAAATTTTAGAAGAAGCCCATTAGTCTAAGTATACGATACATCCTGGAAGTGATAAGATGTATCAAGACTTATGAAAGAATTTTTGGTGGATAGGAATGAAAAAGGATATAGCAGCTTATGTTGCCAAGTGTTTAACCTGTTCACATGTAAAAGCTAAACATCAGAAACCCTAAGGTTTATTGAAGCAATTGGAAATGCCTGTATGGAAATGGGAATTGATAACAATGGACTTTGTTACCAAATTACCCAAAACAAGAAAGGGGAATGATACAATCTGGGTGATTGTAGACAGATTAACCAAGTCTACTCATTTCGTACCGATAAAGGAAACTTTTAGTATGGAACAGTTAGCCAAGTTATATGTAAATGAAATAGTTTCATTACATGGAATTCCATTATCTACTGTTTCTTATAGAGATAGCCATTTCACTTCTCATTTTTGGACTAGTTTCAAAAAAGCAATGGGAACCAAGTTAAATCTAAGCACAGCTTACCATCCTCAAACGGATGGACAAAGTGAAAGCACAATCCGTACAATGGAAGATATGCTTAGAGCTTGTGTAATTGATTTCGGAGGAAATTGGGACGACCATTTACCATTAATAGAATTTTCATATAATAACAGCTATCATACCAGTATCAATGTTGCATCATTCGAAGCACTTTATGGAAGAAAGAGCCGAACCCCAGTCTGTTGGGCAGAAATAGGAGAAAAGCAATTATCTGGACCAGAGATAGTACAAGAAACAACGGACAAGATTATTCAAGTCATGGAAAGACTAAAAGAAGCACCCGATCGACAAAAGAGTTATGCTGATAATAGGCGAAAACCGTTGGAATTTCAAGTAGGAGACAAAGTATTGTTGAAATTTTCTCCGTGGAAGGGAATAGTCAGACTCATCAAAAGGGGAAAACTAAGCCCCAGGTATATTGGAACTTTTAAGATAATTAGAAGAATAAGACCAGTAGCTTATCAGCTACAACTGCCAGAGGAAATGGCAGGAATACATGATGTATTTCATGTATGTAATCTCAAAAAGTGCTTAGCAGATGAATCATTAGTGGTACCTCTTAAGGACATAGAGGTAAATGAGAAGCTTATGTTTGTAGAGAAGCCTCTACAAATTGAAGATAGAAAGATCAAGAACCTCAAACACAAGAGATTAGTTCTAGTCAAAGTGAAATGAGATTCCAAGAGAGGACCAGAGTACACGTGGGAACTTGAATCCAAGATGCAGAGGAAAAATCCGCACCTGTTCCAGTAGACCTCGAGGACGAGCTCTAAAACAAGGTGGGGAGGATATAACAACCCTCCTAAAATAATTATATCGTCCCTATATGTGACAACTGTCAAATTTGCATGCATCCGTACGTTTAATTAATATTGATTTATGCTTAATGACTGTGCTTGATTTCAACTGATGAATAAACTGCTTTCTGATTTTTGTTACATACATATATATGCATCACATTTCATACTGTCACTACATTCATTACATAAAAACTTTAGTGACATACTTGATGCACAAAGCACAGTTAGCATAGTGAGCGGATAACTCAGAAACATGCTGACAATACCGGCACATAGACAGACAATATATTGAGGCCCAGTATGAGCCAGAGACAGGGTACTACACTAGTATGGAGTGTAGGGAAGTAAGGACCATAAAACTGCATCACTAGGTGATAGCTTAGGTGCCGGAAAGTGCCTAAAACCCATTCAAAATGCAGAATTCTGCATTAACCAACAAAATTCAGCATTTTAATATGCTAGTATTGTTCAAAAACATGGCAAAATGGTCCTGTATGCTTTCCTAAGTGTCGGGAATTAAAAATGTCACAAGAAGTTACTTAAAAGACACTATACGGAATAACTTAGCACTTTAACGGATCGGTATCTAACCGAACAACCAGACATTACTTGGAACACAAAAATATTGTTAAAAACATTGTTTCACTTTTTCTGAGCTAGTCTTGGTTCCCGAACACTTAAACACACAACATGATACATGTAACACACTAAACATTTGATTTTACACCTAACACCCTACTAATTACCATTTACCCACAACAATTTACAACTTACCCCCCCCCCCCTCTCTTGTAACCGTCCCCAAGCATGGACCCCACCTCAAGATCTTTATAAATCTCCTAAATCCCCAAGTAATCTTCCATGGATCTCTTCCAAGATTTGTTTTGATATGGCTTGTACTATGGGGAACACCATACCCATTGGGTATTAGTGAAGTTGGGTTATAAGAATACTAGTATATTCGTCATCTCCACAACTCAAAACACTCCTCTTCCTCCCTTGGGAGCTCACGGCCACACCCCATCATCATACCATCTCCATTTTCATCCATCCAACAATAATTCCAAGCTTGTTCTAAGGTGTAAGGAGCTAAGTTAGGAAGCTTGGAGCTTTAGGATCATGAAGGACCTCCATCAATTGCTTTTATCCACTCCATAATCACACTTGTTTCTTCCCTAGCTTTAAGCTAGTTGTAAGACTTCTTTACACTCTTGTTACTTCACAGTTTTGATGGTTAATAGACATATTATGATGAGATCATAAGAACACCAAAAGAGCATAAACATAAATCATGAAACATAAACTTACAAAAGATGAAACATAATGACATATTGCTAGAATGTGGTTATTTTGAATATGTGGATGATTTCTTGTTGATTACTAGTAATATGATGATTGATCATCATATGGAACTTGTTAAAGTATGATTAAAAACATGGTTTAACAAGTTAGAGATGATTATGTGCTTTCATGAAATAATCATCTTCTAGACTAACATGAACTTGAAAGTAAAAATGATTTTTCTTACAAAGTAATAAACCTAGTGAACTAGAAAACTTGTAAACCCAAGGCTTGTGAATGATTTTTCTAAACAAACCAAGTTTAAAAGACGGTTTTTGAAAGATCATGATTCTTACATATACTTAGACTATTTTTGGAAATAAATTAAGTGAAGGAAGGCTGGTGAAACATGAAAATGATGCAAATAAATATTTTTGTAAAATATATTCACAAGTTGTGAACATCTAAAAATCCCGAGAATGAGATTTTAACAAAAGTAAACACACTTTGGAGGGTAACTAAACCACTAGACACTTCACCGAGTTACTACGCGTTTTTATAAAACACCAAGTTCATGTTGTGTTATAAATGGAATAGTTTTGCACTTGGTAAGTGTAATATTGTTTAGAGTATGTTTGTTGATGGTTTGAATGATTTTTGGAAAAGAAAATGATATGCTTATTAGCATGGACACCTCCATTTACATAGGAGACTATGGCGAAATTTTCTAAAAATTCCAACCCTTAGAAAATTATTTTCTAGACAAGTGTTTTTAGTGTATTTTAAACTATGTCTTTCAAATATAAACCTCGCCATAATTTTTGTAACAAAATACAAGTATCGGAGGTTGGTTTTGTAAATACAAATGGATAAATATATATTTAGAATATATATTTTATACTAAAGACGCTTGTGTGAATATTTGTATACTTTGTGGAATAGTTATATTATTTTAGGGTAAAATAATATAACTTAACAAGATACCATGAAATTTACAACTCCAAAATAATACCAAAAATTACAAGGAATAAATATTTAAGCTACACACACAATATTGTGAAGCCAAACACAAAAACGTGACTTACAAAATATTCCGGGAAATACTCTTACAAATATATTTTTGGTAAATACTATTTTGGATATGAAGGCATGAAAGTATGATTTTTACCAAGTTATATCATATTTATGGGACAAGAGAAAATGTAGTATTATTTGGGAAAGTAAAAATATTTTTACTTGGGTTTATTAAGAAATATAGTATTTTTGAGAAAAATATATATTTTCTTGGAATGTATTGTTTTGAATAAAAATAAGGTTTACATACATATATTTCTAAGTGAGACTTAAAGATGTATATATTCTTTTGGATTAACACACCGGAATACGATGCCACTACATGGCTAGATATACAAATACAAGAATACAGATAACCATGTATGAAATACCCCATCCTTGGGAAGGAAATACATACTTGAGAAGCATTATCAGAAAATATTGTTTAAACAATTATTCCAAAACGAAATATAATTTAAATTTAAAATAATTTATTTTAACAAGAAAATTATTACTTGGAATAATATTGGGGAACATAAGAAGCGTAAATCAAAGATATAAATACAGAAGCAAGGCACGGCCCGTTCGTCTAATAAACGTTAGAACATTGTAGGTAGTCATGCTTGCTGAGGAGATTTGAGTTACGATACTGAAGACGCAATACTGTGAGTTCATGTCCCCCTTTTCTTTTAACTGTTTTCAGTTTTATACTTCGGGGGTGAAATACAAGTTACAATTATTACAAGCGTTTATTACATGGTATGATTAGCTTAAGGAGGGTTTTACTACTAGATCGTGTGAATGAGTAGGGCGATTAAGGCCATCAATCCTCGTTGTAGGACCGAGGGGCATGAGTGATAGATCTATTTGGGTGTAGCGAGCCCCACCTCTGCGTCCGCTGAGTGGACCATGTGGTGACTATGTCTTACAACCGGGAGCCCGGTGCGAAATCTGCTAGGTTTGAGTCTTCCTGCATCACTTCACACATATCATTGGCTTTGCAACCCAGTGGTGATCTCTTTTTTTTCCTTATTGCTAGATACCAGGGACTTACATACATACTTATGACGTTTTCAAAGGTTTATACATACACACAAACGAACACATGAACTCGCTCAACTTTTGTTGATGTTTTCAAACTACATGTATTTCAGGGAATTTATAAGTGGATCTGGCGGGCGTTGGAAGTTTTTATGCAGCGTTAAGAATAAAGATGTCATCCATGGTCTTTGAGTTTGGTCCGTGTGTCTCTTTCCTGGACAAGACACGCCATCCAAACCTTGGTGCTATTTAATATCTTTTGATGAGTCCTTAGTGAACTCATAAACTTTTGTGAGATTGTAAAACTTAAAATTGAAGTCTATGCTTTTGAAACAAGGTTGTTATGTTTTAAACTTATTTTATGGATGACAAATCTATGGTTTTATCATATAGTTGATGTTATGATTGAATGCAATGATATTAAAGAAGTCACACCACAATCACGCTTCCGCAAAAGTCAGGGTGTGACAGCTTGGTATCAGAGCTTCGATCGTAGCGAACTAGGGTTCTTTCTCGAGTCTAGACTACGATCATTAGGGCTCTCACGAAAATGTTTTCACAACATGTTTTCATTGCATACACAAAACGTCCAGATCCAGGGAACAAACATTTTTACAAAAAAGGCACAAATTCACATTTCAAAATTTATAATTCAGTCTTAGAGACTGAGGGAGGATCAATCTTAGAGACTGAGGGAGGATTGGTCTTAGAGACCAGGGAAGTAGTCTTAGAGACTGGGAAAGTTTGGTCTTAGAGACCAGGGATTTAGTCTTAGAGACTGGGGAAATTTAGTCTTAGAGACTGGGAAAGTTTGTTCTTAGAGACTAGGGATTTAGTCTTAGAGACTGGGGAAATTTAGTCTTAGAGACTGGGAAAGTTTGGTCTTAGAGACCAGGGATTTAGTCTTAGAGACTGGGGAAATTTAGTCTTACAGACTGGGGAAGTTTGGTCTTAGAGACTAAGGAGTTCAGTCTTAGAGACTAGGGAGGTTTAGTCAGAGAGACGGGGTGTATTAGTCTGAGAGACTGGGTGGTTTAGTCCGAGAGACTGGGTGATTAGTCTGAGAGACTGGGAAGTTTAGTCTGTGAGACTAGGAAGAATAATGTGAATACATGACTACGTGATAAATTACTTTTATTTTCATAAGCTAGTTGCTAGTGATCATTATGGATATACGTGCTATGACTAATATGTACCGGCACACATGTCTCTTTGATTAGAAAGCAAATTGTCAGACGTGATGACCCTATGGCCACCACCCCAATTAATGAGAATTGCACCTGCGCCGAGGATGTTTACGCCAGACACTGAAAGTGACCCTGACATGCTGACCAAGGGCGAGGACGACTTGCAACCATCCGCGCTACCAGATTTTGGCAACAATTTACCCTAGTTGACGGCTTCTCCGACAAGAATCCTCCTGTCACTCTTGTTTCAGGCCCTAACCACCTCATCACTGGTCATCCCGATGGTAAACACACCATGGCTCCGATCCTCGACAATGCGCCTCCTGTGGACATTCCTTCCGAAGGTTGGCTACTCAACGAATAATTAATGATGATGTTGACATGTTATTGATGGCCCTTCTGATAACACCCATGATGATGGAAAGTTAGACGAGAACATTGTTACTAATTTCACTTTTTGAGACCCCTGTTAACAAGCTATCCTCTAATTCTAGCATGCATTCGACTTTAGACTCCTTTGAGTTTGTGACATCTGCAGCCTTACAGACAGCCGGATTACAGCTTTCTACTACTGACGCAGACGACGATGACATGACTGCTGCACTATCACCTGCTCAAGGCACCACACCGTTACACGACCAGAGCCTGTTCCTGAGCTAGCTTCTGCACCTTTTGGGTCAGCTTGATGTTGCACCTGCTGAACCTGCACCTTTACTTGATCATGACCCTGTTTCTTTTGATTTACCAGGCATTACACCCCTCATATCTGACCCAGTACCTGCACCTGACGATCTCCTTATCGGTTGAGACGTTTGATTTTGCACTCACAACCGTTGACGCTGCTCCTTTTCCCCTATGGAGACTGATGTCCATTGCGCTAGGCATGTTTACCGCTTTATCTTGGGACTTACCCGCACCCTGGAAAGGTACTCCAGGTCAGCACCCGCGTAACGATCCCTTTTGCTACAGCAGCATTTTCTACAACCTCACAGGCCGCACCGTTTGCTACATTCACATCTGCATCGTTGGACGAACCATTTTGATGGTTCCTATAATACACTATACTGATTTTAGACCCTTACCATCCCTCACTTTATGGAGGCTACACACAGGATGAGTACACCTGTCACAACAGCTACAGTTTGAGGTTATAAGTCACAGAATGTTGGAGCTTGAGCTGACACCACGTCCTCCACCCTGTCTATTGCCAGTATACTTTGATCCTCCACATTTATCAAAGATTCCTTTGCACTCTCACCTGCTACTAATACACCTTTCCTAGGTTTTGATACTCGTTTCTTTACTGCCAAGCAGCAGATCAGTTACTTACTTCGACGTACATACAAGCTCGAGGAGGAATTCAAGCATGTTAACAGTTTACTTTTCTTTCCTCCTCCACCTCAGTCACCAGTATAGTTGGTTTCTGGATTATGCAGATTGCATTACAATTGGGTAAAGACACTAATGATAAGCTGGGATGGTGGAGACTTTTGAAGACCACATCTGACTACGTAATTTTGATACACTAATATACTTATTGGACAAGGGTAGGGTGACCCTGTGTCCCTTTCGATGTGATACATTTTGAAAGATAATACAATTGTGGTCGGAGAATAATGGGAGCCCAATCATCATTAAACATGCGACAATACTTTGTGACCAATGACCAACGAAAGCTCAGTCGCTATGTCTTCGTTCAGCATGTTATTGATCTATATGTGCGTGCTATAATTATAATGCCATGTGCTTACTTGCTATGCTCTCATTAAACATAATTACCAAATTACTTGGTTATACTATGATTATACTATTGCTTGATTGGTTGGTATGATAACCGATTATGTGTATGTGCATATGACCTCTAAACAACTATATGCACTCCCCGGACAATCAAAACCTGACCTAACCAATCTTCTTTTTAGAAGATGTCGATACAAGGGAACGTCGATACCAACAACCCTCTGCCGACAACAGCAGAGTCAGAACTGCAAGGGCGCATCTCACGGGCCATCGCACAGCTCGAGGCCCTTCGCTCCGAACATAGCGGGGGTACCACAGGAAATACCCCAGGTGAGGTGGCGTTACCATGAGTCCCTCAGCCATGCTAGCAATATATCTAGGCATTCCAAACATCTCCTCCTCATCGGCGTAGACCACTACTTCCGGGAATTCATTCGTTCCCACCACCGCATCATCAGTCTGTCTAAACAACTCCATGGCTTCTTCCGTCTGCCTAAACGCCTCTGCAGCCTCACCCGCTGCCTTTTGTATATCCTTTACATTGTTAGACTCCGGTACAGGCAGCCGCCAAACTGAGTCAGCAAAATTTAAACAAGTCGACCGCCCCCTCATGGCCAAAACCGCCGCATCGTGTGCCCGGGCCGACACTTCTGCTATCGGAGATGTCCCCAGCCACACTCTTGATCGCTTATTTGGTTCTCTCACTTCACACACCCACTTTCCAGGATTTCTTCTCCTCACTCCTCGGTAAACCGGGTGTCGAGTCTCCTTGAACTTCTTCCTTCCGGCTCTCTTCTTCAGGATTCGCGAAGCCAGCATTAGTTCTCTGGTGCTGCTGCTACATTCAGAAGCTGAAGAGGTGTCCCTGCTCTTTCTCTCTAGTACCACCACCATCATCACCTCCACCTCCACCTCCACCGCCGCCATTACCACTGACCGCTACCACCCCTGCCACAACCACCACCACCATCATCACCACCCCCGCCACAAAATCCACCATTGTAATCTTCTTCAAACCCCCTCTGTTTCACTCATCAAAATCCAAATAAAACCTTAAACACCAAATCATGTTATCATAAACCCAGTTGCAAGAAACACCCAAAATTTCACACCAAGAAAACCATGAGAGCTCTAATTGGAGTTGGGTTTGCCCTAACATCATCCCTCTCTTAACGGATGGGGCTGGAACCATAGATGATGATGGTTTGTCCTCCGATGAAAGTGATCTAGAAATCGGTTCAAATGACTAGAAGAGTTACGGCCCCGTGAAGTGGCTTAAGGTCGGTTTTTTTTTGCCTAAGATGCTTCTTCAAGTCGCCATGTTTTTATCACTCTTTGGTCGCTATCAGTCTTTGATCACCCATTGTTGCTGGGTTCGTCTCTGAAACCATCAAAGGAAAAAAACACTTTAATTCTTCCATTCTTTTCATTTGGATTGTGATTCACTAGTGGAAATTGAGGAGATGGTTGGATAGATATACATCTATATTGAGTAATGGGAGTAATGAACTATGATTAACTAGCACACACAAAACTGAACCCACCATCGTGTAATTTCTCAGAGAAATGATGTATGCGGCTGTTTATTATGATTGTGTTTAGGGATCCAGAGTAAGAAAAGTGAATAACAAAGAAACATGCCCAAATTAGTAAGAAGGTGGTGGCCGATAATGGTGTTAGGAGGTTGGGTATCTCTGTTTTTTGTTGGGTATCTGCAAGTTGTAGGGACAAAGAAACAGGAAGAGAGAAAGCCGATAGGGGAGAGAGGGTGGAGGTGGGGTAGGAAAAAGGTGGGGCCCACTTTTGTTTTTAAATAATAAATTAGATTTTTTAACGTTTTATTGTTTTTTTAATAGTAAGGGTAATTTTATAATTTCACATCCACTTAACACCAAAAACTAACCCCCATCAGTGCCAGTGACTATCCTCGAACAAAAATTGGAAAGTTGGGGACTATAGAGTTAATTTTAGAAAGTTAGGGACTAAAAGTAAAGAAGGGCAAACAACGGGGACTATCCGGGCATTTAACACTTTAAAATATGTTGTTTTATAAACTTCTTCGAACATACTGTAACAATATGATCAGTTTTATCTACGTTTTATTGTAAGTTTTATTTAAAACTAAGTGCCGTGATAATGTACAAATAATCAAAACTCAAAAGTACATCTTCCTAGCCGTTATTTTTTATTTTCTATTGTTGTAAGTTTTTTTTGTTCCATTAACGAATTATCCGATATGACTTTATGACTTGGTGACTATTTAAACAATACAAGCTACAAGGTATATTGGTCAAGGTTTCATGAATACATTATCATACGCTAATCATTTACCTGTAACTATTCAATACCCCTACAAAAAAATTGAATGTATTTTGTTTATTACAAATCCATTTAATAACAATATGCAACTATTTTATTAAATTAAAAATGTAATTAAAATACTGAATCGTTTATTCTTGTAAATGTATGTCCCAAAACTATACAATCTGATATCAAACACCAAACAAGTAGCTGAATTACAAGTAAGATGTAGAATATCGAAAAGCAAATGTATTGATTCAATAACCAAGAACCCACGAATTCTAGACCCGTCTGGTATTCTGGTCGCACAAAGTAACAGTGTTTGCTAAAGAATCAACAACCACAAATAGTTTAGGAACCTCCTATTTATACTAACATAGGAATGCCTATTACATTGGGCCAAGCCCATACCCATAGACTACAAAACAACCAAATAAGCCCACATGGTCTATCGAACCCAAACCAAACAAAATAACCAAAGACAGACGCAAACCTATTCTAAATTATGCCCTTACAATATCCCCTTAGGTTTGTGTCGTCTTGGCGTCTTGAGCTTCACTTGCGCTTCTTGGTGGGCTTCTTCTGCTTCCTAACAATCTCTGGCAGAATCGGAAGCCTCCTTCCAACATAAGGACCAAAAAGTTGAGTTTCTACTCTTGAACGTTTCCCTGACCACAATTTGAATGCAAGAATCTGAGCTACACCAACAGTCCAAGTCTTAGCCATCACTTCATGCTGAGGATCACTCTGAATCTTGGTTTTCGCCAACAGACTTATGTTGTTTTCACCAAAACACATCAAATCCTTTGTATCCATAAACTTGTATTGAGTATTTTCACAAACAGTCACAGCTTGACCTGTCAATGGATCATACATCCAAAACTTTAAATCCTTCAAGCTGTTATCATGAAGTTCTTTGAGGATAGGAACAGTATTGGTTTGTTGAGTAGTAGGCCACTTCACAGTCTTGTATGGTTTACCAGTTGCGGAATCTAATACTTCTTCATCTTCATCAACAGTAGACTGAGCTAATTTCATATCCTTAAAATTAACTCGTGCCTGTTGCTGTAGCCTGTTGAAGAAATTAATTCCAACCTTGCAGTTTGGATTCTTACATTGATCATGATATCCCGCATTATTCAATTCCCTCAGATCTACTGGCGTCCAAGATTCGAATGCAACAGAATTGTCATAATATTCAACTTCTCCATCCTTCCTCAGCATCATGAACATCCCCTTTTCATCGTTATAAGCCCAACTACGAATACCATAGCGATTTCCACGTTTAACTTTCTCAGTGGTGATAACATATCTATCAGGTCTATTGCCAAACTCCAGATCCCTTTCAGCACCCACGTTCCTCATAACCACCATTTTCCTTCTTGGTTTCTGATTTGCTCTACGAGGAGGGTTTTCAAAGTAGCGATTCATGGCATCCTCGTGCTCTTTCCTTTCCTTCTCTCTTTCATTAGCGGTAATCTCCTTGGGAGAATCAGCAAAATCTTTAGGAAGTTCAGATTCAAGTTCTGCTTCATATCCATAACCACAGCACTAAGAGCTCCTAGATTAGTCTCAAGTTCATGAATTTTCTAATTCTTGACTACTAGTTCTTCCATAAGACTTGCAATCTGAGCATCCTTAAATATCTTATCCTCTTCAAGAACAGTGATTCTTTGCATCAGGATGGCAGTTTCATTTTCTTCAAATAAATCATCACTGTCAGAACTATCAACAGTTGCACGAGTTTCATCTTGTTTCGACTTAGCTGCTGTCTCAATCTCTCTAGCAGCAGTTTGTAGTAGCTCAGCGGCTCTAAGAACTTCAGCATCAGAAGGACCACTACTCGAACCTTCACCAGGTTTCGGAGCAGGCATATACATCGCTGCTCTTTCATTTGCCATGAAGTCGATGATTGATGGGCTCAACTCTATCGGTATGTAGTTAACTTTCGATTGTGTAGTAGTAAGGGGGATAGTTATTTCTGTTGTGGTTTAAACTCCAACATTTTCCACACCGCTGATCGTAGGATCTCGTCTGCTTCGTTTCCTAGGAGGAAGATCAGCGGTGGGATCTTCTTGAATATCATCAGCATCAGTAGTATCAGTCGTAGGAACCTGTTCAACATGAGGAGGGCTCATATTAACTGATTCATCAATGATTTCAGGTTCTTTTGTGAGGCTATCATCATGTATCTCTGTCTCTGTTTCACTTTCATTAACATTCTCATTCACGTCTTCATCATCTACCATTCTATCGTCTACAACATCCACTTCACTTTCAATACTAGTTAGATCCACGTTCTCAACTGGTTCTTTCGTTTCAACAAGAGCTTCAATTATCTCAACATCTTGCTCTTCAGCTATGGTAGCGTTGATTTGAGCAGGTGGCTCTTCTTGAATTTCAGAGAATGCTCCAAACTTCTCTAATTTCTTCTTGTTCTGATACTTTGTCTCGATGTTATCTCTTAACTTCTGATTTTACATAGAAAATACCATATGATTCACCATCTAGACGTCATAAGTCTTTATTGTAACTGGCAACTTTGGATACTTTCTCTCTAGAATCAGCCGTAGAAATCTAGGAAACTTGTACCAAAACTTCTTGTTTATAGTTTTCACGTTTACCAGCATATCATCAAAAATGCTCTTAGAGTAGTTCTACTTCCACCCTTCGACCAATGATACCACCCCAGAAGTTTGTCTTAATGTCAGCTTCTCTAGGCCGCTTTTATTCCCACTTATGCATACCAGGTATATGTGAGCTAGAAATCTCCAATACGGATGCAACAACTTCTTAATTGTGGGAGGAGGACACGCTCCCTCATAGCGCATCTTTACCAATACTTCCATAATTGTCTCCTCCGAGTACTCGACTGGATCACTAGCATCATCTCCAAATAATAACACTTCCCGGATATCCTGCTCTGTAACTGAAACTTCCTTATTCTGAACCTTGGATTTAATAGCCATATCTCCTTTCTTAGTTGTAGCTTATCCCAGAAGTCTTTGATCCAGTCTTCCCGTATCACAGGGTTCTCCCAAAGCGAGTGTGCCAGTGTGCATGTGTTAAGGCCAACTATCATGGACTTGTATGTCTTGAACCCTTTTGGAGGATCCGACAAATAACAAGCCACGTTCATCGCCTTTTCCCACGTCGAAACATGTGAGGCTGATGCTTTCTTTCCAGTTTCTGCACCAAACGCAACAAGTTAGAGCTGATAAACATAAGTCGAAACCCAAACTTCCTGAGTTTAACCGTGAACTTGGTCAAACTAAGTCAACTGTTACAAAATAATTTTAGAATTTTCAAAAACAAAACATATAATGGTATTCTGTTAAATGAAAAGTCACAAATTACAATAAAACATATTAACATATCAAAGGTTTCAAAACTGGCACAAACAAACTGGATCAGGCCCAAGTTTTAGTGAATGTGCTATTCAAACAAGGAATGTGCGAGTGAACTTCAAGTGTGCGAGGGACGTTTTAGTAGTTTTGTAATAAGTTTGAGGGCAACCAGGTAAATTGCCCTAGTCGCACACTCTGTGCGGTCAAGAAGGTCAACCGCATACCTCTCTGGTCAACGAAGGTCAACAATGTCAATCGCACACTTCTGGTTCAATGAAAATCTTTGACTCGCACACCGGTAACTCTCACACCCCGATATGTCCATGTATTACCGGTGGGCCCGGTGGGGAGTATCGTGACGTAGTTGATATCATCATAGTCAAACAACACAATTTAAAATGCACAGCGGAAGCAAAAGATAAATATATTACAATCTGATAAAGAGTAATATCAAGTATTTCAGATATGGTTGTAAAATATCCACAGGCGGATCAAAAGATAAAAAAGAAACTTTGTTCAACAGACTTTAAGGCATCTAAGCTTGCGAGACTTTTATTTGATGCTAGGAGAGGCTAACCTATTCCGATTAGTACCTGCACTTAGCCTTTTTGGGAAAATATGCCAGTTTACACTGGTAAATACAATTTAACTGACTCATTTTGAAAATGTTTAAGAAAATTGATTTGAATGCACAAGGCACAAAACTTTTTATAACTTGGGATAATTAATTATATATAAACTTGTAAAAGAATCACATGTTTCTTATACGTTCAGTAGCCCGGATTGACACCGGGTTAAAGATTAATAGACACACCACATGATATAGTCCCGCGGCGAGTTATTCCCGAAACCGGTGGTTATACCTTATTATTTATATATGCACTGTCGGGTGTACGCCTACACTCCGTGCTTAGGTCGTGGCCATTTCTTAAAATGATGCCAAGGATATCCGGGACATGGTCATTAACCCCCAAAAGGATTTAAGCAAACAAAACAATTTAAACGGGACATTTCAATAATTTAACCTTCATACAATTAAAAATTCAATGCCCGACCAAGCGGTATTTTATATACCGTACCCCAAGCCCGTATAGGGAAAATAAGTTGAAAGTATTTACCTGAGCTAAATATAAATTCAATTCCAGCCGTATATCAAATCAGCAATTACAGATAGCTTTTACTGGGCTCCTAAATCTGGAACGAAGGTTTTTAATAACCTATTAGATTCCTAACGGGTTTTTAATTAAGCATAAACTTAGACCGGTATGTTTAAAAAAATATAGTTCAAGACCGGATTTAGAATGTGGTTTAGACCCGACAAGCTTGAATACTTGTGTAATAAGGGAAAACTAAACACATTCTAGATTTTGAGATAAAAAAATGATAACGTTTAACCCGTTTCGGCTAATTTATGCAAACTAGTTACATAAGCCGATCCGAACGCGAAAAGTGCGTAACGGGTAACCAAATGAGTCATGAACATGTTTCCTAAGTTAATATGCCCTAAATATGTTGTGATATCAGTAGGATATCTTCCATTATGCCCAAAACGAATTTAAACTTCAAACTATGCCCCGTAGGGGTATTTTGGTCATTTTAAAGGTTATAAAAGAGTTTAAATATTAATCTGAGGTTTAGGTCTTATATAATCAGAAAAAATACTTACTTTAATAAGTTATATCAGTATGGTATTACATATGTGTGAAATTTATTAATTATAACCAAACTATGCACCGAAGGGGCATTTTGGTAATTTCACATAAGCTTTAAAGGTCAAAATTTAGAAATCTGAGTTTAAAACTTTTGCTAACTGTTTAATTATGAAAATTTACTTAAAATATCAGTAGGTATCAAACCTTATATGTTAAAAATAGTTTTAACTTATACTATGCGTTAAAAATGCGTAAAAAGGCGATTTTAAGCGATTTCCGGATTTTATAAGAAAAACTGATATTTTTATCATTCCAGAAAGCTTAAAATGTTTTATTTATCATATGAAATCCTTAGCAAAAATTTTGGTATCAAAATGATTTGTAAAACTCATTTTATAGGCCAAAAAACCTGCAATTACCGAATTAAAGCTAGAACCCTATGTTATGCTCAGCCTAAAAATAAATAAAAATCTTTAAAAGTCCCAAAATATTATTTTATATCAGTAAGTAAAAAGTTTGATATCAAAAATTGGGTTTAGATAGGATATACGCTAATTATGCCGTTTAATTAATAAAAAGCTTTTCATTTACGCTAATGAGCATAACTCCGAATCTAGACCTCAAACTGATTTCAAATTTTAGGGACAAGTTTATAATTCAGTAATGGAGGTTTCTATCCTCTCACATTTTCAAAAATCTCATTTTAAGGTTAAAAGGACATAATAGTCAACATTTAGGCATTTAAAGGAAATATGCATATGAGTCGGATAACTAAGGAACGAAGTTGTATAACCTCAGAGGGTTACACTAACCTATAACATGGTCCTAAAGGAATCCTAAGGCATATCTAAACTAAGCTAAATTGGGTCAGAACTGAAAGTCAAATCAAAAGTCAACTTTTGCGACTTTCAGTTCCGAACCGAGCCAATACTTAGAATTGTCGGGTTGAACATGCTTAGACATGTTCAACTAATATTTACCAAGTTATTAAAGTGAGAAAATGATTTTATGGTTTCTTATATTAATAGTTATGAATTTATTTAAAACTAACCCGTTTGACTTTCATTTGACCCGACAATTTAACTAAGTAAACGTGGTAATTTGGATGTGCCCTTTTGAGGGTTAAACACCTACCTAATTACGGTCACGTAGCCATGTTCGTTGCGAACAATGGCTTATCTGTTTAAAAGTCAAAGCGTTTATCGAAAACGCTTGACTTTTCAATGTTTGACTTCATTAGGGTTTATTACACGTGTCAATACATCATTGGTCGTGATTTTACGAGGTGTTACATCCTCACCCCCTTAAAAGAAATCTCGACCTCGAGATTTGCTAGAATGCTGGAAGTACTTTTTGTCGCATAATGGACTTAACTTCTATAGCATATCTGGAGCCTCTCCAAGCTCCCAAGTTGACCTCTATAATAGGTACATGTATCCTTTTTGGAGCTTCTTAACCTGTCGATCCTCAATCGATGCAGGTTTCTCATCATATCATAAATCTACATATCATTACGTGATAATGCTTCTCGACTTATTGGCGAAACACATCCTTAAGTCATTAGTGTATAATGCATTGCGAGCTCCGCCAAGCTCCTTAAATAGGTTTTAGCTT
Source organism: Helianthus tuberosus (assembly GCA_030545235.1). Taxonomy (NCBI): domain Eukaryota; kingdom Viridiplantae; phylum Streptophyta; class Magnoliopsida; order Asterales; family Asteraceae; genus Helianthus; species Helianthus tuberosus. The sequence goes on along the minus strand of CM060361.1, from coordinate 95,847,423 downwards.
ATAAGCTATTTGATCTTGATACATTCGATTCCCTCGAATGATTCTATATATTCAGAGCTTAACTAGCCTGATAATTAACAAATCGGCACACCCTTCCAGGGTGATATCTTTTGTTGAACCTTATTTCTTAACACGAACTTAGGAGGGTTGCTACTTTCATTAATCCTTGATTTTCTGCCGAAAACTGGCAACTTACAGATGATTATGGATTTGTTTGATCTTATTCGTTGTTTTCAAGGCAACTTTCAGATCCTGATAATTGGACTTACCGATCCTTTGCCTAACAATAATTGTTTAACATTCCATCTATACAAGGTCTCCAAAGGAGCAGCCTTGATACTTATATGACAACTATTATAGAAAAGCTTATTTTAGGGTGAAATGGTTATTCCAACCACTTCTTAAAAGTAATTTTAAGGAATAGCTAATCCTTGCCATTAGTCGAACAAATCGACGATCCTGGGCAGCTGATGGCAATTCTTAATTGTTGCCTAATTAGGGTTGCGGTAATCAATGCATAAGCAAAATGAACCGTCTTTCTTAATTAACTATACCGAATTCTCAGAATATTGAGTTAGGCTATATGAATCCTCTATTTTAAAACTTACTTAGACAGGGTTTCGATTCATCCAATGATGGTACTAGCCGTCTTGGAGATTTCATAATAATACAGCCCTAAATGGGATATAAATCTTAACTCTACTTGCCTCTCAGGAGGTAAACAGGGTAATCTTAGGAGAAGATAATCAATATACAAGAAGATAATCTATATGCACTGTCGGGTGTATGCCTACACCCCGTGCTTAGGTCGTGGCCATTTCTTAAAATGATGCCAAGGATATCCGGGACATGGTCATTAACCCCTTAAAGGCTTTAAGCAAACAAAACAATTTAAACGGGACATTTCAATAATTTAACCTTCATACAATTAAAAATTCAATGCCCGACCAAGCGGTATTTTATATACCGTACCCCAAGCCCGTATAGGGAAAATAAGTTGAAAGTATTTACCTGAGCTAAATACAAATTCAATCCCAGCCGTATATAAAATCAGCAATTACAGATAGCTTTTACTGGGCTCCTAAATCTGGAATGAAGGTTTTTAATAACCTATTAGATTCCTAACGGGTCTTTAATTAAGCCTAAACTTAGATCGGTTAGTTTAAAAAAAATACAGTTCAAAACGCATGATTATGCGAAGACCGGATTTAGAATGTGGTTTAGACCCGACAAGCTTGTATACTTGTGTAATAAGGGTAAACTAAACACATTCTGGATTTTGAGATAAAAAATGATAAGGTTTAACCCGTTTCGGCTAATTTATGCAAACTAGTTACATAAGCCGATCTGAACGCGAAAAGTGCTAACGGGTAACCAAATGAGTCATGAATATGTTTCCTAAGTTAATATGCCCTAAATATGTTGTGATATCAGTAGGATATCTTCCATTATGCCCAAAACGAATTTAAACTTCAAACTATGCCCCGTAGGGGTATTTTGGTCATTTTAAAGGTTATAAAAGAGTTTAAATATTAATATGAGGTTTAGGTCTAATATAATCAGCAAAAATACTTACTTTAATAAGTTATATCAGTATGGTATTACATATATGTGAAATTTATTAATTATAACCAAACTATGCACCGAAGGGGCATTTTGGTAATTTCACATAAGTTTTAAAGGTCAAAATTTAGAATTCTGAGTTTAAAACTTTTGCCTACTATTTAATTATGAAAATTTACTTAAAATATCAGTAGGTATCAAACTTTATATGTTAAAAATAGTTTTAACTTATACTATGCGTTAAAAACGCGTAAAAATGCGATTTTAAGCGATTTCTGGGTTTTATAAGAAAAACTGATATTTTTATCATTCCAGAAAGCTTAAAATGTTTTATTTATCATATGAAATCAGTAGCAAAATTTTGGTATCAAAATGATTTGTAAAACTCATTTTATAGGCCAAAAGGGCAAAACCGGCAATTACCGAATTAAAGCTATAACCCTATGTTATGCTCAGCCTAAAAATAAATAAAAATCTTTAAAAACCCCAAAATATTATTTTATATCAGTAGGTAAAAAGTTTGGTATCAAAAATTGGGTTTAGATAGGATATACGCTTATTATGCCGTTTAATTAATAAAAAGCTTTTCATTTACGCTAATGAGCATAACTCCTAATCTAGACCTCAAACTGATGTCAATTTATAGGGACAAGTTTATAATTCCGTAATGGAGGTTTCTATCCTCTCACATTTTCGAAAATCTCGTTTTAAGGTTAAAATGGCATAATAATCAACATTTAGGCATTTAACGAAAACATGCATATGAGTCGGATAACTAAGGAACCAAGTTGTATAACCTCAGAGGGTTACACTAACCTATAACATGGTCCTAAAGGAATCCTAAGGCATATCTAAACTAAGCTAAATCGGGTCAGAACTGAAAGTTAAAGGAAAAGTCAACTTTTGCGACTTTCAGTTCCGAACCGAGCCTATACTTAGAATTGTCGGGTTGAACATGCTTAGACATGTTCAAGTAATATTTACCAAATTATTAAAGTGAGAAAATGATTTTATGGTTTCTTATATTAATAGTTATGAATTTATTTAAAACTAACCCGTTTGACTTTCATTTGACCCGACAATTTAACTAAGTAAATGTGGTAATTAGGAGGTGCCCTTTTGAGGGTTAAACACCTACCTAATTACGGTCACGTAGCCATGTTCGTTGCGAACAATGGCTTATCCGTTTAAAAGTCAAAGCGTTTATTGAAAACTCTTGACTTTTCGGCTATAAACGCTAAATAATATTAACTAAGCACGAAGGAGGTTCCTAATATGATCAGGATCCCCTTGAATTCAGAGAGCCAAAGTAGAAAGGAATGGAGGTGTGAGGTGAAAGTGAAAAACCCACCTCCTTATATACTTTTCGGGACCTCGTAGGATCACGACAAGTGTCGGGGAGCTATAACCAGATCACAACATGTGTTAGGTGGTTTTATTATACAATGGGCAGCCCCTAGAATCGAGTTTGTGAGTATTGGAAACCATTTTCAGCAAAACCAGCAACTAAAATTGGTTTTTCTGCATCTGAACACCTCACACGGCCTGTGTAAAGGACCCAAGAGGGCCTCGCGGCCCGCCAAACAGTCCAGCTCAGCAGACAGCTTCCAAAACATGCAGTTTCAGTCCCTGTACTTGCTTAAATGTCATTTCTGATAAATTTGAGGCCCTTTATTCTCATTTCAAGGCTCTACTATGATGCCTATAAATAGGGGATATGAAACATGCTTGAAAACATGTCGGATGTCGGCTCGTTTGGCCGTATGGCCACGTTGTTCGTCTAATTACGACGAAAAACGAACGGACGCGAAAAACGATCCAAATTACGCGACGAATGGAATTTTATCATGCCGAACACTAAAATAAAATATTTTAGTGGTTACATAAATTTTAGGGTGTCCGGATATATTCAGAATGCAAGATATGCGCGAAAATGCAAACTTGTGCACTTTTTGACACTTTTAGTCCCTCTATGACTTAAAAGTTTATTTTTTCGCACCAAACACCTCTAAACCTATATCTAAGCTATATAAAGGATAATTAGGGCATTTTTAACTCATGGTCATATTCCGGGAGGTCCGATACCATACGAATCGGCATACTTTTGCAGTTTGACGCAAATAGTCCTTTAATCGCACAAAGTAGCGCGAAATATCGTTTACTGACATCCAAGCCGTCCATGGCCCATAATGGGCATTCTTAAGCATGAGTTTAATTATTTCTATGCTCTTTATCACTTAAATGGTCACAAAAAGGCGTAGATTCAAAAGTTGACGCTTTAGGTCCCTCTATTGCGCAAACTTGCGCATCTCATCATTTAATAGCATTGAAGCCTCATCAAATCCATATTAGGCATTCTTGAGAATATTATTAAAAATTACGATGCTTCGGGTTCGCTAAAAGGTCATTTAGAGGTACAATTAAACATATTGACACTTTTAGTCCCTCTAACTTGCAAAGTTGCGCGTAACTTTACTTATGGGCATAAAAACCTTAGACGGCCAATGTTTGGCATTCCCGAGAGCATAATTAAATATCATGAAGCTCCCGGTTTATTAAAAGGTCACTCAGAGATAAGAATTAACATGTTGACGCTTTTCACCCTTCATTGCGCAAACTTTTAATTAACTACGCAAACGGTTACACTCGATCATTAAGTGGCTCATTTGTGAATATAAACATCGTAACAGGTTATTTAGAAACTTATTTTAGGTATGCTCACACTTCCAGTCCTTTCATAATCAAATTTTTTGATTTTTTGAAAAATTAGTCCCTGAATTTCAATGTTTGACTTCATTAGGGTTTATTACACGTGTCAATATATCTTTGGTCGTGATTTTACGAGGTGTTACGGTAACATTACAATTTCAAGTGTGTGAGGGACGTTTTAGTAGTTTTGTAATAAGTTTGAGGGAACCAGGTAACTTTCCCTAGTCGTACACTCTGTGCAGTTAACAAAGTCAACCGCACACCTCCCTGGTCAACGAAGGTCAACAATGTCAATCGCACACTTCGGGTTTAGTCAATGAAACATCTTTGACTCGTACACTGGTAATATTCCAGTGTGCGAGGGGCAGCATGGTCATTTTGCACATGATCTGAGGGGCACAACCGTCTAACTAGTATAGTTAGACACCTCGCACACTCTGTAAGGGCATTTTAGTAAATCAGCTGGAGTGTGTGAGGGCATAAACGTCCAAGACCACTATCCGATGTCATTCATCGGTGCGTAAAGTTCACGCGCCTTTCCGATCATCTTCTCTGGAAAGAACCTGCACTTTCTGGCAACAATCTAGGGTTTCGATCAAAAAATTTTCGGTCAAATCTCGATCCTGTGACTTGTAAAAACCATAGATCCTTAAAATCCTTTCTATTTTTCTCAACATACATCACCATGATCAACAATCAGCAACCATACTTAGGTGATTCTAAGTTCAATATCAACCTAAACAGGCTCAGAATAATTCTAGTTCCTGTAAATAAAATCACAGTTAATCAACAGAAACAAGAATACCAACCTTTTGATTTGGACCATTGATTCGACATTTTCACACATAACTATCAACAACAAGGAAGACGATGAAGATAAATGAGGGGGTGTGCGACTGAAACTTTTCCTTTGAATTTTGAAAGAGATATTTGAGAGTGATAATGATTGTAAAGTTTTCAAAATACAGTCGCACACCATATTTAAAGCCAGCCCCAATTTTTCAACTCAAGGGGCCCACCATGTGTGTAGTAGGCCTCAACAATTCCTCTTTCAACCAGTTTGAGATTTTGTGGGGCCCATCAAGTCTACGGTGGTTCCAGTTCAGATCCGGAGATCATATCTTGTAAAAATTCGTGCAAAGGTATTTTATGAAGATGTGGTCTCTTTCGATTTTTCAAAACAAGGTCACGTTTTTAACAAAAACTATATACTATAATCTAACATGTTTACACTAATGCAAAAACACATCATATTTACAATAAAGAAAACAAAATATATACAACTTTTGCATGCACTTTTCTTACGGGATCAAATCACAGAGTTTCGGGCTCGACTACATTTATCAACCCTAATTTACACTGGTAGATCCGAGCGATTGTTAGTATATTTTTCCTCTTAAACTTATCTCCCTAGGCCTTTATCAAATAACAGACTGCAACTGATTTATCATGTTTTCATCTTATATTATATGAGCACTCAATTCAATCACAATCAAATCCCAGAATTTTAAATTCGAACATGATATCATACGAGTAGTTTCCTTACCACATATTTCACAAAACCGTTCTAGGATTCTGAAACCTTGACTGGACTAGATTGAGAAGAGAACAGAATGGATCAGCAGAGATGGATATAATATACAAATCAAATGAGATTTTCTCAGTTTGATATAGGTTTTAATTTTGGGTTTCTTTTGGGCACTAGAGGGCATCTTTCGGGTGTATTTGATCCACAGAATGACAACATACAGCTAGGTCTTTGCTCACGCAAAACATAAGCTGACGTTGCCTAACACCTCCATATCTTTGCTCATACAAAAAAAAGGAGATACACGAGTTGGTCAGAAAAGATTTCAGAACTAGAACGAAATTGTGTGTATCGGGACATCACTCACGCATTCAAATAGCCATGTCCTAATTCCATGTAATGTTCTTTCCTGAGGTCATAGAATAAATAATAGTGTTCAACGCAGAACCAGTCAAAGCATCCAACCATCAGGATAAAGCCTACCAACATATCGCTTTAGAGTTAGACCATTTCAATATTGGTCTTACATGAGTCAGCCTTAATCCACATAGTGAAAATTCATTTCATTTCCTGGGTTGTAGCAAAGGCATAGCAAAAACTATTTTTGTATTTTTGTATTTTTTATTTTTCAAATATTTTTGTATTTTTCAGCTTTTTCAATTTTTCTGATTTTTCAAATGTTTTTATATTTTTCTGAGAGACTACATCCCCCTAAATTTTTGCTGAAAATGGAGAATAAAAGAAAACAATTTTAAGAAACAAATGTACTAAAACGAAGAAAAATATTTTTTTGGTGTGACCACGTTCAATCATCGAAATCGACCATTTTTAGAAGTTCAAGAAGAGCAAGAAAACATGCTTTATCAGCCGGTTTTGTAAAAATATCTGCGACATTGTTGTCAGTATGAATTTGATCCATTTTAATAAGACCCTGGTTGAAAGAATCACGAATGAAATGAATTTTTATGGCAATGTGCTTGGTTTTTGAAAAATATATCGGAGTTTACAGTAAATGGGAGTTTGGGAAAAATTCGAACTGTAATCCACCAGCTGGTGTTGAATCCAGATAACATAAGAACAGCAAGCTGAAGCGGCCACTTACTCAGCTTCTACAGTCGACAGTGAAACAATTTGCTGCTTCTTGCATTGCTAGGAGATGAGGCGATCCCCTAGAAACTCGCATCCAGCTGACGTACACTTCATGTCCATACCAGTAGCTCCAAAATTGCTGTAAAAAAGCACACAAATCAAATGGAGACTCTTTTCGATACAAAAGTCCAAGCCGAGGCCTGCCCTTAAGATATCGAAAGATTCTCTTAACAACATTTAAATGAGAAAGTTTAGGAGCAGCCTAATAACGTGCACACTGACACACAGCAAACATGATGTCTGGTCTACTGGCTGTCAAGTACATTAACGAGCCAATCATCGACCGGTACAGTGTAGCATCAACAGTTTCTCCTTCCAGATCTTCGGTCCTCACTGGTCTTTCTGCCATAGGAGTATATGCAGGTTTAGCGTCCTGTAGTTTGAACATCGCGATGATATCATCAACATATTTTCCCTGATGAATGAGAATTCCCTTTGAATCTTGACGAACTTGCAGACCCAAAAAAAAATCATCTTTCCCAAAGCACTCATTTCAAATTGCTTCTTCATAACTTCTTCGAATTCCTTGCACAGTGCTTCACTAGTGCATCAAAAGATAAAGTCGTCCACATAGATCTGCACTAAAAATTGATCCTCTCCCACCTTTTGAATAAACAGTGTCTGATCAATTACTCCACGAGTGTAACCATGGGCGAGCAGATGCTCCGTCAGTGTAGCATACCATGCATGAGGAGCCTGATGCAACCCATACAAGGCTTTATGAAGCTTATAAACATGACGTGGACACTGTTTGTTCACAAAATCAGGCGGCTGTGACACATATATATCTTCCTTTACTTTGTCGTAGAGAAACGCCATCTTGACATCCATCTGATTGACCTTGAACCCCATGAAGGATGCATACGCCAGAAAAATTCGTATTGCCTCCAGTGTGACCACAGAGCATATATTTCGTCATAGTCAAGGCCCTCAATCTGTCTGAACCCTTGGACAACCAGTGTTGCTTTATTGCAAACAATCACTCCGCTATCGTCTCTTTTGTTTTGATATACCCATCTAGTTCCGAGTGATTTCTTTCCTGCAGGCAAATTAACTAACTTCAAGACTTTCAGTTTTTCAAACTGATTCAACTCATCCTGCATCGCGTCTACCCAGCTAGGTTCTAAAAGAGCCATATCAATTGTCTTTGGCTCTATTTTTGAGATGAAACATGAAAACTAGCAATTGTTGACCACTCCTGACTGACTTCTGGTCAATACTCCAGCTCCTATCGATCCAATCACATTTTCAATTGGATGATCACGTTGGACGCTTGCAGGAATGGCAACTTCTGGAGCAGTTCCAGTCGGTGGCAAATTTGTCAAGTTGTCAACTGCTACCGCCTCAGTTTGGTCAATGATTTGCTCTTCCTCCAAACCATTTGCGGCAAACTCGTCCGGAATGGGACCATCGAACATGTCATTTTAATCTTTGGGTGTGTCCTCATCATCAAATGAATCCAACGCTTCCCCTCCTTCAGGAAGAATGTCAATGTAATCAGGAACCACTTGAATTTCTGCTGCCGATGTTGAAGATGAGGCTGGAGGTGTGCGATCCCCCACAGATGTAGAATCCCCCTCAAATTCAACATCCACCTCTTCTTTAGCATTATGTGTGACAATTGAGGGTCGAGAAACAACATTCAAAGTACCAAAAGTACCTGCATGAGCAACAGGAGCTTCATCAAGAATGTTAAAGGATTTAAAAAGATAAGCATAGTTATAGAGAGTAAATGGCCCGTTTCCAGCATCAGTCTGATTTTCTTCGAGCCACTACACATCGTAAGACTCAACGATCTGTCTAGTCTTTTTATTGTACACTCTATATGCAGTTTTGTTTTCATGAGCAGCTTTTCCAGCATATCCGATGAAATAGCATTCAACTGCCCTAGCATCAAACTTTGGTATGGATTCCAGGTGCAAAAGAGTGCATGGACAACCGAAAGCTCTAATGTGCCCAACAGAGGGTTTTTCGTCGAACATTACTTCATGAGGCGTCTTCATGCGTGCTTTGTTTATAATAACTTTGTTCAGAACATAGCATGCAGTATTAATAGCCTCTTCCCAGAAGAAGACTGGGAGCTTAGAATCACGGAGCATCGTGCGAGCCGCTTCAATTAGGGTTCTATTCCTTCTTTCGGCCACTCCATTTTGCTGAGGAGTTCTAGTAGCACTGTATTGTCTAGCAATTCCCCTTTCAGCACAGAAGAAATTCAATTTGGCATTCTTGAATTCGATTCCATTGTCACTTCGAATTCCCTTCACTTCTTTGCCCGTCTGATTTTCCATAAAGATTATGAATCTTTTGATCAATTCTGTAGTCTCACTTTTGTTAACTAAGAAGAAAACCCAAGTAAAACGTGGGTAGTCATCAGTAATTACAAGATAGTAAGACTTTCTAGACAGTCTGAGCACATTCACTGGACCAAAAAGATCCATGTGAAGAAGTTGCATCACACTGTTAATAGTGTTGACAGTTTTGGGAAAATGAGGTTTTCGATGTTGTTTGCCCTTAGCACAGGAAACACATTTTTCAAAAGTAATGAAATCTTTTACCGGTAGACCCCTTACCAACCCATGTAGAGTTTTTACATTTGAATGCCCTAAACGACGATGCCACAACATAGCATTGTGCTCAGAGATTTTGGTAAACAAACAGGCAACGCTTTCAGTAGGTGGTTTGTTCATGTCAATGACATAAGCGTTGCCTATTCATTCAGACTTCACCAGTATCCATTCATCAGGAATAACCATTCATGGTTTTAGAATGAGGCAGTGTTTGTCAGTGAAGTGAGTTGAATAACCGTTGTCACATATTTGAGCTACACTCAACAAGCTATGCTTCAACTCAGGGACGTAGTTGACGTCTTTGAAACAGAGATCACCATTTTTTGTCACACTCCCAAAATACTACATGCGGAAACACCGCGGGACGTGTGACGTACGAGGATCCAAGCCACCAATCACATTGAACTATACACGATATAAATAAAAGTTCTCATTTATTTCATAACCAATTTCAAATCATAACTTAAACAAATACGTTCAGCGGAAGCATATTATAAATAGTTGTTCAAGTAATTCAAAATAAATGTGCATGATTAATAAAAAAGTATCCAAGAGCTACGACCCATGACCACTCCAGCACTCCCAGATAGGTAGTGCCACCCATGAATCTAACGACCTGCAAGCATGCAGACAAGTGTGTCAGACGACGCTGGTGAGTTCAAAGTTTGTTATCACGTTTTAATTACCAGATATAAGTATAAACATTTCAGAAATATGATGTCGTTAATAACTCAATTACCGCCGATGGCTCCAGATTATTTGCCCTATTCCTCAATCCCTCTATCAAAGCAATGGTCAAGCAATGGTACAGTGTGAGGGTGCCAAACCTAAATAGCGCTATTAACTAATACCCTGTTGCCTCCCCGGCAACAAATCGGTAGAAGGGACTTGAATGATAGATATGAGTGTATTAACCAACATCCCAGGTTTAACATTCCAGTCAAACCCGATTACCCGACATTCCTCCCCGGAAGGTTTACCAGATGTCCCTCCCCGGGACGCATGCTTGGAAAAAGAGCAGTGAACTCACCTTGGTTTGCTCGGTTTGTTAAGTTACCCGTTCCAAGTTAATCAGCCAACCCTACCGTGGTTACCAAGTGAAGTCAGTTTCATAATCGTTCAAGTCACATAATTTCACAACTTGCATTCATCACAATGAATATCACATAACACATAGGATAGACTCATCCTCATACATTCATCATCATACACATATACACTGCATAAACTGTTCTGTCCATTTGTTCACATGTAACATCTCCCACGAAAAACCATATTTCATGGTGCATCATTACGATGCAAGACCCTCTCGGCGAAGAACTATCCTTCTTCAAGGATACCTATGATGAAAGACCCTAGCGTTACGTCAACATCCAGTCGACGAAAAACCAGGTTTTTCGCCGAGCCATGTTTTTCGTGGGATATGTCTTTCGTCACAATCCTAACAGTTTCACGTCTGATTGGTAACTGTTCCCCCTATTTTCCCATAAACACAATCCTTACTTTGAAATAGATCGAACCATGCTATTTAATCGGTTATTAATCTTGATCATACACAGTTGATAGCAACAAGGATTGATCGGATTGTCACGCTCCGGTCAAAGATAATATTTATAAACCCTATTTACCCTTAACATATAGTTAGTGGTAGTAAGGGGTCGAACCACGAAGAGTATGTGGTTTGCATATGGATTTGATCGAATTATAAAAAGGTGTCACAATTTATGAAGCTTGCCAGATAGTTTTGTTTAATTGAAAGATGTGAATTTGAACTAATGAAATTGATTTAATTAATTAACAACTAATAATTAACGATTGAAAGAAAATTGATTACTAAACAATAATAAGAAAAAGGGTTCACACCCGGTTTCGGTAATTGCCAACCTAGGGTTTCTACACGTTTTTAGATTCAACTCAATTGTATACGATTAGCGGATTTAGTGTACCGTGACTTAGGTGCCAATAACTATCAACGTCCCGAAGAATGGACAAGAATGCACTTTGTAATCAACAGAAGTAAATCCTAACCACGACAATGCACAACTAGATATAACCATTTCGTAAAGTCATAACTTTTTACATCATTCGGGAATTTACGAATTCGCAACAAATGTAACACTATTATCAATGGTTTCAAAAATCAAACACAATTTTGTCACAAAGTTGAAGCAATAAACAATTCGAAACCCTAAATTAAACAACTACCTACGCCGGGGTGAAACCGAGACGATTAGCCGCTCATGGTTGAAGAAGCTTGATCACCGGATGATTGGAACTTGATGAAGATCATCTTGAAGCTTGAAGGATGGAGGAATGGTGAATGATGAAGGTTTGGTGAAGGATGATGGTGGAAGGATTGATGATATGGAGAACTAGGGTTTAGGATGAATGGATTGTGAATGATGTTGGTGATGGTGTTTCTTGATTCGGATGATGTTCTTGATGATGGATCGATTGGAGATGATTGGTGTGTGATAAGTGGCTCCAAGATACAAGATTCAAACTCCCCTAAGAGTGTAACTCCCGTCTTCAATGGCTAAAGACCAATAGAAAATGTTTCCCGCACCAAAAAAATTGAAAATTCACGTTTGATGAAACCGATGCCCGTCACTGACGAGTCTGACCCCGTCGCCGACGGGTTCCCTGCTTGGTTTTTCGTCCGACGTCGTATATAGCTGGTTACGGGATTTCTGGCCGACGGGTGTTTCTAGAGCCCGTCCGGGACGGCCTCTAGCCCGTCGGCGACGGCCTCTTCAATACCAACTTTCCATTTTTCACTTCTCGCACTCCCGAAAAGCTCCTTAAACTCCATCAAACTTGCAAAACACATTTTTGATTAAAAGTAGGCTATCCGAAATTAAAACTTATGTAAAAACATGAAGTTATGCAATAACAACCACTGGTTTTCAACCACGTATCACATCCCCACACTTGTCTTTTGCTTACCCTCAAGCAAATCTGTTTTTCACTTTCACGTGGGTCGAACAACGAATACACTTCCCATTCCCGAGACGAAGGTTAAGGTCTATTGTCATACAAAAGTTCAAACCTTTTATAATTTTCACATATTTACCGGTCAAGTGATTAATCACATATAATAATGGTTATCCAAGATTAACCCGCCCGTAAAACTAACAAGTCATGCATATCCCTCACAATGTTCTCTCCACTCGGCTTAAAAAATTGCTAATGTGTATAATGTATTAGCACTTCAACAAATAATTGCTCAACACCGATTAGAACACGTACCCGCATAGGCTTGCAACTCAATCATTCTCCACCACCGATCACGAATCCTAAGCACAAGTCATAAGGTCTTTGTAAGGGTTGTAACGGGGCTAGGCTAAGGGTAGGAAATGGGATATTTTAAAGTGACTAAGGTGATGAAAATTCGATTTTTATTACAACGCAACTATTCTAAACTCAAGTAAACTATAAACATCAACTATAAGGCAATGATTTTTTCCTTTTATTCAATAACTAGAAACATATATTTTTGTTCTTTTCTCAGTGATTTTCTATTCTTTTTCGTACATTTTCTGATATTTTTTTTGAAACAAACAAATACAACTATACAAAGTTTGCTACTATAATCGAATTTCCATCACACGGGTTTAAAAGAAAAAGGTTTTAAGGTTATTGGCTAAAGGGAGATCAAACGAAGGGATTAGGCTCAAAGTTGGCTACTAGGGGATAATTTTTGGGTAAGGATATAAAAATGGTGTAAAAGGAAAAGGTTTACCTAATGCCTTAATCATTCTCGTGCTTGTATTCGGGCTATGGTCTCGAACGTATCCAAAGTTGCAAGTTCTACAATACGCGACTAATGGTACACTCAAATAAAGAAACATGTAAATGTAAATCCATGATATAAAAGTGGCTGAAAACCTCACGTACAAGGGTATGATATGTGATATGCATTAAATGCTAGTTCCTTAGGAGAATTATTCCCAAATAAACACCCGCTAAATAGCCGTTATGTTTATTAATTTGAACTTGACCATGACAAAAACCACATGGGTTGTGCCATCCCTCGTTGACTTAGTTATTTGTGATTTTAAGATCGCTTTTGAAACAAGAATTTTTGAAAATTTTTTGAAATTTTCCCCCATCCCCACACTTGAGGTAAACATTGTCCTCAATGTGTAGTATTTAAATGAACGGGTCAAAATCGAAAACTTTTACTACTCCCCCATCCCCACACTTGTGGTAAACATTGTCCTCAATGTGTAAGAACTAGAGTTTATAAAACGCACAAGGGATGTGACACGGCTAACCTTCCCAAAATTTCACCCCGGAAAAATAAAATACAAAATACAATCCACTTATTACTAAACTAATAATCAAAGTAAAAAGGAAACGCATGCACCTGATTTTTGTTGCTTGATGCCCATATCTTCTTCTTCTCTTCATAAAAACGGTTGTCCCGCGAACATGTTGTACCTACAAATTCTAACCCTTGTGTAGAAGCATGCTTCTCACAACCATCAAAATTTGTTAGTTACCTAGTTCTACCACTTTTATGAAAATATTACCAAGCCATGCGTTATTTCACTTTGATTTATGTGGAAAATAATTTACAACAACAACAAACCTAACTCACTTTCATAGGAATCACGATTGCATTTAGCTTATGCAACAAGCCCTTTTAAACCCCCCAATAGCTTGGGAGGACGAGAGGTCTCGTGAGGGTTATATAGGGAACACACCCACAACGTTCATTTAACTAGACAAAAAAAAATTAATAATAACGAAAAAGAAATAAAACTAAAGTATACAACAACAACAACAACACAAAACATACCTTGCCTTCACCATTGATATCTCTCGTTGGGATCAACTGGCGGGTTTGGCTGGTATGGATAACCAGTGAGGGCTTCAAACATCTCCCTGTAGTTATCAAGTGGGCACGATTCTCCTTGAGGTGGTGGCTGATAGGGTATCGAAATGAAGCTGGAGCCTACGGATTCTGGCCAGTGAGGAGATGGGTCGGATGGGCCTCTTGGAACAGGAAGGTTGGGGTAGTAGGTCCACCCCGAATGCTCGACATAAGGAAGGCCAGCCTCATAGTCTCTTCGATGTCTCTCCTGATCATGGAGGATTTTGGTATTATTAATAGCCGTTTCCTATGAGACTGTTGGATCTGAGTTTCTTTTTTATTGTATTTTCGTTTGAAATTAAGAAGGAAATGAAAGAGTTGTGCAGCGGAATTATAATGAAAACAAACTTTGCATACAATCAAACGAGAGTAATACTTTTATCAAACATCTTTACACAATGAATCGAAAGATTGAATTTGTTTCAACACCGATTACAATGATTGATGAATGAATGCAAACTCCCCCTCAGCCAGAGCTCAGTAGTTTGTTCGTGCAAAGAAGACGATGTGGTGAAAGAGCTAATAGAACAGTACAAAGTACTGAACTATTTATAGGCACTTGCAAACCACTGAGCATCTTAGCTGACGTCACCATGAAAGTGACATCTAACCTCCTAACAAACTCTAACCTCTGATCTATACAAACTCTGATGTACTAACTACTGCTATTACATTTCTTTACATAAAAGACACTTAAACAGCTGCTGTATCCTTCCACTGCTGTGAACCCAGCAATGCTTGTCCGGATCAGCAGTACTTGACTCAAGGCAGTAGATTGAGTCAGCAGAGCTTTGGTCTTCCATCAGTCTTTGACATTGGTCAGTAGATGCAAAGCAGCAGTTGTAGGTCAGCACTTAGTATGATCAGCAGATAAGAGGTCAGCAGATATAAAACCACTTTCAAGGGGAGAGATATGCATGAACAATCTGTAATCGTCTGCTTATTCTGGATCCACTGCTCTGATCCAGTTTTGGCTTTAATTATCTGTTCCTCTGATAGGGTTCAATCCCAACAATCTCCCCCTGGAACAGATAATGCCAAAACTCTTCATTATTTGTGGACTTCTTTATTGCCTCATCAACAGCTCCCTTATCTGACCTTTAAATTGTAATTCAAAGTCTAGGGCATCTGTATCTTCATCATCCCTGCTAAGTGGAAGATCAAGGAGATCCTGCAAATCTTCAAGACTCAGGCCAAGAGCTTGTTCCCTTGATATTTTCTCCACTTCTCTACCAAACCTGAGCAAAGTCAATACGCAGGTCTGTTTGTCAGTTTCCCACTTTTGTATTTTTGAGCCTGGTGGGTTTCTTGGGAGATGTTTATTTGCAGAAGTATTTGGAGAGGCTGGCCTATTCATGACTGGCTGAGCAGTATTTTCAGTTTGATCCAAACCAAGAGTTTCCATGATCATTTTCTTTATACCCTCTTTTCCAAGGTCTTCACCTTCCATTAACTCTTTGATGGTTTCAGCAATCAGCTGTTTGTGTGGCCTTCTTTTGTAGATGGCAGCACCAACTGGAGCTGTGGATCTCCTGATTTGCAGCTTTGATGGTCTTTTTGAAACCGCTGCTTCAGGATAGTCAGGCTTTTGAGGAACTGTGGGATCTTTCTTTCTTAATTGTTCCAACTTTTTGTAAGTAGCCCTGACCACATCTTCTTTCCATCTAGCAACTTGTCTTTTGTTACCATAATCAGCTGCTACCAGTTCCTCTTTCATTCTCTTCAGCTCTTCCTGTTTGCCAGGTACATTCTTTCTAAACTTTGCCCAGTTAGGAGGAGTGTGAGTGACTTTCCTGTTTATCATGTCTTGAATTCTTGCTGCTTCATTTTCAAGTTCAGGAATAGTCCACTCTTTGTACATGTATCTCTCTCCTTTGTACTTCTTGTGAGCCATAATGCTTTCAATGTAGTCTTTCTTCAGATTTTCAGCAGCTCTTTCAGAAATTTGTTGACTAACATTTTTTGCAAATTGCTCTAGGGATCTGACTTGTGTGAGCAGATATTGACTTCTCTGTGCAATTTCTTTATCAGATTTCCCTTGTGTGTTTTTCTTTGAGATATCCTCTGCTTGCTTGGCCTTGATTTCCAAATATTCATCAACATTTTTAGGCCAGGGATATCCTTTTATTGATGGCAAACTCCTTTTGGCAGGGTCATCCTCAAAGTAAAAAGATTTTATTTCTTCTCTAACAGCTGTTAATTCAAGAGGAAATTGAACACCTACAGGAGGCAAGGGCTTGTACATTTTAACTGAAGAGAGAGGAACAGGTTTTGGAATTGTGACAAGAGCTAAGGATTTTGAAGATGTTTGTGGTGGTGAATAGTCATCATCTTTGAGAATTAGTCTTCTCCTTTTTGTAGGAGGGACTGATGATGTTTTGGATGGAACAGTGGTGGTAGATGTAGTGGCAGTGGATTGTGATTGACTAACAGCTGTTGAAACAACTGGTGTTTCAACCACTGTTGTCATTACAACAGATGTTATAACATCTGCTGTCTTCTGCTGTATGTCAGCAGGTGTTGTTTTTGGTGGAAATGATGGTAAAGCAGTAGATGTTGTGTGTGTTGAAGTGGTGTGTGTTGATGGAACAACTGTTTGGCAAGCAGTAGTTTTTGTAACTCCTGTTGCATCAGCTGTTTGGTATGGTGGTTTTTGAACAGACTTTAAATGTCTGGTTGGAATGAATTTGGGTTGCCTTACTTTTCTAGTAGGCTTCTTCTTTTTCTCAACAGGATTTTCATGATCCCTTGACCCAGAAGTACCCTGATCTGGATGATCCATTCTGTCCACCCTGGCTTTCCTTTTGGCCTCTCTATCCCTTTTTACACTTGCAACTGCTTCTGCTAGTGCATTTGTTGTCACATCAATTTTCTTGCTGCCATCTGGCAAAGGGATCTTTTTGGTCATGTTTGAATTTTCTGGTTCAAGATAGAGACCATCCTCTATACCCTTCTTTTTCCACTCCTTAATTTTCTCCCCCTTTTTGGCATTATCTTCTGGGAGTTGATAAATGTAATGTACTTTTGGAGGAGCAGTGCTAGTGGTGTGCAAGATCTGAGTTTGGAGAGCCTTTAAATCAGCCTGAGTGTTCTTGAACCTTGACTCCATTTCAATTCTCAGCTGTTGAACATGTTTTTCATGTTGCGGATCTGTTAGTTTTGCTTGTTGATGGAGAAAAGGTTGAAATAAATTCCAGAGCTCATTTGTAGCAGGTGCCCCTTGTGGAGCAGGTGCTTGAGGTGGAATAGCAGTTGTTTGTACCTTCTGAACTTGTAACACCTGTTGTAGCATAACTTTGAGTTCTGCAACAGAGTTATCAAGCTTTGCAATACGATTCGTCAATTTCTGGTACTTTAAACCATTACCCAAGTTAATGGGATCATCTGATTTCCCACTAGCAGTGGTTTTATCAGTGGTAGATGTAGGGAGTATACTCCAAACATTAACCACTGATGCCCCTTTGTCTTGGTACTGGGGTCTTCTTCCTTCAACACTTGACAACCGTTTGATGTTGCCAGTAGGATAAATAAATCCACTGGTGGTTGACAGAGGTGCTATCAAAGGAATTGCCTCCAAGGAAGTCTTATTAATGTAACCACTGACCAAATGTAACCCAGTGGGTGTATCAGTTGTAGTGGCTGCTTCACTTGGATTACCACCAAGAGTTACTTGTAACTCAAGGGGTGTAACCTCCTCAGGTTGTGTTGGTGGGTTAGCAAAGATTGATACAGCAGACCCAGTCAGTGGTTGAGTCATATTCTCATTGATAGGTGATTGAGAAGGACTGGTTAATGTCTGGTTCTAATCAATTGCATCAAACAGCAGTTTTGTTGGTGGGGGAATTGTGGATGTGAAGGATGGTGTAGAAAGTGGAGTTGCCCCGGGTATTGAGCTGTGGATGATAGAAACGAGTGTTTCTAGAGCATCATGATATGGAGACCCTATTTGTACAACCTGTTCTTTTTGTGAAGAAACAGGAGGAGTTGTGGTTATGGATTGAGATATTTGTACCAACTGTTGTGAGGAAGTAGCAGCAGTGGTTTCTTGTGACATTTGTGTTGTCACAGGCAGGAGCTCTAGTATCTCATCCTCCAGAGTTGCCTTTTTGATGGGTTTTGTGGGTTTTTGAGTTTTTCTTTTTGGCTTTTTGGAGATAGTAGGTGTGGGTTTCAAAGCAGTTGTGCTGCTGCTTTGATCACCTTGAGCAGTGGGCTCAGCAGCAGATACCTGAGGAGCAGTTGTAACTGCTAAAGTCTGCTCAGGCATCTCTGCTTGTGTTTTGCAAGGTGTGGACATTCGTGTAAAAGTTTCAGCAGTTAAGCAATTTGTTTGAATGAAATCACCTTGTTTTATTGCAGCAGCATCCTTCTTTCCAAGTTTCATTTCAAAATAGTAACTTAAAAATCTTGGAAAAAGTAGGAATGCCTTTGTTTCAACATTTTTAACCAAATCATTAAAAATTTCCTGGGAGTAGTTAAAATTTTCATCTTGAAGAATTGCAAATCCCAGTTTTTGAATTTTTAATGGTATCTCATTGAAAGAAGTGGTTTTGTTTGAAACACATTTTAAGAGGGTGTGAAATAAAAATCTTGTTGCAGGAGGAAAGTAACCTTTTTCTAAGGTGTCCTTTTTAACCTCTGCATTGTACCCCCTTTCCAGAAAATCATTTTTTTAACTCGTTTTTAGGGAAAGTAGTTTTACCTTCTTGATCGTCGAGTTGAAAGACCTCTGAAATTGTTTGTGGTGTAATCTTGACTTCTTTTCCCTTTAAAGTAGAGTTAATGGCTATTACAGCTTCTCCTTGTGTTTCAAGGATTGCATTCTTCCAAAACTCCCTTTGGGTTGCCAAGTAAATTGGTGCATCCGCTGTCAACAAAGTTTTGTACTTTGAGGCGGTGATGATATCAATGATGGAATCGAAATCCTTTGTGGAACTGGGTTTTGTAAGAAGACCAAGAAGATTGTGAGATGGTTTGTGTGGAATTTCAGTGGAGATTGCCTTTTGAGAGGCCGTTTTCGATGAAGATTTGGATGAGGGTTTTGCAGATTTCTTTGATTTAGTCATTTTGAGGATGATTGATCGAAGAAATTTGTGGAAGATGAGATGAAAAACTGTTTTGAGAAGAGAATTTTTGAGAATTCAATTCGACAGTAAAACCCTGTTTTGGTGGTGAATGAGGGATTTTATAGGGGAAAAAATGAATGCTGAGGTGGCAGCCATTACAAAAAGTCTGATCAATATGTACTGCCCATGTGACAACCCCTGGTGAAAGTGAAGGACAGTACTTTTGTGAAGGTGACTGATGAAGGCAGCGGATAGCATATCAGTGGATAAGACACTGCTTTTGTACAACAGAGTTTATCAAAATAATGAGAGAGCAGGGGTTGACTTTCAGCAGTGGACAGACTTTTGAAGTAGAGCAGAATTTTGAACAATCAGTGGTTAATGGCAGACTTTTAAGGATTTTAATGAAAAATTTTCATTTTTAGCTATTTTTAAGGATGGAGTTTTGATTTTCTGAAAACATTTTGTTGCTTTTATTCATAGAAAAACAAGATGTTGCTTGTTATTCCATGTTCAGCATCCCAATCCTAGAGACCAAACTTTCAAAAGTGGCTGTATCAAGTGCTTTTGTGAGCACATCAGCCAGCTGGTCTTTAGTTGGGACATGATGCAGAGAAATCAAACCTTTTTCATAGCAATCCCTCACAAAATGATGTCTGATGTCAATGTGTTTGGTGGTTGAGTGGGAAACTGGATTTTTAATGATATTTTCTGCTGCCTGACTGTCCAACATGAGAGGTGTCTTTAAGGCAGTGATACCAAAATCCAGCAACTGATTTTGAAGCCACAGGAGTTGGGCTATACAGCTTGCAGCAGCAATGTATTCAGCTTCAGCAGTGGATGTTGAAACAGCTGCTTGCTTTTTGCTTTGCCATGAAACTAAGCAATCACCTAGAAACTGGCACCCTCCTGATGTGGACTTCCTTGTGGTGTGACATCCAGCAAAGTCACTGTCTGAGAATCCTGAAAGCTTGATGTTCCCATTAGCTGGATACCAGATACCAAGTGTGGGAGCACCTTTTATGTATCTGAAGATCCTTTTTACAGCAATGAGATTTGATTTTCTGGGAGCTGATTGACTTCTTGCACAGACACATGTTGCAAACATGATGTCTGGTCTAGATGCAGTTAGGTACAATAAAGACCCAATCATGCTTCTATAAAGTGTTTGGTCAATCAGCTCATCCTTTTCATCAGACATGACCAGCTTATTTGTTGCCATGGGTGTGCTGCATGGTTTACAATCATTCATATCAAATTTGGTTAAAAGTTCTTTAGCATATTTGCTTTGATGAATGAAAGTTCCATGTTGCAATTGCTGGACTTGGAGACCAAGAAAGCATTGCAGCTCACCCATAGCACTCATTTCAAACTCAGCTGTCATGAGTTCTCTAAACTCTTCACACATTGAGTTACATGTGCTTCCAAAAATAATGTCATCCACATAAATCTGGACAATCATTAAATCCGTCCCTCTCCATTTTAAAAACAGTGTTTTATCAATGGTACCTCTTTTGAAACCATTTGAGAGTAGGAAGTTGGAAAGAGTTTCATACCAGGCCCTTGGTGCTTGTTTCAAGCCATACAAGGCTTTGTTTAGCCTGTAGACATGATCTGGATAAAATGGATCCTCAAAACCTGGAGGTTGACAGACATACACCTCTTCTTGAATTGTACCATAGAGGAAAGCACTTTTGATATCCATTTGAAACACCTTCATATTGTGGTTGACAGCAAAGGCCAGGAACAGTCTAATGGCTTCCAATCTTGCAACAGGGGCAAATGTTTCATCATAGTCAATCCCCTCTTCCTGTCTGTAACCTTGAACCACAAGCCTGGCTTTATTCTTGACAACAATACCCCTTTCATCAGTTTTGTTCTTGAAGACCCACTTTGTGCCAATGGGACTAACCTCTTCTGGCAGTGGTACAAGCTCCCATACTTGTTGTCTTTTAAACTGTTGGAGTTCCTCTTGCATGGCTTCTACCCAGCTGTTGTCTTTCAGTGCCTCTTGGTACTTGACTGGCTGATGGAGTGATAGAAAACCAGCAAAAAGACAAATGTTTTGGGTTTGACTTCTAGTGAGTACCCCTTCATTTATGTTTCCAATGATTTGATCAGGTGGATGAGACCTCAAGAAGATTAAATCTCCTTGATATGGTATGATGGCATTGGTTGGTGAAGGCTGCAAATGTGTATCATTTGAGCTAACCACTGCTGGGGACTTTGATGATCCAGCAGTGGTTTCAAAAGGTGGTGGTATAGGAGGTAATGAAGTGGACAACTGCTGACTTTTATCCACTGTTTGAGGACTTTTGTCAGCAGTGTTTGAGGATGTGGAAGCAGTGGTTGATGGGCTACTTTGGTCAACAACTGTTGAGGTAGCGGTGGTTGAGCTTTGACAACTGTTTTGAACAGCTGGTGCTTTTCCCTTTGTGGCAGACCTTTGAGGGATTACGATTTCATACCCATAGTCTGGTGTTGTATCTTCTGATGGACCTGCACTGTTAGTCTTGACAGCAGTATTTTCAAAAGTGAACTTTTCAAGATCAAACAGATCTGCAGGGTTTGCTGGGATTTTCATTGATGAAAGTTCATTGAACTTAACATTCAAAGTCTCCTCCACTGCCTTGGTTCGTGTATTGAACACTTTGTAGGCCTTGGCAGTGGTTGAGTATCCCAGATGATAACCACAATCAATTTTGGCTGCAAATTTTGAAATGGAATCTTTTAAATTCAAAATAAAGCATGGGCAGCCAAACACTTTGAAATATGAGATCAGTGGTTTAATTTTATACAGAATTTCATAGGCAGTCTTTTTGTGCCTGGGGTTTATTAAAACTTTGTTCTGAACATAGCAAGCAGTGTTTACTGCCTCTGCCCAGAAAGTTAATGGCAAACCTGAATCTGCAAGCATGGTTCTGGCAGCTTCAATCAGAGTTCTGTTCTTCCTTTCCACTACCCCATTCTGCTCTGGTGTTCTTGGGATGCTGTACTGCCTTACAATCCCTTTCTTCACACAGAAGGCATCCAACTCCCTATTTTTGAATTCTGTGCCATTGTCACTCCTGAAGCTTTTCCCTGGAAGGTCAAATTGCTTTTCAACCTGTATTACAAAGTCTTGCAAAATGCCTACAGTTTCATCTTTTGAGTGCAAAAAGAAAGTCCATGTGAACCTAGAAAAGTCATCAACAATAACCAAACAATATCTTTTCTTTTTAAGGCTCATGACTTGAACTAGGCCAAAGAAATCCATGTGTAGCATTTGCAAACACTGGGTTGTTTTGGACTCTTCAATGGACTTATAAGAACTTTTATGCTGTTTTCCTTTTAAACAGGAAATGCAATGTTCAGGACATGAAAACAATTTTTGTGGTAGGCCTCTCACCAAACCATTTTTTGAAATTTCTGTGATTGTTTTAAGATTTGTGTGTCCCAGCCTTCTGTGCCAAAGTTCTGTCTCTTTGTTAGAGGCAGCAGAGAACAGACAGGCATCAGCTCTGGGACACTCTTTTGACATGTCAACAACATAAACATTGCCACTTCTTTGAGCAACAAGTTTAGTTTGACCAGAGTTGATTATTGCTTCAATCTTTTTGACCATTTCTTGTCCAACAATCCTACAACAGTCTTTTGTGAAGAATGACCCAAATCCCTTGTCACTCATTTGGGACACACTCAGAAGGTTGAATTTTAGATTGTCTATTAGATTGACATTTTCAAATTTTACATTTCCAGATTGTACTGTTCCAGACCCCAAAACTTTCCCTTTACTATTATTCCCAAAGGATATATCACCCCCACCATGGATTTTAAAGTCTTCGAGGAGGGCTTTACATCCTGTCATGTGCCTGGAGCCTCCACTATCTACATACCAAAGACTATCAAAGCATGCAGAAGCTCCCTGCACATGAAGTAAAAGGATTAGTTCATTAAGGTCTCCAAAGCCAACAAGGCTTTGGATGGGGTCTCAACAGTGTCTGGGATGGAGGCAGAATGATGGACAGTAGTTAGGTCAGGAGTTTGAACTGTTTTAGGACAGTGTTTCTCTAACCACTGTTGTGGGTCCTGACCAATCATCTGCTGGTAACCAAAAGGATGCTTGTTCACTTTGGGTTTAGAGGGCCTTTTGTAGGCCTCATAAACGTGAGGAATCCTTTGGTAGGACTGTTTTTCTCTGCCTTTTCTGAATTGATTGGCAGGGGGTGCATCAGTAACCTGAACATCTCTTTTGAC
The DNA here is from genome assembly GCA_030545235.1 of Helianthus tuberosus. Taxonomy (NCBI): domain Eukaryota; kingdom Viridiplantae; phylum Streptophyta; class Magnoliopsida; order Asterales; family Asteraceae; genus Helianthus; species Helianthus tuberosus. The sequence continues at coordinate 95,823,726 of CM060361.1, read as the reverse complement.
AGATGTTTGGTTCAGCTGTTTTGTAACATATGTTTGAACTGGCACAAACAGTGGTTGTTTCTTGGTAAATTTGACAGATGTTGATGATGATGGTGGACTCAAGGATGTTTTAGCCATGTACTCATTCTTTTTCACATCAAAGTTTTTGAGGTACACACATGCTTGAGTTTTGTGGTTTGTCTTACCACAAACAACGCAGCTTTCTGCTGAAACAATGACACTTGTTTTGTTTAAATCATAAGCTTTCAAGTGGAAACAATCTTTTGTTAGATGATTCCTTTTTTCACAAAATTCACAAAACAAGTTATCAATTTTTTCTTTCTTCTTTCTCTTTTCAGACTCCTTTGCAGCAGAGGTTTTAACCACTGCTGGGATGTCCTTGAGAGGTATGACTTTAGCTTTTGGAGCTTTAACACCATCAGTTGATGTAAAGTCCATTGGCTTGAAATTTTCAAGAATATCACACTCGTCAGACCAGGTAGGTTTAAACTGATATTTTTCAAGTTCTTCAAAAGTTGAGGAACTCCTTGTTCTGCCAAGTTTGATTTTGCTACCAAGTTTGTCAGTGATTTTCACTTCTTGGCCATTCTTGTTTGTGGGGATGAACTCAGTGGTTACATCAGTGTTTTGAACAGATTTTTCACAAGCAATGTGTTCATCATCATATTTTCTATACCCAACCCCAAATTTCACATTACTTTCAATCTGTTTAGCAAGCATCACCTCATATCCTCTGCAGGATTCCACCCATCTTTCACAAGTAATCTGGGTGGATTCCAACTCCTTTTTGCAACTTTGGTATTTTTCTACCATAGTTTGAAGTTGGGTTTTGGTGATGCTTTGCTCTTCTTTTAGACAGCTGATTTCTTTTTCCTTTTCAGTCAATTTGTTTTTAAGTTCTTTTAAAGAGCTTTCAAATTTGACCTCATCAGACAAGATTTTATCCCGAAGGTTTTCATTCACCAGTAGTTTGACTCCTACATTCCCTAGCGAAATGTCCCAACCTATTACACTTGTAGCACTTGATTTTCGATTTATCCAACCCAACCCTTAGATTCCCATGCAAACCTGGGAATTTTCGCTCTGTTCTTTTGTAGAACTTGCTAGTTCTAACACTTAGCAAAGCCAGTTGATGCAAGATGTCCATTTCATCTAAATCAGTGGGATCAAAATGTTGCAAATCATTTAGTTCAAAACTTAAATTGTCTGACATCTGGTTTTCGTTAGCAGTGAATGCATAACTTGCAGAGTGAGGATCAGGGTTGTTAAAATTTGCACCAGCAGTTATGTCAATGAAGTGATCATAACCCTGATCCTTACCACTGCTCCCAGATTCTTCTTGACCCAGAAGAGCAGTATTACCGAAAGTGTAATCATCGGTAACTTTTCCTGACTCTTGTAACCTCCTTTTCTGGTTCAACTCCCTTTCGTAGGTCAGGAGTCGACCATGGAGTTGGGTCAAGGTCAGATCCTTGAATTCAGGTGAATTTCGGGTGACAAAAGCTATGGTGTCCCATTTTTCTGGCAGTGACCTGAGGAACCTGCTATTTTGAGTTGAGTTTGTAAAAGTGGTGTTAACAAGCCTCAGTTCACTGATGAGACAACTGAAACGCTCAAATTGTTGAGTTAGTGATTCGCCTTTAACATAGCCAAATGTTTCATACTGTTGGTTCAGGATTTCCCTATTGTTTTCTATGACTTCTTCAGTTCCCCCAAACTGTTCCTTAAGTGCGTCCCATAACTCTTTGGCACTGTTACAGTGTAACAGTCCAGCATATATCTCATTGGGCAGCGCTGATGCTATGATGCTAAAAGCTTTAGCATCTAGTTCGATCTTTTGAAAGTCGGTTTCGGTATAATTTTCAACTGGTTTTGGAACGAACTTTTTAGCATCTTCAGCGCTTGGCACTGAAGGAACATGGGGACCATAAATGACAGACCTCCAACAACCTGTGCTTTGTTGAGCAAGGATGTGACCCATCCTTCTCTGCCAGATGTTGTACTCATTTCTTTTTAGCATAGGTGGTTTAAAAAGTGAGCCGATGTTGTTTTTATCATCCTGAGATTGTGACGTCATTCTTGTTGTTTTACAGACACTGAGAAATCAACTTTAATGGTGATTAATCCTTGCTCTGTTTTTCAACGGACGAACAAATGATCAGTATCAACTGTTATGAGCTGAACTATTTACGTCAAAATGATTGTTAAATCAAATTTGACTGTCCAAGCTCTGATACCAATTGTTGGATCTGAGTTTCTTTTTGATTGTATTTTCGTTTGAAATTAAGAAGGAAATGAAAGAGTTGTGCAGCGGAATTATAATGAAAACAAACTTTGCATACAATCAAACGAGAGTAATACTTTTATCAAACATCTTTACACAATGAATCGAAAGATTGAATTTGTTTCAACACCGATTACAATGATTGATGAATGAATGTAAACTCCCCCTCAGCCAGAGCTCAGTAGTTTGTTCGTGCAAAGAAGACGATGTGGTGAAAGAGCTAATAGAACAGTACAAAGTACTGAACTATTTATAGGCACTTGCAAACCACTGAGCATCTTAGCTGACGTCACCATGAAAGTGACATCTAACCTCCTAACAAACTCTAACCTCTGATCTATACAAACTCTGATGTACTAACTACTGCTATTACATTTCTTTACATAAAAGACACTTAAACAGCTGCTGTATCCTTCCACTGCTGTGAACCCAGCAATGCTTGTCCGGATCAGCAGTACTTGACTCAAGGCAGTAGATTGAGTCAGCAGAGCTTTGGTCTTCCATCAGTCTTTGACATTGGTCAGTAGATGCAAAGCAGCAGTTGTAGGTCAGCACTTAGTATGATCAGCAGATAAGAGGTCAGCAGATATAAAACCACTTTCAAGGGGAGAGATATGCATGAACAATCTGTAATCGTCTGCTTATTCTGGATCCACTGCTCTGATCCAGTTTTGGCTTTAATTATCTGTTCCTCTGATAGGGTTCAATCCCAACAGAGACAAATAAGGCACTCCAACGGTTGTCCTCCAACGTGTTTCACTCGTGCCGTGCCTTTTCTTCCCTTTCTTCCCATGCCCTTTCTCCATCCGCTCACGATAGGCTGCTTGGGATGCCCACTGTTCATGCGAGTAGGTCCCGTGCATCTCTTCCCATTTCTCTCTCATCCTATTATATTCTCGGCCCTCGCCTATACATGCCGAGACATTATCATAAGTTGCTTGTTGCCCGCGGGTGAAATTTCTGTACGACGGCACCTGTCTTTGTTTCAAAAAACCTGCCACTTCTGCATTAATCTCCCTGTGTGGCCTCATGTACCTCTGTTGTGGTCCCCGTGGACCAGAAGGCTCATCCTCGTCTTCTTCATCAATCATCTCTACATCTCCCCCAGCGCCTTGTTGTGCATCTGGATCAACAAAATCATATCGGTGACCCAATTTGTCGGTCACCACATACTTGTTTCCCGACAAATTCACATCTATTTTCCAATTTTTTCTCATTGTTGCTATGTTGAATTCTTCAAGAGGTTTGGATACCCAAAGTGATTCCGAAGGCAAACAATTATGTTGGACAATCGTAGCACTAAGGAGGCGTGCATATGGAATAAAACGCCTTTGAGATGCCTCCCGGGTGATCCATGTATTCATCATGACTATGTGTCTCCATGACAAAGTAGGGGTCCCGTACAACAGAGAATGGACAACCCTGCAATCGCTTGCTCTCACTCCTCCTCGATCACCGAATCTCACTATCACATTCTCTAGGGAAATTCCTTGAAGAATTTTCCCTTCGATCGTCATTTGAGTTCTTTTAGCCTCTCCCCCATCACTGTATGGTAAAATAACCGCTATCATCTGCTCCGGATCTCCATCGTTCATATGATTATCCAAAAATTGTTGCATGCTTGGATAGTCATATGCTTGCACCCCCAAAGAATCAAAGCGTGCGATGCAATTAATGGTTTCAAAGGACATCGTCATTGGCCCTCGGCTTGTCTTACCAACCAATTTCCACTGGGCGGGAGGACCATCCTTATTCATGAACCTCAACGTTGATAACCATTCGCACACTTCCGCCAAATTTACCCACGAAGTGTTGTCTTCACACCAATCAAGCACTCTCTCCCATCCTTGACGCTCGAACATTTGCATAATCCCGATTTGCCGAAACTCTTCCACATTCACCACCCTTTCACATATAATCCTTTCCGGTACCGAAGTATTAACATTGGCCTCTAACTTCCTATCTTGATAAGTTGATAGAGGTTTGTTCTTCTCCTCATCCCATATTTTGGCGCTTTTACTATCCCAGAACTTTTCCAAAGCCCAATCTTGCCTATAAAGTCTAGCATCTCCCTCTTCTACGGAGCTTAGTTGCTCCCACTTCTTCGGTATTAAACCGGAAGAAGATCCCGCTCCAGCTGATGAACCTTGCTCTGTAGTCTTTTGTTTTTTTCTACCTCCAGCCATAACTACAATCATAAAAATAACAAAGCATCAATATAAACCCAAACCTTCACTAAATTCTCAAACTTTGAGCATGATGTGTGATGTTGAAGTTTTAATTAACAAGTAGATGCAAAATCGCCTTTTTAAACTTCCAAAGTCGCTCATTTTATCATATACCTATCAATTTTACTTGTTAACTCACAATTTCTTATAGATTCAACAAGGTTCAACATCAACTTCATGTTCAATCATGTACATAACGAGTGTAATCACTTCACTATGGTTATAACATGCTCAAATTCCATCCAAAACAACTAATCTTACTCAAAATCATGTTAAAACAACATACATTGTCTAAACAACCTACTCTTAAACTAAAAAGTTTAAAATTTCGGAGGAAAAACAACTAACATATGATAATCATGCATAACTTTGAATAAAATCCATACCTTTAGTGTTGAAAACAAGAAGAACTAAGAAAAAGATGTAAAGAAAGCAACTTGATGAACACCCCTTCAAAAACCCGAAATTACACGCCAAGAAATCTTGCAAACTAGCAAGAATTGATGAAAACCGTGATGGGGGTTTTGTTCCTCTCGAAAAATTACACAACATGGACCCAAAAATAAGGAGATTTGGTGGAGAATTGAGAGAGTTATGAGCGCTTGAAGGATTAGGGTTCTTGGTGGAGAATGGGGAAGAAGATGATGGTAGGTGAGAGAGGTAGAGAGAGTATAATCTGTTTGTGGAAGTGTATTGAAGTTATGGACAATGTGAGAGGTACCTCGGGTCTTGTATGTGACCAAAGTTGGGTTTTAGATGAGTTTTATTAGTAAAAATAAGGTTTGGGTTCGAAAATATGGTGCAAATCACGATTCAAGCCCGGCGAGTCAACCAGAGCCCGTCGCCGACGGGTCTGACCCCGTCGCCGACGGGTCGTCAAAAACCACTTTTTGGACGACGGCCTATGTGCCTGTCTACGGGGTTGTTTGGCCGACGCTTTGTTTGAGAGCATGTCCGAGACGGGTACCAACCCGTCGCCGACGGGTATTAGATTTTCCAATTTTTTTTTTTTTTTTTGAAAAATAGGAAGATTTTTATGAACTTTTTTCTAAAGGGACTATGTACTTTTAAAAATCCTAAAAAAAATAAAAATCTTTTTTATAAGTTAAATTTTCAAAACACGAAAACCGTTAACGGCTCTACCACCCCCCGAAAAGTCGTGTATTGTCCTCAATGCACCTAACAAAGTCTAAAAACATACCTTACGTCTTCATGACTCGTTCGGAATGTCCGGACTTCACACAATCACAAGTGGTTAGTATGAAACGAAAACAATTATATCCAAAGTACTCAAACAATTAAATAATTATACATAACTTTACACAAAATGTTACCGGTCCTTGTTAGTCGACCTCGTAAATCGGTGTACTTACCACAAAGCTCACCAATTCCTTGTTTTCGTCCACTTTTTCGTTACCATCGAGGAACGGTTTTAGCCGGTGACCATTAACCGTTTGCCGTGACCCATCCTTTGGGTCCTCGATTGTAACATCACCCAATTGTCCGACCCGGGTGATCACATAGGGTCCCATCCATTTGCTCCGGAGCTTTTCGTGAAAGAACTTGAGTTTCGAATTGTAAAGCCACACCTTTTTCCCAACCTCGAACTCTTTCTTTCTCAACTTGGCATCATGCGCCTTCTTCGTCCCATCTTTGTACTTGGACGCACATTCATATGCCATTTCCCGTAGCTCCTCCAACTCGCATAGCTTGAGCTTTCGTTCCTTACCTGCATCATCATATTACACATTAACTTCTTTAATATCCCATAATGATTTATGCACAAGTTCAACCGGCAAATGGCAATTTTTACCGTAAACCAACCGGTAAGGTGTAGTGCCAATGGGTGTCTTATGTGCCATACGGTAGGCCCATAACGCATCGTTCAACTTAATTGACCAATCCTTACGGTCCACCCGCACGGTCTTTTGAAAAATCTCTTTGATTTGCCTATTTGACACCTCAACTTGTTCGCTTGTTTGCGGGTGATAGGGGGTAGCAATTCTATGGTCAACACCAAACCGTTTTAAAAGTTTTCCAAACCGAAAGTTTTTAAAGTGAGATCCTCCGTCACTTATGATAACCCGAGGAATCCCAAACCTTGAGAAAATATTGGTTTGAACAAAGTTACAAACTACGGAATGGTCGTTTGTCTTGGTGGCTATTGCCTCGACCCACTTCGACACGTAATCAACGGCCACCAAGATATACAAATTGCCATAAGAGTTAGGGAATGGGCCCATGAAATCAATACCCAACACATCGAAAATGTCGACTACGGGGATTGGTTGCATGGGCATCTCATCCCTTTTTGAAATACCCCCTAGTTTTTGGCACTGTATACAATTCTTTGAAAACTCATTTGCATCTTTAAAAATAGTTGGCCAATAAAGACCACTATTCAACACTTTATCACCCGTTTTGTGGCCACTAAAATGGCCACCACACGCAAAAGAATGTAGATGATGCAACACGCTTGGAATTTCCTCATCATCTATGCATCTTCTAATCACTTGATCCGCACACTCTTTCCACAAGTGCGGTTCTTCCAACCGGTAATATTTGATTTGAGACATGAAATGTTGTCTCTTCCGTCTATCCCAATGTGCCGGTAAGTCACCTGTAACAAGATAATTCACAATGTTAGCATACCATGGTAACTTATCTAATTTCATAATATGCTCATCGGGAAAAGACTCATTGATCTCTAATGCTTTAGGATCTTCTTCAACCATCAACCGGGATAAATGGTCCGCTACCACATTCTCGGTACCCTTTTTGTCCCGTATCTCCAAATCAAACTCTTGGAGCAACAACACCCATCAGACCAATCTCGGTTTTGCATCTTTCTTCTCCATGAGGTACCTAACTGTAGTGTGATCAGAATAAATAATCACTTTACTACCCCATATGTATGACCGGAATTTATCCAATGCATATACCACCGCAAGTAGCTCTTTTTCGGTGGTGGTGTAATTCAATTGTGCATCCGAAAGAGTATTACTCGCGTAGTATATGGCAACGGGTTTCTTTTCAACCCGTTGTCCCAACACGGCCCCCACCGCATAATCACTCGCATCGCACATAATTTCAAAAGGGAAAGACCAATTTGGCGATTGCAAGATTGGGGCCTCAACTAACTTTTCTTTTAACTTGTTAAAAGCATTTTGACAATTTTTATTAAAATCAAACGGTTGATCTTTTAACAACAAGTTACACAAAAGCTTTGTTATATCACTAAAACCCTTAATAAACCGTCGATAAAAACCCACATGACCTAGAAATGACCTAACACCTTTAACACTCGTGGGATATGGAAAAGTAGATATAACTTGCACCTTTGCACGATCAACCTCTATCCCACGACTCGACACCACATGTCCCAACACGATTCCCTCTTGAACCATAAAATGTCTCTTTTCCCAACTTAGGACCAAACAAGTTTCAACACACCTTTTTAGTACTTTATCCAATTGGTCCAAACAAGCCTCGAATGACGACCCAAAAATTGAGAAATCATCCATAAAGATTTCCATAGACTTCCCCACCATATCTGAAAAGATACTCATCATACACCTTTGAAATCTAACACACTTTATAAATAACAACACACCTTAACATATTAACTTAACCTTTGAAATCTAACTAGTTAGTAACCATACACATACAAACCAACCCCATACCCCCCCCTTAGGGCGACGGTTATATGGGGACACCCCCATGAATTCTTTTCATTATTATATTAACTCATGTTGGTGGATATAGAACATGTTACTCATTTGTTAAAGAATGAATTTGGTTTATAAATAAGCAGAAGGGTCATGGCCTCCTCATTCACAAACTCAAACATCAAACAACACTCTCTCTTCTTCTTCTCCTTGTGTTCGGGCGAAGACCCAAGCACCACCATCATCACCTTCAAGATTTCCTTCAAGCATTCTATACATACCCAAGGGTGTTAGTGATCCTACAAGTAAGCTTGGTGTGTTCGGAAGCTCAAGGACCGCTCTCGTTTTCTTTTATCCATCACTTTTACACACTTGAACTCCCCTAGCCTTGTGCTAGTAGTAAGTGCCTTAGATCTTCATACTCTTCATATTTTTTTTTTGGTTAATAGTAAAAAGAATGGTGAAATCTCAAGAACTCTAAAGAACATGAACAAAGTCTTGACATAAACTAACAAAGTTACGAAGTAGTGTTAAAATGAAGATGAAATCATGTTGTTCTTATGTGTTATGTTTGTTGAGTGTTGTTTACTAGATAAAATGGTATGGTTCATCATATAGACTTGCTAGATCATGTTTAAAGACATGAACTAGCAAGATGTGAAAGATAGAAATGTTGTGGATGATGGAACCATCCACACATAAACTATGAACTTGAATAAATAAATGTTTTCTTGAAAAATAAGGATCAAAGTAGACTATAATCTTGTAGATCTAAAGATCCATGAGTGGTTTTTCAAAAGAACCAAGTTAAAATATGAGTCTCACTAAAACTTGGATCTTACATAAACTAATCACATTTTTGGTGAATAAACAAGTGTAGAAACACTTGTGTAATAAGAAAAGTTCACAAAGAAATATTTTAGAACGTATGATTTGAAGTTGTAAACACTTACACTCTTTAAAAATAAAGTTTTTAAAGAACAAATCACAAATTAGAAGGTAACAAGACTTACTAAGTATGCTAGTAAGTTACTACATATTTTCATAAATATTCAAGTTCATGGGTTTATAGTCTATGCTTGTTCTTGACAAAGTGGTTAGTAGAAGTTGCATATTGTTGGTTGATGATTGATTGAGGACGTGTTAAAAGAAAATAAACACATGTTTTGAAAACATGGGAAACCTCCATTTTTAGGGGAAACTCTGCCAAAATTTTATAAATTTTGACACTTAGAAAAATATAAGTTTTTGATAAACTTATTCCCTAAAAATGTATATAAAAACATTTACCAATGTTTCCCCAACTTTTGTGTTAAGAAATGAGGATTTCTTCTAGAATAAAAATGGATATTAAGTATGTATATTTGTGAGAAGAATATATATATTTTATCACCAATTTTTGTGCTAAGTGTATGTAGTATGTATTATACTTGATAGTGTATTAGGACTTGAAGATACACTAAATACTCCTAAGGAATGAAGATACAAAAATACACATACAACATACTTAGACAAATACAAGATACTTATATTTATTTTTGAGAAAATAATATAAGTAAGACACATAGTTAAAAATATAAATTATTTTTAACACAAGAACACATCTACAAAAGATAGTGACTTGTACTTGTGCGATACAAGTCTAGTGACTAACGTTAATAAAACACGTTTAGGTCACGACGCTAGATAAGCAAATCCGGTGAAGTTTACGACGCAGGAACGCAAAGTTGTGAGTTCATGCTCCCCCTTTTCTTTAACTGTTTTTGGTTTTATAACTCTCGGGGGTGAAATACATGTTACAAATATTACAATATTTATAAATGGTACGATGGATACCAAAAACAAGAAGCACACATGGTGATAACTAGTACCAAGTATGATGTGTTTTAAGGAATGATATATGAAATGCCTATGAAAGGCCTATGAAATACTAGAACATGTGAGCATAGACTTAATACTAAAAAGATGCCATAAAGTCTTGGTGAAAACTAGTACCAAGACATTAAAAACATTCACTAATTAGGGACGAGGGTTAGATCTAACGGGTACGGCCGAGCCCCACTCATGGTCACAACTAGTACCTAGTAGTGCTTCGGAGTCCCAGTCAAGGTTAATCGACACAGTCGAGGTTAATCGACACAGTCGAGGGAAATCGACACAATCGAGGGAAATCGACACATACAAGGAGTCATAACAAGTAATCCCCATACCCTAAAGGAGCCAATACTAATGCTCCCTATGTCCTCACATGCCTTTAAGGAGCCATTACGAGTGCTCCCTGTGCCTTAATGTCCTTGTACAAACATTCAATTAGTACGTGGTGTACACACGAAAACTTGATTTACACAAGAATACTTTATTTATACAAGATACATACCATGTTTTCATACATGGTATGCAAAACGCATGAACTCGCTCAACTTTATGTTGATGTTTTCCAAAATTACAGGTATTTCAGGTAACAGGTTGGATCTTGAGCGCAAGTGACGTAACTAGAAGTAAACTCCAAGTTTGGATGTCATCCACTTTTGTTGAATTGTAACCGAGACGAAGGTTGTGTTTTTAAAACTTAAATAACAAGTATTTGTAATACTCAAATTTTCATGAATGGAGGAACATCGTTTTGATCATGTAGTTGTTTATTACGATTGAATGCAATGATATTAAACCAGTCACACATCATACGCTTCCGCAAAAGACAGGGTGTGACAGTTTGGTATCAGAGCTTCGATTGTAGTGAACTAGGATTCCTTCTTGAGTCTAGACTACAATCACTAGAGTTCTCTCACGATAACATTCTTACAAAAAGGTTTTCATTGCATTCACGTAAGCGCCAAGATCCACGAGTCAAACACTTTTCAAGAAGAGACATGGCAAGGACATTAGTAGGGAAAACCCTCAAGATAAGGTTCCAATTAAGGCATAGTCTACACAAGTTAGACTTGCCAAAGATAAAATACACTCTTGGTGACCACTAGTACCAAGTAGTGTTTTTGTCGTAAATCGACAACTAGAAAAAAATGACCCCCCCCCCCCAAAACGAGAGTTATACGTGATATAATGCATCAAATTGCTTGTTTATGCTAAGTAGCATATTTGCTATTGATATACATATATACGAATAAGTGTACCAAATAAATATTGATGTGAATACATACAAATAAGTGTACGGAATGATTATTGACGTGAGTAAGATACTTTCGACTCCGACTCCTATTACTGTACGTAACTAGCACGATGAAGCTATCGACCTCGCGTTCATTGCAAGGCTCATGACTGGAGCGATTATCAAACAAGATTCTGAGCTTGCTTCCGTAGGAAATGGCTGCTCTTCTCTCTCGATCTTGAAGGTGCCTGACTACGGTGATGATGACGAGGCAGAGGCGGCAACCTTGAACGAATTCTTAATCAACGGGACGAGATCCCTTCGGCTTATGTGAAGCAAGATTGACGACATACTTGACCAGAAAAGGAAGATGAAGTATTCATCTTGAAGGTGCCCCTCCAACTACTAGGAATTCTATTTATTCCTATTTCAATTAATCATCGTGCCTATTCGCGCGTAACGATAACGAGTGTTAGCGCATGGACTGCCGCAATGGTCTTTTCCATGATAGAGGTATAAGGACAGTAGTGTCCCCTCCTTGAATGATCATCTGCTTGGACGAGAGAAAATTGGGGTAACTGTGCAAGACAATTTATTATTACGGGGGCCCACGTAATAACGACTTGTAATGCACATAAATCCTGGTGGACTCTGCAGGTCGAGCTAATGAAAACTACACAAAATTAATCTATGGGTGTTCACACCTCCATCTGGTAGAACAATACATAGATCAGTGCTTTAGCACTTTATAAAGTAGGAAAGCTGTCTTGCCTACTTCGTGCCTGACTTTGCCTACTTCATGTACGAGACGTTTGAGAAACAATATTTAAATAAGTGAAGATGGATGACATTCGGAAAGATTTAGTGACGTTACACTCTCTATAACCCCAACACGAACAACCCCATCTCTGGGAAAATATACACGTCAATAAAGCTAATATAGCAGGAAATAACTGAAACCTAAATGACCGAGGCGATGTAACCTCGAGTTCATTTTATTACAAACAATAAGCCAAGTTGGCAAGCCTATGTGAAGGCTCAGTAATTGTTTCCTCGCTCATACATTGATTATATATACATGTGAAATTGGGTGATTACATGATGGCTTATGGTGCTATGTACCTCATAGACAATTATGGAATATTGTCTAACCTACTTCATACCTTTTGACAGAAGAGAATGCCGCCCAGACAAGACACAAACACCATTACGTTGCCAAGAACAGAAGCTGAGCTTCAAGAACGTATCGCACAGGAAATTGCACGACATGAAGCCCTCCGCTCTCAACACAGCGGTGGCACTACCGAAAATAACCCTCCAACTGGCTGTACCTATAAACAGTTCCTGGACTGCAAGCCATTGAACTTTGATGGCACAGGAGGTGCCGTTGCGTTTGTTTGTTGGACATAAAAGACTGACTCCGTTCTAAGAATGAGTAACTGTTCGCCCCAACAACAAGTTACTTTTATCTCAGGGTTATTCTTAGATGGCGCACTCTCTTGGTGGAACCTTCAGGTTCAGAACCTTGGTGCAGATGCTGCTTATGAACTGAGCTGGGACGAGCTCAAGGAAATGATGTAAAAGAAATACTGTTCTAGGGCTGAAATCCAGAAGCTCGAGGTGGAGTTCTGGAACTTGAAAATGGACGGACCGAAGATTCCTGAATACGTCCAGCGATTTCACGACTTGTCTAGGGTCGTCCCCTACTTAGTCAAGCCAGCATTCAAGAGAATTGAACGATTCATTTGGGGACTTGCACCCCAGATCAGGAGCTTGGTCACTACCTCAAGGCCTCCAACCATCGCAGAGGCTATCGATTTAAGCGTTACGCTTACTGAAGAAGCTCTACGTGTGGGAAAATTTTCGGAACCTGAGGATAACAAGAAAGAGACTCATGTGGAGTCATCAGGCAATAAGAAAAGGAAGCCTTCGAACCTAAAGGTGGGCACACAAGTCAGCTATGGAAGCTCTAAAGCAAACAAAAGAAAGAAAGTGAACCCGCCGCATGACAGGAAAGTTTCTGGAACCACTAATAAGGTTGGTGATAAGATTTACTCGGGAACTACGCCGAGGTGTGAGGAATGCACTTTTCACCATAAAAGGTCGATGTTTGAGGCCTAAGTGCGGAAAGTGTGGAAAAGAAGGGCACAGCAAGGACGCATGTTGGGCGAAGGACCCAGATGGAAAAAATAAGAGAATACCAGGTTGCTATAGATGTGGTGAAGCAGGGCACTTTAGGAAAGATTGCCCTGGAAAGAAACCAGCAAGGAAGGGTTTTCACGATCGAAACTCGTGAAGCACGCCAGGATCCAGATGCGGTTACAGGTACACCCCCTATTAACCAACCCTATGCATCTACTTTTAATTAATACTGGCATCAACTTTAACCTTGCATGCTTAGAACTTAAGAAACAGCTTGGCCTAGTAAAATAGACATCTCGTATTCTTTAGAAATGGGCATATAGAAGGCTAGTTTAAGCAGACGAAGCAATTAAGGATTGTATTTAGGGACTCAGAAGGCCAGGACCTTCTGTTACCATTGACTTGAGAAGTCATGATACGAAAGTCAGCATGGATTGGATATCCAAGTAGACTGCAGAGCTTGAGAACATCCCCGTGGCGGAAGAAGCTCCAGTAGCCTTTTCTGAAGATTTGCCAGGATTACCTCCAAGCAACAAGAGGAACCTCGTGCCAGGAGCGGCACCAGTACCGAATGATACCATACCGACTACCCTTGTCTGCGAAGTTTGAGCTTCCAGTATAACTACAAGAGCTACTAGACAGAAGGAATTAAAGACGTGACATCCTTAGTTAAGGACATGAGAAGGAAATTGACAGTTTCCATTTTGCATAAATTCCAGAGAATTACGAATTAGAATCCTTTGCCAAGGACTGATAACATGAAAAGACAAATCGTCAGGTTATAGTTGCCACTCAAAGACCAACTTGAGGGCAAGACGTCCTCCACTGTGAATACAAGGAGGAAATAGCCCTAGAACGACCTTTAGGACTCGCTTCGAGCATCACGCCCTTGTCGTAACATTTGGCTTAACACATGCATCAACAATATTCATGGACCTCATGAATCGAACGTGTAATACCTGGATAAATCACGATTACACTTATTGACTACATTCTTATATGGCCAACGACCTAGGAAGGTCGTGAGGAACAACTACAATTTACCTTGCAACTCTTAGAGAAAAGAACAGTTATGTACTGTGATGACGAAAAACGGATTTCGAATTCGCAAAGCGAGAACTTTAAGATACATGGTGGATAAGAACGAAATCCATGCCAACCCTGCAACCAAGAGCTAAGGAGCCAGAGTTGCAATTATGTGACATTCTCGACAAAGTCTCGATTGTACGTCGATGCAACGAGACCACAACATTGCATACGCGGCACATTGATTGAGGAATCATGAGAAGAAACCTTGAGCTAGATGTAGTAATTGCGCGCCGCAGATTTGACGTCACTACCTGAACGAAAACGTTGCACGATCTTTACTGATCACAAGAGTTGCAGCACACCGATGATCGTAAGAACTTGAATATGAACTGAGCTGCTGAACGATGCAGACTGTATGAACACGATACGTGCTTGTGTGATAAACTTCGACAAAAAGTTGGAACACTCACTTGCCCTTAGTAGAATTTTCCTGCAACAGTATTTATCACACCACCGTTTAAACCGCTTCGTGTGAAGATTTAGATAGAACATAACAAGACGATCCCCGTCGCGTTGAACGGAGACCGAAGATAAACAATCTACTGGTCCGAGATGGTCCAGGAAAAACTAGAGGCAAGATCGTTCAGATACGTGAGCATATCGAGACGGCCGTGGAATACTGAAAGATTGCGCCGATGAGCGGCAGGAATCGCAAGAAATTGAGATAAGAAGTATGACTTTAATGAGAGCCTCGCCTAGAGAATGTGTAGTGTGATTGGAAAACGTAAAGGTTGAATCACTGATGTAGGGATCAGAACCATTGCGCACAAGGTGAAACTTCTAGAAAAAGATCAGTAGTGATCGCGACACATTCTATGTCTCTAGTCTTTAAAGGAGTCTGACTCAAGGAACAGTCGTTGTTCCCACAAACAAGATTCACGTCAATGACAAACGACAAAATTACTATAAAACCTGTTAAGGTTTCGGACCAAGAGTCCACAATACTATAAAACCTGTTAAGGTTTCGGACCAAGAGTCCACAAGACACAGAAAAGACACAATTGATTTACCTGAGTACGATAGAATCCATAACATGACCCATAGTACATGGGAACATGAAGACAAATCATGAATCTAAGTGGCCATATTTGAGTCACAACTCCCCTGCGACCAATGGCATCGCTTGAATTTCGGGACGAAATTCTTTTAACGGGGGGAGACTGTGACAACCGTCACTTTTCCGTACATTCCGTACACGAAATGAACAGTAAATTGTGCTTTAATGACTGTGCAAGATCTGGTTTACCAGACAAATAGATTTTTGAATTCCATGCAAGTGAATTCATGCACGTGTTATACTACAGGAATTACTTTATGATAGCGTTGCGTCAAAATATTAATAAACTCACCGGTAAGACACCTTGTGTTAACAAATCTGCAGAAAGCAGTTAGACAATAGAATTGGAGCCTATGTGTAGGTCCAACGACAAGAATACATTAAAACCCATGAGTACATAAAAGGGTTTATTTATAGGCATTACGAAAGCTAAAATGCGCACTAAAGCACCCAAAAACATACTTTAAGTGCAGAATTCTGCACTAAATAACCAAAATTCAGCATTTAACTATGCTAGTAAAGTGCAAAAACTTGGCAAAATAGTCCTAGTGACTTTCCAAAGTGTTGGGAATTAAATGTGTCACTAAAAGTAATATAAAAGACACTTTATGGATTAATTTAGCACTTTAACGGACAACACCCAACCGAACAACCGGACTTTACCCGGAACACAAAAATAATGCTAAACACATTGTTTTTACTTTTCTGAGCTAGTTAGGGTCCCCGAACACCCGAACACACTTTATAAATAACAACACACCTTAAAATACTAACTTAACCTTTGAAATCTAACTAGTTAGTAACCATACACTTACAAACCAACCCCATACCCCCCCCCCCCCCTTAGGGCGACGGTTACATGGGGACACCCCCATGAATTCTTTTCATTATTATATTAACTCATGTTGGTGGATATAGAACATGTTACTCATTGGTTAAAGAATGAATTTGGTTTATAAATAAGCACAAGGGTCATGGCCTCCTCATTCACAAACTCAAACATCAAACAACACTCTCTCTTCTTCTTCTCCTTGTGTTCGGCCGAAGACCCAAGCACCACCATCATCACCTTCAAGATTTCCTTCAAGCATTCTATACGTACCCAAGGGTGTTAGTGATCCTACAAGTAAGCTTGGTGTGTTCGGAAGCTCAAGGACCGCTCTCGTTTTCTTTTATCCATCACTTTTACACACTTGAACTCCCCTAGCCTTGTGCTAGTAGTATGTGCCTTAGATCTTCATACTCTTCGTATTTTTGTTGGTTAATAGTAAAAAGAATGGTGAAATCTCAAGAACTCTAAAGAACATGAACAAAGTCTTGACATAAACTAACAAAGTGATGAAGTAGTGTTAAAATGAAGATGAAATCATGTTGTTCTTATGTGTTGTGTTTGTTGATTGTTGTTTACTAGATAAAATGATATGGTTCATCATATAGACTTGATAGATCATGTTTAAAGATATGAACTAGCAAGATGTGAAAGATAGAAATGTTGTGGATGATGGAACCATCCACACATAAACTATGAACATGAATAAATGAATGTTTTCTTGAAAAATAAGGATCAAAGTAGACTATAATCTTGTAAATCTAAAGATCCATGAGTGGTTTTTCAAAAGAACCAAGTTAAAATATGAGTTTCACTAAAACTTGGATCTTACATAAACTAATCACATTTTTGGCAAATAAACAAGTGTAGAAACACTTGTGTAATAAGAAAAGTTCACAAAGAAATATTTTAGAAAGTATGATTTGAAGTAGTAAACACTTACACTCTTTAAAAATAAAGTTTTTAAAGAACTAATCACAAATTGGAAGGTAACAAGACTTACTAAGTATGCTAGTAAGTTACTACATATTTTCATAAATATTCAAGTTCATGGGTTTATAGTCTATGCTTGTTCTTGACAAAGTGGTTAGTAGAAGTTGCATATTTTTGGTTGATGATTGATTGAGGATGTGTTAAAAGAAAATAAACACATGTTTTGAAAACATGGGAAACCTCCATTTTTAGGGGAAACTCTGCCAAAATTTTATAAATTTTGACACCTAGAAAAATATAAGTTTTTGAGAAACTTATTCCCTAAAAATGTATCTAAAAACATTTACCAAGGTTTCCCCAACTTTTGTGTTAAGAAATGAGGATTTCTTCAAGAATAAAATGGATATTAAGTATGTATATTTGTGAGAAGAATATATATATTTTATCACCAATTTTTGTGCTAAGTGTATGTAGTATGTATTATACTTGATAGTGTATTAGGACTTGAAGATACACTAAATACTCCAAAGGAGTGAAGATACAAAAATACACATACAACATACTTAGACAAATACAAGATACTTATATTTATTTTTGAGAAAATAATATAAGGAAGACACATAGTTAAAAATATAAATTATTTTTAACACAAGAACACATCTACAAAAGATAGTGACTTGTACTTGTGCGATACAAGTCTAGTGACTAACGTTAATAAAACACGTTTAGGTCACGACGCTAGATAAGCAAATCCGGTGAAGTTTACGACGCAGGAAAGCAAAGTTGTGAGTTCATGCTCCCCCTTTTCTTTAACTGTTTTTGGTTTTATAACTCTCGGGGGTGAAATACATGTTACAAATATTACAATATTTATAAATGGTATGATGGATACCAAAAACAAGAAGAACACTTGGTGATAACTAGTACCAAGTATGATGCGTTTTATGGAATGATATATGAAATGCATATGAAAGGCCTATGAAATACTAGAACATGTGAGCATAGACTTAATAATAAAAAGATGCCATAAAGTCTTGGTGAAAACTAGTACCAAGCCATTAAAAACATTCACTAATTAGAGATGAGGGTTAGATCTAACGGGTACGGCCGAGCCCCACTCATGGTTACAACTAGTACCTAGTAGTGCTTCGGAGTCACAGTCGAGGCTAATCGACACAGTCGAGGTTAATCGACACAGTCGAGGGAAATCGACACATACAAGGAGTCATAACAAGTACTCCCCATACCCTAAAGGAGCCAATACTAATGCTCCCTATGTCCTCACATGCCTTTAAAGAGCCATTACGAGTGCTCCCTGTGCCTTAATGTCCTTGTACAAACATTCAATTAGTACCTGGTGTACACAAGAAAACTTGATTTACACAAGAATACTTTATTTATACAAGATACATACCATGTTTTCATACATGGTATGGAAAACACATGAACTCGCTCAACTTTATGTTGATGTTTTCCAAAATTACATCTATTTCAGGTAACAGGTTGGATCTTGAGCGCAAGTGTCGTAACTAGAAGTAAACTCCAAGTTTGGATGTCATCCACTTTTGTTGAATTGTAACCGAGACGAAGGTTGTGTTTTTAAAACTTAAATAACAAGTATTTGTAATACTCAAATTTTCATGAATGGAGGAACATCGTTTTGATCATGTAGTTGTTTATTACGATTGTATGCAATGATTTTAAACCAGTCACACATCATACGCTTCCGCAAAAGACAAGGTGTGACATTACCACCCGGTCGCTCTTGAGGTATAGGTTGAACGTTCTGGGCTGGGTTGAAATGGCTTCCGTACTGGAATTGGTTCGAGTTAAGGTTTTGGTTTGAGTTTTGGTTTGCCATTGAATCGGTTTCAATGGTCGGTGTGAGTGGTGGTGTTGTGGTGGTTTGATTAGAAGCAAGTGTTGCTTCTAACCGACTTGCTAGATTTCTTCTTGCTACTCTCTCGATTTCCGGTTCGTAGACTAAAGGTGAATTCCTCCCGGAGTTCCGCGTATGCATACACTACCTGTAACCTGCACAAGTAACACACCCGCGTAACAAGGAAAAAAGACAAAGTGCAAAAAGAAACTAAACAAATTAAACAGATAATCAAAAAATTCAAACAATAATCCAAACACAAAGCGCACGCACTCCCCGGTAACGGCGCCAAAATTTGATCAGATTGTCGTGCTCCGGTCAAAGATAATATTTATAAACCCTGTTTACCATTAACAGATAGTTAGTGGTAGTAAGGGGTCGAACCACAAAGAGTATGTGGTTTACATATGGATTTGATCGAATTATAAAAAGGTGTCACAATTTATGAAGCTTGCCAGTTTTGTTTAATTGAAAGATGTGAATTTGAACTAATGAAATTGATTTAATTAATTAACAACTAATAATTAACGATTGAAAGAAAATTGATTACTAAACAATAATAAGAAAAAGGGTTCACACCCGGTTTCGGTAATTGCCAACCTAGGGTTTCTACACGTTTTTAGATTCAACTCAATTGTATACGATTAGCGGATTTAGTGTATCGTGACTTAGGTGCCAATAACTATCAACGTCCCGAAGAATGGACAAGAATGCACTTTGTAATCAACACAAGTAAATCCTAACCACGACAATGCACAATTACATATAACCATTTCGTAAAGTCATAACTTTTAACATCGTTCGACAATTTATGAATTCGCAACAAATGTAACACTATTATCAATGGTTTCAAAAATCAAACACAATTTGTCACAAAGTTGAAGCAATAAACAATTCGAAACTCTAAATTAAACAACTACCTACGCCGGGGTGAAACCGAGACGATTAGCCGCTCATGGTTGAAGAAGCTTGATCACTGGATGATTGGAACTTGATGAAGATCATCTTGAAGCTTGAAGGATGGAGGAATGGTGAATGATGAAGGTTTGATGAAGGATGATGGTGGAAGGATTGATGATATAGAGAACTAGGGTTTAGGATGAATGGATTGTGAATGATGTTGGTGATGGTGTTTCTTGATTCGGATGATGTTCTTGATGATGGATCGATTGGAGATTATTGGTGTGTGATAAGTGGCTCCAAGATAAAAGATTCAAACTCCCCCATGAGTGTAACTCCCGTCTTCAATGGCTAAGGACCAATAGAAAACGTTTCCCACACCAAAAAAATTGAAAATTCACGTTTGATGAAACTGATGCCCGTCGCCGACGGGTTCCCCTGCTTGGTTTTTCGTCTGACGCCTTATATAGCTGGTTACGGGATTTCTGGCTGACGGGTGTTTCTAGAGCCCGTCCGGGACAGCCTCTAGCCCGTCGGTGACGGCCTCTTCAGTACCAACTTTCCATTTTTCACTTCTCGCACTCCCGGTTGATCCGTAACGCGTCCCGGTGCTCCGGTTTTCGACCCGATGACTTGTAAATCTCCCGAAAAGCTCCTTAAACTCCATCAAACCTGCAAAACACATTTTTGATTAAAAGTAGGCTATCCGAAATTAAAACTTATGTAAAAACATGAAGTTATGCAATAATAACCACCGGTTTTCAACCACGTATCAAGGATCCTTAATTTTCACAAATTAATCATAAGTAACCCTAACAATCATCGTGCTAAATGTCACAATCTCGGTTATTCCATGACCCTACACAACATATGACATAACATAGATTCGACAAACAGACTTATTCAACCTTGCAGTGAACATGAACGAGTGTAAGCTATTGGATCCTTATCATGCATGTTCTGCGTTTTCAGATTAAACAACAAAGTATCGAAACCCTAATTTACACAATATGAAAGTATGGTTTTCTATTAATCCCCAAAGTCACAGTAGATTCCAAGCATTCCCAAACAATCATTCACAAAACAATCATTAAACAATCACGAAGTGTGGTTAAGTGCTAACCGGTCGACAAGATAGTCACGAGAATGCAAGAAAGGCTTCAAGAAAGATGAATAGCGCTGCCGACGTTTACAATTGAGAAGAGGGGTTTAGGGTTAAGCAGATTTATGTTTAAATAGTGGGAGTAGCGTGACTGTGTTTCATTTGGGCCAAAGCCCATTTCGGCGAATAACAATCCCGACGAAATACCAATTTTCATCGGTTGGCTGATGATGACGAAAAACCAGTCTTTCGTCGTGAACACTAAGTGACGAAGGACTATCTTCGTCGGGAACAGTTACAAGTCTTAAGCTTTCATTCACAATAATATAACAATTCATTAATCACATTTATTACTCATAAAACAAACGTGCACCTGTTACAACGCAACGAATTAAGAAAACACAATTGTGAAACAAGTAACGTGTCGAGGAAAGACCTTGCAACTCGGGTTGTCACATCATCCCCAACTTGAAAGAAATTTCATCCCGAAATTTGATAAGCAATCCAAAAGCACGGTGTTAGATTAGGATGACTGTGGATTTTCCGCGGGTGCCACATTTTTTACTGTGCCTTGTTGGTGTGATCTTTCCCTTCTCTCCTTCCGCAAAAGCAACATATCCACCATTGAAATCTTCAAGATCAGTAAGTTGGGATAAGTCGCCAGTCATATGCCTAGAACAACCACTGTTAATGACCCAGAGTCGAATGACAACCCTCCATAGCCGTTCCTGCACAATATGCGGGATTAATTAGATTTTGGTACCCAAGCCATAGTTGTAGTGGGCACACCCTGCTCATTAACATATGTGACTTGCATCCAAATCAACTTTTCTTTAGAGTAGATCTGTTTATTATTGATGCATGATGATTTAGGACAGTTATATGAACATGATTCTTAGGTTTCCAAACTTGCCAAGGTCTTTCCAATTTCTTGAATGCCTTGGGCAAAATAGGTGTAGAGTTTTGAGTGCGACTATTGTTTTTCAGTTTCATTTGTTTTTCTTTGTTCCAGTCTCCATCAGAAGGCTTCACCTTGGAATTCAGCTTCTTAACAGGTTTAGATTTTTGAGTCTTCTCTTGTTTCAAAGACTTGAGATTCCCTTTTGAAGCCTTCTGACGCTCTCCTTCTTTGAGTTTATCAGGAGGATGCTGACAATTTCTTGCGATGTGTCCAGCAACTCCACATGTGTAACATATTTGTCGTTTCACATGCGGTTTTGCCTGACATCCATCAGTCTTTACAGAACTTGAGGACTTATGTGGTTCCTGAGATGCAAGGGAAACATGTTTAATTTTATTCTTAGAAACAGAATGACATTTCGTTGAATTTGTTATTCTTGATTTTTGTGGAACATATTTTGTTTCACCTCCTCTTTTAATCTGTTTTACCAATAGATTTATAGATTTATCAGCTTTATAAGGTAAAACAACTGAATTCAAATCTACTCAAATTGAACCAAAATAAATGTCAGAACATTCATCGCTCTTAAAACCAAAGCCCACACTATCTAAAGCATCAGAAGAAATTGAAATATTGTTTGACTTTTTAGAAATTAATGCATTGTTTTTCTGAATTTTATTTTTCAAAACAACTAAAGCAACGTCATTCTCATCATCTTCATATATCCAATCTTCAATAATTACTTGGTCTGCATTTGAAGCAACAGGATTAGTAGTGTTCATTTGCTCACAAACGGTGTCACATGATGTAGTAGTATTGCTTTTAGCTTCTAGTGACACCATTGATTCAGAAGGATCAGAATTATTTTCATTTAATGGTTCAGTAGGGGATTCTATGGTCTCATCACCATTTGACTCAGTAGAAGCTCTTGATGTTGATTCTGATTCTTCTTTGATCGAATCTGATTCAACTTTTTCAGATGATTCGTTGGTGGATTCTACCGAATCAACTGACTCTGAGTTTTCACAATCAGCCTTTTAAGAGGAATCATATGTTGAATCAGATGAAATTGATGATTCAGTAAATTCATCAGACTCCATTTTAGTTAAAGGTGACTCAGCTTCTTCAGGTGATCCGTTGTTGACCTCGACTGATTCAACCATTTCAGATTTCTTAGGAGTGGTTGTCTCAGAGGTGTCACAAGTTGTATCACTTGAGGAGGCTGACTCATTCTGTTTTCCATTTCTAAATTCTTTCATAAATTCATTCAACCCTTTTATCATGGCAAACTCAATGTTGTCTACGTTCACTTTAGACTCTCTGACCTCACTTTGTAGGTAGATTATCTATTTCTTCTTCAGTCATGGGAATTGAGGAGTAATTGTGATTGTATGGTGGAGGTATGCATACAGATCCCAATCCTTTGTTCCTCACTTCCTTTTTTGATGTATTTTAACTGTTGATTAATCATCTTTTCGACTTTTTCACTAGACACAACAAACCTTTTAAAATTCAATTCTGTGTTTTCAAAGTTGATTTTAAATCATTTAGTTCAACATTTAGGTTTTCAGACAACTCTTTGAAGTGGAGATATCTACAATTCTCTTCACTCAGATCATTATGCAACTTTCGGATATCACGCTTTTGCGCCTCCACCATATCCTTATACCCATCCAGTTTCTTTTTGATTTCATAACTATTAGATCTAGTATATTGAAGTTGCATAACGAGCGAGTATGCCTGCTCCTTGAACCCTTTTACCTTTTCCCTACATTTAGAAGTACAACAAATATTATCTACACATACCTCAGCCTCAGAAGGAGTGTAGTCTTTCATTTGAGCCATGAGGGCTTGATAGATTGTTCCCTCGATATCTTCAGTTACTGATTCAGTATCTTCTTTCACTTCTGCCACAAGAGCTTGATTTGACTGATTCAGAGTATCTGGAGTAAGCTGCAAATCATTCATTTGTTGTGTCCAATCGAAGCCCCCTCCTTCCTGAACCACCAAAGCACTTCCAGGATTCGCAACTGATTCTTAAGCGATTGTATGATTTCTAGTCGCTGTGTTTGAGGATGGACCTTGAACATGACAAGAAACAGTGATGTTTGAAGTTGACACAACGTTTGGAGCTGGTCGTGCAGCTGAACTAACAGTAACAGTGTCGTTTGGGTCAGATCTCTCCTTCCGTGGTTGTTTGCACTCCCGAGCATAATGCCCAAGCTCATGGCAGTTATAACATATGAGCTTTGACTTGTTCCAACCAAGCTTGTGATCAGTTGTCTCCCATTTGTTTCTACCAGATTTCTTCACAAATTTTTTAGCTCTAAACACCGCCATGGCCATCTGCCAAGTAATAGCCATTTGTTCAACATTATCAGGATGGATTTCCAGTAATTTAGTTGTATCGATGTTATTTGCCATCCTCCCAACGATGAACGTGTGATAACAGTTCATGACCCCTATCATGAAAGCCATGGCCTGCTCAAATTCCTTTGAAGCACCCATGGGAGAATTTGTTGCTGCGAAAGTAGTAGAAATAGTTGAAAGAAGTTGAGCAGGTATAGATGCAGACTGAGGTGCAGGCTGTGGTGCAGATTGAGCTGGGTTCACTTGTTGAACTGGAGCAGGAAAGTAACCAGACTGATTAACGTAGGTTCCAATATTTGAGGGAAACAGAACAGTAGATGGTGTTTGAAACTAGCCAACTCCTTGTTGAGATACCAGTGCAGTGTTTGTCAACACACCTGCGTTGTTGTAGCTTGCAGTGTGGTTGTAAATCCTTTGCTTATCATCCATCTCATAGGATTTAAGCAGTGATATCAGTTTAGAGAGTCATTCTGGACAAATCTCTGGTTCTTTTGATGAGGGTCACGTTTGTATCCCAGATTCGTGGAAGGGCATTAAGCAGTTTCTTGTTGATAACATAGTTTTCCAACTTGATATCATGAGTTTTTATGTCACTGATCAAAGAAACAAATCTTTGAATCTGATTTTCCAGAGTTTCTCCTGGGAACTGATTGAACAGATTGAACTTTTTTCTGAGTATCTCCCGTCGGTTTTCCTTCATTTCTTCGTTCCTTCATACATAGCCAAGAGTGCTTCCCACATTTCTTTTGCATTTTTACAATCTCGAACTTTAATATCAATCTCTGGTGCCAGTGCAGAGTGAGCATAGCGAGAGCTTTGCCATCAACATCTAGTTTCTCACAATCCTCTTCAGTAAATTGGGACTCAAGCTTACGTGCAGTAGTTCCCTCAGCATTGTTCACGACATAGGTTATCACAGTTGGTTCTGTTGCAGATGGACCTCCAAGCCTTTGGATTTTGATTCTCATATATTGGATAAACCTGAATTTCCATTACGAAAAGGACCCCCCCGAAATCATCCTGGGAATCCTGTTGTTAGTTCCAATTATGTTATCTAGATCCTGATTAATAGCAGCTTTTTCAGTCAATCCCAATTGGTTAATTTGATCCATTTCTGAAACACAATTAAACGTATAAGTAACAAACAATTTAAATATAAAGTAATTGATTAATGTCCTTTATAGTTACAATACAGTTCAATAATCAGTTCAAAAAAGCCAAAACTTTGTCAAACAGTTCAACACAATATAAGGTTCCAAGTTGGAAACCAAACAGTCCAAATAGCCACACGATTCAGTCGCACACTTTGAAAAGCAGTCACACACTCTAAAAGGAGCCACACACTTTAAAAAGGAGTCGCACACTTTGAAAAGGGTCAAATACAAGTTGCACAGTTCAATTAACTGAACTCACACACTTTCAGATGAACCTTAATCACCCGCACAGTTCACAGTCGTACAGTCCAAATGATGGGTCGCACAATCCAAAAGTTGAGTCGCACAGTCCTTTGAATCGCACAGTATAAACCATCAATCAAACAGTTCAAAGGGAACAGTTGGCTGCACACTTAGTTTAGTTTCAAGTCGCACACTTCAATTTGAGTCACACAGTTGACTATGTTTTGGGCTTGAATCATTAAAAGCTCAAACAATTTCAGGAAGTTTTCAGAAGTCACACAGTCCTTTTGGGCTCGCACACTCCTTCCAAGCCTAAACTAGGAATGTAAGAAAGCTTGAACTCGCACAGTTGAAGTCGCACAATTTGTTTTCAGAAAGATGATTCTGTTTTGGAAGATTTCAATCACAAAAAATTTCAACTGAAATCCCGAAAAATCTGGTGATTTTATCCCCGAATTTGTTTGAAGATATCCTACAACAACTTTCCAAATATTCTGCAAACACAATCAATCTTGCACACCAACCAATTAAACCCAAAAATTATTCAAATTTTGATGAATAATTGATGAACTTTGACGGACAAACCTAGAAAAATTTAAGAATTTCAAGAATACTTTTCACAAAAACTGCAATTTCTTGGTTTAAAATCTGCTAAAAACACAAACTTTAATTTTTAAAAGTGAAAACATAATCCAGAGTTCAATTTTAACACTTAAAAAATTTGAGTTTTATACAAATTTTAACCAAAAATCAACTAACTATGAATCTTAACACCGTAACTTTGTTTCACAAAAGATTTTCAGTTTATAGTTTATTACCAAACAAAAAAAAAGTCAGTTTCAAAGCTGTGTTTTGTGGGTCTGATCCTCAATTCAGGTCGATTTCAAGAGTCAAAAACAAAAATTTTCAAGAAGAAAAACCTGTAATCTTTTTATTTAATAAACTTTAGAACAGTTCAATAGAAATATAAACTATAAATATCAATTAAACTGAAAGAAATCAGACCTTTCTTGTCAAACTTGATCCCGATCAGCAGCAGACAACTTTCAATCTTCAAGATATCCGATTCAAACCGAGCCTTCACAAGACTACATAGGCTCTGATACCAATTGTAAGTCCCAAACTATACATTTGGATATCAAACACCAAACAAGTAGCGGAATTACAAGTAAGATGTAGAAGATCGAAAAGCAAATGTATTGATTCATAACCAAGAACAAACGAATTCTAGACTCGTCTGGTATTCTGGTCGCACAAAGTAACAGTGTTTGCAAAAGAATCAACAACCACAAATAGTTTAGGAACCTCCTATTTATGCTAACATAGGAAGCCCTATTACATTGGGCCAAGCCCATACCCCATAGACTACAAAACAACTAAATAATAGTGTATCGAACCCAAACTAAATAAAATAACCCAACACAGACGCAAACCTATTCTAAATTATGCCCTTAAAGTAAATCCTAACTTAAAGTTTAAAAGAGTTTAAAAACAATTATATTATATGTAAACTTAAGAGTTATACATAGTAAACTTTAAAGTATTTTATTGTTCCTAGAAGCTATTTTAACTATATAAAAGTTATTTTGATAAAGTTCTACTTACATTTTTATAAATCTACACTTATTCAATAAAAGTTATTTTAAACTTTTATAACTTATGCCACTAAATAGTTATTTGAAGTTTAGTCCATTAAATTTATTTGATTAATTAAAATTAGGTGAATTTATAGTCTTATTTATCTTCTTAAATTCTTAATACAATTAATCAATTATTTAATTAATTAAACTTCCATAAATTCACAAATATTATCCAAATTTCCCAATATTTCCCCTTATTTCTAAAATCTCTTCACGCAATCCAAGTCCATTTATTAAAATCATATCTCATATTTTTATTAGGATAATATCGTGGAATTTCCAATAGTGTGCATCAACGTATAAAGTGTTTCTGTTTTCTAAGCTCTATGCAGGTGAGTTCATAGTTCGCACTTGACTGTTTTCTACATACTTTTGGGATGTTCCATGTGCTTATACCAAAACACACACACTACTACTTTTTCATACCCACTTGCATAATCCAACTTCATGGTTGTTTTTCATCTTACGTGGTATTATCTGCTTCCTTGCTAAGTATCTACATACCAACATACATTCATTAAGTTCGTACAAGCAGAACGGGAGTATATGATAGATCTATTAGCCTGACACCCCATTCTCAATCCTTGGCCTTTTACAAGGAGACCTCTGGGAATGATAGAAATATATTTTAATACAAGTCAACAAAGGTTCGAATGTACAACTTATTTACTTGTTTGAGTTATACAATTACTTTATGATACTTGCTATACCATGAATTGTGATTTTACTTACTATATGTATTCACCCGATGTGCTCACTAGCTCTTCATAGTTAACATTTATTTTGCGCATATTACAGGAAATAACCCTTGAAGATGATTTATAAGACTGCTATCAAATAGGATGTTACTAGACTTAATTTTATTTTTGATGTGGACTTATTTGTTTAGTTGCTTGAACTCTTTATATTTTCGTTGTAATGGATAAATCAAGTCATTTAATAATGATAGAAATTGATTTTAATGCAACTCAAATGATGTTGTAACTTTCAGAGGACATGGTCCAAGATAGGACTTTGTGGAGGCGTAGGATTAGGGTTAAGGACTTCTAGAAGATATTGCAGTAAGGTCTTAGGTGTGTTTTAGGGACAAAGGTTTTTCTTATTCTTTAAGGGACTTTTCCGATTGTGTCTATGCCTAAATGATGTTGTATGCTATTATACGTGATTTACATTATATTGTGTCACTTTGATCACTTTCTTCGTATGCGTGACTTCTTATTTCTATATTCTTTGACTTGGTGTGTTGGTATGCTGTTTGTTTTCGAGCCCAGGGTCTCTGAAAGTAGCCTCTCTATCCCTATGGATAGAAGCAGGGTTTGTCTACATCCCACCCTCCCCAGACCCTGTAAGTAGCTTTGCTATTTGTGGGATATACTAGGTATGGTTGTTGTTGTTGTTACAACTCAACAAAGGTTCGAATGTACAACTTATTTACTTGTTTGAGTAATACAATTGCTTTATGATACTTGCTATACCATGAATTATGATTTTACTTACTATATGTATTCACCCTATGTGCTCGTAGTTAACATATTGGTTTGTGCTCGTAGTCACCCTATTGCTTTATGATACTTGCTATACCATGAATTATGATACTTGCTATACCATGAATTATGAATTTACAACTTATTTGCTCGTAGTTAACATTTATTTTGCGCATGTTACAAGAAATAACTCGTGCAGATGATTTATAAGACTGCTATAAAAAGGATGTTACTAGACTTAATTTAATTTTTAATATGGACTTATTTTTTAGTTGCTTGAACTCTTTATATTTTCGTTGTAATGGATAATTCAAGTTATTAATAATATTTAAATTTTAATTTCCATGAGTTGTTGAACGATCTACCAAAGTGATGCAATGATGTTTCCGCCATCGGTTGGGGTTTTACAAATTGGTATTAGAGCCACGGTTATAGGGATTTAGGTTATTAGACACATGACCTAGAGTATAACCCTAAGTGACCCTTACCGTAAACAACTTATGTGTTCTCGTGTTTAACCTGTGTCTAAACTTAAATTATGTGATGTCATGTCGTACGAATACAATCTTTTAAGTGACGAGCAATGGAAAGCATTTGTCAACGCTACCAAGACCCAAGATTCGATTATTCGTAAAACGGGGTCCGACATCATCACGATCTAATCAGATACCAAGCCCATTCATCATACCAAGGAGAATACCACTGATTAGGAACTCGTTTCAGACATTACTAGCAAACGTCGTGACATCAACATCATCTCAAGAGACTCGAAGCCTGGTGATACTCGACAACCTACCTAGAAGAGAAAAAGGATGATAAGCTCTACGAAATCTAACTCCTGGGTTGCAAAACCCAATCCACGATCTCTCATCAAGATTAAAGGGCCATGCGATGCTAAGAGCATGTGCAATCTAAAAGGGTGAATTCATGAGCTTGGGTTTTCTGGCTAGGAAAGTATTTGGTATAAATCTGAATCAACAAACAGACCAATCATGCTTTCCTGTGAATTCTTGGAGTGAGTGTTCACTTATAGGCTAAAGCACGTCTTCTCATGCATCGTACGAACCTGATGCCTTGATTAGTCAACTACTTCTTTACATTTCACTATTTGTTTATTTTAACATTCTTGTAAGACATTTCAATTTAATGAATAACTTATTATCGTGTATCTTATATTCCATTTCCCATAATTTCATATTCTATTTTGTATCAAAGATTTGAAAACCATTCGTTTTTATTTTCCCCTACGCATCTACTTTATCCAATATGTGTACGCCTTTCTCCTTCTAATTTCATCAAAGGTTTTAACCTCGAAATGATTTTCGTAGACTACCAACAAATAACTATTTGCAGTAGCAAATGTTCATTTTCTTTAACCTAACCCCTGATTTCTAGTATTCACAAATAATTTATTTAATGTAAAATTTTTGAGTTTATAAAACATTGAGTTTTATACATTTTTCGAAAGTTTTGAAATAAATTTATGTTAATAAAAGTTTTTCCCAAGTTAATCAAAACCCCAGAGATTATTCTGGAGTTTATTCAAGAAAATGGTAACTAACACCATACCAACAGCTTCTTGAACCCTCCAACTTAAACCAACCCAGACTACATCATCTATTTTCAGTAATAGACCGCCCTCGACCTACATTGAGAACTAAAATCCCCTTGTAAACCAAAAGATTTAATGCTCAAAATTTTCCCACTCGTTTGTCATCGCAAGATAAGATCTCATCCGACAACGTTATGCTTCCTAAGATCTCATCCTACAACATGATTGTAACATCCGCCAAAACGGGTACTAGGAAAATCCGACCCGTTTTGAAAATCAGATCCAAACCCTTGTAAACCAAAACTTTTCAAGAGCTATAATAAATAAACCGATTTAATTAATTATTAACTTTTCCATTTAATATCATTTTTAAATTAAATTTATTTAAAGTTTATATAACATTAACTAATAGAACTTTGGTAGTTTCGGTTAGATATTGTAAAGAGAATAGTGATTAAGTTAGGTTTGTACTAGTAAATCTAGCATAAGATGTACTAGTAACTACTAATTATCCTCACAACCTAGATATAAGTATTATTCTCGTAGGCTTGTACATATATCAACAGAAAAGACTAACAAATCATAAGGACTTTTTATGGGTTTTTGGTTTAAAGGTTAAAACTTAATAAATAAACAAACCATATTGAGTAACAAAAGGTTAAATAATACTACAATTCAACTTTCTACCTTCACTACTCTTCAACTTTAGCAATTACTTCAACTTTTTTTTTAATCATTCAATTGCATGGGGATCACTCTTATTCAATTTATACCCTTTTTTAATCTCTTTTTTTCTTTCATAACATCTTTTTTCTTCTTCTTACCATCACTTCTTTTCATATTATTTGAATCATACTACTTAAGGTAATCAAACTTAAATAGGATATACAAAGGTATACTCTTGGTAAACTTATTATGTCTTCTGATGCGATAATATAAGGTAGGAATATGAAATGAAAAAGGTAAATAAGTGTTGATGCATTTTGTGGAAGCAGCTCAGTTCGGTTCGACAACGTTACGAAGTGAAGACCGAGGTCAAGATATCCTCCTATCCTGACCTGGTACGATGCTTGTTAAGTATTTGATGTAAATCAGCTGCGGGTGTGCAGACTGATACTTGTGTGTATATTGTTCTAGCTATTAGAATCATGTCTGCAAGTTCTGCATTTGATATGAGCCAAGAAAGATCTTGAACCTGCGTGAAGGCTACGAAATACATCAGCATGCGAAGAACCATTCACATGCAATCTCAAGAAGAATGTTCTTCTTGGGTTTGGTTCTTCACTGGAAAGTGTTCAAAAAGAATGTTTTTCTTGGGTTTGGTTCTTCTTGGGCCTTGTTTATGGGCCCATAGAGTCTTTCGTTGGGTGTGCTGCTTCTTTGATTATAAATAGACCTTGCAGATCAGATAGAAACAAAAGAGTACACCAGTAGAGTTAGAACAGTTTCTTGTATTCTCATCTTGTAACAATACTCTGCTGGATTTAATATATTCGAGTTTAAACGTTGAATATTTTGTGTAGTGTGTGTTCTTTAGCTTGGTTTACATACCTATTTGGATTCCACACTTGTGGATGTGTTCGGTAACAAGGATTAGGTTGTTCTAGATCCTCCTCTAGGGACCTACAAGTGGTATCATAGCCTTGGCGGCTCTCTTTCTTGTTAAAACCGAGCTTTGTGTTGTATTTTCAAACAAATCTTTGAAGGTTTTCTAAAATATTTACTTGAGTTTAAATAAAGATTTGCAAGTTTCTTATAGGATGGGTTAAAAACTTTGGAAAAGTTGTTTGTTTGAAACAAAATGGGTTAAAAGTTTAAGAAAAACTTGTTGTTTGCTTAAAATTTTTACAAAAACCTTGTTAAAAACACATGGAGACATGTTAAAATTTGGGTTTTCTTAAAATTTTTGGCAAAAATCTTGTTTCGAAAAGTTTTTCGGTGAAGTGTTTTAACCGGAGAAGATAAGATTCAAACTTTTCTGAAAGACCTTATCTGTTCACCAAATCTTTACCAACTTTCACAGATATCCATACCTGCGAATCACCGAAGCCAAAGAAAAACCCATTTTTTTGTCTTGTTCAAAGAAAAACCAATTAAAAGATAAGGTCAACGAAAGATACTTGTGAGTCAACGAAGAACCATTTATTTTGTCTTATCCTAAGAAAAACATTCTTCTTGGGTTTTGTCTTATTCAAAGAAAAACATTCTTCTTGGCTTTTGTCTTATCCTAAGAAGAACATTCTTCTTGAACAATTCTTCTAAGAAGAACCTTTGCTTTTGTCCTATCCTAAGAAAAACATTCTTCACCCTTGTTTTGTCTTATTCAAAGAAGAACCAATACTCTCGAAACACGACTCACGAAACTTCATGGTGTTTCGTTGATTCTTTCGGCCTGAATTACACAGTCTTTCGTTAACTGTACTGGGCTTGTCCATTCTTCGTGAGTTTTCATAGTAGGATGATCCGTCATTTCTCTCGTGGGCTGTTATTTTTCATTTGCTTTTTTTTTTTTTTTGTGAAAGTGGGCTTGGCCAAAATACATTTTTCATAGGCTTAATTATTCGTGGGATTTCATTTCACTTGTATTCTTCATTTGTTTGTTATTTGGTTATCTGAGTTTGGGCTCCCATTTTTCGTGGATTATATAGTTCACAAACAATTTTCGTGAGCTTGTTCTGTCTGGACTTGTTATTTTTCGTAGACATCTAGGCTTTCACAGAAGCTTTACAAAAGATTCATAGTTGGTTTGTAAGTTGGTATTTACAATCAATCATGAGTACACACCTTTGGGGGTCAAGCATTTTAGGATCTCAATCTTCATATGATCCTTCTCATCAAAGTAAACCGAAAATGGCAATAGATATGTATTGAGCACCACAACCAGTTGCATCAGAGCAAAGCTATCGGTCTACTGGAGTACCATTATTTCCTGATCCAAACTACAAAGGTCAACAACAAGCTTGTTATGGAAACACTTCATCAAAGGGATCAGTACCATCCTGGTTTCAGGCTCCTATACCGTCAAATAACCCTCCACCATCAGAGATCAATCTATGGGGTGAATCTACTATTGATTGTCAGTAGGGGAACAGTGGTCAAACAAGAATTGCGTTTTATGCCAAAATTGTCAAGGATGTCAGCGATGGTGAGTCCTCGGGAAATGATGACAGTTCTGAACATGGCGGTAGTTCAGATGAAGATGTTACTAGTTTAGTTGAAGATGTTACAAGTTCAAGTTCAAGCGAGGATGGATCTCTATATGAATCATCAAGGGAGGTTGCTGATTCTAAGGCAAATGAGTCAATACCTGAAAGTGAATCCAGTCAGGTATGTGTCG
This sequence comes from Helianthus tuberosus, assembly GCA_030545235.1. Taxonomy (NCBI): domain Eukaryota; kingdom Viridiplantae; phylum Streptophyta; class Magnoliopsida; order Asterales; family Asteraceae; genus Helianthus; species Helianthus tuberosus. Next base: position 95,789,828 of record CM060361.1, on the reverse strand, counting down.
ATGAACCAAATCTGATAGGTTTGATAGTTGTGTTGAATTAAGTGCTAAATTATCTGATTTGCAAAGCAAATTGTCTGACTTGCAAAGCATATGATGATTTGCAAAGCAAGTATGACGAGACATTTATCCACAATCAAAATTTAATCGTGGATCTTTAAAACTGCACAGAGGCCAGTATGTTTCATAAAAAATCATGAAAAGGACTTTAAAAAGATAATTGACACATTAAAAGAAGATATGTCCGAGCTAACGAAAACAGTTTTAAGAAAACAAACTACTATAAACAATTACATCAATAGGGTCGAGGAAACACAAAAGGAGTTGGCCTGTGCTAAGTGTGAAAATGAGGCGATCCAACTTAAGTTAGCCAGTTACTCAAACTTTAGGTATGTGCTGGATCACATAATTGATATACAAAAAAAGAAGAATGATATCACGTGTATTGTTATAAGAAGTGTCCTCCACCTGTTAGACACAATTATACCACAATGCCTGATGAGGAGGATAAGCCTCACTTTGAGCAATCTGTCCCATTGGACCTTGATGAATTCGCAGTTGGACTTGGTTACAAAAAGGAAGTATCTTCAGATTTGGATGAATCAGCAGATGCGAAAGCATCAACAGCTGAACAAAATCAGGATCCTTCAATCATTGTTGAGGATGCTGATTCTTCAGATGATGAATCTGAGGATACTGACTCAGCACAGTATGATGCAGTGACCAAAGAAGAGGACATACCTCTTGAGAATCATATTCTATGTGATCCTCCCGCAAAACCTGCTAAGACTATTCTGGTTGAGTCCACTTCTGCACAAAACTGTGAAAGCGTGAATTTGCTCTACACGTTGATTGGATCTGATAAAATATATTCAGACAAGGATTTCCCAATCAAAAATGCCAGTCAATCCTTGATTGATAAAGTTTTCGAAGATTCTACTTGTAAGTTTTTGGGAAAGTCGATCCCAGGAGTTGTAGTAACTCAATGTGCTCCTATCCCAAAATCCAAAGTTAGAAAGAAATACAAGAATAAAAAAATTGCAACCACAAAACAATCAACGAAACCAAAATTGCGCTACCCAAGGAAAGGGAAAAGGCAAACAAAGCCAAAACAAGAAGAAGGTTCAGAAGGTGAACTTTGTGAAATCCCGAGGGACGGATAAAATTGAATCTTTTGAAAACAAATCCAATACAGTTTTTTTTATGCAAAAGAAAAGTTTTAAAAGAAACAGTAAAAAACAACTACACAAAACACACAAACTGTTGTGATGTAGGACCAAGTACCTCAAGATCACGAAGTTCATCAACAAGCTCTTACAGTTATGATACTTCGAGGTTTGTTGAGCGAAGATCATCCTTTGAATGCGGTGAGTATGGGCACATTGTTAGAAACTGTCCATATCTCACCAAGGGAAAGGCAAAAGTTGATGCCGCCTATGGTAACAGTTACCATAAAAGATTTGTTTCACCAAAATAGGACCCTCGTCTTGTTAAACAACGATAAATGAAACAAAGAAAGAAACAAAGAAAAGAAGTTGATAAGGCTTTAAAACCAGAGGTTATCCAACCAAAATTTGTTAAATCAGATGTTAAAAATGAAAAACAAAAACATATTTGGAAACCAAAACCGGTAACTGTTTTAGGGGGAGCTACATCAATTATGAATCACTGGGGAATGGAAGTCACAATCATCGATGATGACGGATGACCCAAGTCTGTGAAGGCTTGGGTCCCACTCTCCATCTAATCTTTGAACGAGTGTGCAGGATGTTCCAGGAGGAACTATTGATAGTCTTAGGATTGTTGATAGTGGAGCGTCCATGCAAAGATCGGCAACACAAGGCTCTGAAACATTGTTACTTTAAAGAGAATATTGTTGCCTTTGATGGAGCGAGAAAAAGAAAAGAAGACAAAAATGTCCGATGAAAGAACGATGATGAAAGATTTTGAAAAATTTCGACAAAATAAAAATCATACCAGTTTGTTTGTTGAAGGCTTTGATCGGGTCAAGAGGATAGATTCAAATGAAGTGATTGCGCATGCATCACGTCTGCAGCGAAGTTCAAAGTCTACAAGATGAACGTGCAGTGTACAATTCTCCACGGTGTGTTGAAGAAAATGTGTTTGTTAATCAAACCAACCGGGTGTGCGGATGCCTTGGCGTGGATTGAACAGCCACAGACTACTTCTAAAGGAGAAAGGAGAGGACCTTTTCTGGTGCAAAAGCATGTGGAAGACATCATGTATGGACTGTCCAAAGATGATGTTGTCACGGCCCCCGACCCGGTTTGACCCGTTTCAGGAGCCGCAGGACAGAAATACTGCGGTATTTTAATTAATTGAGTTTGACAGCGGAAGTTTTCATCAGGATCTTTTAAAATGTAAATATTTCCCGATTATTTTATTTCACAACGCGGGATAAAACCCCGGTAATTTACAATCATTTGATTTCACGAAGAAATCTTTTATTTTACAAAACATGTTTCTTTATTTTATACTGAGCCACTTCTTTGAGCTTATAGTGCTATATGGCACTTTTCCTGGTTCATAACAGGTCACCTGAAACATGTTTGAAAAAGGTTTTGTCAGCGGGAAATACTGAGTGAATCATTCTATTTTGCATAATGATGCATAGTTATTAATTACAGCATAAGAGCGATTACAATGGCTTCTATCTTAATTTTATCTGGCATCCTGTCACAATGGTGACATGTCACAATGGTGACGATGGTTATACCACTATTTAGATCAATGAACCTAAATAGTGACGATTATCCCTGTAGGTCAATGAACCTAACAGTGATTATCCCGAGTAGGTCAATGAACCTAACTGGGAGAAATTAGTAATGTGCACAATACCCCAACTAACCAGTAATTCAAGATATCCACGACTTAGTCCCTGTAATTATAACCTTGAAAATAATTTGAGGTATTGTAAAATAGTTGATAAAAAGAGAATGACTCACATTGCAAATTTATACGGGTAGAGTTTAGCCTACTGATTTAGCCTTTTCAACCTAAATTTTTATAACAGGCACACAATTCGGGGTTAGTAATCAATCCAGCATTTACGATAACTCACGAGATCAAATTCTCACAACGAACGACAAAGTGCGATACTTCATCCATCGAATTAACGACGATCCATCGAATTAACGACGAACGACAAAGTATAACCCTAATGTGGGCGGCACTTAAACATCCATTGGATATATTGATCGATCGGAAAATGAATCGTAATAGCGATTGTGCTAATACCCTGATTGCGTCGTTGATTTAGTGCCTGTGTGTGTTAATTGTGATTTTTGAGAGTATATGGACGAAATCTCAGAGTAGAATTCGAATTCTTTCGACGTTTCTATGCCCAGAATCAAGTGCCAATGTTCTGTATTTATAGCTGAATTTTGGACATGCTTGCGCAACGTAAGCTTAAGAACCTTACGGTCCGTAAGGACCTTTGCGCACCGTAACCTTGATTTCCTTGCGGTGCGCAAGGGACACGTTTTCATTATAGGGTAGCCACGTTTGGGACTAGCTTAGCTGAATCAACAGATTTCTTAAATTCATTTCTGCCAACGAATTATTTGGATAATCGTAAACTAGTAAATACCCCCCCTGAGTTTTAGGGGCCCTGATCCTGATTCTGATTGTTCTGAAAATTTTAGGGTTTGCGCAGAATCACTTGGGTGTCTCAATTAGGGTTTCCTATTGGTCAAATTAATTTAATAATTATGACTTTTGATGAGAGTCGTTACATTCTCCCCACCTTAATAAAAATCTCGTCCTCGAGATTTACTGGAATAATTGAGGATACTTTCGCTTTATTTCTGATTCCAGCTCACAAGTGTATTCAGCTCCTCTCTTTGAATCCTATCTAATTTTGACTAAAACTAGTCGTTTTGAGAAACTTGATCTTTCGATTCTAAATTTGAAGCGGTTTATCAACAAATTTTAGCTTTTCGTTTACCTCTATCTCTCGAAGAGGTACTACCAGTGAGTTGTCTGATAAACATTTCTTGATATGGGATACATGAAATATATCATGTTTTCCAATAAACTCTTCTGGTAGTTGTAAACTATAAGCAACTGGTCCTATATGTTAGATCACTGGAATTGGTCCTACGTACTTTGGACTTAGTTTTTCTTTCTTACCGAATCTAACAACTCCTTTCCAAGGAGATACTTTTAATAACATTTTGTCTCCAACTCGAACTCCAACGGCTTTCGTCTATTATCTGTATAAATCTTCTGGCGATCTCTAACCGTCTTTAGCCTTTCCTTCGTGATACTGAATATCACAGTTGTAATCACTTAGGATTTTCATCCATCTTATTTGCCTCATGTTTAATTCTTTTTGCCCCAATATATATATTTTAAATTCTTATGATCCGTATAACTAGTAAACTTACTTCCATACAGATAATATCTCCAAATCTTAAGGGCAAAAATTATGACTCCTAATTCTAAGTTAGGAGTGATATAATTTTCTTCGTTCTTTTTTTTCAATTACCTTGATGCATATGCAATTACCTTTTTGCGTTGCATTAACACGCATTCAAATCCTAACTTTGAAGCATTACCGTATAAAATCTTCTGTTCCTTCTGGTAAGGCTAGAATTAAATCATTGGTAAATTTCTAAAGGCTTCTTCTTGTTTAAATCCCCATTTAACTGTTTCACAAATTGGTTTAGTTAATGGTATACTATTTTGGAAAATTCCTTAGTAAATAGTCTATAATACTAAACCTACAAAACTCCTAATTTCCATTGCGGTTTGCAGAATCTTCCATTTGGTAATTACTGCTATCTTAGCAGGATCTACGTGAATATCTTCATGATTCATCATATGACCTAGAAATTGCACTTTTGGCAGCCAAAATTCATACTTCGAGAATTTGACATAAAACTTCTCTTTTCTTAACAAAGTTAAGAGTGCATGCAAGTGCTGATAATGTTCTTCCTGACTTTTGGAATAAATAAGTATATCATCTATGAAGACAATTACCAATTTATCCAAATATGGTTTACAGATCCTATTTATCATGTCCATGAATGCTGCAGGTGCATTCTGTAATTCGAAGGGAAGGACTGTAAACTAGTAATGACCATACCTAGTTCTGAAAACAGTCTTAGGTACGTCTTCCTCTGGTACTTTTAATTGATAATATCCGGAACATAAGTTGATCTTAGAAACTATTTATCTTCCTGGAATTGATTGAATAGATCACTAATTCTAAGTAATGGGTATCGATTCTTAATTGTAACTTTATTCAATTCTCTATAAGCAATACGCATTCTTATTGAACCATACTTTTTCTTAACAACCAATATTGTGCTAACCGATAAGGTTCCCTGGCTTATCGGTAAAATTCCTGGAATTAGATGAATCCTAAATTCTATCTCCCTATCTGGTGGTAATCCAGGTAAATCTTCTGGAAATACATCTGGGTATTCTGAAATTACAGAAATTTCCTTAATTTCTTTATCTTTAGTATTGATGATTATTGAAATCATGTATACTATTCTTTGCTTTCGTTCATAATTAGCAACTTCCATTATTGATTATGAACTTTATGGTTTTACATGATTTATCTCCTTTAATCATTATTACTTTTCCAGTGGGTGCACAATTTCTATAGAATTCTTATCACAGATAATTCGAGCATACTTGTTTTACTAATCAATCCATTCTTAGCACAACCTTGATTTCAACTAATTTCATAGGTAATAGGGTTGCAGAAAATTTATGACTTAAAAGTTCTATTTCTATATTTCGCAGAACCTTATTTATTTTAACTGAATTCCCATCTGCCATTTTTTTTTGTAGAAATTTTCCTAATGCTGGTTAACGGTAAGTTAAGAGTTTGGCTGAGTAAAGTATTTATAAAACTTTGGTTTGCACCAGAGTCAAATAATACTTTTGTGTAAACGTTGTAAGCTAAGAACGTACCGGCTATCACATCTGGAATCATCTCGGCTTCTTGAGTAGTCAGCTGGAAGGCTCTTACATTCCTTTTTGCTCCTTCTGCTGGTTTGGCTTGATTGTCAAATGGTTTATTCAGTTTTGGACAATCTGGCCTAAGATGTCCAGTTTCTCCACAGTTGTAGCAAACTGAAAATTTCTTCCTCCTGCAGTCTTCTTCTTGATGCCCCGGAATTTTGCAAAAATTGCAATATCCTTTGCATTTTCCAAAATGCTTCCTTTTGCAAAATGAACTAGTAGAAGATTGCCCATTCCCTCCTTTCTTAAAATTGTTATGGTTACCCGAACGGAATTCTTGGGTAATCTTTTGGGCTACTTCCTTCCTTCTATTTTCTTCTCTTGTCCGTACTAGCTCGTCAGTCAGAGTATTGGCGAAATCCACCGCATCATCAATTGTGCGAGGTTTCGCAGCCTTGACGATATTACGGATTTCGGAAATTAATCCCCAAATATAACGAGAAATAAGTACCGGCTCTGGCGAAGCCAGCGTTGGTACCACTCTAGCATACTCGAAGAATGTCGTAGTATACCCTCGGCAATCTACATCCACCATCCGATGGGTTAGAAACTTATTTGTCATTTGATCTTTTTCATATTCAGGACAGAATTTTCTTTCTACAAGACTCTTAAATTCTTCCCATTTCATGGCATAAGCCCTATTTCTTCCTTTAGCCTGTAACACTGTGTTACACCATTCTAGTGCCACTTCTTTGAAAAGATTTGACGCGTACATGACTTGATCATCCTGAGCACATTTACTTATGGCAATTACTGCCTCGGTTTTCTCTAACCAACGCAGTGCCGCAGTCGCTCCTTCATTTCCTGCAAACTCAGTGGGTTTACAAGCAAGAAATTCTTTGTAAGTGCAACCAGGCGTTGCAACTTTCCTTTTCTTAGGGAGCGGAGCTTGCCGTGGTTCATTATCATGATTAACATGATTATTGCCTCCATTTAAGCTATTACTGAAGTTATCTTCAGAAATACGTTTACTAAGAACAACTTGTTGCGGTTCGATTGGATTTTTAACAGCAGCAATGATTGCTGGAATAGCATTGGCTATCCCTTGAGCAACTATTCCTGGAATAGCGTTGGCTATCCCTTGAGCAACGATATTTTCTATATCTTGCCTAGTCACATATTGATCCCCCGGTTGTTGCTTAGATTGATTAACCTCCATAACTGGTTCATTATTAGCGTTTTCCATCTGATATCTAATTTATAGATATATAATTAGTATAAAAGAAATAATCCAATGTTACAATTATTTGCACAGAATCATGTAAACAAATATACCACCAGAATTGTAATTTTTCTAATATTTCGTTTGTTGTATAGATTATATCATGCTTCTATATACAACCGTTTTATTATTTACTTTACACAAACTGATTTTACTATTACTATTACACAATCATAGTTTCATAATCCCCTATCCTTTGTCAGGTGAGGTTCTAGTAACAGCGTTCCTTCTCATCGTATTTCCAGGAGATCTGTCCCAAAATCTCTTGGATCCTATTCCCAGCATCCATTTCGTCAAAATGACGGAGTTTCAGTCACATTCTCGTTACTCATTGGTAGATTTGGTAAAGGTTCTCGATTGAACTTAGGAAAAAGCCTATAGGGATGGTTTTGTAACAGTATTTCATTAGTCACCCATTTGTCTATTTGCGAGTGGATTGAAAGGTTTGAAATAGCTGGTTCTAAATTTATTAGTAATTGTGTTTCAAGAGAATGAATAAAATTAACAGGCTCAATAGTATTATCGGTTGCCATTATAAAATCTAGTTCTTCTTGAGATGGTAACCCCTCAATTTGCCTAGAACTTTCCCCAATTTCCATTTTCTTAGGCTTAGGTTTCTCAAGAGGTAAAGCGTTGAATTCTGTAGGTTCTTCTATGTCTGGAATATACCTATTGAAATCTCTGGAAACTTCGATTCTTACTGGATAGAGATTTAAATTCTGAAGGGCTTCCGACAAGTCACTCATGCTATTTATGCAAGATACACACAATTACTAAGTTTAAAAATTATATCAAATTTCATAGAAAACTTTTAAATATTATTTCATATTGGGTAACTATGAAACAACCGAAAATTAAAGCACACTAGGTTTTATTTGTAAATTTCTTTACTGAATACGGTTTATAGACTGTAGATAATAGAGGTGCTAAAACTTTGAGTCAGAATATTTAAAAATTTATATTTACTACTACAGTAGCTAACATATAAAAATCTGCCCATACTTATTCAAAATTAGTCAGATAATAAAACATATAATCACAAAATAGCAATTAATAAAAATTAAGTATTTTTTAAATACTTAATTGGCTTAAATCAGTGGCTCGATAAATGGCTCTGATACCACCTTTTTCTGTCACGGCCCCCGACCCGGTTTGACCCGAATCGGGGTTAGTAATCAATCCAGCATTTACGATAACTCACGAGATCAAATTCTCACAACGAACGACAAAGTGCGATACTTCATCCATCGAATTAACTACGATCCATCGAATTAACGACGAACGACAAAGTATAACCCTAATGTGGGCGGCACTTAAACATCCATTGGATATATTGATCGATCGGAAAATGAATCGTAATAGCGATTGTGCTAATACCCTGATTGCGTCGTTGATTTAGTGCCTGTGTGTGTTAATTGTGATTTTTGAGAGTATATGGACGAAATCTCAGAGTAGAATTCGAATTCTTTCGACGTTTCTGTGCCCAGAATCAAGTGCCAATGTTCTGTATTTATAGCTGAATTTTGGACATGCTTGCGCACCGTAAGCTTAAGAACCTTACGGTCCGTATGGACCTTTGCGCACCGTAACCTTGATTTCCTTGCGGTGCGCAAGGGACACGTTTTCATTATAGGGTAGCCACGTTTGGGACTAGCTTAGCTGAATCAACAGATTTCTTAAATTCATTTCTGCCAACGAATTATTTGGATAATCGTAAACTAGTAAATACCCCCCCTGAGTTTTAGGGGCCCTGATCCTGATTCTGATTGTTCTGAAAATTTTAGGGTTTGCGCATAATCACTTGGGTGTCTCAATTAGGGTTTCCTATTGGTCAAATTAATTTAATAATTATGACTTTTGATGAGAGTCGTTACAGATGTGTACAAGATTTCCCACATGCTCCCGTGCTTCTTGCCAGCAGGACCCGAAGGTTTCTAATCTTGTTGTTGTGAAGAGATTGTTCAGTTAAATGAAGTAGCTGCAAAGTTGACCTTCAAATCCACACCGGGTGGATATCCAGTTTAGGAGAGCACTCAAATTCTTGCCAATGCACGAAGTAGTTGTAGGATCACAGTTTTGAATTTCTAATTTCTCCTATCCTTGTCGATACTTAAGCTGCTTTATGAATTACTAACATCTCATACATCACTCTTTGGCCAGACACATTGATTTCTAATATCACCACACACGTGATTATTTTAATACGAAACTCGTCAATGTTGTTTTGGTCCACACCGATTACCAACGTGCCTACTCATTTTTCCAAAATTTGATAAACCATTTCTGATTAAAATTAATTTTGGTAAATGACATCGAGGTAAAACATGAGTTAATTCACATCGGGAAATCGTTTTTTTTTGTGAATATTTTTCTTGAGAAAATCCAAAAGATGTTTTTAAAAGTTTAAATTTACTTTTTGAATTTAAGGGGGAGTAAAAATACCAAAATGAAAAACACAAAAACAATAGAAAAACAAAAATGAGTTTACTGGCGAGCAAAAGAGAAAATGATAGTACATCGGTAGTCTGTCGAAACCTTTTTGAACTTAAAATGAAAAACGATAAGCAGCTCTATATGAGATGTATCGATAGGCTCACAATCATTTTAAAGTCTGCATGGTGATGTAAACCTAAATCAAATGAAGACCGTGTGGGAACTGCTCATTGGCATATGGTCTTGGTACCGAAATTCCGTTTGATAGATTGCCGAGGTTCTGAGATGCGTGGTCTTTATGTTGTTTATCATCTGGGTATGATGGTTTTTTCTTTCACCGAAAACAATGGGGACGCAAGTGTAGAACTTCCATGATACCATACATACATGTAAATACATACAAACATGTATATAATACATGAAGCATATGACGATCAATATCTGATAATATATCACAGTCACCCCGGAATAAGTGATTTTAAATAAGTGAGTATCTCACATCATATACGTTGAAAACTGATGATAAATGGTATACTCACCAGTAAGATGAACTCTCGTGCATACCTTGATACGGGAATGTGTCGTATGTGTATGAACACCGGTCGGTAAGTATAAATAATACATTAATCGTATCACCTAACCGCGAGTACATCTGATAAGTTGAGCTTAGGTGGACAACAATACCGATAATCGTAATAGGATGCTTATCTAAATGTTAACTAATTGAACAACAAGAGTGTTTTGGCGTGACCGTACACTGATATGATTCTCTTACCCTCGAAACTCGCAAATAGAATGTCTGTAAATATTTATTTACATTTCTTCGTTTCTGTATCTCTGTATATATTTATTTACTGCTTTCCGTCGTTACATTTTAAATATTCAAAAGTACCAAAATGATTTTAGGTGTGTTTTAATATAAACTTTTTATAGCCAAAAAGATTTTATCTCTATCTTATTTTTGATTGCCCGATGTTGGATATTGAGTCTTTTCCACTTGAAACTTGTTTGAAACCTAAAACAATTGCATCTTCATAAACGGTCAAAGTTAACAAGTTTTGAAAGTTACAATCTAAAATTCATCAATTTTTTAAACTTTCAAACTGTTGTCGGTCGGTAGTTGATTGAGTGATGGTCACATGTGTGTCGTTTGTTTATTTTGACTATATTCCAAGCGGTTGTTCTCATTACGCGTTTAGCTCTGTTAAGTGTGCAGATACGACATCCGAACCAGCTAAAGGCAAAGAGAACGTGTTAGATGACAAGCTGTGGAATGAAGATACGACATGGATGCAATCAAAGAATCAAGATGATCGATTCGTAGCTGACCTCTCATCAACACCACAAGGATCTAAACTTAGAAGATCGACGTCTCACGAGCAACGTTCAAGGGGGAGCTTGCTGATACACCTCCTGACAATGACAAGTGAAGACATCTGAAGATCCGACAACATGTGAAGAATGAACCATCACGAGCAGCATCCAAGGGTGAGTTTGTTGATGCATTTTGTGGATGCAGCTCAGTTCGGTTTGACAACATTACGAAGTGAAGACCGAGGTCAAGATATCCTCCTATCTTGACCCGGTACGACGATTGTTACGTATTTGATGTAAATCAGCTACGGGTGTGCAGACTGATATATGTGTGTATATTGTTCTAGCTGTTAGAATCATGTCTGCAAGTTCTATATTTGATATGAGCCAAGAAAGATCTTGAACCTGCATGAAGGCCACGAAATACATCAGCATGGAAAAACCATTCACATGCAATCTCAAGAAGAATGTTCTTGTTGGGTTTGGTTCTTCGCTGGCATGTGTTCAAGAAGAATGTTCTTCTTGGCGCCTTTTTTATGGGCCAGAGAGTCTTTCGTTGGGTATGTTGCTTCTTTGATTATAAATAGACCTTGCAGATCAGATAGAAACAAAAGAGCACACCAGTAGAGTTAGAACAGTTTCTTGTATCCTCATCTTGTAACAATACTCTGCTAGATTTAATTCATTCGAGTTTCAATGTTCAATCTTTTGTGTATTGTGTGTTCTTTGGCTTGGTTTACATACCCGTTTGGATTCCGCACTTGCGGGTGTGTTCGGTAACAAGGATTAGGTTGTTCTAGATCCTCCTCTAGGGACCTACAATAAGGGCTCATATTTTCCTACGTTTGTTTTAATCATATATGTATAAACACTACGGTATCAACTAGCTAGTTGTATAACATGCACAAGTTCTTCAATGAATAGCTATGTTTGCATCTCTCAACAAACGAAAGTGTGTGTGTGTGTATGTGTGTGTACACACACACACACACACACTAGTGCGAATGCCCACATGTTGTCGCAGGTACTTAGGATTTTTGGATCATGCTGTGTGACGGGTTTTACATAATTTATTTTTAATACCAATTTAGTAAAGACGACTAATATACCAATTTAGAAAAGGCACTTAACTACTGTGTGCCTTATGTCTTAATTGTTGAGTGTTGTGTGTCATATGTCCAAGGCTTTATTCAAAACTATTATGGAGCCGAGGGTCTCACTAGAAGCATCCTCTATGTTCCTACGTGGTAGAGGTAAGCATATATATATCTTACACTTATCATGCCCAACCATAGTTTTGCTATTGATAGGATTTATTAAATATGATGACGAGAAAAGGCAATTAACTAAAATTGACATTTCTCACTAAAATGAATTTTCTTACTAAAATACTCCATTTTAATCTATTACTCTTTCATACAATCTTGCTCACAAACCCTTGGGTTAAAATTCTTACCATACACACGTGAAATCTTCAACAACTACCTGTCAATAACACCAAAAACATCACGTATCCACATAACTTAACATCAAAACCATAACATACACACTCGCTAGTCTCAAACAAAACAAAATTAACACATATCTTTGATCTAAAAACAAAATCAGCATAAATAGGAGCGAACAACCTTTTTTTGTAATTTTTATCTTCTACAGAAAATGAATATTTAAGTTGTTGAACTTGGGCAATTTTTGAACATTTGACAAATTCCCTTTTAGCAATTCTAAAAATTTTACTTGTTCGAGATACAATAAAAGCCCAATTTAACCCAAACAGGTGGACATTGCCACGTCTAGGACTAATAATAATAGTTTTAAAATATCTTTCTCGTCTCTCATAATCATATGTTGAGGAAGTGGCCATAAAACTTTCTCCATCATGGCAAGATGCTCCAAGTTTGTATGAGTTTGAAACAAAGCCTCTCATATTTGCAAAGAAACAAAGATAACAAATAAATTAAAAAGGTTTATCATTATGATACCAACACTTTAAAGTCATCAAGCTATATTTACTAAAAGAACATTTAAAATAAGGCAGTTGCGAGAAAAAAAGAAACTTCATATTTTCGTGGACTCAATTGTTAAAAAAATTGTTTGCACTCTGAACTAACTCATTGCATTTAATCAATTCAATTTCTCGTATTAAATTATACAACCCGTAATGAATCTGACACCTTTCATATCAAACCCAGTTTTGACCCATTATCCAACCCGACAATCCACCCTCGTAAAATAAAGTATTTGTTTATCCATTTGCTACCCAAACCCACAGTTAATGTAGCCCGTTTTAAATCAAGCCCATATTTGGCTTATTATCTTCATAATTTTTTTATCCATTGGACTTTAAACTTATCAATATCTTGAACAGGTCGATAAACATACAAATTCAATATTTTTAAAGTAATGTTGTATACACACCAAACACTTGTACATATTTGACATATAGTAAATCATCATAGCCATACCGATTATCGCAATACATAAAAATGGCAATTGAGTTATGTGTATACAATTTTTTTATGTGAAAACTTCTATCAAGAGAGGTTGCACATTGCTAGTGGAGGAGATGAACTAATTGTGGCAGAATACCAATAAGGCGAAAAGTATATGGTACGTACATGTGGTCCAACTTCAAGAGGAGTAGTGAAGATGTTGTTGCACTTAAAATTTTCAAAGATAGCAATGTGAAGATATTATCACTAACAAACTAAACCAAAATATCTAGAAGATAACGTGTACCATCAGTCACATAATAACATATCAGTGGCGGAACCAGAATGATTTAGTTAGGGGGTTATCATAAGCTTATATTCTATATTGGTTCTAATTAGGGGGTCCATCTCTAAGTTTGTTCTTCAAAAACTAAAAATTTATAAATAAAATTTCAAAAAGTTCCGGTGACCGGAGGGTCAACGGACCCTCTTGACTCCCCTCTGGTTCTGCCCCTGTAACATATTATTTGAACACAATATGTAAGTTTTATACAAGAGAAGGTGTACCGTCAATCACATAATAACAAATAACTTCAATTGAGATCACATGAAATGTATGAGACTGAACAAAGAGAACTAGGAATAGTTGTTTCATATTTTGTTTTGCCTGTCAACTGTTTGAAGTGTTATATGAGAGAAATAGATTATTTCGGAAGAGCTAGATTTATTGACTTTTAATAATATCAAAGGGTGTTATTCAAGATCTATTTGAAGATTAAAAGGATTTAAATTTACTATCAGAAGTCAAAAGTTTTGTCTTCATTTGGAAGGATCTTATGCAAATAATATGTTGGTACTTCCTTTCGTCTATGAAACCAAAAGGTCACACTTTTGTGACTCAATACATACATACATACATACATTTCTTTTAGTAAATGAAATATTGTTATAAAAAAATAAATAAACAATTTCATATGCATCATTGTTACAACTATGTGAATAACAGTTAAAAGGTGCAAAATGATCTAAGAAAAACTTACCAGGTTTATATCCGAAAAAACAATGCCTTCTGCAGAAAATTCTGATGTCTGACATCATTGTTAGGGTTTTAGAAGTAAAAGAAAGTACAATTTAGTTCAACTTAGATTAACTTACCAATTTGAAGGTTTAATTGAGAACTCACACCTTGAAGCTACATTCTAAACTCAGATGTTGAGTGTTTGTAGAGTGTTAGAGATTTGATGAAGCTTCAAATGTTTCTAAAGAGTGTTATAGGATATAGTGTCAGGCTTGAAGTTGAATATTGTAAATTTCCAATGTTAAAAGACATGACTTTGTAGAGGGTTAGTAGGTTTGACATTGAAATATGAAAAGCTTATGATAGAAAGCATAAAACAAAAAATATCAAATGAATGGTATTTGACAGTAGAGGTGCACACAGTAACAACAAAAGGACAAATGTAAAAGCTTATTATGGAAAAGGACGGCAGTAAAAAGTTCATAAACAATTGGTATTTGAAAGTGGAGGTGCACAAAGTAACTAGTTAACCGTAACCGGTATTAACCGCTAGAGAAATAACTGGTTAATGGTTATTTTAACCATAAGTTAGGAACAGGTTATAAATAGTTAGTATAGTATCCGGTTAGTAACAAAAAATAACGCAAAAAAAAAACCCAGCTATTAACAAAAAATAACCGGTTAATTAACATAATTAACTAAGCGGGTTAAAGTAATTAACTGAACGGGTTAAAGTAATTAACCGGCATAACCTCTATTTAAGTCGACACAAAGTTAACTAAACAATCGAATAATTGATAACCCAATTGGTATTTGAAAGTAAAGGTGCACAAAGTAACTAGTTAGATCAACAAATTTTTAATTTTTCAAAACAAATAACCACAATCAACAATAAATCTTACCTTATACCAAATCTAAAAGTTTGAGTGTATTAGGATTTGGGGGTCGCTGATCTAAAAGTCTCAGTTGCACCTCTTCTCCATCGATCTGTGGTGAACACATGTTAAATCATCAAATTTTCAAAGGATATAACCACAATCAACAACAAATCTTACCTTATACCAAATCTAAAAGTTTGACCGTATTAGGGTTTGGGGGCCGTAGATCCAAAAGTCTTAGTTGCACCTCTTCTCCGTTGAACCTCTTCTCCATCGATCTGTGGTGAACATATGTTCAAAGTAAATAACCACAATCAAATTTTCAAAGGAAAAAACCACAATCAACAACAAATTTTACATTATACCAGATCTAAAAATTTTGATCGTATTAGGGTCTGGGCCGCAGATCTAAAAGTCTCAGTTGCACCTCTTCTTTGTTGCACCTCTTCTACGTCGATCAGTGGTGAACACATGTTCAATGGAAATAACCACAATTAATTTTTCAAAGGAAATAACCACAATCAACAACAAATCTTTCCTAATCTAAAAGTTTGACCGTATTAGGGATGGGGCCATAGATCTAAAAGTCTGAGTTGCACCTCTTCTACGTTGCACCTCTTCTTTGTCGATGTGGTGAACACATGTTCAAAGGAAATAACCACAATAAAATACTTAAAGGAAATAACCACAATCAACAATAAATCTTACCTTAGGGTTGTCGAGTGGTCGGAATGCCAACTTAACCAGACAACCACTATCAATAGCAGCCGAAGATAGCAAAAATCTCAAACTGTTCTGGTGAAGATAGCTTCGTGCTTTTGTATCTCCGCAAGAGAGAGAAAGAGAGAGACGAAGGCGGTTAAGAATGAGATACGTGAAACCCTAATTTGTATCCGTGTTTTTTGTTTCTTTGTTTTGCGCATTTGATGCTTGTACAAAAAGCTTTAAATACTTGTAATGTTTAAAATGTGTAAAATGACCTAAGTTACCCTTGCAATATATATATATACTAGTCACTTACCCGCGCGATGCGGCGGGAGTGGCGATTTACAATAGGATACTCGTTTACCGTTAGTTTATCGGTCGTCTCGTGATATATTGTATAGTACTTAAGTTAGTTTTCTTATTCGTGATCTTCTACAAGAATAGTACAAAACAAGGAAGTAGATGTAATTAAAAACAAGAAGAGTTCAAAACAGTCAAGTAACTGGACAAAACAATAAAAACAAAATGCGGGGAGTCTCTTGTATCTCTTCCTGTTTTACCAATACATCCGTTCGCTTATGACTTTCTTGTATCTTCTCCTCTCCTGTACCAGATTTCGACACATAAAAAAATGTTAGACGCTTCCCAGGGCATACAAAACACAGGTTAATTGGCGACAGCTCGCCATATTTAACATATAAAAAAACTATATATGTTAAATTTGGCGGGCTGCCACCAATAACCTGTGTTTTGTATGCCCTGTGTAGAGATGCGCCCATTTTCCCCCTAAAAAGCATAGAAAACTGATGAATTCAAGTACAAAAACTGATCAGACTCAAATAACAAACAAAAAACATTAGATGTGGTTTATAACGATACCTAGAGGTCAACCCCAGTGGATCTTGTGTCGAATAGAGAGAAAATCATCGATTCGGTGTCATTGAACCCTATCCAAACACTGTATAAATATTAAACAGATCAGACTCAAATAGCGAACAAAAACGTATGAAAATACAGATTTAGACTTCATATACCGTTCAGCTCGTCGACGTTGTTAGGGTTTCGCTCCACGACCTCTTGCTTCTGCTGCAACTCCTGATCGCCTGCTAGGATAAGGTAAATCTTGAATGTCTTATATTTACACATTGGTCAATATGTGATTAGTGATTACAAAATCTCAATAAAATATTTTACTGAATCTTTTTAGTTGGTAATGAACTAATAATATTTATTTTCTATTAAAAAACCATTAATATGATTGCTCAAGTCAATAAACATAACTCTTGTCGCAAACATAAAGTTAACCAGATCCAAACACATATGTAGAAGTTATAAACATATCAGAGTCAAATAACAAACAAAAAACATTAGATGTGGTTTATAACGATACCGAGAGGTCAACCCCAGTGGATCTTGTGTCGAATAGAGAGAAAATCATCGATTTGGTGTCATTGAACCCTATCCAAACACTGTATAAATATTAAACAGATCAGACTCAAATAGCGAACAAAAACGTATGAAAAAACAGATTTAGACTTCATATACCGTTCAGCTCGTCGACGTTGTTAGGGTTTCGCTCCACGACCTCTTGCTTCTGCTGCGTTTGCAGGCTTCTGCTACAGCTTCGACTTCTACTATGGTTGTTGCTTCTGCTGCAACTCCTGCTCGCCTGCGTTTGTACATCCATCAGTTGCTGATCTAATATGTCAAATAATAAGTTTATTCAAAAGAGTTATCATTTGATGCAAGTGCAAAGCTGTTTAGAGTTTTTACCTGATTAATTGTCGGTTTCGACTTGCGGCAGGTTGAATCGCCTAAGCTTTTCTATGCTTTTTAGGGGGAAAATGGGTGCTTCTCTCCACAGGGCATACAAAACACAGGTTATTGGTGGAAGCCTGCCAAATTTAACATATAAAGTTTTTTTATATGTTAAATATGGCGAGCTGCCGCCAATAACCTGTGTTTTGTATGCCCTGGGAGAGAAGCAACCATGTTCCCCCTAAAATGCAAAGAAAACATCAGGGTTTGCTTGAGTTGCTGGTAGTTTTCCCACTGCATTTAGAAACCATAAATAACAATCTAAACTTTATGAATTTAAGTACAAAAATTGATGAATTCAAGTACAAAAACTGAATTCAAGAACAAAAATTGAATCTAAGAACGTCTTCTATGAATCTAATAACAAAAACTGAATTTCACAGTTCATACCTTCTGCTGCGTTTGCAGGCTTCTGCTACGGCTTCGACTTCTACTATGGCACTTGCTTCTGCTGCAAATCCTGCTCGCCTGCTCGGATAAGGTAAATCTTGAATGTCTTATATTTACACATTGGTCAATATATGATTAGTGATTACAAAATCTCAATAAAATATTTTACTGAATCTTTTTAGTTGGTAATGAACTAATAATATTTATTTTCTATTAAAAAACCATTAATATGATTGCTCAAGTCAATAAACATAACTCTTGTTGCAAACATAAAGTTAACCAGATCCAAACACATATGTAGAAGTTATAAACAGATCAGACTCAAATAACAAACAAAAAACATTAGATGTGGTTTATAACGATACCTAGAGGTCAACCCCAGTGGATCTTGTGTCGAATAGAGAGAAAATCATCGATTCGGCGTCATTGAACCCTATCCAAACACTGTATAAATATTAAACAGATCAGACTCAAATAGCGAACAAAAACGTATGAAAATACAGATTTAGACTTCATATACCGTTCAGCTCGTCGACGTTGTTAGGGTTTCGCTCCACGACCTCTTGCTTCTGCTGCAACTCCTGCTCGCCTGCTCGGATAAGGTAAATCTTGAATGTCTTATATTTACACATTGGTCAATATATGATTAGTGATTACAAAATCTCAATAAAATATTTTACTGAATCTTTTTAGTTGGTAATGAACTAATAATATTTATTTTCTATTAAAAAGACAGAAATTGACAATTGACATTTTCAGTCAGCATGTTTGACTTTTACATTGTCAATTATCAATTTCTGTTTTCTTATTCCAATTATTTGCAAAACTTTGAAAAAAAGTTTTCTTTAGCAGTAATTAGCAGGTACAGATTGGGAAAAAGAGCATAAAATTAATTAAAGTAGAAGCTAGAAATCAAGTAAAAACCCTCTCATTTAGGCACCAATAACTCGAATTGCTTTGAGGGCAGCCTCTTCAGCAGGCCTTCACATCAACATCTCCAGAGTAATATCCGTGAACCTACAAGTTGAAACACATACAAGGACAACAATCATATTAACTGATCAAAACCATCCAAATTCGGATAGAATCAATTGACAAAAGTATCAGTTATTAAAGTGAATAACTGAATGTCATGAACAGTTTACCTTTATCAATTTCCCAAAGTCAACAACATCCTCAGGTCTGGGCAATTAGAATCAGTTAGACCTGCTTAATAAAAAATAGAACCTTTGAGCCATTTAATAAAACTGACCCACGTTACTTATTTAATAACACTCGGGATTATGCCTCCGACAACCTCCCAACCAATACCAGCAATCTCTGGGGTTCAGCCTAGCAAATCTCTTTGTACCTGAACTCACATCCAATTCCCAAAAAACACAATTATCAACACAGTTATTTTCGAGAATAGAAACCATCATATGTGGATTAGAAAGAAAGTAGAAAGACAAACTAACCTTGACTGCTGTTTGGTCTTCAACAGCACCATTGAATACCCTAGACGAACAAATTCGGTATTCAATATCTATTTAACAACAAAAAAGACGAACAAATAGAAGACTGTTATACAAATAGAAGATCTGTGTTGGTTTTGTATGAACAGGAAGGTCATCAACTCTCTCCAGCAAACAGCCAACATGATGCTCACAAAAACCGTAATTTTTCACCAAAAATATATACTCTCTCCGTAGATCCATTCACAAAACATTAAGAAAAACACAAAACCAACACAGATCTGACAAAGATGTTTAAAAAAAACTTAAAAAATCTAAAATTTAATGTAGGATCGGGTTGCGACCCAAATGAGTCTTTCGGAAGAGCTCAAATCCGTTTCAGAGGCGGAAACAGAGAAACGGATGTCATAACAGCTTGATTCACACTTTAATCCTCTATTATATTGAACTTACAATGTTTACAATCAAAAGAAAAACCGGCAGCACCTCGGTATCAAATCTGGAAATCGTTACAAATGAAATACACACAACCCCTATTTATAATGATCCTGATTTCGCTCCAAATGAACTCTCTGATTTCGCTCCAAGTGATTTCGGGCGGAATCACCTATTACATTTCGGGCGAAATCACCTTAAAGTCAAACTACAAAGTATAACAATCTGATATCGTGAATTATGCCATAATGTTTTGTCTTGTTGTGTAATGATGCAATTGATAATGTCATCTTGATGACGTCATCATTGTATAAGATGATGTCACACTCGTTCAGATCCGCAACGCAACTGAGACTCGATATAAGACGAAGTCGACAGATGAATGCACTAACAGACTCCCCCTCAGATGTTGACGAGTCTTAAGTGTCGAGTCTTTTCAATCTTCAGTCTTAATCAGTCTTTGGACTTCCTTCATGATCTCTATCTGGCTCTATCCTATCTCCAATTCTCTTTCAGGATCTCTGGCTCCAAGCTCTTGCATCTTCAGACTCTCTTTCTCTAACAGACTCCCCCTCAACTTGTACTGGGATCGTAGTCTGGCTATCACAGGTTCAGGTATCGTAAACTGACTCACCTGCATATTCTCTACCCAAAACATAAGTTTCATAAAAGATAAGATATAACAAATTTAGAAACTTCGCTAATCACCTGAAGACACAACCCTGAATGCATCATTTTCAAGTATCAAACAAAAATGATTTATCATGTCAATTTCTGATGAACCACTTGAATATATATCATTTTTCATTTCAAACATCTTTAAACAAACTTTCCCAAACCTGTTCGTCATGTTCAGCACTCGGAATTTTGAAAATCAGTTTTTCAACATCAGTTGTCTAAAATCTTTTTGAATTTTTCAAAAATTTATGCTAAACCACACCGAAAATCTTTTTGGATTTTAGATATAAAAAAATGAAATGCAGTAAAGAAATATTTACAGACAATCTTTTTGTGAGTTTGCGTAAGAGGATCATATCAGTTTTGAGACAAATCACCAACACCGTTAAGCTTTAATCATTTTAAGTTCTAAACGATTCACTTAGATTGTCAGTATACTGATCCACTTAAATTTTCACACAAAGTTCAACTGTTTCGAGATCCGAGATTAATGTCTTAAAAACTTAAACTTATTTGAGTGTCCCACCTCAGAATATACTCCCGTATCCAGATCCCAATATTCAGTCTTACAGGTAAGTATGACACAAATGATATCTGTAGGGGAATAAATTATGATCGAAATCGTGAGAGCTCAGGTCAGAACTACCGTTCAGCAGAGAGATCACGAATCGACTTTTGGGTGTGTCCCCTTTAGAGGATCCTTTTTACAACAGCATTGCTAAGCAATTTTATTGTCTTATCATATATGCTGAGGGTGATGCTATGTTTCAAGCGTTGCGGAAAGTATTAATCGAGGACTAGGTCAGAACTTCCATTCAGCAGAAGTCCAGGAATAATACCCCAGATATCACTGAGTATAAAGACCTAGTATATCAGAAAAAGGAATCTTTCAAACGAGATTTCGGGGGTTACCCATATATCCGAGAGATGTTACCAACGATATAAATGTGCAAAAACCTACTCACACATCCACAGTGAGATCGTTTATCACATTTGACTTTCCAATTCTTTAGCATGTTGTGATAGTCCACTGATGTACTATCATTTCCTCTCTTATACAACAAACTCATTTTTGAATTTATCATGTTTTTGCCTTTTTCAAATTTTCTAATGTTTTTGGATTTTCTGAAAATTTTTACTCCCCCTAAAATGCAAACACATTTTAGGAAATTTGAAAACAATCTATACAATAAAGTGACAACTGATATCAAATCACTTCAAATCGCCATCCACTTGGCATAAACAATCAGAACTCCCCCTTACAACAAACTATTTTCCCATTGTGATTTCAAAACACTTAAGTTTGTTTTAATCAAATGGTTTTTCCGGAAAATTAGATTTGTTGATTTTCAAACCATTTGTAGGTTAGGGGATAAGTTCCTCTTCTCAATGAAATGAACCCCATATATTTGTTAACCACTTGTAATAATGGTCCAATCAAGTTCAACTTAATGACCTTGATTAACCACATTGTCAATGAAAACCTCTTTCAACCACTAACAGGTTTACTTATCAATCATAACCACTTGCACATCAAAATATAACAATTTAAATATACCACCTGTACTTTACCAACTGTACCACTTGCAAGATCATTTGCTAAGAACGATGCCGATTCCTGCTACACTCTTACCAACCTGGGAGCTCCGGCAAGTCAGAATTTTTTAGTTTGGAAAAACTTTCCCCCAAGGCTGACCATCCTTGGGAGATTCTAGAACACATATGTCCCACCAGCACTTTGATTTGTAGAATTCTTTAGCACCTTTCACTTTTCCTGCAACCATCTTTCCAAAAATATGTTTAACATTTCCATTAAACACCTTTTCAGCATCAAATTCTTTCTTATCAGCAAAGAATTGATCTGAAATCTCAACCCTACCTTTTGATTTCAAATAATCTTTTGTCAATGACGGAAAATTTTCCTCGTTCATCTCAGGAACGGAATTATCAACCTTTTTCTCAACACATGACTCCTCTGATTTTATGGAATCAGATTCATTGTCAGAACTTCTTTCAGATTTTATTACACATTTTTGTTTTGTTAAATCAGCTCTTCTTTTGTAAAATCGTTTTGAACTTTCACCTTCCTCAGAATTAGAATTAACTTTTTAACATTTTTTACAGGTTGTTCTTTCTTATCAACATAAGACTTTCTCAGAACAGATTTAGAAGAAACTCCCTGTTTTTGGTAGTTGGTCTTGGGGCAATTCCAAGCTATGTGTCCAACTTCTTGGCATTTGAAATAGATTCTTCTATCAACTCTTTGAGCAAACTTTCTCACATTCTTCTTCACTTCAGCAAGAAACTCTTGATTCGATTGTTTCCAGAACGGTTTCTTCTGTTCATTCTCTGAACTTCCTCCTGAAACAAATTTTGTTTTTGGTTTATAAGTTTTCTGATTTTTATAATTTTCTGAAGAATTGAAACCAAGACCTTTCTTTTTGAGATTACCATTATGGTTTGATTTCTTTCGATAACCTGAACCATAACCGTAACCCTTTTTCTTGTTCAATCTCTGTTGAACTCTTGAAGTGTACTTTTTAGGTTTTTCAACAAGATTTAAATCTTTTATTTCAGAAATATTAATTTCTGTTAATTTGAAAACCTGTTTGATCATTTCAGTTTTGACACTTCTTATTGGAAATTCCTCATCAGAATATAATTTGTCTGAATCATTCAAAGTATAAGCCACTTTGATTGGTCCATTATTCAAATTAGATTTTGATAGAAGGAATTCATTATCATAAACCCTTTTGACCGGCGAACTCGGACTCTTTTCTGATGAACTCGAACTTTCCGACTTAGACTCCTGTTTTGATTCTTCATCCGTATCCAACACCTGATCGACAACTTTCTTTATTAACTCGGACTCATGATTAGTGTCAGATGCTGTGAATGTAACATCAATATTGTATGGTAATTCATCAATTATTTCAGACTTTAACTTGATGTTGACTGCCTTTTTTAGACGCTCCTCATTAGGATTCCTAGGAGAATAAGTTTCATGGATCGGGGGCGCTTGACACTTGGTTTCTTACCAGTATCAGTATCTTCAATCTTTTTATCCATGAATGCTTCCAGACCTGCAACAGTAGGATAAACACGATCAATCAAGTAATCACAAGTAGTATAACTCAACAGTAATCGTTTAATCCTTTCACTTTCGATCTTTTCAAGTTCCAGCTCCTTCTTCAGATTAGCACAATCTTCAATATAATTATTGATGACGCTTTGCTTTGTCATTAAAGTTGCACTCATTTTATCATTTGCTTTTTCAATTTCTGAATTTGTCCTTTTCAGACCATCAACTGTTCTATTCAGCACATCATAAGATTCTTTAATGTACTTCACATCAGATAGTAAATCTTCTTTAATCTTTTCTAACTCAGCAATCTTCATATCTTTTTCCTCACAAGCTTTGCAAGATTCTTTACAATTCAGACAAGGTTTAATGATTTCGACTATCTTATCAACCTCAACAACTTTCTCAACTTCTACGATCTTTTCTACTTCAACAATTTTCTCTACAATCTTTTCAACCACTGGTTCTTCAGATTCTATTTCAGCTTTCTGTTCCTCAGTTTCTTTTGTTAAGCTTTCTTCAACTTCTGCTTTCTCAGTTTCTACTTTTGCTTCCAACTCATGTTCTTCAATTTTCTGAATAAACTGTGCCAGATTCATGTTTTCCTGTTTTCTCATATGTTTTACAATCAACAGATAAGTTCCCCATTTTTGCTGTGGTAATGCATCAGCAAGTTTATCAATCCATTCATCATTGTCTTTCTTAATGTTCAATCTTCCCATTTCCACGACTAAATGACAATATCTATCAATGGTCATCTTTGTTGTTTCATGGTCAAAAGCTACAAACATGTCAAATGACTTCTTCAACAACTCCTTTTCCATGTTTCAAAGTTAAGGCTTCACAAACACAAACTTTCTTGTTTTTAAAAATACTGTTTTCAAACAAGCTGTATCACCTTATAAAACACCTGCAAACAATCAAACAAACGATCAGTTTAAACTAACTGAATACGTAAAAGTGTGTGTTGATGAAATCAATCTAAGATTCGTTGTCGAAGATTTGCGAACTCGTTGCGAACTCGTTTCAATGTTGTTTAAGTGAGATCACGGAATGAATGGGCTTGATCAATAGGACATGGATACAATTTGGCCTTCACTAATTGAGCCGACGACTTGAAAAAACTCAATTCACTTCTGTTGAGCCGCACTTTAAAACTTGATCATATATTGATTGGGCCGAAAACAATTAAGTCTTGATCATATTGATTGGGCCGAGACTTTAAATGTTGATTGGGCCGATTCTTTACTCAAATGGGTCACTAATATTCTTGGTATGGAAAGACTCAATTTTTATAATGTGATCGACACCTTCTGACAATCAAGATACTGTTATTCAAAATGCATGTATATTCTTTAATAAAATCCGACAACTTTGATATCAAACTTTATATCATTGGGCCGCATTGAGACTCACATGGGTGACAATTGTTTAAATGTTTACTTAATTCTGATTGGGCCTTCAAATCCACTAAACCGGCCAACAACAGTCCTCGTTAAACTCAATTTGATTCTTCACATTCACTAAGTAAAAGCCCGACAAATTTTATCAAACCAGGCGATCTGAACTTCAATTTACGAGACCTGACATTCACATGGATAGACGATATTAAATTGAGCCAACAACCTTCACATGCTCTGAATGACTTTGTATAACCTAAACAATGAAACACATGATAACTGACAACATTAACATATCTCGATGAAATTCACATGCACACATAAACCGATATATTCACAAAACCCGATGCACTTTCAAGCAGAATCAGATGATAAATTTTGGAGCGGGATCTCTGATTTAGTACTCTGGAGCGGAATCAGAAAATAATGTTGGAGCGGAATCAGAAGTATGGCAGTTTTGGAGCGGAATCAGAAGTATGGCAGTTTTGGAGCGGAATCAAAAAATCTCTGGAGCGGAATCAACAATTTTAATCTGTGACAGACAACTTGGAGCGGAATCACAAGAAATCCATTCGAGCGGAATCACTTCGAACATCAATTTTACCCATTTTAAAGCTGTATTTTAGCGTGAAACTTTCAAGGATTTGTTATCTTGCACTTTTACACCATATATTTGAAATTTAGCCGATTTTAACCGTGAAAACTTGAATTTTTTAAAGAAAGTGTAGAAAAACAGAGATTTTCAAGCTGAATCGTATAGAACTCCTCGTCCTGAGCTCTGATACCACTTGTAGGATCGGGTTGCGACCCAAATGAGTCGTTCGGAAGAGCTCAAATCCGTTTCAGAGGCGGAAACAGAGAAACGGATGTCACAACAGCTTGATTCACACTTTAATCCTCTATTATATTGAATTTACAATGTTTACAATCAAAGGAAAAACCGGCAGCACCTCGGTATCAAATCTGGAAATCGTTACAAATGAAATACACACAACCCCTATTTATAATGATCCTGATTTCGCTCCAAATGAACTCTCTGATTTCGCTCCAAGTGATTTCGGGCGGAATCACCTATTACATTTTGGGCGAAATCACCTTAAAGTCAAACTACAAAGTATAACAATCTGATATCGTGAATTATGCCATAATGTTTTGTCTTGTTGTGTAATGATGCAATTGATGATGTCATCTTGATGACGTCATCATTGTATAAGATGATGTCACACTCGTTCAGATCCGCAACGCAACTGAGACTCGATATAAGACGAAGTCGACAGATGAATGCACTAACATTTAACAAATAAAAACGATAGATAGGGTAAAAAACGGTACCATTAAGGCTGAATCTGAAGGTTCTTGAACCAAGCCGCAGTGTTCTGTCTTTCACCTGTTCATCAGTCTTCATCTTCAACTGTATTCACATTTCTAGAAAACAAAAACCCTAATCAATACAAAAATATATACTCTCTCCATAGATCCATTCACAAAACATTAAGAAAAACACAAAACAAACACAGATCTGAAAGTACTATAACAGAACTGACAAAGATGTTTATCCGTAGATCCATTCACAAAACATTAAGAAAAACACAAAACAAACACAGATCTGAAAGTACTATAACAGAACTGACAAAGATGTTTAAAAAAAATTAAAAGATCTAAAATTTAACAAACAAAAACGATAGATAGGGTAAAAAATGGTACCACTAACCGACTGTTGGAGTGGAGAAGGGGAGAAGAAGGTGACGGCGACGACAGGTTCCATGGATGAGCGGTGGAGGAGCGGTTACCCGGATCTAGGGTTTGTAGAGAGGCGGAGCGGCAGGATGGATAAAATGAAATTTGTGGTTTAGAATGAGTGATAGAATGTTTATATTGGATCCATCAAAGTAAAAAGGGTCAAGTTGATCCGGGTAAAGATCCAAGCGGGTATCAGCATGTGTTGAAAAGGTTTTCAACACCTTTGTGCTTAATATGTTGTACAATGGGCTTCAAAGGCTTGTAAAGTGGCAAATGACCATTTCTATCCTTCCTATATGCTTTATAAAGTAGTATATATATATATATATATATATATATATATATATAGTGTGAGGTTCATTGGGGAACACTAAAAAAATGGGGAACAATGGGGAACCGACTCAAACGAACTCCGATTGAACTCATTCCAGCGGCGTTGGAACCGGCTCGTCGAACCATAACTAGGATGTCTTAACCCTAAACCCTAAATCATGACCCCTAAACCCTAAATATATTAGGGTTTGGCTTTTAGGGTTTAACTTTAGGGTTTAGATTTAGGGTTCAACTTTAGGGTTTAGCTTTAGGGTTTAGGGTTTAGCTTTAGGGTTTAGGGTTTAGCTTTAGGGTTTAGAGTTTAGCTTTAGTGTTTAGCTTTTGGGTTTAGCTTTAGGTTTAGCCTTTAGGGTTTAGCTTTTAGGGTTAAAAGTTTAGATTTTACGGTTTAGCTTAGGTTTTAGCCTTACTTTTTAGCTTTAGGGTTTAGAGTTTAGGACTTAGGATTTAGGGTTTAGGGTTAAGAGATCTTAGTTAGGGTTCGACGAGCCGGTTCCAACGCCGCTGGAATGAGTCCAATCGGAGTTCGTTTGAGTCGGTTCCCCGCTGTTCCCCACTTTTTTAGTGTTCCCCAATGAACCTTCCCCTATATATATATATATATATATATATAAGACACAAATTCACTCACCTAAAACGAAAGAATTAGGGTTAACTATATGAACTAATGTGTGTGACTAATAGGCTTCCTTAACTAAGCATGCGTTCTTTTGTATATTTTTCTTTAAAAATTGACTTGTTGTCGGAAAACTCTATTCTAAAACCTATAACCCTCGTCAAAACAGTCAAGATGCATATATTATACGTAAACCAAATTGATGCGACATGAACTTTGATATTGTTTGAAACTTTATATATAACATGGAAGTTACTCCATCTGTAACGGTCCAACATGGAAATGTTAGAAATATTCTGAATCATTTATGAACATCACAACAAAATAGATTAAAACATTTATGAATCCTACGTAAATAAGGAGCTGTGTGGCAGCTACAAAATGAGAGTTTGATAACGATATACAAACAAAAACCAGTCCGGATAAAATGGCAGAACAGGTGCTACATGTGTGTCAAACATTGTGTTGATGATGCTTTTTTTTTTGAAAAGTAAACTTCATTAACCAACCACCGACCCAAACCGGGCTGACAAAAAACAACAAATTACATAAAATCAAATGAACACCACTCTCTCCACTCGATACCTTTAGATTTCGATCTATTCGAGTACCAAAGAAAGCCTAACTACTTGACCTCACTAACAATTGTATCAATCTTAATAGGAATTCTAGAAAACACCAAGTTATTTCTCGCACGCCACAAGCTCCAGCGCACTGTAATGACAATTCCGTGGATAATTTCCTTTTTCTTCTCCGACCCAGGGATGACCTTATGAATCTCGAGAAGGTTGATAATCGAAAAGGCGAAAATATTTGGGACTTTACACAATGAGCTCACTCCATTCCATACATTGGCCGCGGCAATACAAGCACAAAACAAGTGCTCAGCTTATTCGTCATCAGAGCTGCAGACCGGACACAACAATTTACCGAGAAAAACGTTTCTTTTCCTTAATGCTACACCCGCTAGAATCCTTTCCATCTCCGATCTCCACGCGTGTATATTACATTTGTCCGGGACCCATTTGCTCCACTCCATTATAAACCTATTATTTGTCTCTGAAACCGGGTACAACAACTTTTTAACGCTTTTAGCAGAAAACAAACCTTCCTGATCTGCAGCCCATCTCCATCTATCTGCTGCGGTTGAGATCTGAACCGAATTCAGCAACAGACGAAGCCGCTGAAAGTCTTCTGCAGCGATCTGATCAGTCAATGGCAACCTCCAACTCCATTCATAAGATAAAACATCATTATTTCTTTTAATTATATCCGAAAATTTACATCGTTTGTCCGCGTCCAACCGAAACAAAGCCGGGTAAGTCAGCTTGAGCGGCTCGTTGTTAACCCACGTGTCAAGCCAAAAAGAAATATTATTCCCATTACCGACTTCTCCTTTCAAAAAATTCCGAAGAGGAACTCCGTTCGCTTTAATGTTAATAAATACATTCGCTATGTTGCTCCAAACTCCTTTCTCTTTGTGTTGATGATGCTTGTAATCCATGGGTCATCATTTGTTGAAAACCAGTGTTTTCTCGAGAAAAGTTTGTTGGGTAATCTTGATGGGTCAAATGGGTATGGATCAACCCATGAAGTAACGGGTCACTAGCCTAGTGGGTTTAAAGTTTGACCGAGTTTGAGGGATAGGAACGTTGGATAGTGGCTTAAATTTAGGAGCATGTGGGTCTAGTTTGTTTGTTTTTAGTTGAATATTTCTTTGAGTACGTTGCATGTATGTATGCCTATTTAAGGCTTCATAAAGTTGATTAATAAAGTATCATCTTTCTTGTGCAGTGCCTTTTCCTTTCATATTTGAAAGTTCAACACATACATGAGTGTATTGAGTGTGTGTTGTGAGTGTGGAGTGGGGCCTGAACCAACATTTGGTATCAGAGCTTGGTGGTGAAGAGCTTTCCGGTTTGAGAGTCAGTGGCGGTGAAAAAGGGAAGCAACCCTTAGGGCTCAGATCGAAAAAAGGCAAGAAAAGAGGCTGACAGATCAGGTCAGCGCCACAAGAAAGACAAAGACCGAAGACCGTGACCGCTGCCGGAAAGAAAGTTCCTGTGAGAAACAAAGAAGACCGCTATAGACCGACAAGCCGCAAAAGACCGAACGACGTGACCAAGACCGTAGGTTTGACCATGACCGAAGGTTCACACCAAGATAGACCGAGAAAGATCGTAGACCGAAAGAAGCTTTTATCGATAGAAACCTTAGACCGAATGACCGAAAGAAAGACCGTGAGTTCACATTAGACCGAGTCGTGAACCGAAGACCGAAAGTGTTCACGTTAGAATGAGAAAGACCGAACCTGTGTGGTTCATGTAGAAGGAGGAAGACTGGATCATAGAGATTCAGATAGAAAGTGAAACGGATCAAGATCATCAAGATTACGGGGGTGAATGTTGGGTAATCTTGATGGGTCAAATGGGTATGGATCAACCCATGGAGTAACGGGTCACTAGCCTAGTGGGTTTATGGTTTGACCGAGTTTGAGGGATAGGAACGTTGGATAGTGGCTTAAATTTAGGAGCATGTGGGTCTAGTTTGTTTGTTTTTAGTTGAATATTTCTTTGAGTACGTTGCATGTATGTATGCCTATTTAAGGCTTCATAAAGTTGATTAATAAAGTTTCATTTTTCTTGTGCAGTGCCTTTTCCTTTCATATTTGAAAGTTCAACACATACTTAGTGTATTGAGTGTGTGTTGTGAGTAGGGCTGTAAACGAACCGAACGAACACGAACAAGACTAATAGCAATTATCTTGTAACTATAGTAAATTGCATAATCATAGCAAACTTTGTTGTACAGAATATTTAGTTTCCTTTCCTATCGCCAATCTTTGTAATTATATATTGGCCAATTGTTTAATGAGAATTCATGGAGTGAAATTATCGTTTCCTATATGGTATCAGAGGCGATCCTACCTCCTCTTCCTCCTGTTTCTTTTTTTTTCTACCAAACCCTTGCTACCGTCAAACTACCTTGCTGCCAAACCCTTGCTGCCGTCAACTTTGACCACCCTACTCACAATTACCTTTGACCACCGACCCATTTAATCTTTCTACAAACATTACCTTGACCACAATTTCCTTTAATCTTTTTCTTCTACCTACTGTTATCCTTTTCTTTTGTCATGGATACCAAGATCCATCCCGCTATGGCGGTCACCAACATCAAAAACATGATTTCATTCATTCTTGAAGATGAATCATCGCACTACTCTACCTGGAAAGCCCTCTTTGAAGTACTTTGTCGTGCCTATCAGGTATATGAACATCTGCAGCCCCGCCCCGTCGCTGCTGCTCCTTCCGGCTCGTCGTCCGATGCTGACAAAGCCAACTCCATCGCTGCCAAGGCTGAGGCCGATGCTCTCTGGGCACGCCTTGACGCCTTGGTTTTGCAGTGGATTTACGGTTCCATATCCACACCCCTTCTTCATATTATTCTGGTTCCGGGTCAGACCGCTCATGAAGCATGGCTTGCTATCGCAAACCACTTCAATGACAACAAAAGTGCGCGTCAGATCCATCTTCAACAACAATTCTCTAATATACATCTTGAAGCTTTTCCGAATATGGCCGCGTATTGTCAACAGGTCAAGAATCTTGCAGATCAATTGAAGAATGTGGGGGCACCAGTTGACAATCAACGTCTTGTTACTCAACTCCTCGCGGGTCTCACCGAGGCATACGAGAGTATCTCCACGGTTTTGCAAAAATCAGGATCCTCTACCACCCTTCAATGAATGCCGATCCCGTCTCATCATGGCCGAAACAACGAAGAAAACCACCTCGGCTCGGGCTGCTGGTACATCCGCCACCGCACTGGCAGCCACCACTGCCTCTCACCCTACGGCATCTGCTGCCGAGTCTGCCTCCTATCGGGGCAGAGGCCGTGGTAGATCCCGGGGGCGGGGTCGTGGTGTCTCTAACCGTGGCGGCCGCTCCTACAACAGCCAATCGCCACATCCTTATATCGTCTTTCCCAACTCCTGGGCCGCTAGTCAATGGAGTTCCTTTATGCAAGCAAATCAGCCCTCTTGGTCTTCACAAGCTGCCACACCGCCATGTCCGTACCCGTCTACTCCGCAGGCATTCTTGGAGCAGCCCCCGATCAAGCTTACACAGCTACTCTATCCCCCACGGACATTCAACAGGCTCTTTACGTCTTGTCCCTCAACCAACAGGACCCGCATGGATTCATGGACACCGGTGCTTCTGGCCATATGAAAATTCCTCAAGGTAACGACTCCCCGTCTTCTTTTAATATTTGCACTAACAAATATATTGTAGTTGGCAATGGTATGACCATTCCCGTGATTGGTCAAGGCAACCTAACCCTACCACCACCTTTCCCGCCCTTTAAATTAAAAAATGTCCTTTATGCCCCAAACCTTGTAAAAAATCTTATATCTGTCCGAAAACTTACTACTGATAATTTATTGTCCATTGAATTTGACCCCTTCGGTTTTACTGTGAAGGATCTCAAGACCAAGGCACACCTCCTACGATGCAATAGCTCGGGAGATCTATACCCATTGACAGCACTGCTTCCTTCCAAACCAACCTCTACTGCTTTTGTGGCTACCACTCAAGAACGTTGGCATCAACGACTTGGGCACCCGAGTTTCTCCATTTTGCATTCGTTACCTTTATCAGTTTCTAGTTCATCTAATAAACATGACAAAACATTATGTCAAGCTTGTGTTTTTGGCAAAAGTGTGCACATGCCATTTCTTGATTCTTGTAATCGTAATTATTTACCGTTTGATATAATTCACAGTGATCTTTGGACATCTCCTGTGCCTAGCACCGGGGGTCACCGATATTATGTTTTGTTTTTAGATGATTTTACAAACTTTCTTTGGACCTTTCCCCTAACCAACAAATCCAATGTATTTTCTATCTTCACCATTTTTCACAACTACATAACCACACAGTTTAACGGCAAAATCAAACAATTTCAATGTGATAATGGCAAGGAATACGACAATAATTCGTTCCACAACTTTTGTCGTCTCCATGGAATGCACTTTCGATTTTCTTGCCCATACACCTCTTCCCAAAATGGTAAGGCTGAGCGTAAAATTAGAACAATCAATAATATGGTACGCTCTTTATTAGCCCAATCCTCTTTGCCGCCCTCCTTTTGGCACCACGCCCTTGAAACCGCCACCTACCTTCTCAATATCATCCCCAACAAACATACTCAATTCCTTTCCCCCACCTCCCGCTTATATAAGTGTCATCCCACATATGAGCACCTTCGCGTGTTCGGGTGTTTATGCTACCCTTTACTTCCCTCCACCACCATAAACAAACTTGCTAACCGTTCCAAACCATGTGTCTTTCTCGGTTACCCACCTAATCATCGTGGTTACCGTTGTTTGGACCTCACCACAAATTCCATTTTTGTCTCTCGTCATGTACAATTCGAAGAGACAATCTTTCCCTTCTCTAACACCCAACCCACCCAACCCAACTTCTATGACTTCCTTGACAATGGGTTAAATCCACTCCTATGGAATCACATTCACCCCACTTCCCACTCACAGTCCAATGACCGGCCCAATAACACAGACCACTCCACTCCCTCGGCTCCCTCACAGCCCAACCCAACCCAACCCCTCACCTACTCCCGACGCCCACGTCCCACACCCCATGCTGGCCCAACATCTGGCCCAACTTTTAACCCAGACCCCTTGGCTCCACCAGCCTCTCCTATACAGCTTACCACCCCTTCCTGTCCAGCCCACTCTACCCAAGCCCACAACCTTCCTGACCCACCGTCCCCTCCCCACTCCACGACCCACCATACAAACCCATCCTCTCCAGCCCAACAGCCCACCACGAGCACTGCCCCTCATTCCGGTTCACCACCACCGACTCGTACCATGCGCACTCGCGCCATGGACGGTATATCCAAACCAAAGCACCATTTCAACCTCCACACCACCACTATCATGCCTATTCCCAAGTCCCCACAGGTTGCCTTGTCCTCACCCGAATGGCTCACCGCCATGACCAATGAGTTTAGTGCACTTATTAAAAATGAGACTTGGGAGTTAGTTCCCCGTCAACCAGACATGAATATTATACGGTGTATGTGGCTTTTCAAACATAAGTTTCGTTCAGATGGTAGCTTGGAAAGATATAAAGCTCGACTGGTTTGTGATGGTCGCAGTCAACAGGTGGGTATAGATTGTGGTGACACCTTCAGTCCGGTCGTTAAACCGGCAACGATTCGTCTCATCCTTACATTGGCTCTCTCACGCTCTTGGGCCATCAACCAATTAGATGTTACCAACGCCTTCCTACATGGTAACTTGGAGGAAACTGTTTATATGCATCAACCCATGGGGTTCCGGGATTTACGATTTCCGGGTCATGTTTGCAAACTGAAGAAATCGCTATATGGCTTAAAGCAGGCTCCACGAGCCTGGTACCAGCGGTTTACTGACTTTGTCTTATTGCAGGGATTCAAACAAAGCAAGTCTGACAACTCTCTGTTCATTTATCATCATGGTCAGGATACTGCCTACCTCCTTCTTTATGTGGACGACATCATCCTCACCACATCTTCTGACACACTTCGCGGACGTATTATGAATTCATTATCTGGCGAATTTTCCATGAAAGATTTGGGTCCCTAATCTCATTTTCTGGGTATATCTGTCACACGGACGGGTGACAGCATGTTCTTATCCCAGCGTTCTTATGCCACAGACATCATACGCCGGGCCGCCATGGACTCCTGCAAACCGGTTGCTACTCCAGTTGACATTGGCTCCAAACTTGGTGCAAATTCCTCTGCCCCATTTCATGATCCAACCACCTATCGCAGTTTGGCAGGTGCTCTTCAGTATCTTACATTCACACGGCCTGATATCTCATATGCAGTTCAGCAGATATGCATGCACATGCACTCTCCATCAGATGATCATTGGAACGCTCTTAAGCGAATCATTCGATATATACAGGGCACTACAGACTACGGTCTCTATCTCAATCCTGCCCCAACTATTTCTCTTCGTGCATACACTGACGCTGACTGGGCAGGATGTCCCGACACTCGCCGTTCTACATCCGGCTACTGTGTATATCTTGGCGACAACTTACTTTCCTGGTCATCCAAAAGACAGCCAACAGTCTCGCGCTCCAGTGCAGAAGCTGAGTATAGAGGCGTTGCTAATGTTGTTTCTGAAATCTGTTGGCTTCGTAACCTGCTGCTGGAATTAAATCAACCTCTCCTCAAGGCTACCCTCGTTTACTGTGACAATGTCAGCGCCATTTATTTATCGGGTAACCCTGTTCAGCATCAGCGGACCAAACATATTGAACTGGACATTCACTTCGTCAGAGAGCAGGGACAACGGGGGTGTGTTCGTGTCCTGCACGTCCCTTCTCGCTACCAGATAGCGGATGTCTTCACCAAAGGCTTGCCTCGAATACTGTTTGATGATTTTCGCTCCAGTCTCAACGTTCGCCAACCTCCCGATTCGACTGCGGGGGTGTAATAGCAAT
This sequence comes from Helianthus tuberosus, assembly GCA_030545235.1. NCBI lineage: Eukaryota > Viridiplantae > Streptophyta > Magnoliopsida > Asterales > Asteraceae > Helianthus > Helianthus tuberosus. The sequence continues at coordinate 95,754,357 of CM060361.1, read as the reverse complement.
TATCTTGTAACTATAGTAAATTGCATAATCATAGGAAACTTTGTTGTACAGAATATTTAGTTTCCTTTCCTATCGCCAATCTTTGTAATTATATATTGGCCAATTGTTTAATGAGAATTCATGGAGTGAAATTATCGTTTCCTATAAAGACCTTGTTCGTGTTCGTTTGTTAAAAAATATATGTGTTTGCGAACCGTTCACGAACACTTAACGAACGGGATTTTATGTTTGTGTTCGTTTGTTAAGGAAATGAACTTGTTCGTGTTTGTTTGTGTTTGTTTGTGTTTGTTTGTGTTTGTTTGTTAATTTTAGGCAACGAACGTTGACGAACACAAATGAGCACAAACTAATTTTCATGAACACAAATGGAAACAAACAAACACAAACAATCGTTCATGAACAGAATATATAATACGCGACACTTATTAGATATTTAATTTGTCAGAATTTGATATATTTAAATAAATATAAAAACTAAAAACACTAATGAACTATCGAACACAAGCGAACACGTTACCGAACGTTCACGAACATAAACGAACGAACGCGACCTCTGTTCATGTTTGTTCATTTAACTAAACAAACGAAATTTCTTGTTCGTGTTCGTTTGTTTAATAAACGAACGAACACAAACGAACTTCCCGCCGAACGATTCACGAACTGTTCGTCGACCGTTTGGTTCGTTTACAGCCCTAGTTGTGAGTGTGGAGTGGGGCCTGAACCAACAAAGTTAAAACAGCAACCACTTGGATATCCACTTATATCTCTCTTTCTACTTACCATCCTTATTATTTATTTATTTATTATTTATTTTGAACACATGAAGCCAAACAGCAACCACTTGCTTATCCACTTATCATTCTATCCAACTCTTACTGCTGTCACGCACATACGAAAAAGTATATATACTTCACCGTTTAGATATTTCACACTTAAAACTAAACCAAAACAATTCACTCACAACTAGCAACCACTTGCTTATCCACTTATCATTCTATCCTTCTACATCGTTTAGATATTTCACACTTAAAACTAAACCTCTTCAGCTTCCGAATGTAGCAGCAGCACCGGAGAACTAATGCTGTCTTCGTGAACCCCGAAGAAGAGAGCCGGAAGGAAGAAGTTCAAGGAGACTCGACACCCGGTTTACCGAGGAGTGAGGAGAAGAAATTCCGGCAAGTGGGTGTGTGAAGTGAGAGAACCAAATAATCAATCAAGAGTGTGGCTGGGGACATACCTGACAGCAGAAATGGCGGCCCAGGCACACGATGTGGCGGTTTTGGCCATGAGGGGGCGGTCGGCTTGTTTAAATTTTGCTGACTCAGTTTGGCAGCTGCATGTACCGGAGGTAAAGGATATACAAAAGGCAGCGGCTGAGGCTGTAAAGGCGTTTAGGCAGACGGAAGATGCCATGGAGTTGTTTAGACAGACGGAGGATGCGGTGGGAACGAATGAATTGCCGGAAGTAGTGGTCTACGCCGATGTGGAGGAGATGTTTGGAACGCCTGGATATATTGCAAGCATGGCTGAGGGACTCATGGTACCGCCACCTCAGATGGTGGGGTTTGCTAATTTTGTGGATGATGATGATTTTTGTGTTGACATGTCTTTATGGAGTTTTTAGGGTTTTATGTAGTTTCTCTTAGTAAGATAGATTTTTATGGGGATGGCCATATCATGTATTAAAGTCGATTCAAATATAAACCATATATTCTATTTAACATCAAAATTTTGAACGATTGGTGATCAATGTTGATTATATCTATAAACATGAATTATAGAACTTAATCATGTTTATTCAATCATAATGTAAATATAGATTCCAAGTTAGAGATACTTACTTGTAAGGATGATTATCTTTGAGGATAATGATGAAGCCATAATTCCCGTTATGATACCTTTTGTTGATCGATCACACTAAAGAGAATTTTTAGTATTGGTGTTCTTGGTTAGTTTTTGATCACTTATAATTAATATATAAAGATCAATGAATAAAGGTCATGAATAGTGATACCTTATAAAAATTCTATGTATTCTCTATTAACGGTACCTAAAGGGAAATCATAATTGTCCCTTGAACTAATCATAATATTGGTGCAAGATCCGGACGAATGGGTGTTTTGAAACCAACTTGAGCGCCAAGGTGCTTAAGCAAAAAGATGAAAGAGCTGTGTGGTTTCTGTTTGTTAATTTAGGGAGTTAGGTATCTAGTACTAACATAGTAAGGCATATGGTCCAGTGGTTAGTGGGAGGCACGTTAAATACCTGGGCCGGTCGAAGACCTGTGTTCGAGTCCCGTCTCCTGCCTAGCACCCCCTTTTTAATTTCTTTTCTTTTTACAACAAGTTCACTACTAGAAAACTACATTTTTTCCTACAAAAGTTTCCTACAAATTTCCCACAACTCAATATTTTTTTACAATTTTCCTACAATTTTTTTACAAAAAAGAAAAACAAAAAAAACCCAAAACTTTTACACAAAGTTCCTACAAATTTGCCACACAATAAGCATTTGTAGCAATTTCGTCACAAAATTTATAACCTTTTCGACAAATTTCCGACAAAAATTATAAAATTTTATATTATTTGTAATTACAACAAAATAAATAATTTGAAAAATATAATTTGTAGGAATTTAGTCGGAAAAATAAAAAATTATGAATATGTTTTTTAATAATGTTATTAATTTTAAAAATAAAATATCATAAAATAATATACAAAAAAGGCAAAAACATGGAAGAATTGCCCGAATTTTGCAAGAAGAGCGATTTGCCAGTATTTTGTAGCAAATTTTACGACGAGAGATTTTGTAGGAATTTTGTAACAGATTTTGTCGTATTTTTGTAGCTAATCCGGTTACCCACAAGTTTATTTCCTATGAATTTTTTTGTAGGAAATTTGTGGGTAAGGCCAATTTCAGACAAATTTGCTACAAATTTGGTTGTCACAAACTTGACAATTTTCTAGTAGTGGTTTCACTTCTTTACACATTAGCCTGCTTCACTTTATAACCTAACTTAATCACTTATTCCCTTTACAATATCTAACCGAAACTACCAAACTTCTATTAATTAATGTTATATAAACTTTAAATACATTTAATTAAAAAATGATATTATATGGAAAAGTTAATAATTAATTAAATCAATTTATTTACTATAGCTCGTGAATGATTTTGGTTTACAAGGGTTTGGATATGATTTTCAAAACGGGTTGGAGTTTCCTAGTACCTGTTTTGGCGGATGTTACAATCATGTTGTAGGATGAGATCCTAGGAAGCATAACTTTGTCGGATGAGATCTTATCTTGCGATGACAATGAGTGGGAAAATTTTGAGCGTTAAATCTTTTGCTTTATAAGGGTATTTTGGTTCTCAATGTAGGTTGAGGGCGGTTGATTACAGAAAATAGATGATGTAGTGTGGGTTAGTTTAAGTTGGAGGGTTCAAGAAGCTGTTGGTATGGTGTTAGTTACCATTTTTTTTAATAAAGTCGACTATAACCTCTGGGGTTTTGATTAACTTGGGAAAAACCTTTATTAACATAAATTTATTTCAAAACTTTCGAAAAATGTATAAACTCAATGTGTTATAAACTCAAAAATTTTACATTAAAAGAAATTATTTGTGAATACTAGAAACCAGGGGTTAGGTTAAAGAAAATGAACATTCGCTACTTCAAATAGTTATTTGTTGGTAGTCTACGAAAATCATTTTAAGGTTAAAACCTTTAATGAAATTAGAAGGAGAAAGGCCTACACATAATGGATAAAGCAGGCCTACACATCGTAGGGGAAAGTACAAACGAATGGATTTCAAATCTTTGATACAAAATAGAATATGAATGTTGGGAAAGGGAATATAAGATACACGATAATAAGTTATTCATTAAATTGAAATGTCTTACAAGAATGTTAAAATAAACAAATAGTGATGTAGGTCCACATGGAGGATCGAGTAACCTCTATTCCTGTTTTCCGACAAACCCGAAAGTGCGGAATCCAAACGGGTAAGTTAAACGAAGTTCGAACACGTAAATGATAAACATGAGACTCAACGATTAACACACAATGTATTAATGCTTGAAACAGTAACAATACAATGTTTACAAAATAATCTCTGTAAACTCTCCCTAGTTCTCTCGTGTATGTGTTCTATGTCCTCTGTTCTCTCAGTTCTGTTTATATAGGCTCAGCAACGACGAAACATGGTTGTCTTCGATGAAACATCAGCTGGTCGACGAAACTCATAGAGTGTCGTCTATATCTTTGACGAAACGGGATGGGCCATGAAGAAACATTAAAGTCGACGAAACCTTGAAGAGTTTCGTCGACATGCATTCTGATCTAAAAGATTCGGTCCACAAGAGTTTGGCCCAAGTGTAATGGTTGGCCCAAAAACAATGCACGTACATGAATTCTTCAACATGCATATTATAGAGATTAGTCAACATGTCACATCATCATGATGATGTCATGATGATGTGGTGGCGGGAAACGGCTCGCGGCGCTTCGTGCTTCGCGTGTCGAACTCTGGAGCGCACGACGGAGGAATGTCGCGACGTCGGGCTTGAGCCGAACCTAACCGTGTCAAACCGAACCGAGTCGGGTCCACATAAAGTATACCAACAAACTCCCCCTTGGACGCTACTCGTAAGGTTCATCTTCCATATCTTCCATGTCAGAGGATCTTTAAAGTCTTCACTTGACGCAAGTAGAAAGTGTATCAATAAACTCCCCTTTTCATTTAGGAAGTGTGTTAACAAACTCCCCCTTAACATAAGCTCTCCTTTGAGTCATGCTTGTGAATCTGTTGATCTTCAATTCTTTAGATCCTTGTGGTGTTGAGGATAGGTCAGAGGCAACTCGAACATCTTTTTCTTTTGAGTGCCTCCATATCGTGTCTTCATTCCGAAGCTTGTCATCGAACATGTTCTCCATACCTTTAGCATCTGCACATGCAAGAAAGCTAAACGCGTGATGAGAACAACTGCTTGGAATATAGTTAACATAAACAAACGACGCATATGAGACCAATTCTCATTCAACTACCTTCCGACAATTTAGTTTGAAAAGTTAACAAATTTTTCAATTTTGATTATTAACTTTCAAAACTTGCAAACTTTGACCGTTTACGAAGATTCAGTCGTTTTGGTTTTCATTCAGATTTCAGGCAACGAAGACTTGAGTTCCAACATCGGTTAATCAAAACTAAAGCAGAAATAAAATCTTTTTGGCTTTTATAAAGTTTATATTAAAACACACCTAAAATCTTTTTGGTATTTTGAATATTTCAAATGTAAAGACTGAAAGCAGTAAATAAATATATACAGAGTTGCAGAAACTAAGAAAAGTAAATATGTACAAACATTCTTTTTGCGAGTTTCGAGGGTAAGAGAATCATATCAGTGTACGGTCATGCCAAAATACTCTTGTTGTTCTTTTTGTTAACATATAGATAAGCATCCTATAACAATTATCGGTATTGTTGTCCACATAAGCTCAACTTATCATATGTAATCATGGCGAGGGGATACGTTAAGGTATGATTTATACTTACAGACCGGTGTTCATCTACATCACGACACATTCCCGTATCAAGGTATGCACGAGAGTTCATCTTACTGGTGAGTATACCGTTTGTCATCTGTTTTGACGTATAAAAAGATGTGAGAAACTCACTTATTTTGATTGAAAACAAGCCCTATGTGATAGAATCACTAATTGATGAGGAACTTGATTTTCAGATGCATGAGGGCACAAGAGCAAGTCCGTGAACAGGTCAGTACTTTCGTACAGCAAAGAGACGAACTTGACTCCCGGATAAATGTGATATATTATCACTTATTTTGTGGACATGTGATTGTTGATCACTTATTGAGGTCGTATGCAGTATGTACACGTATGTATGATATCATGGAAGATCTAGACTCCGTCTCCGTTTGTTTTGGTAAAAGAAACAACCATGATACCCAGATGATAAACAGCATAAAGACCACATATCTCAGAACGTCGGCAATCTCTCAAATGAAATTTCGGTACTAAGACCATATGCCAATGAGTGGTTCCCACACAGTCTTCAGTCGATTTAAGTTTATATCACCCTGCACACTTTAAGATGATTGTGAGCCTACAGATACATCTTATATAGAGCTGCTTAACATTTTTCATTTTGCATTTCAGTTAAAAGAGGTTTAGATAGACCACTGATGTACTATCATTTTCTCTTTTGCTCGCCAGGAAACTCATTTTTTTTCTATTGTTTTTGGGTTTTGAAATTTTTCGATGTTTTTGAATTTTCAAATTTTGGATTTACTCCCCCTAAAATCAACAAACTTACAATAATTTAAAAACACAAAGATATTTACAAAAACGATTTTCCGATGCGGATTACTCTTGCTTGACCTTAATGCCGTTTACCAATAATAAAAAGTCAAATCTTGATTTATCAAATGCTTTGGTAAATAAGTCGGCACGTTGGTCATTAGTGTTGACTTTAACAACATAGATAAGCCTTTTATCAAAGCAATTACGTATGAAGTGATACTTAATTTCGATGTGTTTGGTCTTTGAATGCTGCACAGGATTTCTAGTGATAGATAAGGCAGCAGAATTATCGACTAAAATAGGAGTAGTTAGGAATTCAAAACCGTAATCGCACATTTGCTGTTGTATCCACAGGACTTGGGAGCAACAACTTGAGGCAGCAATGTATTCAGCTTCACAAGTTGATATGGCGACACAAGTCTGCTTCTCGCACTGCCATGTTACGAGGCGAGTTCCTAAAAACTGGCATCCAGCCGTTATGGATTTGCCGTCGATTTTGCATCCGCCAAAATCTGAATCGCTGAAAGCGATCAAGTCAAAGTTATCATCCTTAGGGTACCATAGACCGGTGTCTGGGCAACCCTTCAAATAACGAAAAATCCTCTTTACAGCTGCAAGATGTGAGGCCTTCGGGTTCACTTGATATCTGGCTAGCAGGCATGTTGGATACATTATATCTGGTCTTGATGCTGTGAGGTACATAAAGGATCCAATCATCGTGCGGTAGTATGAAGAGCTAACAACTTCACCCTTCAAGTCTGGATTAATTCCATGATTTTGCTGCAGTGAGGTACCAATGGGCGATGTGTCGGACATCTGGAATCGGCTCAAGATGTCTTGAACATACTTAGTCTGATGGATGAAAATCCCAGACTTCGTTTGTTGCACTTGCAAGCCCAAAAAGAATGTCATCTCCCCCATAGCGCTCATCTCGAATTTATCCTGCATGACACGCTCGAAATCCCTACACATAACATTGTTAGTAGAACCAAATATAATATCATCCACATATACTTGTACCAATAGAAGATCTCCATCTTGTTCTTTTATGAAGAGAGTGCAATCGATAAGAGCTCTGCAAAATCCATTCTCCAACAGATAATTAGATAAGGTTGCATACCAAGCTCGTGGTGCTTGATGTAGACCATAGAGAGCTTTGTTCAGCAACCAAACCCGATCGGGATGAATAGGATCTTCAAAACCTGGAGGCTATTCAACATACACCTCTTCTTCCACTAGACCATGTAAGAATGCACTTTTGAGGTCCATCTGGTAAACCTTGAATCCTTTGAATGAGGCATAAGCCAGAAAGATCCGAATTGCTTCTAGACGTGCAAAAGGTGCATACACTTCGTTGTAGTCTATACCTTCAATCTAACGAAAACCTTGAACGACCAATCTTGCTTTGTTTCGAATAACGATACCACGGTCATCCTTTTTGCATTTATACACCCAACGGGTACCAATCTTCTTGTAATCAGCAGGTTTCTCTACGAGCATCTAGACACCAAGTTTCTGGAATTGTTGCAGTTCTTCCTGCATTGCTTCAACCCAAGAGTTATCTTTCAAAGCTTCTTTCCAAGTTCTTGGCTCTTCCTGTGAGACATAACACGCGAAAGACCAATCATTCTGTTGACCAGATTCTCGAATCGCCGCATACAAGCATGCGTTGTTGTTGTTTCGCAACATGTTTCTTGTTTGAATGCCACTCTGTACATTTCCGATGATGTTTTGTTGAGGATGGGTATTATGTATTCTAGTTTCTGGATTATCTGGGACATGAACATTAATACCCAGATTGTTGAGATTGAGATCAACAACCAATTCAATACCCGGAATTGACGAAGAGGATGATGCAGTAGCTTCAGCTGTTTTAGGGGCGTCCACTGGAGGTGTAGCCTCTGAAGTACCATGTACTGCTGTTGTAGGACCTTCTTGATCTGCATCAAGAAATTCTTCATCCTCTGAAGATTCGTTCAGTTCGGTTGCATCATGAAAATCCTCATTGTCGAGAGCATTATTGTTCACTGAAGATGGTTTTTGATTGATAATAATTGGACGAACCAACGGTGATTCTGTTGCGTTGTCACTCTCGAAAAACATCCTTGCCGCAACATTTTCTTCAACTGCTTCAACATTGATCGAATTGAAAAAGTCATCGTACTCAAACATCCATGGTGGACCTGGATTTTTGACTGGCAAAGTGTGTCTTTGTACTCTGACCTCAGACCATTCCTCAACCCTTTTAGTCTCTAGATTCCAGACTCTTAAGTTCGGGGTGGCATAACCAAGAAAGTGAACTTCAATACCTTTCACCCCAAACTTTCCATTAGGATCGATCATTGTGCAAGGAGCTCCAAACGGTTCAAGATTTGACAAATCTGGTTTCCGTTTGTGAAGAAGCTCAAAGCAGGTCTTGTTGTGTCTTTTGAATGTAAGGACTCGATTCATCGTGTAACATGCGGAGGCCACAACTTCACTCCAGAATGGAATGGGCAACTGCGACTCTACCAACATAGTCCTAGCAGCCTTGATCAATGTACGGTTTTTACGTTCAGCGACACCGTTCTGTTGAGGAGTATAAGCCGCACTAAATTCGTGAAGAATACCTTTTGATGTGCAAAAATCCGCCATGGCATGATTTTTAAATTCTGTACCATTGTCGCTGCGTATCCGCCTAACCTTCAACTTATACAAATTCTCAATCTGAATGATCAAGTTTTTGATAATACCAAAAGTTTCACTCTTGTGAGCCATAAACGCCACCCAAGAAAATCTTGAATAATCATCAGTTATTACGAGGCAGTATTGATCATTCCTGATTCTTTTGTGTTTGACAGGACAGAACAAATCCATGTGCAAACGTTCAAGAGGAACTGCCACCGTGTTTATCTTCTTTGTCGGATGTTGCTTCTTAGTTTGCTTTCCTTTTTGGCATTAAACACAGACGTCTTGAAGATGGAAATTTTTAAGAAGAACACCATTCACTAATTCATTTGACACCAAATGATTCATTTTCCGTAAGTGAATGTGACCCATACGTCTGTGCCAAGAGATTGAGTCTTTTTCAGTGGCTTTGGTAATAAAACAAGTTGCTTGTGCGGTCGTTGTAATTGCTTGGCTCATATCAAGGACATATAAATCGTTTATCCTTGGAGCTGATAGGAGAATCCATTCTTTTGGAATCTTGAAGCCGGGTTTCAGCACGTAACATCCATTTGCATAAAAGTGTACTGAAAACTGTTTATCACAGATTTGTGAAACGCTGAGAAGATTGTGATCAAGCTGTTGTACAAAGTTGATCTTGTCAAAACTAACAACCCCGTTGGATACCATTCCTTCTCCTGTAATATATCTGCCTTTATCTCCAGCAAAAGCAACATAACCTCCTCTAATAGATTTAACGTCGTAGAGAAGTTTCATGTCGCCTGTCATGTGCCTGGATGCCCCACTATCAACAATCCAATGACTGCTGAAAGTTCCTCCTGTAACACCCTGCACATGTACTCACATGATTAGTTGGAGATGGGCACCCAAGCCTTTGTGGTCTTGGGTCTTCCATTTTCATCAACGTAAGTTACTTGAACTTCTCGATGTTGCGGAAATTGTGATGTTCCCCTGATTCAGTAACCGTTTTTGGTTTCCAGGTCTATTTTGTTTTACCAGTTTTATTCTTTAAAATTTTAACTTCATGATTGTCTTAAGTTTTTGAATTGTCGGGTTTGACAGAAACAGATGTTTTATTAACCACGTCGGTTTTAATCGCCTTTTTAATTTTCTTAACCTGTTGGCGTTTCTGTTTCTTTTCCCTTTCTTCTACAAGACGGGGATCTGGTTTTGATGAAACAGATCGCTTGCGGTCAATTTGGTCACGGGGATCATCAACTTTGGCTTTTTGTTTATGAATATATGGACAATTTCGAATAATATGTCCAAATGTGCCACATGAAAAACATGATCTTCGTTCTACAAACCCCGAAGTATCATGTGATTATCTTGTCGATGATGAACTTTGTGATCCCGAGGTACTTGGTTTTGAACTATTTGGTTCATTTCTTTTCAACATTTTAACTTGATTAACATGATCTAAGTTACATTTATTGGCAAATGTTTCAAGTTTATCTGTTCCCGTCGATTTCACAAAGTTCACTTTCTTGTTCTTCTTTTGGTTCGGTTCCTTTCGACCTTGAGTCGCTGATTTACCATTTGGTTTGGTATGATTTTACTGCTTTTTCATTGTTGGTAATTTTTTATTGCCATATTGTTTTCGAACTTCAGCCTTTGGGATAGGAGGACACTCTGTTACCACAACGTGTGATCTTGTCTTTCCCAAGAACTTACTTGTTGAATCCTCAAAAAATTTACTTATTAAAGATTGATTAACATTCTTAATAGGAAAATCTTTGTCAGAGTAGATTTTATCATCACCAACAAGAGTGTACAGCAAGTTCACACTCTCAGACTCTTTTGCAGACGTGGACTCGACCAGAGCAGTCTTAGCAGGATTTGCGGGAGGATCACATAGAATATGATTCTCAAGAGGTATTTCCTCTTCTTTGATTACCGCATCAGACTGTGCTGAGTCAGTATCATCGGATTCATCATCAGAAGAATCAACATCCTCAACAATAACTGGAGGATCCTGATTCTATTCAGCAGAAGACACACATGTATCTGCTGACACATCCGAATCTGATGATGCTTTCAGTTTGTATCCAAGTCCCGTTGCAAATTCCTCAATGTCTAAAGGAACAGATTCCTCATAATGAGTTATATTCTCCTCATCAGGCATGGCATCATAATTTTGTCTAACAGGTGGTGGACATTTCTTGTATCCAATGCACGTTACATCCTTTTTCTCTTTTTGTGTGCCAATGATGTGATCCAGCACATATCTAGAGTTTGAATAACTGTGTAGCTCTTTTTGTACAGGCTAACTCTTTTTGCATGATCTCAAGACGATTGATATAACAGTCTATGTCAGTTTGTTTTCTTGAAACCATTTTTGTCAATTCAGTTTTATCTTTTCTTAAATTTGCAACCACCGTTTTGAATTCCTTTTCATGGTTTTCATAAAACATGTTAGCCTCTTTGCATTTCGAAAGATCCACTATCAACTTTTGATTGGGGATATTTGTCACTTCAGATTTGTTTTGCAAAGCCTCATGTTTGCGTTGCAAATCACACCACTTAGCATCAAAAGAAACATGTTTGTTTTGCAAGTCAAACAATTCAGCATTTAAAGCATCATGTTTGCTTTGTAACTCAGACATATTAGCATCCAAATCAGCACATTTAACACTTAAGCTAGCACAATTATCACAATTAACAACAGTTGGTTCATCGAAACATACCTGGCTTGATGAACTGCCGCCATTAGCCATAAAGGCTGAATGAAGAGAAGAAGAAGAATAAGCAGCTTCATCCACCAGAATAGATCTTCTATCACTCCCTACTGCAGCTTCTCCTAACAATTCATCGATATCTGCATCGATTATCCTACTAGATACATCATCAGAATAATCTTCGCCTGAGGTTGAGTAACCAGAACTCTCTTCATCTGAAGATTCACCACCACTGGCGGAAGATTCTCCACCACTGGCGTGCTTCAAATCTTTAGCAGTTTCAGCAAAACAAGCTGCTCCTCCCTGATCACCAATGCCTAATTGCATTGACCAGTCGCAACCGTCATCTATTTGCACCACCAGAGCTTGATTAGTGTTCGATGGTACTGCTTGATTGTTTGCACGGACCAAGGTGCGATCGTCATTCCTGGCTTGATTTTGATTCGCATGGTTGCCTTGACCTCTGAAAGGATTCTGGTTCCCATGTTGTGCTGGCTTTGTGCATTCACGCTTGAAATGACCACGTTCACCACAGTTAAAGCACTTGACGGATTGCTTGTCGAACCCATACTTGGTATCTTTCTTGCTTTCCAAGCTGGTTCTACCCGTCCGTTCCATTAAGTCTTTAGCTCGCCTTACAGCACTGGCGAAAGCCCATTTGATGTCCATCATATCCATCTCTTCTTTATCGATCTGCTGATAATCTTCTTGAGTTAGATTGATGTTTCCGATCTGCCCTGCAATCAACCCACAATACGAGCTCACCAATGTGTTTAGTATCTCCATATGATCTTTAGCTACTTCAACGCTAACTTTGGAGAAGTTTGACGAGTCAAGCCGTACTGTATTTGACTTTGATGGCTGACCAGCAGATGATGTGCTTCCATAACAAGCTTGTTGTTGGGCAGGAAGTGGATTCCCATACAAATCAGTTGCTACGGTAGATGGCCGATAGCTTTGCTGTTGTGGAGCTAGTTGTAGTGGATTTCCATACAAGTTTGTGGTTGGAGCTGGCTTTACAGGAACTTGTATCGTATTGCCATATAAATCTGTGCTTGTGACAAACGCCGTTTGAAGTGGAGCATGTGAAATAGGTCTTGCAGAAGTGCTAGAAGTTCCATAATACATATCAGGATTTTGTCGCACTAGAACCCTTTTTGCCTTTAGGGTTTCTTCCTGATCTTTGTTCTCCAAGAGCTGAACGAAGTCATTGATGTTTGTTGTAGCCAATGCACCATTGTATTTCAGGATTTCCAAGAAACTATTCCATTGAGGTGGCAATGCATCGGCAAACTTTGTGACTACCTCTGCTGGAGTTGTTACTACCCCATAATTACTCAATTCAGTCAGCAGGTGATAGAATCGACTTGCCATATCTCCCAAAGATTCACTTTCCATACATGTGAAACCATCAAACTCCTTTTTGAGTAAATCATGTCGCAATTGGCGTGACTTTTCATTTCCTAGACCCCTTGTCTTCAATGCATCCCACAATCGCTTTGACGTCTTGAAGCTGACGAACTGATGATATATTTCCATGCTCATCGCCTGAGTCAGAATAGCATATGCTTTCTTTTCTAGATCATATGCCTTTTTCTCGTCTTCATTAAGATCTGCAAATGTAGCGGCAGTTGAAGCGGCAACCTCAAGAGCTTGATTGAAATCTGTAGTAAAACATAACCACAAATCCGTGTTTTGCCCATTGACATACGTATGGAATCTATCTACCCATCCATGATATTCGTTTATGTGCATCAGTTTCGGTGGACGATTTAGACTTCCGGTCTCGCTTTCGCTTAGGAGTATACTTTGAATACTTGGAGTTTGATTTGAAACAAACGCCCATTGACCTGTCGACATTTGATTCGCTTGCAAAGATGCGGTTGCGGGAGATTCATCCCATGATGGCGACAAACGCGTGTTTGTATACTTGCTTTCTGTATTAGATGCAGGTGTGGGAGATTCGGCCCATGAGGGAGATAAACTCGTGCTTCTATATTTGCTCTCTGCATTTGACGGAGTACCCCACCAGTCTGGATTCATTTTTGATGAATAAAATTGATAACCTGAATAAACATTTAAAAACAAACTGTTAAATCACTTAAGCAAGTCCTCTGTTTAAAAATGACAACTTTCTCGACGAAACTCTCCCACGAAACTCAATAGTTTTCGTCGAAGGTCTTTAACGAAACTTAAATAAACACTAAATGACGAAACTTATGTTCATGTGACGAACCAACTTGAGGTTTCGTCCAAATGGGATTTTAGTCAAAGACCAATTGAAAATAAAAGAGTTTCGTTGACAAAATGTGAAAAGGAGTTACAAATTTACTAGATATTTTTTAAATTTAAAATTTTATTATTATTTTTTTTTGTTTTTTTTTTTTTTGATAAAATCAAACCTTGTCTTTTACCTCCTGACACACCACATGGTTAGTAAACCAAGATTTTTCCAAACACCTTACCCTGACATACTTTTTCAACTAATATCCATCATACTTTCGGCTCACACTTTTCAAGTTAAACATCAGCATGCTTGTGTACACAATAGTCAAATAACAATATTATAAGTTTCAATAATTCAAATCAATTCAAACTTAATCCCAGAAATGATGAACAAACTCAAGAACACTTTGAAGATGCACAAGAACTCCGGTGAAGAATGAGTTTTCCGGCCACCTGAAAATATTCCGATCACAAATTTTGCAATAAAGTTCAATGAAAACCCAATCCTAACATATATGCATGAGTTTTAAACAAGGTTTTGTATGAACTAACAACAAAATATCAAGATTTTCAAGAATTTCAAGCTATTTTCCCAGAAAATATATGATTTTTCAAAGCTCAAAATCAAGAAAAACACAAGAAAATCAACTTGGTTTTAACAAGGAATCGAGCCATAGCTCTGATACAAATTGTAGGTCCACCCGGAGTATCGAGTAACCTCTATTCCTGTTTTCCGACAAACCCGAAAGTGCGGAATCCAAACGGGTAAGTTAAACCAAGTTCGAACACGTAAATGATAAACACGAGACTCAACGATTAACACACAATGTATTAATGCTTGAAACAGTTACAATACAATGTTTACAAACTAATCTCTGTAAACTCTCTCTAGTTCTCTCGTGTGTGTGTTCTATGTCCTCTGTTCTCTCAGTTCTGTTTATATAGGCTCAGCAACACAGCAACGACGAAACATGGTTGTCTTCGACGAAACATCTGCTGGTCGACGAAACTCATAGAGTTTCGTCTATATCTTTGATGAAACGGGATGGGACATGAAGAAACATTAAAGTCGACGAAACCTTGAAGAGTTTCGTCGACATGCATTCTGATCTAAAAGATTCGGCCCACAAGAGTTTGGCCCAAGTGTAATGGTTGGCCCAAAAAACAATGCACGTACATGAATTCTTCAACATGCATATTATAGTGATTAGTCAACATGTGACATCATCATGACATCATCATGATGATGTCATGATGATGTGGCGGCGGGAAACGGCTCGCGGCGCTTCGGGCTTCGTACGATGCATGAGAAGACGTCACAGGAAAGCTTGATTGGGTTGTTTGTTGATTCAGATTTATACGAAACACTTTCCTAGCCAGAAAACCCAGTCTACATTTTTAGATTGCACATGCTTTTAACATCGCATGGTCCTTTAAACTTGATGAGAGTTTGTGGATTGGGTTTTGCAACCCAAGAGTTTGATTCCATAGATCTTATCATCCTTTTTCTCTTCTTGGTAGGTTGTCGAGTCTCACCAGGCTCCGAGTCTCTTGAGATGATGTTGATGTCACGACCTTTGCTAGTAGCGTCTGAAACGAGTTCCGAATCAGTGGTATTCTCCTTGGTATGATGAATGGGCTTGGTATCTAATGAGATCGTGATGATGTAGGACCCCGTACAAATAATCGAATCTTGGGTCTTGGTAGAGTTGACAAACGCTTTCCATTGCTCGTCACTTAAAAGATTGTATTCGTACGACATGACATAATTTAAGTTTAGAAACAGGTTAAACACAAGAACACATAAGTTGTTTAGGGTAAGGGTCACTTAGGGTTTACTCTATGTCATGTGTCTAATAACCTAAATCCCTACAACTGTGGCTCTTCGCGGAAACATCATTGCATCACTTTGGTAGATTGTTCAACAGCTCATGGAAAATAAAATTTGAATACTATTAATAACTTGAATTATCCATTACAACGAAAATATAAAGAGTTCAAGCAACTAAACAAATAAGTCCATATTAAAAATTAAATTAAGTCTAGTAACATCCTTTTTATAGCAGTCTTATAAATCATCTTCTTGAGTTATTTCCTCTAACATGCGCAAAATAAATGTTAACTATGAAGAGCTGGTGAGCACATAGGGTAAATACATATAGTAAGTAAAATCAAAATTCATGGTATAGCAAGTATCATAAAGCAATTGTATAACTCAAACAAGGAAATAAGTTGTACATTCGAACCTTTGTTGAGTTGTACTAAAATCAATTTCTATCATTATTAAATGACCTGAATTATCCATCATAACAAAAATATAACGAGTTCAAGCAACTAAACAAATAAATCCTCATTAAAAATAAAATTAAGTCTAGTAACATCCTATTTGATGGCAGTCTTATAAATCATCTTCAAGAGTTATTTCCTGTAATATGCGCAAAATAAATGTTATCTACGAAGAGCTGGTGAGCACATAGGGTGAATACATATAGTAAGTAAAATCACAATTCATGGTATAGCATGTATCATAAAGAAATTGTATAACTCAAACAAGCAAATAACTTGTACATTCAAACATTTGTTGACTTGTGTTAAAATCAATTTCTATCATTCCCGGAGGTCTCCTCGTAAAAGGCCTAGGATTGAGAATGGGGTGTCAGGCTAATAGATCTATCATATACTCTCGTTTGGCTTGTACGAAGTTAATGAATGTATGTTGGTATGTAAGTTACTTAGCAAGGAAGCACACAATAGCACGTAAGATGAAAAACAACCATGAAGTTGGATTATGCAAGTGGGTATGAAAAAGTAGTAGTGTGTGTGTGTGTGTTTTGGTATAAGCACATGTAACATCCCAAAAGTATGTAAAAAAAACAGTCAAGTGCGAACAATGAACTCACCTGGATAGAGCTTAGAAAACAGAAACTCAGTGTGTTATAAACTCAAAAATTTTACATTAAAACAAATTATTTGTGAATACTAGAAATCAGGGGTTAGGCTAAAGAAAATGAACATTTGCTACTGCAAATAATTATTTGTTGGTAGTCTACCAAAATCATTTTGAGGTTAAAACCTTTGATGAAATTAGAAGGAGAAAGGCGTACACATATTGGATAAAGTAGATGTAGGGGAAAATACAAACGAATGGATTTCAAATCTTTGATACAAAATAGAATATGAAATGTTGGGAAAGGGAATATAAGATACACGATAATAAGTTATTCATTAAATTGAAATGTCTTACAAGAATGTTAAAATAAACAAATAGTGAAATGTAAAGAAGTAGTTGACTAATCAAGACATTGGGTTCGTACGATGCATGAGAAGACGTGCTTTAGCCTATAAGTGAACACCCACTACGAGAATTCACAGGAAAGCATGATTGGTCTGTTTTTTGATTAAGATTTTACGAAATACTTTCCTAGCTAGAAAACCCAGTCTACATTTTTAGATTGCACATGCTTTTAACATCGCATGGTCCTTTAATCTTGATGAGAGCTTGTGGATTTAGTTTTGCAACCCAGGAGTTTGATTCCGTAGAGCTTATCATCCTTTTCTCTTCTTGGTAGGTTGTCGAGTCTCACCAGGCTCAGAGTCTCTTGAGATGATGTTGATGTCACGACGTTTGCAAGTTGCGTCTGAAACGAGTTCCGAATCAGTAGCATTCTCCTTGGTATGATGAATGGGCTTGGTATCCGATGAGATCGTGATGATGTCGGACCCCGTTTTACGAATAATCGAATCTTGGGTCTTGGTAGCGTTGACAAACGCTTTCCATTGCTCGTCACTTAAAAGATTGTATTCGTACGACATGACATAATTTAAGTTTAGAAACAGGTTAAACACAAGAACACATAAGTTGTTTAGGGTAAGGGTCACTTAGGGTTTACTCTATGTCATGTGCCTAATAACCTAAATCCCTACAACTGTGGCTCTTCGCGGAAACATCATTGCATCACTTTGGTAGATTGTTCAACAGCTCATGGAAACTAAAATTTGAATACTAGTAATAACTTGAATTATCCATTACAACGAAAATATAAAGAGTTCAAGCAACTAAACAAATAAGTCCATATTAAAAATTAAATTAAGTCTAGTAACATCCTTTTTATAGCAGTCTTATAAATCATCTTCTTGAGTTATTTCCTCTAACATGCGCAAAATAAATGTTAACTATGAAGAGCTGGTGAGCACATAGGGTAAATACATATAGTAAGTAAAATCAAAATTCATGGTATAGCAAGTATCATAAAGCAATTGTATAACTCAAACAAGGAAATAAGTTGTACATTCGAACCTTTGTTGAGTTGTACTAAAATCAATTTCTATCATTATTAAATGACCTGAATTATCCATCATAACAAAAATATAACGAGTTCAAGCAACTAAACAAATAAATCTTCATTAAAAATAAAATTAAGTCTAGTAACATCCTATTTGATGGCAGTCTTATAAATCATCTTCAAGAGTTATTTCCTGTAATAAGCGCAAAATAAATGTTATCTACGATGATCTGGTGAGCACATAGGGTGAATACATATAGTAAGTAAAATCACAATTCATGGTATAGCATGTTTCATAAAGAAATTGTATAACTCAAACAAGAAAATAACTTGTACATTCAAACCGTTGTTGACTTGTGTTAAAATCAATTTCTATCATTCCCGGAGGTCTCCTCGTAAAAGGCCTAGGATTGAGAATGGGGTGTCAGGCTAATAGATCTATCATATACTCTCGTTTGGCTTGTACGAAGTTAATGAATGTATGTTGGTATGTAAGTTACTTAGCAAGGAAGCACACAATAACACGTAAGATGAAAAACAACCATGAAGTTGGATTATGCAAGTGGGTATGAAAGAGTAGTAGTGTGTGTGTGTTTTGGTATAAGCACATATAACATTCCAAAAGTATGTAAAAAAAACAGTCAAGTGTGAACTATGAACTCACCTGGATAGAGCTTAGAAGACAGAAACTCAGTGTGTTATAAACTAAAATTTTTTACATTAAAACAAATTATTTGTGAATACTAGAAATCAGGGGTTAGGCTAAAGAAAATGAACATTTGCTACTGCAAATAATTATTTGTTGGTAGTCTACGAAAATCATTTTGAGGTTAAAACCTTTGATGAAATTAGAAGGAGAAAGGCGTACACATATTGGATAAAGTAGATGTAGGGGAAAATACAAACGGGTGGATTTCAAATCTTTGATACAAAATAGAATATGAAATGTTGGGAAAGGGAATATAAGATACACGATAATAAGTTATTCATTAAATTGAAATGTCTTACAAGAATGTTAAAATAAACAAATAGTGAAATGTAAAGAAGTAGTTGACTAATCAAGACATTGGGTTCGTACGATGCTTGAGAAGTGAACACTCACTACGAGAATTTACAGGAAAGCATGATTGGTCTGTTTTTTTATTAAGATTTTACGAAATACTTTCCTAGCTAGAAAACCCAGTCTACATTTTTAGATTGAACATGCTTTTAACATCGCATGGTCCTTTAATCTTGATGAGAGCTTGTGGATTTAGTTTTGCAACCCAGGAGTTTGATTCCGTAGAGCTTATCATCCTTTTCTCTTCTTGGTAGGTTGTCGAGTCTCACCAGGCTCAGAGTCTCTTGAGATGATGTTGATGTCACGAGGTTTGCAAGTAGTGTCTGAAACGAGTTCCGAATCAGTAGCATTCTCCTTGGTATAATGAATGGGCTTGGTATCCGATGAGATCGTGATGAAGTCGGACCCCGTTTTACGAATAATCGAATCTTGGGTCTTGGTAGCGTTGACAAACGCTTTCCATTGCTCGTCACTTAAAAGATTGTATTTGTACGACATGACATAATTTTAGTTTAGAAACAGGTTAAACACAAGAACACATAAGTTGTTTAGGGTAAGGGTCACTTAGGGTTTACTCTATGTCATGTGTCTAATAACGTAAATCCCTACAATTGTGGCTTTTCCAGGAAACATCATTGCATCACTTTGGTAGATTGTTCAACAGCTCATTGAAAACTAAAATTTGAATACTATTAATAACTTGAATTATCCATTACAACGAAAATATAAAGAGTTCAAGCAACAAAACAAATAAGTCCATATTAAATATTAAATTCAGTCTAGTAACATCTTTTTTTATAGCAGTCTTATAAATCATCTTCTTCAGTTATTTCCTCTAACATGCGCAAAATAAATGTTAACTATGAAGAGCTGGTGAGCACATAGGGTAAATACATATAGTAAGTAAAATCAAAATTCATGGTATAGCAAGTATCATAAAGCAATTGTATAACACAAACAAGGAAATAAGTTGTACATTCGAACCTTTGTTGAGTTGTATTAAAATCAATTTCTATCATTATTAAATGACTTGAATTATCCATCATAACGAAAATATAAAGAGTTCAAGCAACTAAACAAATAAGTCCTCATTAAAAATAAAATTAGGTCTAGTAACATCCTATTTGATGGCAGTCTTATAAATCATCTTCTAGAGTTATTTCCTGTAATATGCGTAAAATAAATGTTATCTACGAAGAGCTGGTGAGCACATAGGGTGAATACATATAGTAAGTAAAATCACAATTCATGGCATAGCATGTATCATAAAGAAAATGTATAACTCAAACAAGCAAATAATTTGTACATTCAAACCTTTGTTGACTTGTGTTAAAATCAATTTCTATCATTCCCGGAGGTCTCCTCGTAAATGGCCTAGGATTGAGAATGGGGTGTCAGGCTAATAGATCTATCATATACTCTCGTTCGGCTTGTACGAAGTTAATGAATGTATGTTGGTATATAGTTACTTAGCAAGGAAGCACACAATAGCACGTAAGATGAAAAAAACCATGAAGTTGGATTATGCAAGTGGGTATGAAAAAGTAGTAGTGTACGTGTGTTTTGGTATAAGCACATGTAACATCCCAAAAGTATGTAAAAAAATACAGTCAAGTGCGAACTATGAACTCACCTGGATAGAGCTTAGAAAACAGAAACTCAATGTGTTATAAACTCAAAAATTTTACATTAAAACAAATTATTTTTGAATACTAGAAATCAGGGGTTAGGCTAAAGAAAATGAACATTTGCTACAGTAAATAATTATTTGTTGGCAGTCTACGAAAATCATTTTGAGGTTAAAACCTTTGATGAAATTAGAAGGAGAAAGGCGTACACATAATGGATAAAGTAGATGTAGGGGAAAATACAAACGATTGGATTTCAAATCTTTGATACAAAATAGAATATGAAATGTTGGGAAAGGGAATATAAGATACATGATAATAAGTTATTCATTAAATTTAAATGTCTTACAAGAATGTTAAAATAAACAAATAGTGAAATGTAAAGAAGTAGTTGACTAATCAAGACATTGGGTTCGTACGATGCATGAGAAAACGTGCTTTAGCCTATAAGTGAACACTCACTACGAGAATTCACAGGAAAGCATGATTGGTGTAGGTCCGTTTTTCTCGGAGGATCCGATACGTAACCTATCCTTGTTTATCACAAACACTATCACGAGTGCGGAAGCCCCGTAACGGTGCAAACCAAACAATGTAAAGCGTTCAACAGGAACAGATAATCAAATAGTCACTTAGATTAACAGGATGAGAACAAACTGCAAACACATACACACGATGCTTGACGATAAACTCTCAGTTTCTCTCTATGCTCTCATAAACCTAAATGTGAAACATGCCAAGTATTTGTACTGTCCCTTGTACGAAAACCCTTTGGACGAAATCATGAGTGATTTCGCCACACATGTCTGACGAAATCACAAAGGGATTTCGTTGATGTTATTGTTGATGAAAACACATGTGTTTTCATCAAAACCAAAAAAGGACAGAAAAACTAAGGCATGGATGGACAGTCAAGTATAATTACACAACCTCTAAACATAATGCACACTAGCATTAGGTTAAGATACAAATACAAAGACAAGTTGTCATACCAAGTAGGATAGGAGGATATCCGACTTGGTAGACACGACGGAATGTACAGACTCGATAACAAAAGACTGTTTAACATACAACGAAACAAGACAAGTTACAGACACAAAACTGCACTAACAAACTCCCCCTTGTCTGTTGCTTGGTCTTCGTTCTTTAAGTCTTCAATCTTCAGTGTTTTGCCGACCAGGTGCTTCCAGGATGAGAACAAACTGCAAACACATACACACGATGCTTGACGATAAACTCTCAGTTTCTCTCTATGCTCTCATAAACCTAAATGTGAAACATGCCAAGTATTTATACTGTCCCTTGTACGAAAACCCTTTGGATGAAATCATGAGTGATTTCGCCACACATGTCTGACGAAATCACAAAGGGATTTCGTTGATGTTATTGTTGATGAAAACACATGTGTTTTCATCAAAACCAAACAAGGACAGAAAAACTAAGGCATGGATGGACAGTCAAGTATGATTACACAACCTCTAAACATAATGCACACTAGCATTAGGTTAAGATACAAATACAAAGACAAGTTGTCATACCAAGTAGGATAGGAGGATATCCGACTTGGTAGACACGACGGAATGTACAGACTCGATAACAAAAGACTGTTTAACATACAACGAAACAAGACAAGTTACAGACACAAAACTGCACTAACAAACTCCCCCTTGTCTGTTGCTTGGTCTTCGTTCTTTAAGTCTTCAATCTTCAGTGTTTTGCCGACCAGGTGCTTCCAGCATGAATACCACGATAAAAACAGAAACAAGCAGCGCGTTGGAACATTAAAGCTTGTTGAGCGTACTCGTCTTCATAAAATATATCATGCCGAAACAGTTTGTTGATGTCGGCCGCAGACATGTTGACAATCCACATCGGATCTAGCATGCGGAAGTTTTCCTGATCTTTAAATACAATAACTGCTTCATGCGTATCCGAATCGTAACACCATAACCGCATATTCCCCAAGAAATTCTGTTTCATCGGCATCAGCGGAATTTTATCCATGACTTTTGGAGGCTGATAGATAAGCTTGTATCGACCCGTGTTAGTCTCTGGATCTAACGTATACTTGATCTGCTGATAGATCGGAAACTGCGGTTTGTAAAGTTCATCCTTCCACCCGTTTCGACGATTGAACCTCAATCTCTTTTCGAACAAAGTTGCTCCAGCATAGTTTGAGCGATTGATCAGTCTCAATTTCGTTAAGGCAGTAACGTCATAGAATGGCAGAGATGTAATACTCAGCAACGAATTGAAATACTGGATGCCGTGTTCGCGCTTGATGGCCATACAATGAATATCCTGCACGAACATCCAGTTGAGTATCTTTCCATGCGGCTTTTCTTTTATGTACTGCATGTAATCAACTTGCGCTTCCGAAGGAGTTGGTTTCTCGATCTTCGACAAAAAGATTTTTCTCCATTCTTGGAATACGTCTGTCGAATCGTCTGAAGAATCACGTTTATTAAATTGCTCGTTGATGTCGTTAAGATTCTCTTTCAGCCATTCTTCATCAAACGGATCAAACTCCGTTCCGTCAGCACGAACGTAAGTTGATTTACTTGATTCGCCTTCAAAAACAATTTCATCCAGATTCTCTATGTTAGTTGTTTCTGGTTCAATTGGCATTTTATCAATCACAGCATCATCAACTGAGCTCATTTCTTCCAACTGTGTTCATTTCTTCCAAAGCTAGTTTATGTTCATGTGATAAATCTTCCACCAACTCCCCTTCTTCTAAAAGTTCTCCAGATACAGGATGTACAACCTGTAATGCAATATCAGAAGAGCTAATAACATTAGAAGTACCAGCCATGTCGCTTTCAACATAGGAACTTTCGAGCATTTTCATCAATTCTTCCTGTGCACCACTAGAAGTTCCTTGCCAAGATTCAACCTGAGGAGGTTTGTAAGCAACAATCTGTGTAGATGTAGATGCTGGAGGTTGTTGAGCTGCAGCTGAGGGATCTGGATTCCCTTGATCTTCAGAATCATGATCATGCTTCTTCAACACTTCCTGTTGCTTGCATTAATCTTCCCACAAAATAGCAACACGATTTCGAAGGAACTCATAGCCTGCATTGATCCTTTTGACTCCGTCAACTATAGTTGTGTTACGAGATTCGTACCACTCTTTCATGAAGTCACATCTTCCTTTCAGATCCTCAGCTAACTTTTGAAGTATAGAGCTGCTTTTTTCTCTTGCCTCGTCTGCAGTTTTCAAACGTTCATTCTCTGCTTTCAGTTGATCGATCTTGGCTTGTTGGCGTCCTATCACAGTTTGTTGTTGTTCAACAGTTGACTTCAACATATTTATTTCCACGAGTTGAGCGATTTGATCATTCTTTGTGATTCTGATGAAATCAGTTTGCCTTTGTATACGATCTGCAGCAGCTTCAAGTTGAGAAAATAAGAAGTTGTTCTTTTCATCTTGAGACATCTCTGAGAATATCCTTTGACGTTCAGAACTAGGCTGAGATGTAGTTGCTCTGATTGCAGAAGCCATTGATCTTTGGGAAGCAACTTGAGGAGTTACAGATGGAGTATCACGAGTTGATGTAACCACAAGAGGTGGTTGAATAGTTGTAGTTGGTTGTTCTGTAGATCGCGGAGGAGACGGCACCATAGTAGAAGCTTCTTCAGCTGTGAATCCAAAGTTTGGATCCATTGCAGCTTCCTGTATAGGCTCAGAAGGAACATTTTGCTGAGTAGACGAGGAAGTACCGATGTTCTTTTTAGCTTTCTTCTTACGAAGGACAGCCGTTTTCTTTTTATGCACACGTTCAGTATCCGATGGAACATAATCAGAATCTGCTCGCTCGTCTCCACCAGCACTACTAGCGCCAGGTGCACTAGCTGCTGTCGCTGCAGCATCACCACCATCACCATCACCACCTTCTTCATCATCATCACTATCAGATGAATCAGATGAATCACGCTTTCGCTTAAGCTTTTCTTTCATCCTATTTTCTAACTCGGGCTCTTCATCATCTGACTGGCTGTCATCGTGATGCCATTTGTGATTAGCAGGAGCCACGTAGTTTCTGTTTAGGAGTGCACCAAACATCTTCCGAGGAGGATCAGACTCTTTATATTTCTTAGCCGAGTGACCTTTAAACAAGTTAAAGGAATGATCCAACATAGTTTCAATCTTGAGAATGTCAGTGTCAGCTTTGGGAAGATCAGGGTGTTGAGCATTCATGATCATTTGCATGAATCTCGGATACAAGCAGAATTTCTTATCGGTCATCCGAGATCCAGTTCTTCGTAAGTTATCTTTCATGTTAGCGAATAAGAACTGTGATATGCTAAATGGCTTATTCAACACAAGCGCTACCATCATACCGATGAGATCGAATCCAGTCATGTCATAACCTGCACGCTTTTTGCCTAAACATTGAATAAGTACATGTAACAAGAACTTGTACCGCATAGGCAATGTAGCTTTGTTGATTTGCCCAGCAAAAATATCAGCAGTACATTTCATCCTGAGCAGACATCCACGCGTGCACATGATTGGTACAGAAAATGGTGCATCAGCAACGTCTTGAAGTTCCAAAACATTGTTGAGAATCTCTGGAGTTACATCCACATCCAGCTTATAAACCTGCCCTCGAATCACTTCCTTTCCATCAACTTTAATTATATGAGCAGTATCCCAAAATGCTTTAATCAATGTCTTGTACACCGGTGTTGAGAAACTAACAGCCTTGTTTATCCTTAATTCCCGAATCCATTGCGTGATTTCTTTAAAATCGACAAACTTTCCTTCCGGATCAAGATGAGCAATCATATTATGTCACGGTTCAGACATGATTTCTTCTTCTGTTTTGTTGGTTTTCTTTGTGGGAGCTTTGCGAGATTTCGGAGCCATTCTGTGTTTGACAAAAACGCGTAATGAGAGCGAGTTATGTGACAATTATAAAATACATATAAGTATACATATTTAATGTGTATTTTGGACATTAATTATGTATAATATATATACTGTATAAAAATTGCCAAGTTCACAGTAAGATTACAAAGTTTCTAAGTGTTTGTGTAATGGTCCCTGTGACGAAATCAGAGAGCTGGTCATTCACATATGACGGAAATACTTGTGTTGGGCTTTAAACAGTTGGCCCAAACACCTGGGATGATGAAATCAGATGTGAGACGACGAAAACATTTATGGTCCGACGAAAACAGGTGATTTCGGCAATTGGGGATTTCGGCAAAAATTGATTTTGTCTGAAAGGGGATTTCGGCTGCAAGTGATTTCGGCTGAAATTGATTTTGGCAAAGTAGGGATTTCGGAAAACACTGATTTCGTCAAACATTAGGGTTTAGACATTTGGGGATTTCATCAATTTTGGGTTTTGGCACAAAGGGGATTTCGGCACAGGTTGATTTCATCCAGTTGGGAAAACCTAGTTGATAAAACTTACCCAAAACCCAAAGTTTTAACCCAAAATACTTTGTGACATTTGTTTAACAAATCGAATGAAAAACCTAGTTCAAATCAAACATTTAAACCCGAAAACCCACATCCCATGTTTGAGTCGATTACATATATCAAAAGAAATCACAAACATGTTCTGACAATTTTCAATCAAACAACGACAAAGAGTCCAAATCATCAACCATATTCACAGAATAAACATGAACATAACCAAACCCTAACACCCAAAACCCTGATGTTCATACAGATTTCTGAACAAAAACGTAAGATAAACACAGTTACATCCAAAAGATAAACAACATTAAGATATATACAAAGGACATAACAGATATATAAAAGGTTTTGTCAAACTCCAAGAGATAAAAGAGGGTCTCTGATGACAATCGGACGAAGAATAGATATTTATAAAAGTCCAAGTATGTTTAAAGATCATTATGATACCTTGGTTTGGTATCAAACACAGAGAAATCCAAGAAGTCGAAGTCGGTTATCAGGGGGTTGAAGATGATGAACAGTACAAAGAAAAGATCTTTTTGAGAGTGATGTTTGGAAAAAGTGAAATCAATAATGCAGATGGACCCCTTTTATACTTGGTCCCACTCGACGAAAACACTTGGTCCGACGAATTCACATTTTGATCGACGAAAACACTTGGGCTCGCTGAAGTTATTTTGTTTTGGGCTTTTAACATTTAGCCCAAACATGGGATGACGAAAACAGTGGTGGCCCGACGAAAACACTTTTGGGCCAATGGATGAAATCGCTTTGGGCCCGGTTATGAAATTTGTTTGGTCCGACGAAATCCCTTGGGGCCGACGAAATCACTTGTGGGCCGATGGAATCAGTTTAGGGCCGATGAAAACCAATTTGTTTGGGCTTTAAACACTTAGTCCAAACATCTGTGATGACGAAATCAGGGATTACGTTATTTTTAAAACAATTTTGGGATTTCGTGGAAGACCAAATTAGGTTTTAGTTGAGTAGTCAAACCAGAATGTGTTTTCGTTGACCAGTCAAACCACTTTTTCATTTTCAAACACATTTTGAACAAACTTGAACAACATTTTGCCTTTGTTAGCATAACCAACTGCAAAAAGGGCATTTTTATGAAGTAGAAAGCACAAACGAGTCAGTTTCAGGCTTTTCGGCATAAAACTTCGAGTTACCAACATCGGCTAATCAAAACACGTTATACAACTTATACTACAACACAAATTAAAGTGCGGTAAACTAACAAAAGAAAATAACATAAGAAATTTGTACAATGAACAACCTTTTTTGCGAGTTTCAAGGTAAGAGAATCATTACCAGCTTACGGTCTTTGTCAACACAGTTTTTGATTTCTGTTTAAAGCTTTAGATAAGTATTCTACCACAATTATCGGTATTGTTGTCCACCTAAGCTCAACTTATCAGATGTAATCATAATTAGGAGATATGATTTACGGTAAGAGTTATACTTACTTGTCGGTGTTCATCCACTCACGACACATTCCCGTATCAAGGTATGCACGAGAGTTCATCTTACCGGTGAGTATACTGCTTATGATCCGTTTGACCGTATAAAAGATGTGAGAAACTCACTTATTTGATTGAAAACAAGCCCTATGTGATAGAATCACTTATTTATGAGGAACTTGATTTTCAGATGCATGAAGGGCACAGGAGCAAGTCCGTGAACAGGTCAGTACTTTCGCACAGCAGAGAGATGAACTTGACTCTAGGATAAATGTGATATATTATCACTTGTTTTGTTTGGACATGTGATTGTTGATCACTTATTGAGGTCGAATGCAATATGTACACGTATGTATAGTATCATGGAAGATCTTAGACTTCATCTCCGTTATTTTTATAGTTCGATACAACCTTGATACCCAGATGATAAGACAGCATAAAGACTGAATATCTCAAAACCTCGGCAGTCAATCAAACGAAATTTCGGTACCAAGACCATATGCCAATGAATGGTTCCCACCTGACTTGAAGTCTGTTAGGTTTATATCATCCTGCACATTTTAGTCTAATTGTGAGCCTACCGATACATCGTCAGTAAAGCTACTTATCATTTTTCAATTTTTCTTTTTCTTTTGACCATATTGACAGACCACACCAGTGTATATCATCACTTTCCCTTCTTTTCTCCAAGAAACTCATTTTTGATTTTCTATTGTTTTTGAATTTTTGATTTTTCAAATTTAAAGACAGAAAGTAAACGAAATATTTTTGGATTTTTGAACTTTCCACATGTTTTTGTATTTTCTGAAATTTCTCCCCCTAAAATGCGAAAAGATAAGTAAACTGAAAATCTTTTTGGATTTTTGACGCTTAAGAAAATATTTACAAAAACGATCAGCCGACAGAAGTTTACTCTTGTTTCACCTTAATACCATTGACCAACAAAAGATAGTTAAAACGAGATTTGTCAAAAGCTTTTGTAAACAGGTCAGCACGCTGTACATCAGTGTGGATTTTAATAACATCGATTAATCTTTTGTCAAAACAATCACGTATGAAGTGATATTTAATTTCGATGTGCTTGGTCTTGGAGTGTTGGACAGGATTTCTAGTGATAGATAAAGCATCATTATTATCAACAAAAATAGAGGTAGATAGGAATTCAAAACCGTAGTCGCGCATTTGTTGCTGAATCCACTGAACTTGAGAGCAACAACTTGAGGCAGCAATGTATTCAGCTTCACAAGTTGATGTAGCAACACAAGTTTTCTTCTTGCACTGCCACGTGACTAAGCGACTTCCTAAGAATTGACATCCAGCCGTTGTGGATTTCCCATCTATTTTGCATACACCGAAATCTGAATCACTAAAAGCAACCAAGTCAAATCTTTCATCCTTATGGTACCAGAGACCGGTGTCCGGGCAACCCTTCAGATAGCGAAAAATCCTTTTAACAGATCCAAGATGAGATGCTTTTGGGATAGCTTGATATCTTGCAAGTAGGCACGTTGGATACATGATGTCAGGCCTCGATGCTGTGAGATACATAAGAGATCCGATCATAGCGCGGTAATAAGAAGAGTTGACACTTTCACCCTTCAAGTCCGGAGTAATCCCGTGATTAGTCGGAAGTGGGGTACCAGTGGGCGTTGCTTCAGACATCTGGAATCGGCTCAAGATGTCACCAACATATTTAGTCTGATGGATGAATATCCCAGACTCAGTTTGTTGAACTTGTAGGCCCAAAAAGAAATTCATCTCTCCCATTGCGCTCATTTCAAACTTCTCCTGCATAACACGTTCAAATTGCCTGCACAAAGTATCGTTAGTAGAACCAAAAATGATATCATCAACGTATACCTGTACCAACAAAAGATCTCCATCCTGTTCATTGATGAAAAGAGTACAGTCGATAAGACCCCGGTGAAAACCGTTCTCCAGCAGATAAGTAGATAAGGTTGCATACCAAGCCCTCGGTGCTTGATGTAACCCGTAGAGAGCTTTGTTGAGCAACCAAACCCGATCGGGATGGATAGGATCTTCGAAACCTGGAGGTTGTTCGACATACCCCTCTTCTTCAACAATACCATGCAAGAATGCGCTTTTGACGTCCATCTGATAGACTTTGAATCCTTTAAAAGAAGCATAAGCTAGAAAGATCCAAATAGCCTCCAGACGAGCAACTGGTGCATAAACCTTGTTGTAATCAATGCCTTCAATTTGACCAAAGCCCTGAACAACCAATCTCGCCTTGTTGCGAATGACCACTCCACGATCATCCTTTTTGCACTTGTAAACCCAACGAGTGGCAATTTTCTTGTAGTTGTCGGGTTTTTCAACAAGTCTCCAAACACCCAGTTTCTGGAACTGTTGTAGTTGCTCTTGCATTGCTTCAACCCAAGAATTATCCTTTAAGGCTTCTTTCCAAGATTTCGGTTCTTCTTGTGAAACGTAACACGCGAAGGACCAATCATTTTGAAGACCAGATTCTCTAATAGCTGAATACAAACCAGCACTCTGGTTGTTTCTCAGCTAATTACGCGTTTGCACTTCGCTTTGGACATCTCCTATGATATTCTGCTGTGGATGGGTATCGTGAATTCTCATTTCAGGATTTTCAGGAACACGAGCATTAACACCCAAATTGTTAATATTAAGATCAACAACCAACTCCACACCTGGAATATGCGTAGAAGTGGATGCATTTCCTTCAGCAGTATCAACATCCTGCACATGAGGAGTTTCAACAGAAGTACCCTGAACAGGAGCAACTGGAGCTGAAGTGCCTTCAGTCGCATCAAGATATTCATCATCTTCTGATGACTCAATGTACTCAGTAGCATCTTCAAATACCTCATTTTGAACTGTGTTGTTAACCGAATTAGAACCTTGGGGGTTAACAATAACAGGTCTAACCAATGGCGAGTCAGCAGCGTTGTCACTATCAAATAACATTCTAGCAGCTGCAGAATCTTCGTCAAAGGTTGGCAGATTAAAGGAGTCGAATAACCCATCGTAGTCGAACATCCAAGGATCACCCGGAGCCCTAATAGGACTTGTATACCTTTGAACCCTTACTTCACTCCATAGCTCAATCTTTTTGGTAGCCAGATTCCAAACGCGAAAATTCGGAGTAGCATATCCAAGGAAGAAACCCTCAAATAGCTTTTGCGCCAAACTTTCCATCCGGCTCAATCATAGTGCATGGACCGCCAAAAGGTTCTAGAAAAGATAGATCCGGTTTCCTTTTCTGTAGAAGTTCGAAACAAGTCTTGCCATGTCTCTTGACTGTAAGAACTTGATTTAATGTGTAGCAAGCAGTAGACACAGCCTCCCCACAGAACTGAACAGGAAGCTCCGACTCTACTAACATCGTTCTTGCAGTTTCAATTATCGTCCGATTCTTCCTCTCCGCTACACCATTTTGTTGTGGAGTGTATCGAGAACTGTATTCATGAAGAATGCCCTTAGAAGTACAGAACTCATCCATCACACGGTTCTTGAACTCAGTTCCATTGTCGCTTCTGTTCCTCTTAACTTTCAACGTGTAGAGATTTTCCAACATTGTAAGAAGATCCTTGAGGATGCCAGGAGTATCACTCTTATGTGCCATAAAGGCTACCCAAGAAAATCTAGAATAATCATTAGTAACCACTAAACAATAAGCATCGCCGAATGTTGTCTTGTGTCTCATAGGTCCAAAAAGGTCCATATGAAGACGTTCGAGAGGCATGCTAACAGTGTTGATTTTCTTCAGAGGGTGAGACTTCTTCGTTTGTTTCCCTTTCTGGCACGAAACACAGATATCTTGTAGATGAAAACTTCTCACAGGCACACCATTCACAAGATTGTTTTTCACCAAATGGTTAATTTTTCTTAAGTGAATGTGCCCCATTCTTCTGTGCCAAGATATAGACTCCTTCTCCGTGGCTTTCGAGACAAAACATGTGACTTGTGAAGAAGTCGTAATCGCTTGGCTCATATCAAGAATATAAAGAGCATTAACTCTTGGAGCCGATAAGAGAATCCATTCCTCTGGAATTTTGAAACCAGGTTTCAGCACATAACAACCGGCATCATCAAAATGCACGGTGAACTTCTTGTCGCAGATTTGCGAAACACTGAGAAGATTGTGATCAATTTGACCAACATAATTGATCTTATCAAAACATACAACACCATTGGAGATTATTCCCTCTCCAGTGATGTACCCGCCTTTGTCTCCAGCAAACGCGACATAGCCTCCTCTAATATTTCTCACATCATATAGAAGTCGTAAGTCGCCTGTCATGTGCCTAGATGCTCCACTATCAACAATCCAATGACTATTAATAGTTCCTCCTGGAACACCCTGCACATATCATCAATGATCAGTTGAGGATGGGGACCCAAGCCTTAGTGGTCTTGGGTCGTCCCTGAGCATCACGAAAGATGATCTCGATTTCTTGATGATTTTGTAACACAACATCTCCCCCTGAATTTTCACCCATCTTAGGTTTCCAAGTTTGATTTGATTTACCAGATTTAGTTTTATGAAAAGATTCTGAAACTTCTGGTTTTAAAAATTGTGAAGAACTTGGTTCCCTGTTGACCGTTTTGACTTCAGATTTTAAAGCCTTCTCAACAGCTTTGACGTTTTGACGTCGTTGTTTCATTTCTTGTTCTTTAACAGTTCTTTTATCATGTTTTGGTGAAACGGGATGACGTTGAGGGTGAACCTTTTCAGGTGGTGCTTTCTCAACAAAATTATCCTTGGGAGTGTTTGGACAATGTTTAATGATGTGTCCAAACTCCCCACATTTAAAGCATGTTCTCCTTTCCACAAAGTTAGGAGAATCTGATCGACGAACAGATGTCGAACCTGTAGAACCCGAGGTACTTGCTTTTTCATCACACCCGTTTGTATGTTGAGTGTAATTGTTTTGGCTATTACGTTTTTAAAATCTTGACTTGTTGTACAAAATTGGTGTTTGATTTGTTTTCAAAAGTCTCAATTTTATCCGTACCCTTCGATTCTACAAATCTGACATTACTGTTTTTCTTCTGATAACGAGCTCCTTTTGTTTCAAATTTAGATTGAGAAACGTTAGGCTTTTGAGCTCGCTTTTCTGGTTGTTTACCCTTAGCAGCAATAGGTTGTTGCTTTGTTGGTGATTTTTTGTTTCCAAATTGTTTCCTGATTTCAGCTTTTGGAATTGGGTCACATTGAGTTACAATGACTCCTGGAATTGTCTTTCCCAAAAACTTGTTTGTATTATCTTCAAAAACTTAATCAATCGAAGATGGATTGACATTTTTAATTGGAAAATCGTGATCTGGATACAATTTAGAATCACCAACCAAAGTGTACAACACGTTATTACTCTTAACAGTAGACACAGATTTCTTGTCATTCTTGACAGGATCTATCACTTGTTTGACAACTGGTTGAACAGCAGGAGTAGGAGGATCACAAAGAATATGATTCTCCATTGGAATTTCTACTCCTTTCATCTTGTCAAGTGATTTATCCTGATCACTCATATCTGATTCTGATTCATCATCAGACGACTCATAGTCCTCAATGATTGGAGGACTTTGTTTCGTAGATGTTGAAGTTTCTGTTTGCTCAGATGATGTACTTGAAGAACTGTCCGATTTTAACCCTAGGCCAGTTGTAACTTCCTCATAATCAAGAGGCACACCGGGCTCAAACCATGGCATTTCTTCTTCATCAGGCATATGAGTATAATTATGTCTTAAAGGGGGCGGACACTTCTTATACCCAACACCTTTCTTGTTTCCCTTCAGTTGTTGAACGTCAATAATGTGATCGAGCACAAATCGGGAGTTAGAATAACTTTCCAACTTGAGCTTGATTGCATCATGCTCGCATTTTGCAATGGCTAGTTCCTTTTTGGTTTCCTCAACGATGTTAATGTAATCGTTAATACTAACTTGTTTATGATAAACAGTTTTGGTCACTTCGGAAACACTTTTCTTTAAGGTTTCAATTACAGATTTAAAATCCTTTTCGTTTCTAACAAGAGCCATATTTGCCTCTTTGCACTTAGACATTTCAATAACCAAACTTTGATTATGACTATGAAGCTTTTCAGATTCAAGCTTCAAATCTGCACAAGAATTACAAACACTGGGAGCAGGAGTTTCAGAATTTACCTGACTCGTAGAGGCTGAGACATTTGCCATAAAGGCAGTTTGAAAAGAAAAAGATCCGTCTTCAGAGAAGAACTTCTCCATTTCTTTAGATACTACAGCAGCCTTCTTGATCAGAACTGATTTCTGACATTTCAACTCCTCTGCTTCATTTAACAAGCCATCAGATTCAGAATGATAACTTGCTTCTTCCTTCACATCAGATTTAGAATGATAATCGCCAGAAGTAGAACTTTCTTCATCAGAACTCCCGGTATAACCCGAACTGTCGTCACTTTCAGAAAATTCTTCCTTGTGAACGTGCTTGATGTGATTGATGATCTTTGCATAACACGCTGTTCCTCCTCCTTCTTGATCACCTTCTCCAAGTTGTACCGACCAATTACACCCTTCATCAGCTTGAACGGTCAATGCTCGATTGACGTTTGATGGTCCAGACTGGTTCTGGTTCTGATTGTTGTTCACCGCTACCATCCTTCGATCACGATTTTCTTGATTGACATTGACATTGGAAGTACTTGTCTGATTTCTGAATGGGTTCTGATTGCCTTGTTTGCTTGGTCGGGTGCACTCACGTTTGAAGTGCCCCTTTTCGCCACAATTGAAACATGTAACCGCTTCTTTATCAAATCCGTACTTCGTATCCTGTTTACTTTCCAAAGAACTTCTCCCTGTTCGAACCATAAAGTCCTTCGCCCTTTTAACAGCACTTGCGAACGCCCACTTTATATCCATCAACTCCATTTCTTCACGATTGATTTGTTAATAATCTTCGTTGGTCAAATTAATGTTTCCAATTTGACCTGCAACCAAACCACAGTAAGCACTAACCATTGTATTAATGAGTTCCATATGCTCCTTTGCTACTTCAATGCTAATATTTAAGAGGTTTGACGTATCAACTCTGACAGTGTTGGTGTTTTGGGGTGAAGGATTGTTGGTATAATGTGCTTGTTGTTGTTGTTGTGGTTGGGCTTGAGGTTGGGGTATGGATTGTGAAAGATAAGCACTTTGATCGAACTGTGGTTGAGTAGTGGTAACTTGAGGTGGAGGTATGGATTGTGAAAGATAAGCACTTTGATCGAACTATGGAATCGGAGATGAGCTTGTATTGGATACAAACGCCGTTTGAAGCTTCGGTTGCTGAACAGAACTAGAACTAGCTGAAGGACCAAAACCAGGCAAATACATTTCTGTGTTTTGAGGAGGTGCAATTGCAATCCTTTTAGCTTTCCGAATTTCCTCTTCGTTCTAGTGCTCCAACTTCTGAATGAATTCATAGAGACTGACATTGGCTGTATCCAGAGCGCCCGTATGCTTTAGAAGCTCAATGAATGGACTCCACTTAGGAGGTAGAGCATCAGCAAACCATGCAATCATTTCCTGATGAGTTGCATTAACATTATAAGAACTCATTTCACGAATCAAATGATAAAAACGAGAAGTCATATCATTTAGGGTTTCATTATCCAAGAATTGAAATGATTCAAACTCTTTCTTCAATAAATCATGGCGTATCTTTCTAGGAGTTGCATTTCCTTCTCCTCTCGCTACCAATGCATCCAATAAATTTTTCGTGTTCTTACAATAGCCGAATTGATGATAGATTTCTTTGTGAAGCGCCTGTGTAAGAATAGCAAACGCCTTTTTCTCTAAGTTATAGGCTTTCTTGTCATCTTCAAGCATATTAGTAAAACCCGCTGAAGTTGATGCTGCTACTTCGAGGGCAGGGTTGCATGCAGTAATGAAACACGTCCAAAGTTCGGTGCTTTGCCCTTGAACGTATGTGTGGAAACGACCTTTCCATGATGGAAAGTCGTTCATGTGATTCAACTTTGGTGGGCGATTGTTGCTGCCCGTTTCACTCTCGCTAAGCAAAAGATTCTAAATGCTTTGATTTTGATTCGACACCAATGCCCATTGATTTGCACTTATTGACTGTTGTTGTTGAGGTATGGAATTCACTAAATATGCGGCCATCGAAGTCTGATTTTGAGCTGGTCGTGGGTCCGTACTCCAATCCCATGGATTCGTACAACTCATGTTTGATATATGAACAACTGTACCTGATAAAATACTTGAAAACACAAAGTTAGAACACTTTTGCAAGTCCTCTGTTTAAAATTCACAATAGATAAGAATGTTTGATGAAATCCAATGGTGATTCCGTCGAAGTTATGTGTGATGAACACAGTTGATTTCGTTGACTGGTATGTGACGAAATCAATGTGTTTTCGAAAACAAATATGTTTGACTATGGAGTGGGACGAAATCGGATTTCGGTGACAAGTATGAGTGACGAAATCGAGTGATTTCGTTGAGTGGAATGATTGACGAAATCAAGGGATTTCGTTGACTGTAATGTTGACGAAATTTGATTGAGTTGATAAATGATATTTCTGACGAAAACACTTGATTTCTTTTTATCCAGGAAGGTTTTCGTCCCGAGGTGATTTCGTTGACAATGGGTACCAGCTGTTAGATATTTTTCAAACCTTATCCTCTGACAAGTTGACAAAAAATTCAACAAACCATGCTTTTCTGATGTTCGGTACTCCTTTTTCTCACCAACTAATGATCACAGTACACATTTTTCAAACACTTGTAATATAATATTGATAAACACAATCAATTAGAATCATCAAACCTCAAACACATAAACATGCAAATAACAGTTTGAATATTTCAAGAACACATTCAAGAACACTTTGAAGATATGAAGTTTCTGGAAAATGATTGTGCTTATACTTTCAACAAAAACCAAACTATAAACATGCACACATGTAATGTAACAAGGTTTTCAATAAAACTATAGCAAAATAACATTTGTAAACACAGATTTTTCAGCAATATTTCCAGAAAGAAAAATAATCTTTTCAAGAACAACAATCTGAAAATAACAAGAACACACTTGTTTCAAACAACACAATGTTTGGTTTTAAACAAGGAAAAGAGCCAAAGCTCTGATACCACTTGTAGGTCCGTTTTTCAGGGAGGATCCGATACGTAACCTATCCTTGTTTATCACAAACACTATCACGAGTGCGGAATCCCCATAACAGTGCAAACCAAACAATGTAAAGGGTATAACACGAACAGATAATCAAAGATTCACTTAGATTAACAGGATGAGAACAAACTGCAAACACATACACACAATGCTTGACGATAAACTCTCAGTTTCTCTCTATGCTCTCATAAACCTAACTGTGAAACATGCCAAGTATTTATACTGTCCCTTGTACGAAAACCCTTTGGACGAAATCATGAGTGATTTCGCCACACATGTCTGACGAAATCACAAAAGGGATTTCGTTGATGTTATTGTTGATGAAAACACATGTGTTTCCATCAAAACCAAACAAGGACAGAAAAACTAAGGCATGGATAGACAGTCAAGTATGATTACACAACCTCTAAACATAATGCACACTAGCATTAGGTTAAGATACAAATACAAAGACAAGTTGTCATACCAAGTAGGATAGGAGGATATCCGACTAGGTAGACACGACCGAACGTACAGACTCGATAAAAAAGACTGTTTAACATACAACGAAACAAGACAAGTTACAGACACAAAACTGCACTAACAATTGGTCTGTTTTTTTATTCAGATATTACGAAATACTTTCCTAGCCAGAAAACCCAGTCTACATTTTTAGATTGCACATGCTTTTAACATCGCATGGTCCTTTAATCTTGATGAGAGCTTGTGGATTTGGTTTTTCAACCCAGGAGTTTGATTCCATAGAGCTTATCATCCTTTTCTATTCTTGGTAGGTTGTCGAGTCTCACCAGGCTCTAAGTCTCTTGAGATGATGTTGATGTCACTACGTTTGCTAGTAGCGTCTGAAACTAGTTCCGAATCAGTGGCATTCTCCTTGGTATGATGAATGGGCTTGGTATCCGATGAGATCATGATGATGTCGGACCTCGTTTTACGAATAATCGAATCTTGGGTCTTGGTAGCGTTGACAAACGCTTTCCATTGCTCGTCACTTAAAAGATTGTATTCGTATGACATGACATAATTTAAGTTTAGAAACATGTTAAACACAAGAACACATAAGTTGTTTAGGGTAAGGGTCACTTAGGGTTTACTCTAGGTCACGTGTCTAATAACCTAAATCCCTGCAACTGTGGCTCTTTGTGGAAACATCATTGCATCACTTTGGTAGATTGTTCAACAGCTCATGGAAACTAAAATTTGAATATTATTAATAACTTGAATTATCCATTACAATGAAAATATAAAGAGTTCAAGCAACTAAACAAATAAGTCCATATTAAAAATTAAATTAAGTCTAGTAACATTCTTTTTTATAGCAGTCTTATAAATCATCTTCAAGAGTTATTTCCTCTAACATGCGCAAAATAAATGTTAACTATGAAGAGCTGGTGAGCACATAGGGTAAATACATATAGTAAGTAAAATCATAATTCATGGTATAGCAAGTATCATAAAGCAATTGTATAACTCAAACAAGGAAATAAGTTGTACATTTGAACCTTTGTTGAGTTGTATTAAAATCAATTTCTATCATTATTAAATGACTTGAATTATCCATTATAACGAAAATATAAAGAGTTCAAGCAACTAAACAAATAAGTCCCCATTAAAAATAAAGTTAAGTCTAGTAACATCCTATTTGATGGCAGACTTATAAATCATCTTCAAGAGTTATTTCCTGTAATACGCGTAAAATAAATGTTATCTACCAAAAGCTGGTGAGCACATAGGGTGAATACATATAGTAAGTAAAATCACAATTCATGGTATAACAAGTATCATAATGCAAATGTATAACTCAAACAAGCAAATAATTTGTACATTCAAACCTTTGTTGACTTGTGTTAAAATCAATTTCTATCATTCCCGGAGGTATCCTCGTAAAAGGCCAAGGATTGAGAATGGGGTGTCAGGCTAATAGATCTATCATATATACTCTGGTTCGACTTGTACGAAGTTAATGAATGTATGTTGGTATGTAGGTACTTAGCAAGGAAGCACACAATAGCATGTAAGATGAAAAACAACCATGAAGTTGGATTATGCAAGTGGGTATGAAAAAGTAGTAGTGTGTGTGTTTTGGTATAAGCACATGTAACATCCCAAAAGTATGTAAAAAAACAGTCAAGTGCGAACTATGATCTCACCTGGATAGAGCTTAGAAAACAAAAATTCAATGTGTTATAAACTCAAAAATTTTCCATTAAAATAAATTATTTGTGAATACTAGAAATCAGGGGTTAGGTTAAAGAAAATTAACATTTGCTACTGCAAATAGTTATTTGTTGGTAGTCACCTCAAAACCTTTGATAAAATTAGAAGTAGAAAGGCGTACACATATTGGATAAAGTAGATGCGTAGGGGAAAATACAAGCGAATGGATT
Organism: Helianthus tuberosus; assembly: GCA_030545235.1. Classification (NCBI taxonomy): domain Eukaryota; kingdom Viridiplantae; phylum Streptophyta; class Magnoliopsida; order Asterales; family Asteraceae; genus Helianthus; species Helianthus tuberosus. Next base: position 95,715,042 of record CM060361.1, on the reverse strand, counting down.
TCAAATATTTGATACAAAATAGAATATGAAATGTTGGGAAAGGGAATATAAGATACACGATAATAAGTTATTCATTAAATTGAAATGTCTTACAAGAATGTTAAAATAAACAAAAAACTATATATACTTCATCGTTTAGATATCACACACTTAAAACTAAACCAAAACAATTCACTCACAACTAGCAAACTGTAACTACCAACTGAAAACAAATTAGTAATCAGATAATGGACACCTCTTCAGCTTTCGAATGTAGCAGCAGCACTGGAGAACTAATGCTGGCTTGGCGAATCCCGAAGAAGAGAGCCGGAAGGAAGAAGTTCCAGGAGACTCGACACCCGGTTTACCGAGGAGTGAGGAGAAGAAATCCCGGCAAGTGGGTCTGTGAAGTGAGAGAACCAAATAATCAATCAAGAGTGTGGCTGGGGACATATCCGACAGTAGAAATGGCTGCCCGGGCACACGATGTGGCGGTTTTGGCCATGAGAGGGCGGTCGGCTTGTTTAAATTTTGCTGACTCTGTTTGGCGGCTGCCCGTACCGGAGTCTAACAATGTAAAGGATATACAAAAGGCAGCGGCTGAGGCTGCAGAGGCGTTTAGGCAGACGGAAGACGCGATGGGAACGAATGAATTACCGGAAGTAGTGGTCTATGCCGATGATGGTGGGGTATGCTAACTTTGTTGATGATGAAGATTTTTGTGTTGACATGTCTTTATGGAGTTTTATGTAGTTTCTTTAAGTAAGATAGTTTTTCATGGGGATGGCTTAAACCTTTTTGTATACAAGCCAATCATGTATATATATCATGTATTAAAGTCAATTCAAATATAAACAATATATTCTATTTAACATCAAAATTTTAAACGATTGGTGATCAATGGCTTTAATGGATTATGTCACATCAGAGTTGATTATTTCATATTCACCATGAATATGGGGTTGGGATCCACTTGTTTGCCTAAGGTTGCACCATTTACACAGGGTAGATCATCTATGTTAACCAGACTTAATGTCGTGGTTCTTCGAGCGACAGGTTTACCTCAGAACTAGAGATGGTGGGTATAGGTTACCGATCGTTGGTTGCAATGGTAAACGTATGGGGTCGCATTTTGCCGTTGGGTTATCCTAGTTAACGTCTAGACTATTATGCATTAGCTGTTTAAAAAAGATCTTTGCTAAAAGGTTATGATGATTTACCAATTTAGTTTATTAACAAAGTGATGCCTTTGTGTGTCGGTCAATTAACAAATGCCTACAACGATGGCATAAAAATTCTGCTCTTTGTATCTGGTGCAAAGATCATTGCAAAGTAAATGATAACGTCATAAAAAAAAGATGGATCTTTTGAGTGTTTTCTGGGGTGCCGCTATATAAACAAAACTGTATGGCGTAATCTGTGTGTGCTAGTGCAAATGAAATCATTACTTTATTTAACATGACATTTATGAACGGTTAGATTGACAGTTGTGGGGTAGCGCCACAAGCTTGCTAAAGGGGGCGCTATTATTGGGTTCGTGAGGCTGTTGGCGAGCACCAACGCATGATGAGAGAAATGAATGTTGTTTTGACCGTTGTTGAACCGTAACATTTAAATAAATATTTTTATTTAATATAAAAATATAAAAAAAAAAGATACTTTTAACGTTTGTTCTCATGGGAATGGCTTAAACATTTTTGTATAGAAGCCAATCAAGTATAATATCATGTATTAAAGTCAATTCAAGTATAAACTTATAGGAGGGGAGTAGGATCAAATACAAACCACATTTCGCATACAAACTGTAAAAATCATTTAAAAAGTGTCACGTGTCATCGAACCAATTATAGATAAATGATAAAATAATATCCTAAACAATATCAATTATATTGAATTCACTATAAATATGTTAACAATCCATTAACTCTTTATTTTGATCTTCTTTTTGTTTTCAGTGTGTTGAATAAGAAAAGTGCTGATATCATTCAAATATGTACTAAAATCAATTATCTTGATTAATTTTCATGTGCTAATATAATTCAAAAGTGCTACTTTTATGTATGTATTGTTTTGATATGTGCTAATTTAACTTTTTTAAGTGCTATGATCTGTTCTTACGGTTTGTATGATAAATATGATTTGTACCGGAACCAACCCCTAAACTTATATTCTATATAACATTAATATCATGAACCGATGGTGTTTAATGCCTTTAATGATTTACTTTAATGGATTATCTTAAATCAGAGGTGATTTTTCATATTCACCATGAATAAGGGGTTGGGTGAGGTCCACTTGTTTGCCTAAGGTTGCACCATTCACTCATCTATGTTAACCGGAGCTTACGATTGTGGTTCATCGAGCAACAGGCATACCTCAGAACTAGAGATGGTGGGTATAGGTTACCCAACGTTGTCTTCAATCGTAAACATATGGGGACACATTTTGTCATTGGGTTATCCTATGTATCCGTGTATTATCCATTAGTTGTTTAAAAAGATCATCATTGCTAAAAAGTTATGGTGATTTACCATTTGTCATTGGGTTATCCTATGTAACCGTGTATTATTCATTAGTTGTTTAAAAAAAATCATCTTTGCTAAAATGTTATGGTGATTTACCAAATTAGTTTATTAACAATGGGGCACCTTTGTGTGTCAGTCAATTAACTAATTCCAACAACAATGGTTTTAAAATTCTGCTCATTGTATCTGGTGCATACATTAATGCAAGGTAAATGATAACCTCAGAAAACAAGATGGATCTTCCGAGTGTTTTTTGGGCATGACGTGACCCAAACAGCGTCCCAACTTGCTAAAGGGGGCGCTATCAATGGGTTCACGTGATGAGAGAATCGAAACTTGTTTTGACCGTTGTTAAATGGTAACATTTAAAAAACAATTTAGTATAAATATATACCACACCATATGAACCTATATAACCTAACCATTTTAACCAATTTTATTACACACCTCCTACAAAAACTCTTCCATCTCTACAAAAATTTCTCTCATTACCATGTTTCCGAACAACGTCAACGTATGTAGCCCTAATCACCTGATTTTTGCTCAACGTCAAGCGATGGACACCGAGAACCCGTACCGAAGGAACCCACAAACGGGTGAAGTAAAGTACCATCCGATCATACCATCTTCACTATCCCCACAAATGTCGATACACGGTTTCATGTTTTACTCGCAAATCCCAAATTAGGCTCAAAGTTCTGCAAGATCCTCGTTTCCGCCATAATTTTCACAATTCATACCCAAAACCAAATTGTTCCTAGAACCCAACACATAACCAAAACCCAACCGACTCCATCCAAGACTCGTAGACATCATAGACGGTCGAGAAGTGACACCTATAGAAGAGCTAGTTTTGTCACGAGTATGGCTCAATGACCCGATTAACAATTCGGTCATTGTGTTCGGACTCTATTATGGATTTCTGACCACATTCTCCATAAGACCCTCCTATCTGTAACGCCCCAAAACTTGAATTTTAGTTCACTAGTACGTTTCCTTGTGTAATGGTATGAAATAAAATAACCAAGCTATTTAACTAAGTTAAATAGTTTAGTCAAAACAAATAAAGAATGAATTTGGGACAACTATGAGCAAGTAACAAACATGAGGGGCTAAACTTGAAGATTTAAGATGAAATTTGGATTAAATGTAAAAGGTAGAATTTTAGTGTGTGTATGTCGTATATGGAGATGGAGGAAGAGGAGAAATCCTCTCAAAACAAGAAGGCAAAATCAGCCCCAAATCAAGAGTAAATTGAGTGATAAACCTTGCATGAATGACGATTACTCACCATCTAGCTCTAATAAACATATGGTAAGTTGCAATTTTGATTTGATGACTATGTGTGAAATGGGTTTATGATAGATTCTTGAAATTAAGTAGGAAGGTGGTTAAAATCATCAAATAGGACTTGAGTTATGAACGATTTTAAGTAATTTGGTGATTTAAGTTAAAACCCACCATTGATGGTGAAGGTGATAACATGAGTGAATCACACATGTCTAAATCTTATGCAAATTCGATTGATTATGTTGTATGTGATGAATTCCTGTTAGTTAGGTTGAAGTATAGTATGAAATTTATTTGATGCTTAGTTGTGTTGATGAATGAATGCAAGGAGAGGAATGAAAGCATGAATGGTTTGTACATTATGCTTAGATAGTAGTACGCACACCAAGTGTTTGATGAAATGTCTATGTGACAATAATATAGGAAATTGTATGCAAGTTGTGGGTCAATATGTATAAAGAGTGATAATGATGTGTTTGTTAGTAAACTAACATGAGAAGTGTGTTTTAGATCGAGTTCATGTGGAATTTTGATTGTAAACATGATTTGTTAAAAAGTGTACATTAGAAGGTTGTACTCTATGTTGTAATGGTATGATGTTCACCGTATGCTTGACTAATTTCTTATTTGAAATTATGAATTTAATGAACACTAAATGTAAAGCGTATGAGGTTTGTGTAAGGGAATAATAATGGAATGATATTGGTTAACTAATATATGTTATGGTGTTAATTATGAAGTAATAAAAATGCTAGTGTGGATGGAACATAATATGTATGTGAATGGGTATAAAATTAGGTGATTATGTGATTGTGAGCACATTTGCATCGTGAGTAAGAGATGTATAGTGTGTCATTGATATAACATAAATGATGTTACAAGATATATGTGGATAAGTCGGAAGTTCATATGATAAACCGTTGACTTCTGAAAGTCAACTACACATAGGAAGCATAATTTAACTTGTTGTTGTAAAGGTGGGATATTAGGAAGTCGTACGGTACATGTTACATCAATACGCGTTATATGGAATGACATGGTGAATTATATAAATTTGAAAGGATGTGAATTTGGGAATATGTCTTATGTTTGCTAGAATCGACTAATGAAAGTCAAATGGGAAATATGCATTTGATATGAACGTTAACATGCGTAATCATGTATGCTAATAAGAATGTGATTGCGATGATGTGAAAGTATAGGGATCATATCAAGACGGATAAAAGCATAGAAGGTTAACGAATCAAAAGGAGGCAAGATAACGGACACGAACTCGGACGCACGAGGTAAGTGATTTCCGTAATCACTTCTTAGTTGTTTACGTAAAGTTATGTGCTAGTTAATTAAGTATGATAATTGAGGACAAATAAGGATGGCTCGTATGAAACCGATGATTTTCGCTAAGTAGATGTAATGGCTCAAAATGTGGTTTTATTTTTATACCGAAAGGGTTGTATAAGTAATGATTACAGTACTATAACCGGGTATGGGTAGAATGGTACATAAGTAAGCTAATCAAGAATCAGAGGCACGAATTAATAGTATAAATACTCGGTTGTGAGTTATGGTTAATGGACAAACAATTTCGCGATTTGAAATTGTATTAACCGAGTTTGTTTTCGTATAAATGAATGAAATGAATAAGCTTAACGCATACCGGGTATCGGGTGCATAAACTCCAAGTACGAAACCCCGGATAATGTAAAAGTATTATAATAATAATGTTCATGAAGGTTTTGGGCTAAAACAAATGAGTAGTTTAATGAAATCATGAACGGGTCGAATAATTCGTAAATGAATAATAAGCCGAAAGTGCGTAAGTTAAGAATTTCCTTAATCTGGATGTCGGATTTTGAGTCCATAGGGTAGAGGACCAATTTACGATCACGTAGGAAGAAACGGGAGGTTAAACGGATAAACGGGTTGAAAGTTATGCGAGTTTTAGTGTGTGCGAACAACGAAACAACACAGCAGCAAAAACCCATTTTCTTGAGGCCGTCGCCGACGCCCTAGGGGCCATCGCCGACGCCCTCTGGAAAGTCAGTTTTTGGCTGACGGGTTATTTGACTGTCTACGGAAGTTTTGGGCTACGGGCATTTGAAAGGGTCGTCGCCGACGGCCTCCCCATGTTCAAAAACCTTAAATTTGCTATCTAAGTTGATTTGGGTATAGTAGGCTTCGGTTTGTTATCTGTGGACCATGAAGGCCCTCCCACACATGATTTTGATCGTTCCTTTGATGTTTATGGGCTATAAATCTAAGTCTAAGTACCATGTAATTAATGTATGGATATATAAGAGGTATGTAAGATCTTGAACGTGTACGTAAGAGTGAATGTACATATGTAGACGTGTATTTAAGTATATATGAAGGCATGTATGAGTGTATGCAAGTAAGTAGAGACGTAGTAATGTATGTAAGCATGTAGACGTGTATTCATGTATATGTGAAGATACGTATGTGTATATGTACGTATGTAGAGACGTAGTAATGTATGTGCGTATGTAGACGTGTGTATGGTATATATGAAGGTACGTATGAGTGTATGCATGTATGTAGAGATATAGGAAGGTATGTACGTATGTAGATGTGTATGTATGCATGTAAGAATGTATGTATGCATGATTTAGACACGTCGAGTAATACGTTATTAATAGTGTGCCTTGAGAATGAAAAGTAATGCAGGCACATCATTGAAGCCTCACCAGAATACGGATGCACAGATGAAATGCTTAAAGTTAGAAAGATAACAAAATGGGAAGTGTACGAGATTGAATCTTGTTTATGTATTGTGTACTAATGTTATGAATGTATGTGATGAGTGCAGGTTGTACGAATTACGGGCGGTTATCACGGGGAATAGAGATCGAAGACCGAGTCACAAGATAGATTGTACGGGAATAATTGAGTATGTACTTTAGCAAACAGGACTTATACTTTATTTTGTAAAAGATACATATTAAAACGAACTTTCAAGTAAGTCAAGACGTTTGTAATGAAAGAAATTTTATGGCACGAGTTTCCGCTGCGACTTTTTGTCAAATATGTATTAGGGTGTTACAAGTTGGTATGAGAGCCCTGGTTTGAGAGAATCAAGTACGAGAAGGTAAATACTTGAACTCAAACCCGTGTGCTCTTGTGACCAGGAACCCGTACAATCCAAGACTCGATCAAGATCTAAAGGTAGAAGCGAATGTAAGTATGTACTCGAATATGTATATAAAGAAAACTACCAATATGTTGTGTGTAAGGTAACCATGATTATTCGGAGAGGATGATCTACGAACGCGGTCTAGGACCAACACCAAGGCATGTAATAGACAAAATTTGAACCCAGGTACGTAACTTCATATGTGGGTACATGTAATGGTAAAACCTATTAAAGGAAAGATAATGATGAGATAGTAATGAAGTTTTGAAATGATACACGTGCCGAAACCTAACTCTTCGGACATAAGGTGATAATTACATGAAGGCACGAAACTAGTATGAGGATTGCGTACCTGGCCAGTACGCGAGAAACATACGACGTTCGTGAGACCGTGATAATTGTTGCAGGTATGTCTGAAAGGATTGGGTATTAGGTGGACGTTTGGGTGAGAATAATAAGACTATCAAGAAAATTTAAAGCACTTTATATAAATGAAAAGTATGAATTGTATGTTTGAACCCGCGAGACGGATTCAAACATAGAAGTAATGGAATGTATGAATGATATGTTTGGATCCGCGAGACGGATTCAAACATAAGAAGTAATGGAATGTATGAATGATATGTTTGGACCCGCGAGACGGATTCAAACATAGAAGTAATGGAAAGTATGAATGATATGTTTGAACCCGTGAGACGGATTCAAACATAAAAGTAATGGAGTGTATGAGTGATATGTATGAATCTGCGAGACGGATTTAAGGACGAAAGAATGACCATAAATGGCATGCGAACTTAAAATTGAGTTAAGGAAATAAATTTTGATTAAGCTACATGTTAGATATGTTGGTAAATGACTCTTGGGAGTCGGAATGAATGATGGGCTACGACCCGAACAATAACTTAAGTATGGACGGGAAGGGAAAGTTTTGCAAAAAGGTTAACGAAATAATTATAAGAATGAAAGAATTGAGAGTATTTAAAACCCCGAATAAAATACATTTGGAGAGAAAGTAATAATGACAAGTACCGATGGAAAATGCTAACTTTGATGCTAGGCTTGTTGGCCATGTTCATCTGAACAAGATATTGATGGAAAGACGCTCATGAGCGGAAACCCACTTCATGAAAGGAAGGAAGGAATTGAATCGGCTTTGACAAGGATTCATTCAAAAGCCGGCCGATCTGGTTTGCAGATCGTTAGTCTACGCAATGAAATCGAGGTTAGTAAATGATTAACCCGTGTTGAAGAGGTATGGTACGGTATGGAATGTTAGGATTTATTTATGGTAATCAAAATGAAATATCATGGATGATATAACATGAGATACGAATAGAATGAAATAAATTGAAATATTTCAAATAAGTAGAAACATGTGCGTATTATGATTGAATAGAAGGATAGACACAAGTCCTAAACATAGGCTGTGCAGCCAGTAGAATGATGAACGACCCGTTAGTAATGAAATGTGCTAGGAACTAGCACTATAAAGTGTAATGACACTAATAAGGGCTCTGGATAAGCTTCGGACCTATTATGTGTTTGTGAAGGTAAATTACTTAACTCAAGAAGGTAGGAACAATGTGTACAATTATGTTCGTTTATGAACCAAATCTTTAGCCAAGAATTCCGAATGTATTCAGTATGTATTATGCACTTTGATTAAGTATAATGAAAAGGTTTAGTAAAAATAAGAAAGGTTTCGGGGACGAAACCTCGTGTAAGGAGGGTAGACTTGTAACGCCCCAAAACTTGAATTTTAGTTCACTAGTACGTTTCCTTGTGTAATGGTATGAAATAAAATAACCAAGCTATTTAACTAAGTTAAATAGTTTAGTCAAAACAAATAAAGAATGAATTTGGGACAACTATGAGCAAGTAACAAACATGAGGGGCTAAACTTGAAGATTTAAGATGAAATTTGGATTAAATGTAAAAGGCTGAATTTTAGTGTGTGTAATGTGTGTGTATGTCGTATATGGAGATGGAGGAAGAGGAGAAATCCTCTCAAAACAAGAAGGCAAAATCAGCCCCAAATCAAGAGTAAATTGAGTGATAAACCTTGCATGAATGACGATTACTCACCATCTAGCTCTAATAAACATGTGGTAAGTTGCAATTTTGATTTGATGACTATGTGTGAAATGGGTTTATGATAGATTCTTGAAATTAAGTAGGAAGGTGGTTAAAATCATCAAATAGGACTTGAGTTATGAAAGATTTTAAGTAATTTGGTGATTTAAGTTAAAACCCACCATTGATGGTGAAGGTGATAACATGAGTGAATCACCCATGTCTAAATCTTATGCAAATTCGATTGATTATGTTGTATGTGATGAATTCCTGTTAGTTAGGTTGAAGTATAGTATGAAATTTATTTGATGCTTAGTTGTGTTGATGAATGAATGCAAGGAGAAGAATGAAAGCATGAATGATTTGTACATTATGCTTAGATAGTAGTACGCACACCAAGTGTTTGATGAAATGTCTATGTGACAATAATATAGGAAATTGTATGCAAGTTGTGGGTCAATATGTATAAAGAGTGATAATGATGTGTTTGTTAGTAAACTAACATGAGAAGTGTGTTTTAGATCGAGTTCATGTGGAATTTTGATTGTAAACATGATTTGTTAAAAAGTGTACATTAGAAGGTTGTACTCTATGTTGTAATGGTATGATGTTCACCGTATGCTTGACTAATTTCTTATTTGAAATTATGAATTTAATGAACACTAAATGTAAAGCGTATGAGGTTTGTGTAAGGGAATAATAATGGAATGATATTGGTTAGCTAATATATGTTATGGTGTTAATTATGAAGTAATAAAAATGCTAGTGTGGATGGAACATAATATGTATGTGAACGAGTATAAAATTAGGTGATTATGTGATTGTGAGCACATTTGCATCATGAGTAAGAGATGTTTAGTGTGTCATTGATATAACATAAATGATGTTACAAGATATATGTGGATAAGTCAGAAGTTCATATGATAAACCGTTGACTTCTGAAAGTCAACTACACATAGGAAGCATAATTTAACTTGTTGTTGTAAAGGTAGGATATTAGGAAGTCGTACGGTACATGTTACATCAATACGCGTTATATGGAATGACATGGTGAATTATATAAATTTGAAAGGATGTGAATTTGGGAATATGTCTTATGTTTGCTAGAATCGACTAATGAAAGTCAAATGGGAAATATGCATTTGATATGAACGTTAACATGCGTAATCTTGTATGCTAATAAGAATGTGATTGCGATGATGTGAAAGTATAGGGATCATATCAAGACGGATAAAAGCATAGAAGGTTAACGAATCAAAAGGAGGCAAGATAACGGACACGAACTCGGACGCACGAGGTAAGTGATTTCCGTAATCACTTCTTAGTTGTTTACGTAAAGTTATGTGCTAGTTAATTAAGTATGATAATTGAGGACAAATAAGGATGGCTCGTACGAAACCGATGATTTTCGCTAAGTAGATGTAATGGCTCAAAATGTGGTTTTATTTTTATACCGAAAGGGTTGTATAAGTAATGATTACATTACTATAACCGGGTATGGGTAGAATGGTACATAAGTAAGCTAATCAAGAATCAGAGGCACAAATTAATAGATAAATACTCGGTTGTGAGTTATGGTTAATGGACAAACAATTTCGCGATTTGAAATTGTATTAACCGAGTTTGCTTTCGTATAAATGAATGAAATGAATAAGCTTAACGCATACCGGGTATCGGGTGCATAAACTCCAAGTACGAAACCCCGGATAATGTAAAAGTATTATAATAATAATGTTCATGAAGGTTTTGGACTAAAACAAATGAGTAGTTTAATGAAATCATGAACGGGTCGAATAATTCGTAAATGAATAATAAGCCGAAAGTGCGTAAGTTAAGAATTTCCTTAATCCGGATGTCAGATTTTGAGTCCATAGGGTAGAGGACCAATTTACGATCACGTAGGAAGAAACGGGATGTTAAACGGATAAACGGGTTGAAAGTTATGCGAGTTTTAGTGTGTGCGAACGATGAAACAACACAGCAGCAAAAACCCATTTTCTAGAGGTCGTCGCCGACGCCCTAGGGGCCGTCGCCGACGCCCTTTGGAAAGTCAGTTTTTGGCTGACGGGTTATTTGACTGTCTACGGAAGTTTTGGGCTACGGGCATTTGCAAGGGCCGTCGCCGACGGCCTCCCCATGTTCAAAAACCTGAAATTTGCTATCTAAGTTGATTTGGGTATTGTAGGCTTCGGTTTGTTATCCGTGGACCACAAAGGGCCTCCCAAACATGATTTTGATCGTTCCTTTGATGTTTATGGGCTATAAATCTAAGTCTAAGTACCATGTAATTAATGTATGGATATATAAGAGGTATGTAAGATCTTGAACGTGTACGTAAGAGTGTATGTACATATATAGACGTGTATTAAAGTATATATGAAGGCACGTATGAGTGTATGCAAGTAAGTAGAGACGTAGTAATGTATGTAAGCATGTAGACGTGTATTCATGTATATGTGAAGATACGTATGTGTATATGTACGTATGTAGAGACGTAGTAATGTATGTGCGTATGTAGACGTGTGTATGGTATATATGAAGGTACGTATGAGTGTATGCATGTATGTAGAGATATAGGAAGGTATGTACGTATGTAGATGTGTATGTATGCGAGTAAGAATGTATGTATGCATGATTTAGACACGTCGAGTAATACGTTATTAATAGTGTGCCTTCAGAATGAAAAGTAATGCAGGCACATCATTGAAGCCTCACCAGAATACGGATGCACAGATGAAATGCTTAAAGTTAGAAAGATAACAAAATGGGAAGTGTACGAGATTGAATCTTGTTTATGTATTGTGTACTAATGTTATGAATGTATGTGATGAGTGCAGGTTGTACGAATTACGGGCGGTTATCACGGGGAATAGAGATCGAAGACCGAGTCACAAGATAGATTGTACGGGAATAATTGAGTATGTACTTTAGCAAACAGGACTTATACTTTATTTTTGTAAAAGATACATATTAAAACGAACTTTCAAGTAGGTCAAGACGTTTGTAAGGAAAGAAATTTTATGGCACGAATTTCCGCTGTGACTTTTTGTCAAATATGTATTAGGGTGTTACACTATCTCTTCCTTCTCCGAGCTCACATTATGGAAGAAGGAGAAGAAGGAGCCTTAATCTCAATTTTGTAATAATACCCTTATATTAAAAATGAAACGTATTGAACAGTAAACTTTATTTATTTAGAATTAAAAATGAAAATCAAACAGTAAACCAGGGCAATAAGGTATCAAATTTATCAAAATCGGGTATATTTTCGGTACCGAATCGGTATCGACTTTTGACATTTCCGGTATCGGTTCGGCACCAGCATTCAGCGGTTTTTACCCTCAAATACCGGCACCGTACCGGTACCGACCGGCACCGAACTGTACCGTACCAGGTATATTCGGTACCGGTACTCACTTTTGGGGATTTTCGGTAACCGGTACCAGTACTCGCTTTTACTAAATCGGGTGTATTTTTGGTACCGGTTCGGCACTGGTATTCACCGATTTTTACCCTCAAATACCGGTGCCATACCAGTACCGACCCGTACCGTACCGTACCAGTACCGACCGGTACCGTACCGTACCAGGTATATTCGGTACCGGTACACACTTTTTGAGATTTCGGTAACGGTATTTTCGGTACCGATTGGTACCGAGCTCATCAAATCCTATAGCAACGTAGCAATGCAAGTAATTGCACAGTTTAGATTACTTTTCATACACACAGTAAGTAAACTGTGTTTCGTTTGAATGAGGTTTTATATACACAACAACTTATTTTGCTTTATTTTTTTGTCTTTTTTCTGTAATTAATGAATTGTAGCATATAAAATTAACTTGGATATTTAGATTATTGATGAGCAAATCGTATCAAATCCTGTAATCAAACCGGTATCGTATCAGTACCAAATTTACTATTACCAAATCATTTTCGTTACCATTTTGGTACCCACCTTTTGGCGTTTTCAGAATCGTTACTTTCAGTTCGACACCGGTCTAGCACCATATCTGTATTTATTGATTTTTACCTTCAAATACCATACCGTATTGTACCGAGCATTTTCGGTGCCGGTACCTAATTTCGATAATTTTCCGGATCAGTACTTTCGGTGCCGTTACCGGTACCGAGCTCATCCATATTTTAACATGTTAGCACCGTAATAACTAAATTGAAAACAACTGAATTTTCAACGTGTAGTACGTGTGGGTCCTATTATTATATATTAGGTTATTTAAAATTGCTTTTTTAGGACGGAGTGACCATCCTTACCACGTCATTTTTATTTATGTTTTGATATTCGGTATCAGCTGCTAACACGCGTTTTGCAGACATTGGGTCCCCGCCGCAACGCGCGGGCGGAAAATCAATTAGTTTTCTGAATTTTTTGATAGTCGTCAATTAAAAGGTGTAATATTTTTTAGTCAAGTAGATTTATATATTTGTGAATTTATAGAGGTTTTATTAATTAATTGATTGATTTATTGTATTAAGAACTTAAAAAGAGAAATAAAACTATAAATTCTTTTAATTTTATTTAATCAAATAAATTTAATGGATTAATCAAGAATAACTACTTAGTGGAATGATTTATAAAAGTTTAAAATAAATTTTATTGAATAAGTGTAGATTTAGAACAATCTTTAATTTTTTTTTTTTTATCAAACGAAATTTCATTCATACTTGCCAAGTTACATCAAAACAAAGGGTAGACGGGCAACAAGCTGCGCCACCACCCCTTTCTGAATTGCAAACCCTAATCTGCCAAACACAAAACCTCGTCCCCCTGATGCTGAGCAATTGTTGTGGATGACCCGTTGGACCCTAGTCAGGAATTGGATAGCTTCTGGCACTAGGGAGCCAAATGTGTCAAAGGCAAAAGGGACAAAAACATGCTGGTTCTCTGCACAAGCTTTAGCGTGCTTATCAACTTTCTTCGATTCTGCCTTTCTTGCTGCTTGTCCAGCTACAAACCCGTTTTCCCTTAAACCAACCAGAGGGGAAACCCCCGTGAGGTCAACACAAGCATGTTTCCCCCTAGCCCAACCAAAGACGAGCAGATCCACTGGTCGCAGAGTAGATCTCCCTTCCATAGGGTCCGTAAGGAAATTCACAGGAGCCTCTTTCTTAGCCGAAATCCCAGCTCTTCTCAGGATGTCCCACAAAACATCTCGCACGCAGTCATGCCGATATTTAAACCCAGGGAGCTCTTTACAATGCACTGCGTGCTCTCCGTATTTATCCATACAAGCTTTACGACACATCGGGCACATTTCATCTTCTGGGTACATAGGGATCATCAGCTAGTATTTAAGGATTGCTCTGTATTCTACTTCTGAAATACATTGTCCCAGCCCCTCAATTGGGATAACGGACAAAAAATCCTGGGCATGGGGACCCTTCAGGCACTCCCACACCGCCTTCTGGCGAGATGACAAATCAAAATTTTCTCCCAGTCTTTGAGCGATTTTGCTAAACAGAGCATTCGTCAAAGTTGTTTGTGGTTTCGAGGGGGCGGTGTCCTTTTTAGAGAAACCACCGATATCAAAGTCTGGGAGAGAGACATTTAAGCGTTCAAGCGCCTGCAGATAGTCCCCGTCGAGCCCGACAACCCCACTGTTTCGAAGGATATGATCCTGTAGTTCCCAAGACTGAGCTCTGGACGCCACAAAAGCATAAAACCCAACATCTCGAGCTGAGAGGAGGCCCAAACCACCTAGACGCATTGGCAGAGATGCCAAACGCATTGGAGATCCCCAAAGAATGGGCCACCACCCACGACTATGTCTTCTATAGCCTCCCGGAGGCCTTCATCGAACCGGGATGCTGCATCCTCCATCAAATAAGGTTGACAAGTTCGCAGTCCGAAAAGTAACTTAGCAACCCCCATGCAAGACCTTAGCAGAAGGAGTTCACATTGAGGGTCCTTAAGGCAGGGCAAGAGTTTCATGAGTTCAACCGCCCCCGCCACCCTCCGCCCTGCAAACTCGCCAACAAAGCTAGGGTCACGGCTAACAGCTCCACTAAGTAGCTTACCCCCCCTCTCTGGTCTGCCAATCCCTTTCGGGAAAAGCCCGTCCTGAACTTTCTGCCCATCACATGTCGGCCAAAAAACCTCTGTTTTCTTAATGTTGAGGTAAAGTCCTAGAGATTGCCCTTCCTCGTTAATAATGTCTAAGGCCCTAGCAACCTCAGTCGCATTGCTAATAATCGTCCCATCATCCAAGTACCAAGCATGAAATGGGAGGTTACATCGGTCCTGCACCCGGAGAATGAGTGGGTGTAAGGCAAGGGAAAAGAGAAGGGGCCCCAAGGGATCCCCCTGTTGCACTCCGGTAGTAGCCCCAATACACTCATTACCAACATACAACCGAGCAGGCTGGGCGTAAAGGAATTGAACCCATCGATAGATTGACGGGCAATGTTGATGAACCTCTTTCAGGAAAATTGTGCGGTCAACCGTGTTGAACGCATTGGAGAAGTCTACAGTAAGCAAGGCTAAGGAACCATCTGCATGAAAGGAGTTGAGAAACCTGTTCGCACTGTGAAGCACCGCCTCTGCACCGTTTGACGTCCCCACCCCAAACTGAAAGTCTCCCAAGTACTGGGCCATGTTTTTTCCCGACCTTCTTCATTGCCACCTTGGAAACCAACCTTCGTCAAATACCCCCCACAACAATAGGTCGAATTCATTTATCTGGTTTCAATAAAGGGGTAAGGGGGGCTGAGGCAACAAAATCTGCTAGCACCTTAGGGCAGGATCCTCCAAGCCATAAGTTGACAACTTCAGTAATGGTCGTTAGCAAACCCGAGGAAGTCATTGAGCCCTCGCCCCCGATAGCATCTAACAAGTGTTGGGCCCGCATCCAGTCCCTACCACAAGATGTCCCTTTAGGAAATGATCGGATACATTTGAGCACACACTCCTCATCAACAACAAGAGTGGATTGGGCGTGAGGGTTGGGAGGCAAGGAAGGGGGCGGTACCACAGGGTGTTTATCAATAAGAGCTTTCAAGGTCGAATCACCTAGAGGGGCGACTCCACTGGAGCTTAGGACCTTAACCGCAACCGTAAAATGTCCATCCCTAACTTTTCGGAGACATTGCTTAATATTAGGGTCCTTATCTTTGTCTCTCTCCATCCTGCATTCTCCCCTAAGAGGCCCCGCCTCCCCCGCGATATCCAATAGGGACGAGACCAATTCATCAAAACTAGACCCATCTTTCCAAACTGTAAGCGCATGCAGGATGTTATTACACTGCAAAGATTTCCTGTTCCCTGATCGTCGTTCTTGTCGGGAGGATGGTCTGACCACCCGTAAGGTGCACCGCGGCAGCAAAAGTAATTGGACCCAATTGTCGACTGATCCTGGTGACACAACCACTTTGCGCAAAGCACCTGTTAAAACCTGAGCAAACATCAGCCGACAACTGGGAGGAATGCTTTTAACAGTCTGAATAGGGAGGGAAAAACTCGCTCGAGGACGTTAACACCACCTCCGACCCTTGCTGGGTGACATGGGTTTGTGTCAACCACCACTTGACATGGTTTCCGGATCCCAACGATGAAATCTTCTACGTCCCCTGAGACTATGGCAAACGACACGACCTCATCATCATGCTTGCACCCTCTACTGAGTGCATGCATTACCATGCAACAGCCACACAACCATTTATCCCCTGCCCTAAGAACTTCCCCAACGTCCAAAAAGAAGTCCAAGTCCCTGGAGATAGCCTCCTTCAAAGTTAGCTTCCGGTTTTCAGTCTTGAAGTGGGTGCTTTGCATGTGTTCCAGCAGGCGAAAAAAACCCCCAGACCCCGGCTTTCCATCTTTACATTCGTGAAAAAATTTGAAAGGACAAGTCCTTAGACCGTTCGCAGAACCCTGCACAAGGCCCCCTGACTTAACAGCCCTTCCCCTTCTCGTAGGAGCCATACTCGTATTTAAGCTGCCGTTTTTTTAGAGAAAACACACAAGTGGTAAGCCGAACTCGAGATGAGTTATGGGAGTGGAAAACCAAAGGAGGGCAGCAACTGCGAGTTGCCCACCCTCTAAATGGAACCCCACGTAACCCGTTAGCTCATGGTAGAAGTATTAAAAACTTTAAAGAAGTGTTTTTTTTTTTTTTTTAAATTTAACCCGATGTGCAAAATTCACCACAACAAAATTCAAATCCCCAGGCTTTGTGAAGACATTATCACCGCCGGTTCGCACGGACTGAGGTCCGGTGCCGGTTCGCACGAAGGAACAGTGTCGGTTCGCACAAAGGTGAAGGATAGGGGAGGAAGACGGACGTACGGTGCCGGTATACAGTTCAGATCTGAATCTGTGTTCGATAGTATATTTTAGATCTGTACTTTCTTCAAGAATTCTAGATCTGGAGTTGTTGTGACGAATATGAGTTTTGAAACGGTTGGATTGTAAAATTTGTTTGTGTTTTTGTTATTAGTTCAGATCTGTATTCTCCCAGATCTGAATCAGACTTACAGGTTGTGAATGTGAGAAAAAGCTACCGAAAACACAAAATCGGACTTATAGTCAAATCATGAAAAGGGGTTTTGTGTTTTGTGAAATCTTGAAATGGGTGTGGGACAGATTGAGCGAATGAGTTTTGTGAAATCGGAGTTACAAGTTGTGAAATCGGACTTACAGGTTGTGAATCTGAGTTTTGTGAAATCGGAGTTACAGGTTGTGAAAAGGAAATTTGATGAGGAAGAAAAATCTAAGGGGATGTTTGGCTAAACTTTTTGAAACAACTTATTGACTTATTGGCTTTTTGAAAAGTCATAAGCTTCAAAATGATGTTTGGCAATGAGGGTGTATGGGAGGGGAAAAATGACTTTTCCAAAAAGTCACTTTATACTGACTTTTCTAAAAAGCTAATAAGTCAATAAGTTGTTTTCAAAAAGTTTAGCCAAACATGCCCTAAGTAGAATTTTATAGAAATAACTTTTATACTGTTAAATTTGTGTTTTCTCTTTCGATTAATTTAAAAAGAAGAATAAAACACTTTAAATTTATTACATATAACTTTTTTTTAACTTTAACTTAGGATTTACAAAAATAAACAAATCAGTATTTAATTTCAACTATTTTTATTTAATAAAAAAGTTGCATATTGTTATTAAATTGATTTATAATAAACAAAACAGCGGTGATGAACTCGGGACTGATGGTGGCGACAATAAAGTTGCAGGGGTTGGTGCGGTTGTGTGTGGCAGCGGGTAGAATTGTGTATGGTTGGAGTCTTGGATTTCTGGCGGATTCGATTCGTTGTAGAGACACGATTTGAAAGTGAACTTGTGTTGAGATGAAAAGAAAGAGAGTCAGAAATCATATATTTAAAAAATAATGATGAATTTAAATTTTTCGTTGACTGGGATTATTGGATAAACCTTTATACGCGTTTTTACGGGATGTTAACCGAGTTATAAGTTAGTTTAAGATGGAGATAACCATACATGCAAGTAAAACGAGACGAATTCGTGTAGATAAGGCTATGGGGTGTGGGAGCCATGGAATGTAACTTTATTTTCACATAGGATCATTAATTAATTGGGACACCTTCCCTCTCCTTAATTGATGGCGGTACCCATCGATTAAACCACGATTACCACGACCCTCCCGTTTGATAATTTTAAGACAAAAATAAAATAAAAAAATAAAGGGGATAGTGGTTTGTGTCATGAACACACCCTTAGAGTAGTGGTTTGAATGGTTTATTTAAGATGGATTACATGGTGCCTCTGTTGTGGGGTATGGTGCTCATGAGGATCATGACCACACCCTATAGCCTAACGGATTCTGGCTTGCCGAAATATTCGCAGGGAAGCTCGGATTGCAAAACGAAGAGGGACACCATGATGTTGTTTGTTTTTGAAAAAGTTTGAAACTTTTACACATTAGGTCCCTTCACTTTTAAAACTTCTTAAAGCAGATTTAAAATTTTGGTTTCTTTTTATTTTCCAACTTTACAATATAGACAGTTTTGTAAATGCACTTTGTGTGTGATAACTGTAGTCTCTCTAAAGTTTAGGGGTCTTTGATGTAATTTATATAAGGATCATGATGAGTCCGGGTTTGCGTATGTTTTGTCCGTATATACTTAACTAGTCCTAATTTATGTGTATGGACTACT
Organism: Helianthus tuberosus; assembly: GCA_030545235.1. Classification (NCBI taxonomy): domain Eukaryota; kingdom Viridiplantae; phylum Streptophyta; class Magnoliopsida; order Asterales; family Asteraceae; genus Helianthus; species Helianthus tuberosus. Next base: position 95,695,885 of record CM060361.1, on the reverse strand, counting down.
AGGTCCGAGTTTATGTAAGCATGTATGTCTAAGTTTATTGGTTTATTGTGTAATCCGGATATACATGGTATCATTAGTCCGACTTTATATGTTGTGTAAATGTTATTCGGACTAGGTTTAGAGAGTCCAGACTTGTGTTGTAACACAGTCCGAGTTTACTTGTACTGGGCTTTGGGCCCTTTTGTATCCGAACCTATGTGTTCGGATATTGTCTTGTATATATATCTTTAGTGAAATGACAAGACAGTAGATTTCTTTTGTGGAACATTTGTGTAGTAAGAAAACAGTAATCATTTTTGTGTGCATTGTATGACTGCTACTGTATGTGACGTCACTCATCATCTTCATCTGAGAATATTCTGTGTATTCTCATATCATTCTCATTCTCCTTGTTCTTGATCCAATATGTGAGTCCCAAACAAGATCCAGATCACAGTGAAATGATTGAAAACACCCAAGCATCTATTGATTAGGTGTTTGAACGGTGAAAAGTTAAGAAACCAAAGATCAATATGAAGATTCTCAACAAGGATCAAACAACTAGTGTTGTTTATACAATCCCAATATGATTTGAACACTAATGCACCTGGATTTTTGGATTGAGCACAACAATCAGATCAACAACACAAGAGAAATCACCAAAATGCCTTGTCCAAGAAACTTGGACCATGGGTTTCCATTAAGCATATATTTATACAAAACTACTATCTAGCGTAATTAATAATTACGCTGGAATACGAATTACACCGCCCAAGGGCTAAAATACATAACTTGCACTTTTAGTGCCTATACTATCAAAACATTACAAAAACAATCTTAAACCCTCTTAATCAAAGTACCAACGGTCTCAAGTGCTCTAACAATATACCCCCTAGACCGTTGCATACTTGATCGTTCTTTATTCTTGTGCTTCGGTTTTAGGATTTGCGGCACCTTGATCAATGGTCGGTTCCGGTGGAGGTTGGTTAACAATAGCTTCACTTATAACTGGTGGATCCTCCATAGTAACTTCATATGTGGATGAAGTCGGAGGTTGAGATTCTGTTGCGGCAGGTTCAGGTGATGGATCTTTTTGCTAAGCCGAAGACTTTTGTTTCTTCTTTTATTTGTTTTTATTCTTCTTTGCTTTGTCTCGCTCTTTCTGCTTTTCAATTCTGTTCAGGATTTCCATCATTTCAATCTTCCTTTCCCTCGCCCGTTCTACTGCCCGCTAAAACAACATGCCTTCTTCTTTGTATTCATTTCCAGCTCTGACATGTATTTATGCCCATATAAGATGTTCAGGTCGGACAAGCAGAACATGAAAACATCCATCGGATCCAGAATACGGATGTCTTCGTTTGAGGTTGATCTGATGACAACTTCACCTGTTTTTCCATCGTAAAACCATTTCTTGAAGTTGGTTAGAGCTACTAGATGTTCTGGAGGGATTCTGATTTTTGTCACAACTTTTGCTGGATCAATGATCCACGTGACCTTGCCTTTTCCAGTAATTGGATCTTTGGTGGTGTTCGAAACCCTTTTACGTGTATGTGTGGATTTGAAGATAGTAAATCCTCGCACGTATTGTCATAGTATTAATATTTCAAAATCTGCTCCAATGCTACTGTGAGTAGGATTGATCATGTCTAATCTTCCTATCTCACGGATATCCCACAGAGGGAAGCTTAGGATGTCAAAAACTAGTCTTGAAGTGCTGAATGACCCCACCACGTCGTTTTACAATGTACATCCCTTTCATATAACAATACTTTAAACTGATGATTTTATCGGTAGCTTCTGTCTTTTATACAGTAACTACTTGATAGAAATCAGGAAGTTTTTTTCTCTTTCCTTCTTAAACCATTCTGGATGTTGTGGGGCCACTTCATCACCTTCCTTTGTTTCGTACACAATCTCGTCCTCTAAACCCCATTCAATGATCCTCGAAGGCTCTCATCCCTGTCGACCTCCTCTTTTTCGCTTTCATCGACTTCATTGACGTTCACTGCCGATTCTAACCTTCGTTTCTTTCTTTCGGCTTCTTCGACCTTAGGTTTTTCTACCTCTTCTTTAAACTTATCGTAGTTGAAGAGATTCATGGGTGAGAATCTTGGCTGCATCTCTGCTTTTACACACAATTCTCTAATCATCTGATACATCGTTTCCATTCCATCCTGCTGAAATTTGATGAATCTTGTTTGTTTAGTTACGTATGCGTGAAGCTCTTTGTTTTTCTTTCTCTGTTCTTTCAGCTTCTCTCTTAACACATTCGTATCATTAACTGATGTTTCAGAATGCAGATTTCCATAGCAGGAACCACACATATCTCTTTCGACAAACAGTCATACAACTCTTGGAAGGGATGTGGCCTTCGTGGAGCTTGTTGCAATGGTGGTTGAGTGACTGCCATTGGCTTCACCGGAGCGTCTTTGGAAGATCCCTCCCCTGTTTTTCCCTTTTTATATGAGGGAGATTTGCTCGGCGTTGATTCATGTTGATCTACAATCATACCTTCAACAAAAGCCTCCAATTGTTCTTCTTCAGTTGTTACAGTCACTGGAGTCTTAGACTCCGTCATCTCCCGTCTTTTCATTCTCCTTTCTCTCTTCTCCACTTCTTTAGTTGCGTGGATAGCTCGTAAATTTTCAATATGTTTCTTGTGCTCTCTTTCGAACCGATACGGATACTATCACCCATAATTCTTTCTAGATTCATCATGTATTTCTTTTTCTTTGACGACCCCCCATCTTCCGCTGCTTGTTCCCTTTTTCTTTTTCTAACAAGCTATTCTTCTTCTTCTGCTTCATCCTCAACCTCCTTCAGTTTCTTTCTCGACACTTTAACTCCATCCCGATTCTTCTGATATGCAGCTTTAACCAACGGGAGTCTCTGATACTTCTAACCACATCTAGTGGTGAAGCATCACCCATTCATTTGTTTTCAGTTCCGTGGTTTGTCATCCAGTCGGCAACTAAAACTTATAAACATTTCCATCGTGGGGGAGTTCAGGAAGTTGATCATTTATGAGGACCTGCACGAATCGAGGATACATTGCCCACATCATTCTATTTGTTTTATCAACCATGCAGTAAAATATTAAACCAGAGATGTTGAATGGTTGTTTGGTGTAAAGATTAAGCATTGCAGCAGACCATTCAAGATTTAACCCGTCATAACCTCCTTTTCTATGGGTCATGCTCATTGTGAAGACGTGTAGTATGAATCGCCAATTCTTTGTAAGACCGTTTCTCTTGATTTCATTTTTGCTGTGAAAGTCTCCAACATACTTCATGCCTCCGAATCTTTCGAGAATATCTTCCTTTGACAGACGTAGTGCATCCTTGTGTTTATCTCCGAGACTTAGAACTTTTCTTATCCTGTCTTCTATGACTATAACTTCCTTGTTGCGAACAGTTGCCATGATCATCTTACTTTTTCAACTGTATTCACTTTCGCGGTTCTCCAGAATTTTTCAACACGGATGTTGCATATTACTGGATTTGGTTGAATGACGTAGCTGATTTTTTTCTACCTAACCAACCCGACACATCTTCGAAATCTTTCGCTGCTGGCTCTAATGTTGTCGGTTGATTGTGCTTTCTCGTCTTATCCCTAACGATTTCCTTTGCTATTACGAAAACCACGGAGACGAGTTAATTGAGATTCCTGATTCCGAAACGTAAGTGTTAGTTAGTTAGAATATATACGAAACATTTACACAAACAAACAAATTGTAAAATAAAAGTAATTACATTTAAATAAAATTTAAAATTATTTTAAATATAAACAAAAAAATGAAAAATAAAAATAAAAGGTCAAATACGCTTGTAGAACCCAAGGTTAACTACGCTGGTAATATAGAATATTTACACCGTGTATTTTGTTAAAAAAACGCTGATAGACTATAAATGCGTTGGTAGTACTAATTTAAGTACTCCAGAAATAAAAACGTTTTAAAAACGCTGGTCGATAAAGACAAAAACGCTGATAATTACGCTGATAAAGAATAACGTAGTTAAGTCTGATATCGTGTCCAATCCCAGCGTAGATGTTCATCTTCTTGTCAAATATGTTGGTTGATCGAAATTGCGTTCGAGATTTAAATGTGCAACCCATCATCTTCTTGTTAAATACGCCATGTTCAAGTAAATCGCTGGCATCATGGTGTTCTTGATAAACTCTCTGAAACCCACATAACTGATTCAATCAATAGTGCTGTGATATCAGCCAAAATCATTGTAAAGATGATCGAGAACACCGTTCAAAAAATCCGAATTAAGTATACCTTAAAATTTGAAGATCAGTTCTAAAACAGATGATAAGATGATGATTGTAGAGGTTTTGAGAGTTTGAATATTGTGAAGAAGATGATAAAAGTTTAAAAAGATATAAGTTTATAATTATATATATACAACTGTTCTATGTTTTGGCATATTTAATAAATACGCCAATTAAATAAATACGCCGCGTGGAATATTAAACAAAAAGGAATCTTTTGAAACTTTTCAAATGGTAAACAAATACGCCCGTAAATTAAAAACATGCCCATTTTGATTTAATAATATGCAAAAGTTGAGAATTCTTTAAAATAAAATCAAAAGTTGGGCTATTTGGACACCGAAATTCATTTTTCAACGCGGGAAGTTATAGTTTTTGCTATTTTCCTTCATTAGACGCTCCTCGACTTTCCTTCAAAAGATCATATTGTCAACACTTGTCAATTCTTTTAAATTTTCTTTTCGACTAATCGAGGCACAAAAAAATTGTCAGTTTGTTTGTCCTCTTAAATTCATGCATCCTTCTTTCAAGGTGCCTTCTGTGAACTTGTTATCATGTTTTGGTAATACTAACAAAATTGCGATGGCCCCCACACAAGCTATAGAAATAGAAAATTATGTTTGTGAGTCCCAAGTCAAGACATACCCCCGCGATCAAGGTATGCGCAAAGGTTCCTCATAACAGGTGAGTATATTGACTTCATATGTTTAAAAGATACAAGATCAAGGCATTGGTGAACAGGAATGCACTTTCGTACAATCAAAGCGACCAATGTTGACCTGACCAGTGCTAGGCAGATACCTCGTTTTGGGTACAATTACTTTTGAATGGCTCTTTTTAGATGAGCTTCTTCAATGTAGGGTTTTTGTCCTCTTTCGTTATTTTGAAAAGATTTCATAATCGTGTCTTGGTCTGCATATATCTGGATACAACAAAAGAGGGACTATGATATCCCCGAATGATTAATCAATATAAAGACCCGAAATCTCGGACTTTGGAAATCTGTCAACACAAAATTCAAGACCATTAAGCCATATGCCGCAACGTGTTACCCGCAAGATGCACAATGTTGTGGGTATCCAGAATTTTTGTGTAGACTTTATCTTTTGTCACCTAATCACAATTACTCGTCGGTATTGTTGAATCTACTAACACGTCGTTGCTTGGCACTCCGATTCTCCTTGCTTTTCTGTTTTCAAGAATAGACAAAGTGTTAGAAAATTTATATCATTTCTTTAACTAGTGTTAGAAAGAGGCATCAAATTTTGTTATTCTTTTTCTTTTTGATTTTCTGCATAACTTCCCCTACTTAAAATTTTATTTTCGTATGTCCATTACCCGAAAAATGAAATTTTAATTAACAGAAAGTCTTTTTGGTGGGCGACGTTTTAGGATACTTGTTTTACTTTAAAAGAACGTTTTTTAATCACAAAACACAAGAACTAAACGATAGAGTATGTACAAACGAAGATAACAGCAAAGTTTATTTCCATTCAAGGAAATTGACCATTTCCAACCAGGTTACTTATCAACTGGTTGAAACGAGTCTTGTCAAAGGCTTTCGTGAATATGTCGGCCCTTTGTTGCATTGTATCCACTGGCACCACTTGAATGTATCCCTTTTCGTAAGCGTCTTACGTGAAGCGAATCTCGATATGCTTTGTCCTTAAGTGGTGGGTTGGATTTACAATACCTAGACACACTTCGTTATTGATGAATATTGGAATCTTCATGATGTTGTTTTCATAATCCAGCATCTGATTTTGTATCCAAAGAACTTGTGAACAGTAACTGTAGGCCGCCGTATATTTAGCTTGAGCAGTAGAGGTGGAGATTGTTGTCTGCTTTTTTACTTTGCCACGAGATTAGACGATTTCCCAAGAATTGACATCCTCCTAAAACTGATTTGCGATAAACTTTGCAACCTGCATCATCACTTTCAGAAAAATCAATAAGATCAAAATTACAATCTTTAGGATGCCAAAGACTGAGTTTAGGTGTTCCTTTCAGATAGCGGGAGATTCTTTTGATTGCAGTTTCATGAGATTTTTTAGGATTTGTCTAAAAATGTGCACAAATGCAGACAACCCACATAATGTCAGGCCTACATGTGGTAAGATACATCAACGAGCCTATCATCAAGCGATAAAAGGACTTGTTCACCAGTTTTCCTTAAAAATCAAGAGTGAGCTCAGTCTGAGATACGAACGGTGTGCTTGCGATTTTACAGTCGTTCATACTGTATTTTGCAAGAATATTCCTGATGTACTTGGCTTGATGAATAAGGATCCATCTTCTCTCTGCTTCACCTCCAATCCCAAGAAAAACATGAGCTCTCCCATCATGCTAATTTCGAATTTTGCTTTCATCACCGTCTCGAATTCTTTGCACAACGCTTCATTTGTTAACCCAGAGATGATATCGTCCATTAAATTTGAACAACTTTCACATCGTCACCGATCCTTTTAGTGAAGATAGTCATATCAATCTTTCCTCTTGTGTAGACACATTCCAGAGATAAGTTGACAAAGTCTCACACCAAGCACGAGGGGCTTGATGAAGACCATAGAGAGCTTTGTCCAACTTATAATAACGTCTTTGGAAGTGTGGATCTTTAAACCCAGGAGGATGACAAACAAAAACTTCTTCCTTAACCTTTACATAGAGGAATGCACTCTTCACATCCATTTGAAACACCTTGAAGTTTTTTTATGATACATAAGCCAGAAAGATTCTAATGGCCTCCAATCTCGTGACCAGAGCAAAAAATTCTTGGTAATCAATCCCTTCCTATTGTCGAAAACCTTGAACTACCAGTCTTGCCTTGTTCTTGACAACCACACCACAATCATCTATCTTGTTGTGAAACACCCATCTTGTGCCAATTGGATACTTGCCTTCAGGTAGATCAACGAGTTCCCACACCTTAAGATTTCAGAACTGAGATAGTTCTTCTTGCATGGCCTACACCCAGCTAAAATCTTGGATTGCTTCTTCTATATCATTTGGTACAGATTGTGAAAGAAAAGTTGCGTACAATCCTTTGTTGATGTCATATGTCTGACCATGAGTTCGCACGTCGTCTTCCACAGAACTGTCACATGCCGATATTTTACATCACCCAGTGGGCCCGGATGGGGTATACGTGACTAGATTGATATCAAATACATAAACAACACAACAGAAGTCTTGGAGTTAAATTACTATTAAAATAATAATGTACGAATGTTCAAAATATAATACAAGCGGATATTGTATCAAAAGATCCACATGCGGATCGTAAATGTACAAAAATAAAATAACAAACTAATAGGCTTCTTATGCAAGGAGTTGCAAATTCCTCTTAAGCATTACTGGCAGTTCCAGCCTATTTGGTAACCTTGCAACCAATCACTTAGTCTTTTGAAGATACGCCTGTTTACACTAGTAAATACAAATAACCGACACATTTTGAAAATGTTTCAAAAAAAATTTAAGTGCATAAAGGCACATGTAATTTTATAAATAACTTGGGACAATAACAATTATCTTGTATATAGTTTTACATGCTCGATAATACATATGGGGCCCCGTACAGAAACTGATAACATGATTAACCAACACGCCACTTTAACCCGCTATCCCCGATATGGGTAGAAAAATATTTTATTTTAATAGTAGCATCTGTCGGGTGCATGCCTACACCCCGTGCTTAAGTCGTGGCCATTTGCAATTAAATCAGCCGAGGATATCTAGGACACGGTCGCATTAACTGCCAATGTTTAAGTTTACAAACAAAACAGATTAAAACGGGTTATGCGGATTTTCTAGTCACAATACGACATATGATCCCTTACCCAACCAAGCGGTAATAATTTACTGTATCCCAAGCCTTTATAGGGAAAATAGGTTAAGGGTAATTACCTGGCTTAAATAAGTCTTACAAAGCATGATAATATAATAAGCACAGCCGTAATCAATTAATTAAGCTTAGTTGCAATCTACTGGAATGCCTTAGTCTGGAATGGAAGGTATAATAACCAATTAGAATGTTATAAATAGGTCTTATTCAAGTCATAGACTTGGACCGGTTAACTTAAAATTATGAAAACTGTAGGATACGCTAGATTAAGTGATGAGCAAATAAAATGCAGTTTAAACCCTCACAAGTACTAAGACTTGTATAATATGAGTAAACTTATTTACATTCTGGAATTTGAAATTAAAATGAAAAGATTTGACCTGTTTCGTTAAACTTACGTAAACTAGTTACATAAGCTAACCGTACGCGCATAAGTGGTATCGCGTAACCGGATGAGTCATAAACAAGTTCAATATGCCAAAATATTTTAAATATGCTTCAAAGTCAGTAGGTAATCAAGGTTATATGATCATTATGGTTTAAAACCAAAATATGCACCATAAGGGCATTTTAGTCATTATGTGACATATTTTAAGAACTTACATAAAAACTTATGTTATGAACAAGTTCATTCTGCCAAAATACTTTAACGATGTTATAATATCAGTAGATTATAAATTTTGTATAATGATTATCGTTTAAAACAAACTATTCACCATAAGGCCATTTTAGTCGTAATATAACATAATTTATGAACTTATAATAAAAACTCATGTTATGAATAAGTTCATTATACCAAAATATGTTAAGTTTATTACCATATCATGAGCTTACTAGTTTTATAAGTTCATCATTGATTAAAACAAAGGTTTTGTACAAAAGGGGCATTTTGGTCATAAGTAGGCATATTATAAGAACTTGTGTCAAAACTGAGAATCAGATTATTCAAGTAGCATAACCACAAAGGGTTATTCTACACTAATATATGATCATAAACTTAGAATCAATAGCTAAAGTTTCTAAATCGGGTCAGAATCGAAAGTCAAAGCAGAAGTCAAACTGCTTGAATTTCGATTGCGAACCGACACATAAACTGGAAATGACGGGTTGAACATATTTATACATGTTCTAATATTAATTACCAACTAATATGATGTTAAACACATGAGTTAAAACAATTAAAAGTTCATTTTATAAAGTTTCCGAAAATCTTCCATTTGATTTTTATTATACTTAACTTTGTCCCGTCATTTGACCAACTTAACGTGATTTCTTGGAGGTGAAATTTTGAGGGAATAACACCTACCTTATTATGATCATGTAGCTATGTTCAATTCAAACAATGGCTAGACCATAATGGTCTAAACCGAAAGTCAAGGCGTCAATTTGCTTGACTTTCCACTTATAAAAGCCTATAAAATGAAAGAATAAGGATGGAGCACTTACAACTGGTCTAAGAGATTAGAACTTAAAGGATGCTCCCTTAAAGATCTGGCACTTCCAATATAGTAGATAGAAGAGAAAATGAGGACCGAGTAAATGAAAGTGTTGAAGTAGGCTCCTATTTATAGTTGAAGAGCTTGAATGGAGATGAGACAAGTGTTAGAGGTGGTCTAGGTCTCTAGGTGTGTATGGACGTGTTAGAAGCAGCTTTGAGGTGGCATTGTGCGAGTAAGAGGGCAGAGTTACTTGGCTTCCAAACAAAATTTTGCCACTGGCAGTCCCTTACAGAACGTAAGAACTAAGTCCTTGTAGTCTGTAAGGACCTCAGCGCACACAGGTTTCATCTTGCTTACGGACAGTAAGCCATAAGGCTTTGCGGTCCGTATCCGCTATTCAAAAATCAAAATTGAACATGCTTAAGGTCCGTAAGCACAAGGCTATACGGTTCGCAAATGGTCACTTAGAGGCAATTAAATTAGCATGTTGACACCTTTCGTCCCTCCACATTCATAGTTTCAACTTTTGGCAAAATTAGTCCCTCTCGCCAAACAACGTGGCATAAATGAGAGTTTCTTGACAAGTGCCTTCCTATTATTCAAAACGAATTTACGAGGTGTTACATCCTCACCCCTTTAAAAGAAAAATCGACCTCCAGATTTTATTTAAAAATATGGGGGTACTTTTGTCGCATAGTGGACTCAACCTCCCATGTGTACTCGGGGCTACGACGGGCATCCCATTTAACCTTCACAATAGGTATTAACTTGTCGATGCTCGGTCGAAATCGTTTTCTCAACAAACCTTACGTTTTCATCAATTTGCACATCGTGATGTGACATTTGGGTTTCAATTTGTTGAGTAAGGTTGGTAAAGTGTTCATCGACATAGATGATTGGTGGTCCGTCTTCTTGATTTGGTTCATCCACATTCATCTATGAAGAAGAAGCATCATTTCCAGATGCATTCTCAGCCGAAGTGTCAGGATTTTCCTCTTCAACTGGAAGAATCAGATCATTTGCGAAAGGAGTGAAATGGGTGGTAAACGGAGTGAAACAAATGCTTACCGAGTCAAACAAAGGTTCAATTGGAGTGGCCTCAGTAGGTTCGGCTTCAGGAATGGTTTCATGAACATCGAAGGTGTTGATTACCACGCCCACGTCATGAAACCAATTGGGAGCACTTCCAGTGTTAGTGTAGTTTCCTTCTTGAAAGTTAAGGTAGTAAGATTCGATCACCATCTTGGTTCTCTTGTTGTAGACTCTATATGCCTTTTGAGTAGATGAATAGCCCATGAAATAACAGATATCACCGACTGCTTCGAACTTGATTAGATTTTCTTGAGTGTTGAGAAGAGTGGATGAACACCCAAACGGTTTGAAGAAATCTATCAGAGGCTTACATTTGAAAAGAAGTTCGTACGCTGTTTTCCCATGAGGTTTAACAATTAGAACTCGATTCAAAACATAGCATGTTGTGTTGACTACTTCCGCCTAGAAAATGATTTGAAGCTTCGAATCCATGAGCTTAGTTCTAGCAGCTTCGATGAGTGTTCTATTCTTGCGTTCTGCTACCCTGTTTTATTGAGGAGATCTGGCTGCCCTGCACTTAAGGATAATTCCTTTGTCTTCACAGAAGGATATAAACGTTTGATTCTTGAATTCTGATCCATTATCACTTCTGATTGATTTGACCTTCAGTTTGGTGACATTCTCGATCAAAGGAATGAAAGACTTGAGGATGAAAGTGGTCTCGCTTTTAGCTTCAAGAAAATAAACCCATGAGAAACGAGATATATCATCTGTAATCACCAAGCAATAAGAAATTTTATCTAAACTTTTAACACTTATAGGACCAAAGAGGTCCATGTGCAACAATTCTAAAGGTGCAGTTATCGTATTCACTATTTTGGACTTGTGCGGCTTTTTGTGTTGCTTGCCTTGGGTGATACGATATATTTTTCTGAAAAAGGAAATTCTTTTGTCGGTAAACCTCTTAATACGTTTAACTTAAAAAGTTTATTCATATTTTTGAAGTTCACATGCCCCAATCGCCTGTGCCAAAGCAGTGATTCCGATTCTGAAGCCTTGGAGATCAAATAAGTCATTTGCTCAGAGGTTTTGGCATTTTTCACATTGAGGAAAAAGGTGTTGTTTGTACGAGGAGCTGTGAGCATAATCATCTTGATAGGAGCATAACCAGTCGTCGCCGTAGGTGGGTCCGAGAGTCACCATACACTAGTGCCACCACTCTTCCCCTGCACCTTTCTTCCATCCATCACCACCCTCTTCGCTGCTCCTACTCAGACAACCACCGTCGTCCACCGCTGAGGCTCCACCTTCCATGGTGACGGCCGACCATCTACCTCTCTTTCCCTAACTCGACTTTCTCTCTCTTTACTAATAACTCTCTCTCTCTCTCTCGATCTCTTGTCCAGTATGTGTGAGAAGTTTTATGAAGAATAGGAGGTTTTATGGTGTGGCCGGCCGGAATAACGGCGCCGGAAAATGTTTTCGGTGGCCGAATATCATGAGAGAGGGAGAGAGGAATGATGTTGTGTGTTAGGGTTTTTGAGAATAAAGAGGTGGAAAGAATAAGATATATAAATACTAGGGTTTGGGGTGTAGGAGAGTTGGGTTAGGCTTGGCCCATGTGCACGAACCCGTTAAATGTCATGTCTCGTTAACACGAACTTGCTCGTTTAAAATAACAAATAAATATAACGGTTAATACATATACATGTGTGTGTTAAATTAAATAGGCTTGGCTCGGGTTATCAGTTAAACAGTACGTTTCTCTCGTCGCAGGTTATTATAATATTAATAAAAAATACTTAAGAATGTGTACCCTTTTTTCGATGATCAGGGTCAAAAGTACGAGTTGTCACAAAAATTTTGGTACGACAATAAATATTTTTTTACACCTCATGTAAACTTGTGTGTACGGTATTTTTAATTTTTTTTTCTGAAATAAGTGATTTTTTCAAAGATTTTTGAGAAATTTAATTTTTGGAAAATCCTTTTGGATGTCCTAGTTCTCATGGTTCTCACAACTCAAGGTGGTTCTTATTTTAACCTAACCCTATATATATATATATATATATACACACACACACACACACATATAGAAACGTGATCAGGAGAAAACGCCTAAAAGTGTGAGAACGGTGAGAATGCATCATGGCCCAAGACGTGGCGCGGGACATGATCAGGGTCCGACGGTTTTTTTTTTGTCTTTTTAGTATTCTTCTCCTTTCCCAATTTTCGCGTTTGACATGCTGCTTCATTTTTGGCATGCAAGATAATTTTGGCGTTATCTAGAATCATTAATTACTTGGCGTTTTACTATTTTTTTCCAGATTTCTTCTTGTTGAATTAATTCTTTTTGTGTCACATAGTTAATTTTTTTGGCGTTATGGCATTTTCCATGTCATTTTTTTTGGTGTTCAGGGTCTTTTTGTTGATAATTGATTACGATATATTAATGATTTATAAAATTACAATAATACGAAATCAAAATAAAGTAATAGTCTTTCGTGGATGGGATTACATCAGAGATGTACCCATCGCTTTGTTCATCACTTTCTTCAGATTCATCATCATCAAATTTTAGATTGGCGTATAACGTCATTAGCTCGTCTCTTCTTTACTGCATCCTATTCTTGAATATCACTACATCCTTGGATTTTGGATCGTTCAAAGGTGCTAAATCATAGAGTTGTTCAATGAGATATAGCCTCCCTGTCTTTAACATTTCCTCCATTGGCAATGAATATTGCACCCCGTGTTTATAAGTCACTTCAACCGTTCCTTTCTTCATGCATCACCCAACTGCTAAGTGTTGGTAGATGAGTATCGTCAATATCATCATCATCTTCTGCCGGAAATTTTCTCTTCAGTCTTTTTATTAGAGTTCAGGTTCTTTCACAATCGTTGGCCATTGGAACCCCAAGGGCCAGGATATCCCTCTGAACCCCTTATTCATACCAAGCATGGCTTTGATTGTCCTTAACTTCACCCTTCTCGTATCAGATAACTTTATGATGAATCGTTTCTCTTTCCTTTCAAACCTCCATGCAATAACCATAGCCATTTTTATAGTTTTTGGCGTTTTGGACAATATGTGGCGTTCTCAGTCAATGTTTATTGGTTTTTTTGAGCTTGTGTTCTCAGGGTCTTCTTTTATATTGACTTTTTTTTCCCACACATGACAGTTAATTATGACGTTTTGAAAAAGATAAATCAATTCAATTCCCCAAGTATTTGGCTTTCAATATAATAAATGTTAGTAATTATGTTTCCGTCGTTTCATTTTACTGTTTTTGCAGTTACCGTGTTTTGTTTTCAGACTCAACTATTTTTATGGTGTAACACGTCTAATCTTGACGGCTGTAATTATGGCGTTTTGATAACGATGGGACTTTTTTGTTTTATTTTCTTTGCACATTGTTTTAAGCTTTTTTTTATAATAGTACTTGTTCAAAGTAATTTTATTATAGTTTGGTAGTTTTTGGGAGCGTTTTTATGGCATGATGGCGTTTTACAAGCATTTGCTCGTTTTGGCATTTTATTATATTTTTCATTATAGGATTAATGTACTTTGTTGTTTCTTAGCTGAAATTACAAAACAAACAACATATAAAGAAAATTAAAAAAAAAACAAATAGAAGCAATTTATGATTTAAATCTTCGGTGTCATCAGTCTGGTTCTTCTTTTCAAACTATAAGAAGTGTCACAAATAAATGGCATTTTGGGTTTGGAGTGGTTTATTTTCTTTGTTCATGTGTTGAAGTGTCTTTGTGGATAGATTGACCCTGTGTGGGTGGATGCTATCTGCCCGTCGTCTTCATTATAATCATCGAGGCCAAAGTAGCATTTACACTAGGATAAGTCTTTTCTAATCATCCAAACCTTCTTCAAGAACAAAGATGACAGAATGACATATGGGTGTCATCGGTCCCTCTTTTTTGAATTTTGTCCATCTCATGCAGCAAAATCTTACTACACTCACGTAACAAATCATTCAGTGAAACTTCATGCAGAACATTACTGAGTATCATAGAAAAGATGTTTGGCATCGTTGTATTTTTTAGCGTTTTACATTGAGTTGTATTTTTTTAGGAACCACTGTGTTTTTTGTGTGTTTTTTTGGTGTGATAAACGGAAGTTGGTGAGACGTTCCTATTTATTGGATTTTTTTTGACGAGTAGTTTAGGCGGGATATTATTTTTATAACAAAAAATGTAATTAACATTTATCCGGATGTAAGGCTTGGCGTTATATATTATGGCGTTTCACATTTTGTGACGTGTTTGTAGCCTGAGAGCTTAAATAAAAACACAGAAAAAATTACGCAGTGATAAAATTGACATTTTGTATTTATTTGGCGTTTTATATTTTAACGGCGTTTTATGTGAGAAATGACTTTTTACCTTTTTTTACCCTTACTGAAGCGCGTCCACGTAATAAAATTGATGTTATTTATGAAAACGCCACCGCGCCAATCTAGTCCATAGATTGTTTTGATCGGACGATCCATAACCGTTCTCACACTTTCTACCGTTTACTCTAAATCCTGACCATACATATATATATATATATATACATACATATATATATATATACATACATATATATAGGGGAGCGCTAAAATGAAAACCACCTCCAGTTGTAAGAACCGCGAGAACCACTCTCAAACAATGTAACACCTCGTAAAATCACGTCCAATGATGTGTTGACACGTGTACTAAACTCTAGTGAAGTCAAACGTTGACTATTAGGGACTAATTTTGCGAAAAATAAAAAAAAAACTTTGAATGTAGAAGGACTAAAAGTGTTAACATGCTTAAACTAAGCCCCTGAATAACAATACATGGTATTCATAATTATAAATGAACTACTCGTTGATCGAGATGAGCCGTTTGCATAATTATTTGAAAGTTTGCTCGTCGAAGGGTTAAAAGCGTCAACATGTTAATTCTTACCTCAGAGTGACCTTTTAACAAACCGAGACCTTCATGATGTTTGAACATACTCTCAGGAATGCCTAATATTGGCCGTCTAAGGCTTTTATGCCAATAAGTGATGTTACGCGCAAGTTTGCAAGTTAAAGGGGTTAAAAGCATCAACATGTTTAATTATACCTCTGAGTGACCTTTTAACGAACCCTAAGCATTGTGATGTGCAATCATACTCTCGAGAATGCATAATATGGATTGCGTAAGGCTTTGATGCTATTAAACGATAATACGCGCAAGTTTGCGTGTTAGAGGGACCAAAAGCATCAACTTCTAAAAAACTACACCTTTGAATGACCATTTATGCAAACCCAAAAACTCCGCACTGTTTGTTCATACCCTCAGGAGTATTTATTACAGGCTATGTAAGACCTTTATGCCGTTTCGCGATAATACGCGCGAGTTCGCGGATTATGGGGTTAAAAGCGACCACAGGAGAAACTGCACCTTTGAGCGACCTTTTAAACAAACCAGGAACTCCGTATTGCTCGGTCATACTTCCGACTATGCCTAAATTGGTCACTAAAGGTTTTCGTGCCTTATAGTGATATTATTTAAAGAATTAGAAACTTTCGTGCCAAAAGTGTCAACATATGAAAGTTAAATAATACGTAAAGGTGTGAGGGACTGTTCTTAACAAACCTTCAGAAATTGTTTTTGAACTTGGGTGCATCTGATTAAGAAGTTTGAGGGACCAGTTATGTCAATTACATAAGTTAAATAAGTAATTAGATGAGACAGGGACCAATTCTGCAGATCTGCTAAACTTTTATTTTGGATCGGACTTCGCTGGCGGGTCGTGACCGCCGGGCCTGAGGCCTACGCGGGCAGCGAACAATCAGAACAGCAGCAAACAAATTTTTTTATGGTTTTTGATTGTTTCTTGTTTCCCATTCTTAGCTAAACCATTTTCAGCAATCTATAGTCTTGCATACATATTTTAGAAGCTGGTTTTACACATGTTATCATCCTAGAACTCCCTAAGACACTTGGCAATCATCCATCAATTCCCAAAATCTATAAATAGGCTTCAATTTCACTTATATCACTTGCACCTCTCAACTCAAATCTTCCTATCTTTCAAGAATGGAAGTTCCTGGATTAATTATGAGCATCCTTTGAGTTATATTCAGTCCCTAGGACCATATGTAAGTGTCCTTTCGTGACTAGTTCATTTTATTGGCTTAAATAGCCGAAAAGTCAAGCGTTTACGATAAACGCTTTGACTTTTAGTTAGACTATAAATGGTCAAGCCATTGTTCGCAACGAACATGGATACGTGATCGTAATTAGGTAGGTGTTTAACCCTCAAAAGGGCACCTCCTAATAATCACGTTTGCTTGGTCAATTGACGAGTCAACGTAACATTGTTTTAAAAAGTCAACGGGGCAGTGTTTGAAATAATTGCGATATATGTTTAGAAGCGTTCTAAAATACTGACGAGGTATGACCTGAATCGGACAACCCGACCCAGTCATTACCTATTATTTTATCCTAAATAATTAATAATAGAAATTCTTTCTAGAACATTCCATCTTGCACGGATAAGTCACGTAACCAAATCTTCAACTTTTTGGGAAGATCATGCAAATCCCTAACTCATCGGAGACCATCCTACGTTAGGGGAAACCCTAATGGTAAACTATAAATAGAGGTAAACATCTAAGGTATGGATCATCTTACTCCCGTACAACTTTTCTCCCTACACTTTCTCTTTTACTCCCAAAACCGAGACTTATTCTCACGCCGGAGGGTGGTTACAGGAATAACCCCATTCCTGTAACGAGTCTTAACGGTGTTCTGTTTTGCAGCTAATCGTTCGGGTCACTGAGAGTTGAAGTCCTAGTTGGATACTACCGTGAAGGTTAGTGTTTCTTCATTGGCGCCATCCGTGGGACCTTTTCAGTAACAATTAGATTGAACCCCATGGCAAGTGATCAGAACGTAGCAGTTACCCCAAGTCAAGAGATGATAGGCAATAACCCGGTGTCAGGAGCAAGCCAAGTCACCACCGTTCCTGTCTCACCGGTGGTCACCAGGGCGCTGGATCTGGAGTTCTCGGCGGAAGGACCACCACCAGGTTTTACAGGCATCACCGCCGCCTCTTCTGGGACCACAGCGGCAGATTCGTTTCCCTACACTTCCCTGCAGTTACAGTCGGTTGAGCCGAGTATAACCAGCGCTAACATGTTCACCCCAGTGGCAACCACTAGTGCACATATATCACGTCTTTACCTTATGCCAATTATTACGTCGGCGAGCCCTAGTACTGTCATCCCACAGGCGAGCATGCCTCAGTATTACCAACCTTCAGTTACATATGCCATGCCACCTCAGTATTCTGCAGCGCTAACAGCGGCATTGTCTACGCTCACTCATCAGCCAGTGGTCATGCCAGCAGGGATTATGAACGCTCCAGTCACTCTGGGAAATCAAGCTTATTTCCCCGGGTACTATTATGCACCGCCATATGGGTATTTACCCCCATACGGTAACTCAATGTACACACCCCAGGGAGCGACGCCGAGCCATACATAACAATCGCCATAGGCGGCCTACATGCCGCCTTGGTGGACCTTCCCAACGTCTCAACCGGTTTATGCTCAAACCCCACCTACGGCGGAACCTGTTTATGACAGGGGAAACACATCCAGACCTAGGTTTTCTCCAGGCAGAGGCCCCAGTTCTTCGGCTCAACCCTCTACCACTCAGGGTATAAGCCAGAGCGGGGCCATCCCTCCGTAACAACCCATCAATGTAGAAGAAGACGAGCTCACCAGACCTTACAAGCTAGTGGACGCGACTTTCAAGTCCAAGTTCACCAGAAGAATAGCAGAAGCTCCTATTAAAGAAAAGCCCAAGATGCCTCAAACCATAGGCAAATATGATGGTCTTGGTGATCCTGATGACCATCTTAATCTATTCAAAAGTGCAGGGGAGGTAGCATGTTGGCCTATGCCCCTCTGGTGCAAAATGTTTGTACAAACGCTGGTAGGCGCAGCTCGGGTCTGGTGGGACAGTCTTCCCATTGGAGAAATTGACAGTTTCGAGGATCTGGAGTCCAAATTCATCTTGCAATTCAGCCAACAACGCAGGCACACGAAGAACCGGAATGAGCTCCTCCACATCCGCCGACGAGACAATGAAACAGTGGAAAATTTTATTATTAGGTTCAACAAAGAAAGCCTGGCAATCCCGGGGGTAACGAATGACCTAGCGTGTGGAGCATTCTTACAAGGAGTAAACGACGACGAGTTGTTGAGAACACTTCATGGAAGGGATCGCGTCCCCCCCACTATTGATGAAATACTGAGGATAGCAAAAGTGTACGTTATATAAGAAAAGGCTGTAGCCGCCAGTCATGCAGCCAATAGAAAGAAAGAGGCCCTGAAAAATCAGGAAGACAAGGAGTAGTGAGGTCCTAGAGGTAAGGGTAGAGGAGACTGATACCAAAGGAATGACAGGACAGACTCGCGATATGACAGGTCCAGAAACGCTTATTCAAGGAATGAGCCCTCGAAACCGCGATCCGACTACCCCAACCTGAGCATGACAGCAGCAGAGATCCTAGCTTCGGAGAACCTCAAGTTTAACCCTCCAAAGCCGCTGAAAGACAACCCTAACAAAGATACAAGTAAGTATTGTGAATACCATAAAGGGAGTGGCCATGATATAAACGACTACTTTCAGTTAAAAAAGCAGATTGAATATTTCGTGAAAGCTAGTAAATTGGCACACTTAGTGAGAGATATCAAGCCGGGCCTGCCCGCCGTCAAGGAAGAAAACGATAAGGCGGCAGGTAAGAGACCGCGAGAACTGAATAGGGTACACACAGACAAGGGAAAAGGGGCAAAGCGGAGTTTCTCCACACTCGAACCCTGGATGTTAGCAACCATGACCATTGAACCTCGCGTGGAAGATTTGCACCTCACCACGGATGCCCTAATTATAACTGCTGCAGTAGGGGATTACCGCATGAGAAGAATCCTGGTAGATACCGGGAGTTCAGAAGACATTATCTATGAGCACTGTTTCAATAGAATGCAACCAGAAGATAGAAAGCTGCTTGAGTCAGTGCACGCCCCCATTAAAGGTTTCACTGGAGAAAAGGTTGACCCAATTGATCAAATTACCTTTCCAGTTACATTTGGACAAGAACCCAGAGAAAGAACCATACTCCTAACTTTCCTTGTGGTACGCGCTGAGTCATACCACAATGTGATCATTGGAAGGTTCACTCTGGGAAAATTGGACGCTATAGTCTCTACGGCGCGGGGTTTTATGAAGTTCCCGACCCCGTGGGGTATTGCAACAGTGTTTCGTGACAAGCTTGGGGAGGTATTAAACACCAAAAGATGTCGACAAGGCCCTACCGGAGTCGTTGGTCCAGAAAGATGGGTATTGAGCACACGCCATCCAGACCAGACAGTTACAATCGGAGACAGCCTCTCTCCCGAGGTTAAAAACGATTTGAAACAGCTGCTGAGAAGGAATGTCGATATCTTTGCCTTCGAACATTACGACATGACAGGAATACCCCGTGATAAGGCAGAACACAAGCTAGCAACAATCCCAGGTATTAGGCCAGTTGCACAGGGTAAACGCAGTATGGCTCCGGATCGAAAGGCAGCAGTTGTTAGAGAGGTAAGAAAGTTGGTGGAAGCCGGAATCCTCAGGGAAACATAGTACCATACGTGGGTGTCAAACCCGGTGATGGTAAAAAAGTCCGACGGCACATGGCGGATGTGCATTGATTTCAAGGATCTAAATAAAGCATGCCCCAAAGACGTATACCCACTGCCTGAGATGGATTTCAAGGTTGATTCCCTGGTCCCTTACAGGTATAAGTGCTTTTTAGACGCTTATAAAGGGTACCAGCAGATCAAGATGTCCAGAGCAGACGAAGAAAAAACGGCGTTTCACACTGATGTGGGCATTTTTTGTTACACGAAGATGCCTTTCGGCCTACGAAATGCCGGGCCACCTACCAGCGACTCATGGATAAAGCTTTCGAAAAACAAATTGGCAGAAATTTGGAAGTATACGTCGATGATCTTGTGATCAAAAGCAGGGAAGAGAAACAAATGCTGGAAGACATTGAGGAAACTTTCCAAAAGCTTAGAGAATACAACATCAAACTCAACCCCAAGAAATGCTCTTTCGGGGTAGAGGAAGGAAAGTTCTTAGGTTTGATAGTCACCCGGGACGGCTTTAAAGCTAACCCGGAAAAGATAGCTGCCATAACGCGGATGCCCTCTCCAAGAATTTTGAAAGAAGCGCAAGTGTTAAACGGGCGTTTAGTGGCGATCAACAGATTCTTAGCAAGACATGCCGAGCGATCTTTGCCATTTATAAAGACGTTGAAAGACTGCCTCAACAAAAAGAATTTCAAATGGACCGACGAAGCGGAAGAAGCCCTGCAAGACATGAAACATTTCATTGAAAAATTACCCATGTTGACAGCGCCATCCCCTAACGAAGTGCTTAAAATGTATTTGGCAGCAGCCCATAATGCGGTAAGCGCGGTACTCATGGTGGAAATAGATGGGAAGCAGATACCCATATATTACATCAGTCGAGTATTGGCGGGACCCGAAACGCGGTATCCAACCCTGGAAAAGATGGTCCTCGCACTGGTTCACGCCACTCGGCGATTGAGAAGATATTTTCAAGCACACTGCGTACAGGTCTTGACGAATTACCCGCTGCAGCAAATTTTGCACAAGCCAGAAATCTCCGGAAGATTGGCCAAATGGGCGATAAAACTAGGCGCTTTGGATATTGAATACCGAAAACGAACAGCGGTCAAAGGGCATGTAATCGCCGACTTCTTAGCTGAGACCCCTGAAGGAGAAACTATACTGGACCCTGCCATCCGGGACATCCTGGAATCTAGCACTGCCCGACAGACCTAGAAACTTTATACCGACGGGGTCAAGTGGGAAGGGGTCTGGGGCGGGTTTAATGTTGATAAGCTCAGATGAGATAAGACTGATGTACGCCTTACGCTTCGATTTCAAATGTTCCAACAATGAAGCAGAATATGAAGCGCTACTCGCGGGTTTAAGAATGGCCCAATCTATGGGAGCCACACGGGTTTACGCATATGTTGATTCTTTACTGGTTAACAATCAAGTAAATGAGACATACGAGGCCAAAGATGAATCAATGGCGAGATACCTGGCAAAAACAAAGGAGCTCATGGCTTCTTTTGATAACGTCACACTCAACCATGTTCACAGAGGAAAAAACCAAATAGCGGATACTCTAAGCAAACTCGCCACTTCGGGCATGGAAAAAGAAGTCAAAGTTGAAACACTACAGACACCCTCAATTGAACCACGGAATGTCTCCGCCGTCACAGCGGAAGAACCTTGCTGGTACACCCCAGTGCTGAAATTCCTCACCAATGGGGAGTTGCCTCCTGCCAGGGGTGAAGCGCAGAAGATACAGACGAAGGCATTGCAATACGAAGTGAATAACGACGTCCTGTATCGAAAGTCATACTTGGGACCACTTTTGCGGTGTGTCTCTCCAATAGAGGTAACATACTTAATCAGCGATATTCATGCAGGCATATGCGGCATTCACGTCGGACCCCAGGCAGTTGTGGCCAAAATTCATAATGCCAGGTACTATTGGCCCGGGATGCACGAAGACGCCGTACAAGAACTCAGAAAGTGTCGTAGCTGTCAAAAATTCGCCCCCCAAACACTCAGGCCCAAGAACAACTTAATACCAGTTACAGCAGCATGGCCTTTTCAAAAATGGGCAGTGGATATTGTTGGACCATTCCAGCTAGCTCCCGGAAGGCTAAAATACTTAATCGTGGCGATTGATTACTTTACCAAGTGGGTGGAAGCCAAGCCCTTGGCTAAAATCACGGAATAGAATGCCAAAAAGTTCTTTTGGGAACACATAGTATGTCGGTTTGGATTGCCACTATACTTAGTAAGTGACGATGGAACACAGTTCACCGACAAGGTTTTTCAAGAATGGTGCGCCGACCTCCAGATCCAGCAAATTTTCACGTCCGTGGCACATCCCTAGGGAAATGGACAGGTAGAGCGGGCGAATAGGAGTCTGCTGGATGGTATAAAAAGAAGGTTAGGTTATGAGAGGAGCTCTTGGGTGGAAGAACTGCCAAATGTCCTTTGGGCACATCGAACAATGCCTAAGACAAGCAATAATGAAACCCCCTTTAGCTTGACCTACGGTGTGGAAGCAATGATACCCGCGGAAGCGGGATTGCCGTCACTACGCCGCCTCACCACAGGCGATGACAATGTGTAACATTCCTATTTTTATCATATAAATTTTAGATTGTTTAAATTTATTTACCACTAGTAACTACTAACTAGTTTTATTTTAATATAATTATTCAACCCAAATAGTTTTAAACATTATTTTATATAGTTGGTTGAAATATTATTCTAATTAATTGGCCTGTATATAGGTGACCTTTCTAATAAAATAAAAGTCTATAAAAACTTATATTATTAAACAGGTATATTACGGGTAAGTCAATTGCTAGAAATATGAAGTACCTAGACGGGTCTAGGAACCGTATAATAATTAAATTATAAAAATACATTGTATTTTGAACCTACTCTATTTTTAATGAAACTTGGTTCAAAATGTAGATATAAATATTCTCATCCTAAAGACATATTTGTTATTTTCTAGAACAACATATTTTAAAAGTTATACGCGCCAAATAAGTGAAGCAGATAAATTAATTATAATATATATAATAATAAAATCATTTGAATTTCTAAAACCTTGTGTACGTGTATATATAAAATAAAATAAGAAAATAATAAACTAATAATACCTAAAATTTAAATCTAGAAAGCTGGACATATGTCATACACAATTTCGAAATACATGCATAACACCCTACATTCCTATTTTGAAAATATGTGTACGTGTCTGGATGTAAAAGACTAGAGATAAGAAAGACTTTAATGCATCAATACGTGTAAGATAACAAGATTCCTAGAGTTCCTATAAATAGGAATAGAAATGCAACTCAACCTTGCTTCATCTCTTTAGCCATCGCCCTCCTCCTCTGTAGATTTCTATTATTTTATTTTCTTTTCACCTATAATAATAATAAAGCCATGTCCCGTTTTAAGTGTTTTAACTCCCGATCACCGCTACCCTTTCCGATTGATCTGAGCCTCATAACATATGTCAGGGCTCTGCCCGACTAAGTTGTTGGGGTTCTGTCTCGTGACATAGGGACAAGGTTGAATGAGGGATACTATACTTAACACGAGTGCATTATATATTTTTATATAGCTCAGAAGTTATACCCAAAATTTCTACAAGGAGACTTTCTAATTGAACCCTAAAGTTACAAAGTGGGTCTATTTTCTTTTCTCATCGTTTTATTCCCCTTTTATCCCAAACCATAACAAAACTATTATTTATTATTATATTTTGTTCATTGGGAAACCTTAGTTAAGACCCTTAAGTAATCCTACATAAACCCTAAAATTTTCAGAACAAATAGAATCAGGATCAGAGCCCCTAAAACTCAGGGGGGGGGGGGGTATTTCCCCATTGACGATTATCATCACAGTTTGCTGTCAGAATTGAAATTCGAAAATCCGTCGACTCAGCTAAGCTAGTTGGACACGTGGCTACCCTATGCAAAAAGGGTCCCCGTCGCGTGGCGCGACCGCGCTGTTTTCCAGATA
This sequence comes from Helianthus tuberosus, assembly GCA_030545235.1. Taxonomy (NCBI): domain Eukaryota; kingdom Viridiplantae; phylum Streptophyta; class Magnoliopsida; order Asterales; family Asteraceae; genus Helianthus; species Helianthus tuberosus. The sequence goes on along the minus strand of CM060361.1, from coordinate 95,671,622 downwards.
TAAATAGAGGGGTGTGGGACTTGATTTCTGGCATTTGTTCGACGTTCAAATTCATTTCGTACGTCCAGATATTCACCAGATTACTACCAAACACATACTAGCTCGAATTCTGCTATGATACCGGGTATTAACTCGATCGCTGCTACGATTCAATGTCCGATCGATTGAAACTATCCGACCGGATGTTTAAGCGCTATCCTTTGTCATTAGTCGTGATTCCGACAGGATGTTTGAGTACCACCCGAACTCGGGGAATACTCTGTCATTCGTTATGAATCCGATGGATGTTTAAGTGATTACACTAGGTTACAAGGCTAACCAGTAGGCTAAATGCTGTATTAGTTACTTACCGAGTTATCCTAAATGCTGTATTAGTTACTTACCGAGTTCGTGTGCACTAGGTTACAAGGCTAACCAGTAGGCTAATCTCTGCCTGTATAAATCTGCAATATATCAAGGCTTATCTGTAGATTAAACTTTGCCCGTATGAATCTGCATGCTTATAATGTGAGTCATTCTCTTTTTATCAAATTTGTTTACAAAATCATGTATATTTTCAAAGTTATAATTACAGTGATTAAGTTTATGTAATCGCCAAATTACAGCCGGTATGTGGGGTATTGTGCACATTACTGCTATTTTATCACTTTAGGTGGGCGAGCCTAAAATTAGTGATATTCGTCACTATTGGGTGACAGGACCCAATAGTGGTGTGACCATAGTCACAGATCCGGTCGAGTGACAAATACTGTGGGTAGTTGGTTGATATCAGAAACATTGTAATCTCTCTTAATACTGTAAATTATAACAAACGTGTCGTTTTAGTAAAATGAATGAACTCACCAGTATTTCCTGCTGACAAAACCTTTTTAAAACGCGTTTCAGGTAATTACAGTAGATTGGAGTAAGAGATGGATACGGCACTGAAAGGCTTCAAGAAGTGGCTTATTATTTTATTAATTAAATCAAATTAAGAAATATTGTTTTATGTAATCAAATTTATCTTTATTAAAGCTACCATTGTAAAACATGGGTTTATCCCATCTATTTAATAAATAAAATCCGGTGTTTTCTAAACTCTGATATTTTTCCTAACTCACGGTCCTGATGAAATTTCCACTGCAATATTTTTCAAAATAATATCCGGTACCACTTGGCTGTTCGCGGCTCCCGATTCCGTCCAGGGTGGGTCGGGGGGTCGTGACACAATGATAGACTCCTAAGGGAAGGCCTAGACCTACTCGAAGAAAGGCGTGAAGCTGCCGCCATCGATGAAGCAAAATAAAAGAAGACATTAGAAAAGTATTACAACAAACGCGTGGCACATCATACTTTCAAGGAAGGCGACTATGTCATGCGCGATAATGAAGCCAGTAGGGCGGAACCCTCAGGCAAACTGGGACCTAACTGGGCGGGCCCCTACATCATTCATGAAGATCTGGGAAAAGGGGCCTACCGCTTGTCCAGACTAGATGGTACCGCCGTGCCGCGTAGCTGGAACATAGCCCAATTGAAAAAATGTTACTTGTAATGTCTTGCTCCTAACAGGAAGCGTAGACTTTTTTTTCTGAAAAATAAGTGTAATCCATCCATAGCGATGTCGCTTCTTTTCATTTAAGCTTTGAGTTTAATAAAAAGTTATTTCCTTTTGCTTTTCCTTACTACTTAAACATACAATAAAAGTTACCATCTCATTTTAACTGCACAAAACGGTAAGCAATAAAAGTACCCTTAAACAGGAAATATTTTCACATACAAGTCATAGGGTCAATACATACGGCGCTAAGAGCGGGTATCTTGGTAATAGATACGCTAACCGCTACAAAAAGATAGGTGTTTTGGTAATAAATACATACGAACTATCTTACACAAACCAAGTACTTGTCCCTGTTGCTAAAAGCCAACATATGGGAACCAAAAAAGAACATGTTCTAACACCTAATTGTGGGAACAGGTTGCCATCACCTCTGCAGGGGTATGCAGCACCCTACCACCACAGCCCAGCACACAAGGATCAACGGCCAAGTCATCGGTCGATCCTCCAATCACTGGTGGAGCTACCATCCCCAGGTCACCAACAGGATTCCTAACGAAACAACCACCGCGACGACGCTCATACACCAAACGGCAACGTTGAACATGATCAACCGGTATGACCTCCATCAAGGTGTCAGCTGATAGCAATGGTACATTCGTATCAGCTGGCAAAGGGTCCTCGTAAATGACACTCTTCCATGCTCGGTTCGCCCGGAACGAGACAACATGGGAAAGCGACCCTCTCCTCCGGATCATCGATTTCGTTACCGGACTTTGCAGTTGAACTAAACCGTCAGCGGCATCTAAGCGTCGAAAGATGTCAGAAAGTCTTTGTCTATAACTTTTCTGACTCATCTTTTCAAATTACTAAATTAGGAAAAACAAACCCAATTTATACACAGGAAAATAGTTAAACAGTTTTGACAGTAATGGTGATAGCAACATTAATGGAAAATAATCATTACACGTCAAGTCGCCACATTTCAGAAAAACGGCGGCGTCAGCCATCATGACATTAGCATTAAAATGTCTGACAAATCATTCAGATATTTTCACCAAACCCAAGTCAAATAGTGTCATTACACATACTGTAGCATACATATTAAACAAAGCAAATTACTTATTCCTCCTCGGACTCGTCCGCGGGATCCAACATTAAACGCAGGGACTCGATGCCCTCTTCATTCACCTTGTCCATCAGGTCAGCGCACCCAGGCAATGGCTCGTTGTACGCAGCCTCCAGTGCATCAGCCATGTCACCGTGAAATTTACCCCTCGCTGTGTGGAAATCAGAAGCAATCTTTTCCAACTGCTGACAATCAAAATATCCTTTGTAAACACCATCATGATAACCAGATTGGTACGCAGCAGCGGAGAGGCGGTCTATCAGCGTGGTAAAAGGCGTTGATTGGTGAAGGTATTCAAACGCCCCTACCAACCCGTTTGTTATCAACCAATTCCTGTCACCCCGCACAGCAGCCAGTTGGCTAGTTAAGCTATCCACTTCAGCATTTGCTTGCTCCAGGGCGCTCTCCACCTCTTTCAGGCATGCAGAAGAGGATTGGGCAAGTGCATTTCTTTCAGAAAGAAGGGAATCACAATGCTGTTGAAGTTCCCTAAGCTGCCCCTCCCGCTCCTCCAATTCCGCTTGTTTTGCTTGGGCTCTAGCATTTGAGGCATCCACCTCAACAGTCAAAGCTTGGTAACGCTCATGTACCTGAGACACAAAGTCACAGTCAATTCGGAATTTTTCCACTTGAGCGGACATTTCAGACCTCACCTTCTGAGCCTCCGCAATAGCTTTACGCTCTAACTCCTCTTGCACGTTTTTAGCATGAGCAAGGACCCGGTCCTTCTCCGCTATATCGCGAGCCCATATAAGTCGCTCTTCAGCAAGGTGGGTAGTCACCCTTTTCAAGTCATCCTCAGCTATGTTCTTATCTGACAAAAACCGGCTTTCCCTTAACCCAGCAGCCTGGAGTTGACTCTCCATGCAGTACTTCTCATCCTTGAGTTCTTCAATCATGGCCCGCGCCTGGTGGAGCTCATTGTTGTCATGCATCCACAATCGCGAAGTTCATCAAATTCTCGTTGTTCAGATCCTCAACATACGCCGCCTCGGCTGGGAGGTAAGCCCGCTCAACCCAATGCTGAACCACTTGGGGAAATATCAACCTAGAAGACTCCGCAATTTTCCATTGGGGCTCGTAGCATTTATCCCGAGTATTGGGATCCCAGTTGATGGTGGGCAAATAAAGGTCATCACCCAGACGGGCCCCATCATCAGCAATGCCACTGCTGGACCCCCAGTATCGCCAGCCGCGTGATCTCCAGCGCTAGTTGCCTCGTGAGCAAGGGATACAACATGCATTTCTTTCTCGGTAGCGGAAAATATGCTCAATGGAGAATCGAACAAAGAAGAAGGGGCGACACTGGAAGTCAGAGGCGTGGCAACAGGACTAGTTGTCACAGTTACAGCGGCGGTAAGTGTAGGCGGCGGCATGGCACAACTAACGGCGGCGGTAACACTGGCCTGAGGTATAAGTTCTGGAAGGCTGCTCCCGCTAGCGATGGGAAGCACTACCCCCACAGAAGAGAAGGGGGAAGGTGTCACATTTTCAGTGTGAGCCCCGCTAGTAGTACCTGTATCAAAAGCAAGTTTTCGTAACACGAAGCTCATAATTTGTAATAGCATGCGAAGACAAAGCATATGTACCAAGTGGCAGGGCATAGGCGGCTTGTACAGCCTCGAACGCGGTCGGCGTAGGAGCAACAAACATTTTCCGTTTTTTCGACACATGAGTAGGGCTTGTCATTGCAACGGTAGTAGAGATCTCACCCCTAGGGAGCGCTGTTCCACCGGCGGAAGTCGTGGCCGCATTAGCTGCCATATATTTCCTCCCAGAACTCTTTATCTGGGTTAGTTTTCTCTCGGGAGCATTAACACCACTTCCCCCACTGAGGAAGAGGGGGGATAGGTAGATAGTGGGATCCGCCGGCAGGGCGGGTAACAAAAACTGTTCAAGATGAATTTTCAAAACATCTGGCTCCTGGTCATCAAGCACGCGGTCTGTGGCCCTAAGCTCAAGGTGACGCGACGGATCCACGAAGTCAAACAAACTCCACTCCCCTGAGACATACACACATGTTATTTTTGAAACGACAACACACATGATTGACAAAAAAAAAAAAAAAAGAGGCATACCTTCATCATCCCTTCGAAAAGAAGGGTACTGTTTGATGTTGTGCCACAACAGACTCATCCCCGCCATTACCAGGGCCCCTTCTGGGATTACTGTACACTCGAAAGGGCGGCCACACAACTTTGTATATAGGGCATTTGACATATACGCATCTTCAGAAGGACCATCGTCCTTAACCTTGTCTTTTAGTCCCATTTCTCTCCAGTGCATTTCGCCAGGGATCACACAGGCATCAATATAGAAAAATCTCTTTTTCCAATCCTTGTCTTTGGAACTAGTAGGAATATCCCTCAAACAAGACACATCGGTATCCCTTCGATCGAAGGTGAAAAGGGGGGATTTCCAGACAAGAATAAAGAAAGCCCTAAACACAACGACTTTCGGAATATGCCTTAGGGCCGTACAAGCAAATTCGAACTGTCGAAGTTTCACTAATCCCAGTGGATGCAGTTGGGAAATGTGAATACGGTAATGGTCAAGAACCGATTTGCAAAACTTGGTAATAGGCAGTCGAAAATTGCAAAAATTGAAAGAATCACTAAACAACGTGATTTTACCTTCTTTCAACGGGAATGTTGTGTCCGTCTTTGATGGTAACACGGGATTCCACTCAGCCCTTATACCATAATCTTGCACAAGGTTATTGTAAGACACAACCCCCCATTTGCAGAACAGGGCATCAGAACTGGCTGAGGTAGAGGAAGAAGAATCATCGGTCTTAGGGGCCATTTGTTCGAAATAAATAAGTGGCAGAAAAAGCTGTGAGGAAATGGAGATGGAATTCCGATCTCATGAACATGGGTGCTCTTTATAGAAGAAGGTAACTTTTCAAATTTGAAAAGACGAAGGGACGGACATACGCGTCAGAGCAGGGTAAATACAGTTGTTATCCCGATGATGACTTAACTGACATCTCCTATCCCATCGCCGCCATTTTCTCATAACACATAATGGCACTTCCATTGGCAAAATTTACCCCACATAAAGTATACTAACTTTTCTCTCTTTTTAGTCCGATCTCATGAATTTCATTTCATAACTTCGGACTGGGGGGACATGACGAGGTATGACCCGAATCAGACAACCCGAACCGGTCATTACCTATTATTTTATCCTAAATAATTAATCATAGACATTCTTTTTAGAACATTCCATCTTGTACGGATAAGTCACGTAACCAAATCTCCAACTTTTTAGGAAGATCATGCAAATCCCTAACTCATCGGAGACCATCCTAAGTTAGGGGAAACCCTAATGGTAAACTATAAATAGAGGTAAACATCTAAGGTATGGATCATCTTACTCTCGTACAACTTTTCTCCCTACACTTTCTCTTTTACTCCCAAAACCGAGACTTATTCTCACGCCGGAGGGTGGTTACAGGAATAACCCCATTCCTGTAACGAGTCCTAACGGTGTTCTGTTTTACAGCTAATCGTTCAGGTCACTGAGAGTTGAAGTCCTAGTTGGATACTACCGTGAAGGTTAGTGTTTCTTCAAATACGTTTTATCATTTACCAACTTGGTAATAATTATTAGAAAATGTGTAAACATGTTCGGCTCGTCAATTCCAGTTTTTGGGTCGGTTCGCAACCGAAAGTCGAGAAGTTTGACTTCTGCGTTGACTTTCGATTATGAACCGAATTAGATTAGTTTGCTGCTAATTTTAGGTTCCATTATGATCGTAATATAATGTAGCATAACCCTATAAGGTTATATTACATGATCATACTAGAAAGCCGAGTTTTTGCTCATGTTCCTTTATTATGCTAAATTTGACTATTATGCCCTTCTAGCTTAAAAATGAGATTTTTGAATATATGAGCATGCAAATAACTTAGTTACTGATATATAAACATGTCTAAATTAATTTGACATAATTTTCTGGTCTCAAATTAATGTTATGCAAGATATCGTAAAACTTATTTTTTTTAATTAAATTACGCTTTTGTGCATAAATCATGTTTAAACATAAATTTTGGCACAAAACTCATTACCTACTATTAAGATAATATTTTTAGGGATTTTTGGAATGTTGGGTCAGATTATATACTGGTGATAACTTAGAGTTCTTGTATAAATTCTATAATTGACGATAATGCCCTTTATGTTAATAAAATGAGATTTACATATGATTAACATGTCAAACCTTTTTCCTACTGATTTTATATGAAAAATAAAATATTTTAAACATTCAAGGCTGATCAAAATCTCAGAATTTCATAAACGTCGAAATATCGTCAATTGTCGACTTTTACGCTAATTAGGGGCAGAGTATGGTTTAAAACCATATCTAGCACCCAAAACTTGTTACCTACTGAATTTATAAATAAATTTTAATACTTTTACAGTAGGTATAAGTCATGAACTCAGACTTCCACATTTGTTCTTAAAAACATATGTGAAATGACCAAAATGCCCCTACGGTGCATAGTTTGGTCATCAATGGTAAATTACACATATGTATGATATCCTACTGTTATACCTTTATAAAATGAATATTTTTACAGAATATTATCGACCAGAACATCAGTTTGCTTTAAAACCTCTTTTATAATTCTTAAAATGATCAAAATGCCCTTACGAGACTTAATTTGGTTTTAAAATCTTTTTGGGCATAATTGTTGATATCCTACTGATATCATAACATAATTAAAGCATAATAACTTATGGAACTTGTATATGACTTATCCGGTTACCCGTTTATGCTTGTACGCGTACGGTGCGGTTTATGTGACTAGTCTACATAAATTAGCCGAAACGGGTCAAATCTTGTCATTTAAACTTCAAATTCCAGGATGTATTTAGTTTACCCATATAATACAAGTCTCCATACTTGTCAGGTCTAAATTACATTCCAATCCGGTCATCGCTTAATCTAACGTTTCGTACCATAAACCTTTCTTTTAACGAACCGGTCTAAGTTTACAACATAAATAAGACCCGTTAGTAATCTAATAGGTTAATTAAACCTTCGTTCCAGATTAGGAGCCCCGGTAGAAGTTACTTGCACTTGTTTGAGTAGATTATACGGCTGAGTATACAAAACTTGCATTTTAAGTTCAGGTAAATAGTTTTAACTTATTTTCCCTTATACGGGCTTGGGATACGGTAAAATATTACCGCTTGGTCGGGTGTAGAAACATTGTAATCGAATATGGTTAAGTTGCATAATCCTGTTTTAATCAGTATTGCTTGATAACAAATAACATTGGGGGTTAACGACCGTGTCCTGGATATCCTCGGCTCATTTAAAATCGTAAATGGCCACGATTTAAGCACGGGGTGTAGGCATACACCTGACAGTTGCGTATGTAAAAGATATACTCACTTGCTGGGGTGACCCGCCGTGGGATTATATTTGTGGTGTGTTGGTTAATCTTGTTCGGCTTTTATTCTGGCCCTAAATGTTGGACAAACATGTAAATCTGATTCAAGATTGTTTTTAATATAATTGTCTCAAGTTATAAAAGGATATTTGTGCCTTGTGCATTTAAATCAATTTTCTTAAACATTTTCAAATGAGTCGGTTAATTGTATTTAACAGTGTAAACTGACGTATTTTCAAAAGACTAAGTGACAGGTACTACTTGTAATTGGCTGGAAGCTTCTGGGTGTTAAGTAGAGGATCTTGCAAGTCCGTAATGCCTATGTCTGTTGAACATGTGGTGTAATTGATTTAGATCCGCCTGTGGGTTTATTATTACAAGTTCGTATGTAATTATCTTTTCAGTATTTTCTGAAAATTGGGTTTGTAATAATATTTTATATTCCAAGACTTCCGCTGTGCTATTCTGTGTACGTTTGACTATGACGATATCAATCTTACGTCACGATACTCCCCACCGGGCCCACCAGGCTGAGCTGTAAATATCGACGTGTGACAGGTTGGTATCAGAGCCAACTTTTGAGTGAATTAAACACTTGCATTTAGTGTTTAATCTCAAATGACACAGTATCATATTCCTTAGACCTTCTGAGTCTAGACTTAACACAGGAATTCTCTCATCCCTATTAAGTAAACATTGTTTTCGATTTTATGTGTTTTGAATATGACGCCAGGCAAAGAAGCCGTTGATGGAAATTCTCCACATCTGAAGCCTAGAAATGCTAAGCTTCGTACCACGGCTAGGATAAGCGTGCAACCAGTTGGAGGAAAGACCTTTATGGACCTGTTCCCAAAATCAAACCTATTTAAACTCTTAACCAGACTTCGGAGTCCATACCAGAAGTTCCCTGAGACTCCCATATTGAAGATGATACATGTGGATGCTATTAATCCCTATTTCCTATCTCTGAGTTTTGGAATTCCAGACTTGGACTATACCAGTCAAAACCCAATCCATGATCCATGTTATTTCTTTAGCCAATGAATCCTTGGATTCTATTTCGGTAAGGGATTCTGATTAGAAACATTTACTTTATTCACTAAGATTTTCAGAGTCGCTACTGCGTACGATAAGTAAAGCAGAAGAAACAATCAGAATAAAGCAAGGAAGACATTAGAAAACCCTTCTTCCATCATATTTCATTTTTCCCTTTAAGTCACTGTATGGGCATTTGATTGTTAAAGTCCTTTGTGGACATATTATTTCGTCATAGTCCTTGTGGACCTACCTCTCCTGATAAGACTCTGTATATATATTTATCTATTATAGTCCCTTTAAGGACATTATATTTTAATATAGTCCTTTCGAGAACATTATATTTCAATAATAGTCCCTTCGTGGACATCATACTTCAAAATAGTCTTTCATGGACTTTATACTCCATTATAATCCTTCATGGACATATTATTTCATCAAAGTCCCCAGGCAAATATAATAATTCATCATAGTCCTTTCGAGGACATATCGTTTCACTATAGTCCCAGTGTTGACATATCTTATGGTCCCTATATGGACTTATATTTTTCCTTTCAGTTTCCACGTGGACTAGTATCGCTTCAAAGTCCCTATAAGAACCTATCTTTTTGTATAGTCCCTGTGCGGGCGTTTGTTTATTATAATTCCCTAATGAACATATTTTTAATTTAAGTCCCTGTGAGGGCATCTGTTCAGCAAAGTCCTTTTGTGAGCATGCTGTACCAATATAGTCCTTTTATGGACATGTTATTTCATTAAAATCCCTTTGGGGATAGGCTATTTCGAAATAGTCCATCCGTGGACACGAGAATTCATTATAGTCCCTTAGTGGACATGATATTTCATTATAATTCATTTGTAGTCATGACATTTCGTTATAGTACTGTTTCAATATAGTCCCTGTGTGGACTTATAAGATTTTATAGTCCTTATACGGACTTATATTTTCCTTTTAGTCCTCTGTGGACAACTAGGATACTAAAAGTCCTAATAAAGGAACTATTGTAGATTTCTTAATGATTTATGGAAAGTTTTGAAAATTTTATATAGGTATTCATTTCGTCTTTTATCAAATAATAGTATCAATTTTATTCGAACTTTATCGATCTGCTAAATAATTTCAAAAGATCTTCTTAATGGTATAACCTAGCCAATATGTCAATACAGACATGCTATGGTGGTAAAACCCTCTTAAGAAAATTAATCCTTGTTAACATCTAAGAACATGTTAATATTCATGGTAGTGTGACTTGAGAAACCACACTAGCCGTCAAGGTATTTGGACTATGTCCAAGCCTTAAAGCCTATATGATCGAATTAGATCATGGCAAGTATCATCAATGTGAAGATCAAAATATAAACATCCGTTAGTGATGAAGTGCCTACGGGCTAAACTTATTGTCCAATAAGATAACGACAGTTGTGGTCTATGACCCCCTGTCTAAAAATGTTGGACTATGTCCTAGCCTCATAGTCTAAAAGGTCAATATGATCATCACAATTATCATCTAATACGATGATCACATTATTTAATATCCTTTAGTGATGTTTCGCCTACGGGCTATATACTCTATTGTCCATTAGTGACATTGACAAATGTGACCGTTATGGTTTACCGTCCAAGGTGATGGGCAATGCTCAAGCCTTATAGCCTATAAGATCGATAAGATCATGACTAATATCCTCAATTGCCATAATTATATATATATATATATGTATGTATAAGCATCCATTAGTGATATCCATTGATTGGCCTATGTGGCAAAATAAATTGTCTTTCAAGCGGTGACAGATGTAGTGTATGACTCTCTGCCGAAGGTGAAGAACTATGTTCAAACCTTAAAGTCCCTGATCAAATAAGATTTGCGGCATATATTAATGTCCTCTGTGACAGGCCTTTTGTGCCATATCCTATATGTCCTCTGTGACAAGGCCTTCGTGCCACATGACTATAAATGTCCTTTGTGACAAGCCTATGTACTACATTTATATGTCCTTCATAACGAAATTATGTTTCATATTTTAAAAAGTCCTGTGACGAGCTGCAGAGCTATACAAAATTGTCAATATGACAAGTACAGTTTTAACATTGATCCTTGTCTAAATGGTAATGGACTTGGCCTAAACCCTAAATGCCATTGATGGTCCTCTTGTGACCTAGGCTAAATGTAATTGATATACATTCAAATAACATTCATTAGGATTGTTCATAACCTATTAGCCTACATGGTTTAATGATACCATGGCTAGTGTATGTTAGGTCGTCAGGGTGATGACTAGCTATTGTTATGCAATTAAGCAATTGTTTAAATTGATGTTTAGTACCAAGCTTCGAGTATGGCAGACTCGGATCAGAAAAACAACAGTCACGATACTAATGATGGCACAAGTGCTAATGATGCAACAAATGTGAACCTCAATGTTAATAGAGTTAATCTCCAAGCTGTGATTGACGCAACTGTTAGAAAGGCTATGAGAAAGGTCATGAAAAGGTTCAAAGAGCCGAATGCTACTTGCTCTAAAACACATTCCTCTGCTCATGAGAAGAGCTTTATTCATACTTCGAATGCGAAGAATAAACCAAATAAGATGATATATAGCAAGGAGCCCCGTTCCTCTAAAGGATGTTCTTAAAAGTACTTTGTCTCTTGCAAGTCAAGTGACTTCAATGGCGAAAAAAAAGGGAGAAGGATAACTCCCAGAAATCTAAGAAGCCTGTATGCAAGACCTGCAACAAAAGGCACTGGGACAACGTCTATCAGACCAAAGGTCAAAGCAGTGTGGCATTTGTAGTTCCCTGAATGTAGAAACATAAAGAATGCAGTCTGTTTCAGCTGTGGCGTTAAGGGCCACATCAGAACTAACTGCCTTAAAACTGTCAAAGAGGGTATAGTTAAGTATAGAAGGACTAAGAATGGGGGCGACTAAACCCTCCTGATAAATGTCAGAGGCAGTTCATATCAATAAATGACAACAGGTACATCTCTTATCGTGATATTATCGCTAAGAATTATGTTTTGATTCAGGTGCTACTAAGTCTTTCATAGATCATAAGCTTAGCAAACTTTTAGAATTTTCCTATAAGAACTCCAGATATTGAGTATAAGGTAAAACTTACCGATGAAAATCATAGGAACCATTTCTTCTTTTCTTGTCGGAAAATCTTCGTTCAAAAATCTAAAGTACTCTTTCTTCGGATGAAGTACGACAATATAAGTTATTTTATTTCATTTTCTCATTGATTTCTATCAACTACGAATGCCAGACTGTATGATAAAAGCGCCATATGAGGATTGGCGTATCCTAGTGTGTCCCATAGATTACTTCCATGCCTGATCAGTATGGAGGTTTAATGCATGGAACCACCGAGATATCCCAATGGTCATATTGTACTAAAGTCAACTAATGGTATTCAAAGAAGATATCCTGTATAGAAATGTCCAAATAAGTGTCACTATTTTAAGCATCTATGCATTCATAAAGAAAATTTGTCATTTATATGACACGGGTAACAATAGATGAACCAAAGCCTGAGATTTAGAACATCTCTGTCATATCTGTGTGTCTTAATTGTCTTCTCTGAAGAACTACCCTGTTTACCTCCTGATAGGCAAGTGGTGTTAAGATTAACATCCCACCTAGGGTTGCGTTTATTGTAAAAGCTCCATATAGGTTAATACCAACAATAATGGAAGGATCGAAACCCTAATTAAATGAGTTTTAAGATAAAGGTTCATAAAGCCTAATTCATAATTCTGAGAGCTCTGGTATTTTAATTAAGAAAGACGATTCATTATGCTTATGCATTGATTACCGCAACCCTATTTAGGTAACGATTAAGAATCGCCATCAGCTGCCCAGGATCGTCAAATTGTTCGACTAACCATGATGTTAGCTTTTCTTTAAAGATTGGTTTAAGCACTAGTTGGAATGACTACCTTGCCTTAAATAAGCTCATCTATAACTAATAGTTAGTATATAAGCATCAAGGATGCTCCTTTGGAGACCTTGTATAGATGGAATGTCAAACGTCCGTTTGATGGACAGAAGTTTCGTAAGTCCAATTATTAGGACCTAAAATTACCCTAGAAACAATGGATAAAACCATACGAATCCATGATTTTCTGGAAGCTGCTAGTAATCAGTAGAAAATCAATATTGATGAGAGTCGCAAACCTCTTAAGTTCTCAATAAGGAACAAAATTCAACAAAAAGTACCACCCTAGAAAGGTGTGCTGCATTCTGATTTGACAGGCAAGTTAAATTCTAAATATATATGACCATTCGAGAAACTCGGATATGTAAAGATCGGTAGCCTATAAGCTAAAACTTACCTAAGGAACTTGATAGTATTCGCAATATCTTCCACACCTGTGATTTCAGGATATGTATAGCCGTTAAGTCAATAGCATTATCAGAAAATGATATGTAGATTAATGAGAATTTATGGTTTATTGAGAAACCCATGTCGATTAAAGATCGACAGGTTAAGAAACTATGAAAAGAAATCATGTACTTATTGTATAGATCAATAGGGATGTACAGAAACCTATCATTCAAAGCTTGCGATCGTTCGACCATAGCGATCTCGTTTTAGTATACCGAATAGCGTACCGTAGCCTAAGGTTGTCCACAATTCAACGATTTGTTAGCGGTTTGAGATAGAAAAGCAATGCGAGTCGTATGTGTCGATCGAAGTGAAAGCAAAATCGAGTAAATCTCCAAAAATTTAAACACATAAACAGGTAAAACACATATAAACTCATAAAATCAACGAATTATCAAAGTCAACAGTTGCGTGTTCAGGGCTTGAAATACATAAAAATCGAGAGATAGACTGTCTGCGGCTAGTAGACTTCGACTACCCAAAGCGATTCAACTATTCGCAAGGACTTGTCGCCTACGTTCGACTTTCAGGACTGTGTCCTTGCCTCGATTCTTGGGCGTCTGACACGATTCTCGTTAGTCATGTCGTGACTTCAGGTCATTGGAGTCCGTTGAGACTTTGGTGAGAGTTTTGTAAAATATGCGGAACAAGTCATCAAGGTTAGGGTTTCACCCCTGTCTCAACAACTTCGTCCCTGTTTTGATAAAGTAGAGGAGATTATTCATCAAAATAGGGATTTCACTCCTGATTTGGTATAATTTCCCCCGTTGAATAAGCGTTCATTATAAAAGAAAAAAGTTGATAAAACAGCACTACTTAGGCAATTTAGTCGGGAGTTTGTGGTTTTCACGCCTAATCTCGACTTTATCGCCTATTTATAGCTGTAAACTCGAGCGTAGTGATAGTGTAGCATAAACGAGGATAACAGAGAAATAAGCTAGTACATAATCCCTACTAGATATGCACAAGTTGGTCTGCTGGTTCCTAACTATAGACTAGGTTTCTAAGACATCGACCCGGACTAGGTCGAGTCTTGCCTAATTCCCTATAGTTATGGCTCTGATACCAATCTGTCACACCCCAACCGATGGCGGAATCATCGGGGCATGGCACTGAGCGAAACAGATTGTCCAGAAGTTTCCATAACAATTAACAACACTATTCAATTAAATAATACGTCCCATACCGTATCTCAAATAGTAAGTCAATTATTACAGACAAAAATCCAGGCAAACATTCTGTTCCGACAACTCAGATTTAAATAGACAGCAATTGTTTATCTGCTTCTAGAGACCCTTGATTCGTTATCTACAGACAACTATTTGTTGGGCTCTAAAGCTTTATTCTAGCTTCAAATTCCTACCACATACGCATCCTAAGCACCTGTCACATACGTCAAAAATAAAGTCAATACATGAAATGTAAATGTGAGCATACAAGTTTGATAATAGCATATAGACTTCGAATTCGTTTACGCCTAACCAGCACGTACACATAGTGAAATGAAGCACGTTAGTTATCGACATAGATCCATCGATACCAATGACTGCGGGTTGACTGCCCGAGGCAGTTCGCAATACATGATTACCACCGTAATCCATGCAAGTAAAAGATCCTTAACAACCCCCGTGTGAACGGGTGCTGAGTTCAAACTATAGTACTATCCTTGCTAAGGCAGGTAGACAGCATTCCATGTGTAAACATAACAAACAAGCATTCATAAGCCACGTATAACATGCATTAACGGTTAGCGTTCAAATAGTATTAAGTAGTGTGATTGTTGTAGTTTGAATATTCGTAACGTATGTAACACCCGAAAGTGCTTAAAGCAAAAAAGGATCGAGTATACTCACAACGATTTATGGATTGAAGGGAGCGCTTAGCGAGTAAGGTTAGCCTGAATAGATTCGGTAGCATAACGATAAGTGAGGCGTAAAACAGAAAACAGTGTTGGAGGGTCGGACAACTGGTTGATCGGACGGCTGACCGTTTGGTTGACAGTCCGTTCGGTCCGCTGTCCGCTCGGTCGGTAGGCCGATCGGATGGCTGTTCGAGTGGATTGTTTCTTCCTATAAGAAGTATGTGTTTGTGTATGATGGCTTGACTTTTGAAGTTTTCATTGTAGTATTTGAAAATTTTGAAGTATCTTTACCTTTCAGGTCGGTCGATCGAACGGTCTTTCGATCGGCCGGCTATCCGATCGGTTAGGTACTTCAGTAAATAGGTTCTCAGCAGGATGTCACCTGATCGGACGGCTGTTCGATCGGGTGGCACTCCGAACGCGTTGAACATGTTGAAAATCGACTAAGTATTGAAGCATAGTATCTCATGATCCGAAGAGTAATCCAATCGGACGGTAGTCCGATCGAACAGCAGTTCGTTCAATACTCTCTTCAATGAATTGCTCAAGTGTGGGACCATGTGCTAGCCGATCGGCTGGCCTGGTCGATCGGCTGACTGTCCGATCGGCTGGCTGTCCGTTCGGACAGCAGTCCGATCGGTCAGTATTCTGACCTGGTCGGCCTATTCGTCTAACACTTGGCTGTTCTGGTTTGTTTATCGTTATATCGAGGTATTTTGACAACGAGTCGAACCATAGAACCCTCGTTCTTATTTGTTTCCCCTGCTCGGGCAGGAATCACCCAAATCCGGCCAGTGAACTGTTTGGAACGGAGTTTTACGTTTAACCCGTAACTGGTTAAGCTCGTGGGTAAAATCCGGATCTTGAGCCATGCAATCACCGAAGTGATTTGCAAAACGGCATAGACCCCGTTTCTATCAGTTGAAGGCATTGAGTGTAAAAGAGTTGAAAGAAGGTTGGAATATCCCCCTTTCAATCCTTTTTCACCGTGTATATGTTTAGATCTACTAAAGAACTTTGTTTGTTTATGTGGAAATCGGCTAGATCCAAGCTATTCTTGGTGGATTGAGGCCAAATCATGAAGTTCTTCAAGAACCCATGATGACATCATCCTAGAACACTTGATTCTTGATGATTTCACTGTTAAAAGTTAAGATTTGAAAGATAGAAAGGTGTAGGAGTGTGTATAGATCAAGAAAGTACAAGATTTAGGATGAAATCTTACTGGAAACGAGAGGAATCTGCGAAAAGATGAGTTGAGTGTGCTGGTCGGTCAGAGGTTTCCAAAAGTAGAAAGAATGACAATGACAGGGGTATTTATAGGATGCCAAAAGGGGTAAGTGCTGGCCGATCGGCCAGGCAGCTCGATCGGACAGCCTGTCCGATCGGACAGCAGTCCGTTCGGCTGGCTGTTCGATCGGCTGGGAGCCTGATAGATCAGTCGCACCTTTCGAGTGTTTCGCGTGACGATTTTTGATATTTCGATTCCGATTACGAGCGGTACGATACGATAGGGTTTCCTAGTAAAATTACTTTCAGTCCCAAACACTAATATCTCGCATAATCTATTCTCCACCAATTATCATAGTTCGTTCACGATTCGAGTTCGATTGCATTTCGAGTTAGATTTCGAGTTTCGATTGGGTTCGCTTGATTATCACAACACAACATAACAAAACATGCACAGGTAACACGTAAGGCACACACACTCACGTATAATAACAAGTAAAAATACGTAGCTCGAGTTGCGATTTGATGTCGATTCGATTAGCATAGTCTGATTATTGATTAGTTAACTTTATCGCATTGTTACTTCCTATAGTTCACAGTCGTAGGTCGATTGAATAACGATTAACACACATCGATTATTGCATTTAACAACACTTACTCCACATAATACAAATAAAATAAAGAAATTTCTACGAGTCAAGTTGCGCGAAATCGGTCGTTGACTTAGACCTTGACTTTGACTTTGACTTTGACTTGTGAAAACACGGGGTGTTACAGCCTCCCCTTGTTTAGGGAATTTCGTCCCGAAATTAAGCTGAAAGCTGTACAACGCCGTGAATCACGTTCGAGAACTTTCTGTTTGGACTAGTTTTGACTCCGAAACGATTGCGAACCGAACGTGTGACGTGCGGAATCCGTACACGAAGGTGACCAAACACACAAGAACGTACTATAATCGGTGATTCTATAGATTGATATGAAATCGTACAAGGCACTAGAATCACAATGCTACTTTCTCTCTCTAGCTTCACTCTTTAAACAACTGCGGGTACTTAGCCTTCATGTCGCTTTCGAGTTCCCAAGTGAACTCTGCACCTCGTTTGCCTTCCCATCGAACTTTCATAATAGGAATGCGTGAGCGTCTGAGCTGCTTGGTTTGGCGATCCATGATTTCGACAGGCTTTTCCACGAAGTGTAATGTTTCGTTCACTTGTAGATCGTCGAGAGAAACGTGTAAGTCGTGGTCGGCTAAGCACTTTTGGAGGTTTGACGCGTGGAAAGTCGGGTGGACATTACTCAGTTCCTCCGGTAGTTCGAGTCTGTAGGCGACTTTTTCGATCCTTTCCAGAATCTTAAAAGGTCCAACATATCGAGGCGCGAGTTTTCCCTTTTTTCCGAATCGGATTAGGAGTACGTAGTCACCAACGTCAAATTCACGGGGCTTGCGCTTTTTATCGGCGTAACTTTTCTGTCGATCCCTAGCTTTCACCAGATTGTCCCGAATTTGGAAAATTTTGTCTGTCGTTTCTTGTAATAACTCAGGACCGGTTAATTGCGAATGACCGATCTCGTGCCATACAATAGGCGATCGACATCTTCTTCCGTATAATGCCTCGAATGGTGCCATTTGGATGCTAGAATGGTAGCTGTTGTTATACGAGAATTCGACCAACGACAGGTATTTATCCCAATTACCACCGAAGTCTAAAACACACGAGCGGAGCATGTCTTCAAGAGTACGAATCGTTCTTTCAGTCTGACCGTCGGTTTGTGGGTGGAAAGCGGTACTTAGATTAAGCGATGTACCGAGTGCCGTTTGAAACGTTTCCCACAGTCGCGAGGTAAACCGAGCATCACGATCAGAGATGATGTCACGAGGCGTCCCATGATTACAAATGATCTCGTCGGTGTAGATTCAGGCTAATCGTTCTACCTTGTAGTCTTCTCGTATCGGCAGAAAGTGAGCTGATTTAGTCAAACGGTCGACCACAACCCAAATGCTGTCGTGACCTGATGACGTGTGCGGTAGCTTGGTTATGAAGTCCATGGCTATACTTTCCCACTTCCACATGGGAATTGGTGGTTGTTCAAGTAAGCCAGAGGGTCTTTGATGTTCGGCCTTGATTCTAGCACAAGTTAGGCATTTTCCGACGTAGAGAGCGATATCCCTTTTCATACCCGGCCACTAGTACCTATAACGAAGATCCTGGTACATTTTGTCAGCACCGGGATGAATAGAATACCGAGATTTGTGGGCTTCGTCCATCAGAATTTGTCGCAAATTGGTTCACTTGGGAATCCAAATTCGGTCTAAAAAGTGAAATATCCCGTTCGATTTGCTCACAAGCTGGGCTCCATCGTGGTAGATTCTTTCTTTCTTCAAGGTACGTTCGTTAAAACATGCATGCTGAGCGTCGCGGATGAGGGTTTCGAGATCGTGTTGGGCTTGGACATTACGAGTGCTAAGCAGGTAGCTCCGTCTGCTAAGTGCATCGGCAACAACATTCGCCTTGCCTGGGTGATAACGAATCTCACAGTCGTAGTCGTTGAGAAGTTCTACCCATCGGGGTTGACGCATATTAAGTTCTTTCTGGTTAAAGATGTGTTGTAGGCTCCTATAATCGGTGAAGATCGTACACTTGGTACCATACAGGTAGTGTCGCCAAATCTTTAACGCAAAAACAACTGCGCCTAGCTCGAGATCATGGGTTGTATAGTTCTTCTCGTGGATTTTGAGCTGACGAGATGCGTAAGCTATGACCTTGTCCCGTTGCATGAGAACACAACCAAGACCAAGGTTGGAAGCATCACAGTAGACAATGAAATCATTGTTTCCGTCGGGCAATGTGAGAACAGGAGCATTGCAAAGCATGTGTTTGAGGGTTTGGAAAGCAGTCTCTTGTTTAGTTCCCCAAACAAAAGGCTTGTCTTTATGCGTGAGACAGGTAAGCGGTACAACGATCTTTGAGAATCCCTCGATAAATCGTCGATAATAGCCCGCTAGTCCGAGAAAAGAGCGGACTTCAGACAGGTTCTTAGGCGTCACCCAGCTCTTGACAGCTTCAATCTTCGCGGGATCAACGTGAATGCCTTGACTATTAACAATGTGACCTAGAAATTGAACTTCCTCCAACCAGAATTCGCACTTGGAGAACTTGGCATAGAGTTGGTTCCCCTGGAGTAGCTCGAGAACCAAACGTAGATGTTGCGCGTGTTCGGCTTTTGATTTGGAATAGATCAAGACATCGTCGATGAATACGATGATGAAACGGTCGAGATATGGTTTACACACGCGATTCATCAGATCCATGAAAACCGCTGGTGCGTTGGTTAAACCAAAAGGCATAACAACGAATTCGTAATGACCGTATCGGGTGCGAAACGCGGTTTTGGGTATTTCCTCATCTTGTATACGCAGTTGGTGATATCCTGAACGTAGATCGATCTTCGAGAAACATGTGGCTCCTTGTAGCTGATCAAACAAGTCGTCGATGCGAGGTAGGGGATAGCGGTTCTTGATAGTTAACTTATTCAATTCCCGATAGTCGATGCACATCCGAAACGACCCGTCCTTCTTTTTGACGAAAAGGACTGGCGCGCCCCAAGGAGAGGTGCTCGGGCGAATGAAGCCTTTCTCAAGTAATTCCTGGAGTTGGGTTGAGAGTTCGCGCATTTCGGACGGCGCGAGTCGGTAGGGAGCTTTGGCAATAGGGTTGGCTCCAGGAATGAGGTCGATACGAAAGTCGATATCACGACTTGGTGGTAAGCCTGGAAGATCCTCTGGAAAGACATTAGGAATTTCTCGGACCACAGGAACGTCTTTCGCTTCCTTCTTCTCTTTCTTTCCTTTCTCCGCTACTACAATGTTAGCCAAGAAAGCTCTATATTCCTTGCGGAGATACTTGCTAGCTTGGACACATGACATGAGCTTGAGACCTTTTGAGACAGTTTCACCGTATACACATAATAAATCACCATTCGCGAGCGAGAATCGAATCATCTTATCATAAAGCATGGTTTTCGCGTAGAAAATCCATGCCTACTATGACGTCGAAACTTCCGAGTTGCATCGGAATGAGGTCGATTGGGAAGATGTGATTGTTGAGATCAAAGGTACAATCACGGATAACATAATTGACAACGACGGTTCTTCCGGTAGCGACTTCCACATCGATTGTCGAGGAGAGTTGGGAACGTTTACGACTAAGGAGTTTCTCAAGTTTGAACGACACAAAGCAGTTATCGGCTCCAGTATCAAACAAACATGAAGCATAAATACCATTCACAAGGAACGTACCATTGACCACGTTGTTGTCGGCCTGGGCTTGACGCACGTTGAGGTTGAAAGTTCTGGCGCGTGCGTCCTGTTGTTGCTGTTGTTGTTGTTGTTGCTGCTGTTGCTGAGGCTCTTGTTTCACTACCCTGTTTGGGAACATGTTGGCGAAATGGTTCGGATCGCCACATGCGAAGCAGGTTCTGGCTTTGACCGCGGGTGCCGGAGGAGTTTCTTGACCCTGTGGGGTGGTGAGTAGAGCTTGATGAGCAGGAGCTTGTCGAATACGGCAGTTGGCAGTGAAATGGCCGTACACATGGCAATGAGCACAAAAACGACAAGCAATGGCAGTTGGGTGATGGTAGGTGTAAGTAGGGCAGAGCGTGTGTGGCCCAGTGTATGCACGCTTTGCAGGCGGTGCATTGGCCACAGGCGCCGCTACTTGACGCTGTTGGGCTGGTACAGCTTGAATCGGTTTAGCAGCGATCGCACAGTTCTTGTTGCTGGAGCTGTTCTTTCTCTTGTTCTTCCTCTTGCTGCTCGATGAAGTGGGTTCAACAGTCGGTGCGGTAGCGGTAGCTTGATGCAGATGCTTCGATGTCTTATCCCAGACACCAGCCTTAACCCGCTTGTCGTTGATTTCAGCAGCCAGTAAATAAGTTTCCTCAATCGTCGTAGTCTTAGCCGCTTGCACGAAATCAGCAACGCAGTCAGGCAGGGCCCGGATGTACTTCTTGATTGTCATGTCGGGAGTCTTGACTTGATCGGCACAGATAATGCTGAGCTGTTTGAAACGAGCAGTGAGACCAGCATTGTTACCATCCTTTTGCTGTATGTGCCAAAATTCATCTTCTAGCTTTTGACGTTCGTGAGGAGGGCAGAATTCTTCTAGCATAACTTCCTTGAGCTCGTCCCACGACAGACCGTAGGCTGCATCGTTTCCTCGCTTGTTCCTCTCGGCCGTCCACCAGTCTAGTGCACGGGACTGGAAAACGCCGGTAGCATTCAGATTACGGAGGTCATCAGGGCAACCACTCTGTCGCAGAGTAACCTCAATGGAGTCAAACCAGTGAAATAATGCAGTGGGACCTCCTTCGCCAGTGAATTCCTTTGACCCGCACGACTTGAATTGCTTGAAGCTGAAGGTTTTTGCGGTAGCTTTAGGAGCTTCGGTTCTCGATTCCTCAGACGATTTACTAGCATTCTCATAAACATCGCTCACGGCCTTTGCTACACTTTTAGCGATGATGGAAGCAAGACGTTTGTCTCTTTTCCTGACGAGAAAGTGCGTGACGGGATCCAGATGACATTGTCTGCAACAGACACCGTCACAGGACTCAACACATGTATTCGAATCTCACCTCACACGTCTATTACTACTAAAGCTCAAGAACACATATCACGTAATCACATGGACGTATAACCACGTAGGACACAGAACCACATAAACACATAGGCACGTAGAGCACAGAATCACATTAACACATAAGCACATAGAGCACAGAGGCATTTTCACACAAGAGGCAGTCAGAATACAGAAACCTATAATTCAAAGCTTGCGATCGTTCGACCATAGCGATCGCGTTTTAGTATACCGAATAGCGTACCGTAGCCTAAGGTTGTCCACAATTCAACGATTTGTTAGCGGTTTGAGATAGAAAAGCAATGCGAGTCGTATGTGTCGATCGAAGTGAAAGAAAAATCGAGTAAATCTCCAAAAATTTAAACACATAAACAGGTAAAACACATATAAACTCATAAAATCGACGAATTATCAAAGTCAACAGTTGCGTGTTCAGGGCTTGAAATACATAAAAATCGAGAGATAGACTGTCTGCGGCTAGTAGACTTCGACTACCCAAAGCGATTCAACTATTCGCAAGGACTTGTTGCCTACGTTCGACTTTCAGGACTGTGTCCTTGCCTCGATTCTTGGGCGTCTGACACGATTCTCATTAGTCATGTCGTGACTTCAGGACCTTGGAGTCCATTGAGACTTTGGTGAGAGTTTTGTAAAATATGCGGAACAAGTCATCAAGGTTAG
Source organism: Helianthus tuberosus (assembly GCA_030545235.1). Taxonomy (NCBI): domain Eukaryota; kingdom Viridiplantae; phylum Streptophyta; class Magnoliopsida; order Asterales; family Asteraceae; genus Helianthus; species Helianthus tuberosus. The sequence goes on along the minus strand of CM060361.1, from coordinate 95,648,724 downwards.
GGTTTCACCCCTGTCTCAACAACTTTGTCCCTGTTTTGATAAAGTAGAGGAGATTATTCATCAAAATAGGGATTTCACTCCTGATTTGGTATAATTTCCACCGTTGAATAAGCGTTCGTTATAAAAGAAAGAAGTTGATAAAACAGCATTACTTAGGCAATTTAGTCGGGAGTTTGTGATTTTTACGCCTAATCTTGACTTTATCGCCTATTTATTGCTGTAAACTCGAGTGTAGTGATAGTGTAGCATAAACGAGGATAGCGGGGAAATAAGCTAGTACATAATCCCTACTAGATATGCACAAGTTGGTCTGCTGGTTCCTAACTATAAACTAGGTTTCTAAGACATCGACCCGGACTAGGTCGAGTCTTGCCAAATTCCCAATAGTTATGGCTCCGATACCAATCTGTCACACCCCAAACGATGGCGGAATCATCGGGGCATGGCACTGAGCGAAATAGATTGTCCAGAAGTTTCCATAACAATTAACAACACTATTCAATTAAATAATACGTCCCATACCGTATCTCAAACAGTAAGTCAATTATTACAGACAAAAATCCAGGCAAACATTATGTTCCGACAACTCAGATTTAAATAGACAGCAATTGTTTATCTGCTTCTAGAGACCCTTGATTCGTTATCTACAGACAACTATTTGTTGGGCTCTAAAGCTTTATTCTAGCTTCAAATTCCTACCACATACGCATCCTAAGCACCTGTCACATACGTCAAAAATAAAGTCAATACATGAAATGTAAAGGTGAGCATACAAGTTTGATAATAGCATATAGAGGTTGAATTCGTTTACGCCTAACCAGCACGTACACATAGTGAAATGAAGCACGTTAGTTATCGACATAGATCCATCGATACCAATGACTGCGGGTTGACTGCCCGAGGCAGTTCGCAATACATGATTACCACCATAATCCATGCAAGTAAAAGATCCTTAACAACCCCCGTGTGAACGGGTGCTGAGTCCAAACTATAGTACTATCGTTGCTAAGGCAGGTAGACAGCATTCCATGTGTAAACATAACAAACAAGCATTCATAAGCCACGTATAACATGCTTTAATAGTTAGCGTTCAAATAGTATTGAGTAGTGTGATTGTTGTAGTTTGAATATTCGTAACGTATGTAACACCCAAAAGTGCTTAAAGCAAAAAGGGATCGAGTATACTCACAGCGATTTATGGATTGAAGGGAGCGCTTAGCGAGTAAGGTTAGCCTGAATAGATTCGGTAGCATAACGATAAATGAAGCGTAAAACAGAAAACAGTGTTGGAGGGTCGGACAGCTGGTCGATTGGACGGTAGTTCAATCGGACGGCTGACCGTTCGGTTGACAGTCCGTTCGGTCCGCTGTCCGGTCGGTCGGTAGGCCGATCGGATGGCTGTTCGAGTGGTTTGTTTCTTCCTATAAGAAGTATGTGTTTGTGTATGAGGCTTGACTTTTGAAGTTTTCGTTGTAGTATTTGAAAATTTTGAAGTATCTTTACCTTTCAGGTCGGTCGTTCGATCGGCCGGCTATCCGATCGGTTAGGTACTTCAGTAAATAGGTTCTCAGCAGGATGTCACCTGATCGGACGGTTGTTCGATCGGGTGGCCCTCCGAACGCGTTGAACATGTTGAAAATCGACTAACTATTGAAGCATAGTATCTCATGATCCGAAGAGTAATCCAATCTGACGGTAGTCCGATCGAACAGCTGTTCGTTCAATACTCTCTTCAATGAATTGCTCAAGTGTGGGACCATGTGCTAGCCGATCGGCTGGCCTGGTCGATCGGCTGACTGTCCGATCGGCTGGCTGTCCGTTCGGACAGCAGTCCGATCGGTCAGCATTCTGACCTGGTCGGCCTATTCGTCTAACACTTGGCTGTTCTGTTTTGTTTGTCGTTATATCGAGGTATTTTGACAACGAGTCGAACCATAGAACCCTCGTTCTTATTTGTTTCCCCTGCTCGGGCAGGAATCACCCAAATCCGGCCGGTGAACTGTTCGGAATGGAGTTTTACGTTTAACCCGTAACCGGTTAAGCTCGTGGGTAAAATCCAGATCTTGAGCCATGCAATCACCGAAGTGATTTGCAAAACGGCACAGACCCCGTTTCTATCGGTTGAAGGCATTGAGTGTAAAAGAGTTGAAAGAAGGTTGGAAATTCCTCTTTCAATCCTTTTTCACCGTGTATATGTTTAGATCTACTAAAGAACTTTGTTTGTTTATGTGGAAATCGGCTAGATCCAAGCTATTCTTGGTGGATTGAGGCCAAATCATGAAGTTCTTTAAGAACCCATGATGACATCATCCTAGAACACTTAGTTCTTGATGATTTCACGGTTAAAAGTTAAGATTTGAAAGATAGAAAGGTGTAGGAGTGTGTATAGATCAAGAAAGTACAAGATTTAGGATGAAATCTTACCGGAAACGAGAGGAATCTGCGAAAAGATGAGTTGAGCGTGCTGGTCGGTCAGAGGTTTCCAAAAGTAGAAAGAATGACAATGACAGGGGTATTTATAGGATGCCAAAAGGGGTAAGTGCTGGCCGATCGGCTAGGCAGCTCGATCGGACAGCAGTCCGTTCGGCTGGCTGTTCGATCAGCTGGGAGCCTGATCGTTCATTCGCACCTTTCGAGTGTTTCGCGCAACGATTTTTGATATTTCGATTCCGATTGCGAGCGGTACGATACGATAGGGTTTCCTAGTCAAATTACTTTCAGTCCCAAACACTAATATCTCGCATAATCTATTCTCCACCAATTATCATAGTTCGTTCACGATTCGAGTTCGATTGCATTTCGAGTTAGATTTCGAGTTTCGATTGGGTTCACTTGATTATCACAACACAACATAACTAAACATGCACAGGTAACACGTAAGGCACACACACACGTATAATAACAAGTAAAAATATGTAGCTCAAGTTGCAATTTGATGTCGATTTTATTAGAATAGTCTGAATATTGATTAGTTAACTTTATCGAATTGTTACTTCCTATAGTTCACAGTCGTAGGTCGATTGAATAACGATTAACACACATCGATTATTGCATTTGACAACACTTACTCCACATAATACAAATAAAATAAAGAAATTTCTACGAGTCAAGTTGCGCGAAATCGGTCGTTGACTTAGACCTTGACTTTGACTTTGACTTGTGAAAACACGGGGTGTTACTCATAATTATAAATGAACTACTCGATGATCGAGAGGAGCCGTTTGCATAATTATTTGAAAGTTTGCGCGTCGAAGGTTTAAAAGCGTCAACATGTTAATTCTTACCTCCGAGTGACCTTTTAACAAATGGAGAGCTTCATGATGTTTGAACATACTCTCAGGAATGCCTAATATTGGCCGTCTAAGGCTTTTATGCCAATAAGTGATGTTAATCGCACAAGTTTGCAAGTTAAAGGGGTTAAAAGCGTCAACATGTTTAATTATACCTCTGAGTAACCTTTTAACGAACCCGAAGCATTGTGATGTGCAATCATACTCTCGAGAACGCTTAATATGGATTGTGTAGGGCTTTGATGCTATTAAATGATAATACGCGCAAGTTTGCGCGTTAGAGGGACCAAAAGCGTCAACTTCTAAAAAACTACACCTTTGAATGAACATTTAAGCAAACTAGAAAACTCCGCATTGTTCGTTCTTACCCTCGGGAGTATTTGTTACTAGCCATGTAAGGCCTTTATATCGTTTCGCGATAATACACGCGAGTTCGCGGATTAAGGGTTAAAAGCGACCACAGGCGAAACTGCACCTTTGAGCGACCTTTTAAACGAACCAGGAACTCTGTAATGCTCGGCCATACTTCCAAGTATGCCTAAATTGGTCACTAAAGGCTTTCGTGCCTTATAATGATATTATTTAAAGAATTAGAAACTTTCGTGCTAAAAGTGTCAACATATGAAAGTTAAATAATAAGTAAAGGTGTGAGGGACTGTTCTTGTCAAACCTTCAAAAGTTGTTTTTGAACTTGGCTGCATCTGATTTAGAAGTTTGAGGGACCAGTTATGTCAATTACATAAGTTAAATATGTAATTGAATGAGACAGGGACCAATTCTGCAGATCTGCCAAACTTTTATTTTGAGCCGAACTTCGCTGGCAGGCCGCGACCGCCGGGCCTGAGGCCTACGCGGGCCGTGAACGATCAGAACAGCAGCAAACATATTTTTTTTTGATGGTTTTTTATTTTTTTCTTGTTTCCCATTCTTAGCTAAGCCATTTTCAGCAATCTATGGTCTTGCATACAGATTTTAGAAGCTGGTTTTACACATGTTATCATCCTAGAACTCCCTAAGACACTTGGCAATCATCCATTAATTCCCAAAATCTATAAATAGGCTTCAATTTCACTTATATCACTTGCACCTCTCATCTTAAATCTTCCTATCTTTCAAGCATGGAAGTTCCTAGATTAATTAGGAGCATCCTCTGAGTTATATTCAGACCCTAGGACCATATGTAAGTGTCCTTTCGTGACTAGTTCATTTTAATTGGCTTAAAAAGCCGAAAAGTCAAGCGTTTACGAGAAACACTTTGACTTTTAGTTAGACCGTAAACGGTCAAGCCATTGTTCGCAACGAACATGGCAACGTGATCGTAATTAGGTAGGTGTTTAACCCTCAAAAGGGCACCTCCTAATAATCACATTTGCTTGGTCAATTGACGAGTCAACGTAACATTGTTTTAAAAAGTCAACGTGGCAGTTTTTGAAATAATTGCGATATATGTTTAGAAGCATTCTAAAATACGTTTTTATCATTTAAACAACTTGGTAATAATTATTAGAACATGTGTAAACATGTTCGGCTCGTTAATTCAAGTTTTAGGGTCAGTTCGCAACCGAAAGTCGCGAAGTTTCACTTCTGCGTTGACTTTCAATTATGAACCGAATTAGATTAGTTTGCTACTAATTTTAGGTTCCGTTATGATCGTAATATAACGTAGCATAACCCTATAAGGTTATATTACACGATCATACTAGAAATCCGAGTTTTTGCGTATGTTCCGTTATTATGCTAAATTTTGACTATTATGCCCTTATAGCTGAAAAATGAGATTTTTGAATATATGAGCATGCAAATAACTTAGTTACTGATATATAAACATGTCTAAATTATTTTGACATAATTTTCTGTTCTCAAATTAATGTTATACAAGATATCGTAAAACTTAAATTTTTTTTAATTAAATTACGCTTTTGTGCATAAATCAAGTTTAAACCTAAATTTTGGCACCAAACTCATTACCTACTGTTAAGATATTATTTTTAGGGATTTTTGGAATGTTGGGTCAGATTATTATATACTGACCATAACTTAGAGTTCTTGTATAAATTCTATAATTGACGATATCACCCGTTTGTTAATAAAATGAGATTTACATATAATTAACATGTCAAACCTTTTCCTACTAATTATACAATTATACAAAAAGTAACTTGGGGTGGCACAATCACACCATCGTATCACTTCATTTGAAAGGAAACGATTCATTCAAAATAGAAACCCATTCATTCATATATTACCTTATATATAAAAACTAACTGCTATGTTTGCGTCACAGCCCATTCTAACCGTAACACCGATTCAGTCATTTACCATATTATCCATAAAAAATGCCTAACTACAAAGTGACGTATCAGAACGATGACAATACACACCGTCGTGTCTTCACTTATAACAGTGGCGTCTCCTCCCACCACCGCTCCCTGTCGTTTGCCACCTTTTCACCACCCTATATAACCATCACTGTCACCACCGTAGAAACCGCCGGTCATTCAACGTTACAACAATAATTTGATTAAATTCTTCAAAAATGCCACCGATGAAGGATAAGAACAAGATGAGAGGAACAAGACTGAAAATCTGAATGATGCAAGGGAAGTCGCTTATAGGGTTCCAGTCACTCAATTCCCAAATAATAACACCTTGAGGCCGCAACGCAATTCGCCGCAAAACACCAACGTTTTCGGCACCAATTTCAGTGATCTTCTACTATCTACACCGTCACCGTTCATAAGAAAAACGACAGATGATGGTTCTTTTCAACAAGAACCGTGTGAATAACTTATCCAAAAATCAGTAAGAATCATTTTTTCAATTAATATCATCAAACTGAAACCAAGAACATCACGTTCGACCATCACAAAAATCAGAATAACTTATTCAAGAATCTCCGATCAAAAGGAAGAAGAACATTGGTTATTCTGGCTGAAAAAAAACCCAACAAAAACGAAGGATGGATGCAGCGGTTCAAAATTGTCTGATACGCTGTTCAATAAAAAAGAAACGGTACAGAAAACGGCGATGGACGCACGTAGCGATGATATTAAGAAAGAAAAGTTGAGGAATCCGTTTTTACCGTGGGCAATTTGTTTGTTTTTTACTTTTTATTTTAAAAAATAAAACTTCTTTTACCCAAATATATAAATAATATAAGATTATATAGTTGATGGTAGTGTACAAACAAATAATCCTAAACTACGTTTTAAAACAGATCATATATAATATTTCTTAATAACAAAAACAAACACACATTATTAATTTACATTACAGGAACACTTAACCTAATTTTGTCATATTAAATTCCCTAAATATGTCAAAACATACAAAACAAAGTCACTTAAAGCAAATTTTATTATGTTGAACTCTCTAAAAAATTTTAAACATTCAAGTTAAAAAAATGTATTTAAAATGAGTTACTACATAATAATAAGATAAACCATATTATATGTTAAAAGTATTAAATTTTAATATTTAAAAAGTAATTAAGTCATTTTCATTTTTTTTCACATGTGCATACATTCGATCTTAATATTTTTCAAGATAATAGTTAATGGGCTTTGTATTTTTTTTTTTACTCTAGAAGCTGAAATTTTACTTTTGTGTATGGATGCTACAAAGACGTGGGTATTCTATATATTTTTAACACTAGAAAGCAATAGCTTTAGTTGGTATTTTTTTCTTTTTGTACTCTAGGAGCTGAACTTTTATTTTTGTGTATGTGTATAGCTGTTGTAGTATTTTGCATTATGGAAGTCGCGCTGCAACGCGCACATGGCGAATTACTTGTTTTATATGAAAAATAAAATATTTTAAACATTCAAGGCTGATCAAAATCTCAGAATTTCATAAACAACGCAAATATTGTCAATTGTCGACTTTTACGCTAATTAGGTGCCTAGTATGGTTTAAAACCATATTTAGCACCCAAGACTTGTTACCTACTGAATTTATAAATAAATTTTAATACTTTTACAGTAGGTATAATTCATGAAGTCAGACTTCCAATTTTGTTCTTAAAAACATATGTGAAATGACCAAAATGCCCCTACGGTGCATAGTTTGGTCATCAATGGTAAATTACACATATGTATGATATCCTACTGTTATACCTTTATAAAATGAATATTTTTACAGAATATTATCGACCAGAACATCAGTTTGCTTTAAAACCTCTTTTATAATTCTTAAAATGATCAAAATGCTCTTACGGGACTTAATTTGGTTTTAAAATCTTTTTGGGCATAATTGTTGATATCCTACTAATATCATAACATAATTAAAGCATAATAACTTATGGAACTTGTATATGACTTATCCGGTTACCCGTTTATGCGTGTACGCGTACGGTGCGGTTTATGTGACTAGTTTACATAAATTAGCCGAAACGGGTCAAATCTTGTCATTTAAACTTCAAATTCCAGAATGTATTTACTTTATCCATAGAATACAAGTCTCCATACTTGTCGGGTGTAAATGACATTCCAATCCGGTAATCGCTTAATCTAGCGTTTCGTACCATAAACCTTTCTTTAAACGAACCGGTCTAAGTTTACAACATAAATAAGACCCGTTAGTAATCTAATAGGTTAATTAAACCTTCGTTCCAGATTAGAAGCCCCGGTAGAAGTTACTTGCACTTGTTTGAGTAGATTATACGGCTGAGTATACAAAACTTGCATTTTAAGCTCAGGTAAATACTTTTAACTTATTTTCTATTATACGGGCTTGGGATATGGTAAAATATTACCGCTTGGTTGGGTGTAGAAACATTTTAATCGAATATGGTTAAATTGCATAATCCCGTTTTAATCAGTATTGCTTGATAACAAATAACATGGGTGGTTAACGACCGTGTCCTGGATATCCTCGGCTCATTTAAAATCGTAAATGACCACGACTTAAGCACGGGGTGTAGGCATACACCTAACAGTTGCGTATGTAAAAGATATACTCACTTTCCGGGGTGACCTGCCGTGGGATTATATTTGTGGTGTGTTGGTTAAACTTGTTCGGCTTTTATTCCGGCCCTAAATGTTGGACAAACATGTAAATCTGATACAAGATTGTTTTTAATATAATTGTACTGAGTTATAAAAGTTTATTTGTGCCTTGTGCATTTAAATCAATTTTCTTAAACATTTTCAAATGAGTCGGTTAATTGTATTTACCAGTGTAAACTGACGTATTTTCAAAAGACTAAGTGAGAGGTACTACTTGTAATTGGCTGGAAGCTTCTGGGCGTTAAGTAGAGGATCTTGCAAGTCCGTAATGCCTATGTCTGTTGAATATGTGGTGTAATTGATTTAGATCCGCCGGTGGGTTTAATATTACAAGCTCGTATGTAATTATCTTTTCAGTATTTTCTGACAATTGGGTTTGTAATAATATTTTATATTCCAAGACTTCCGTTGTGATATTCTGTGTATGTTTGACTATGACGATATCAATCTTACGTCACGATACTCCCCACCGGGCCCACCGGGCTGAGCTGTAAATATCGGGGTGTGACAACTCAGATTATACCAACTAAAAGGGTATTTTGGTCTTTTACCCCAAATGTCAAATCCCCCATTCTCTCTCTCCATTTAAAGTTCTCTCCTCTCTCCTCTTTCATTTGTTAGTTACATCTTCTCAGCTCTCCTTTTATCTCTCATCTCTCTCCCTCTTCCTCTTGAAATGCTTCACCACCATATCTCTTCTTCTTCAAAATATTCTTCACAAGGAAAAAACCCAAATCAAAACTCAAAACAACCACCCACTACTAGAAAATTAGGCAATTGCCACCAAAGTTTTGCTACCGAAAAAAAAGAAGGTAGCAATCTTGTAAATTAAGCGTGCTTATATGATACGGTAGCTAAGCGGTAGAAAATTTTGCCACCATTTATTTCCCATCACAAATTCGTGGCAAAGAAATTGCCCTTATTTTATATTTAGTCTTAATATCGTGCCAAACAAAATTGGTGGGCCAGATTTTCATAATTGTGACCGGGAGAGCGGTAGCAACATTATAATTTAATATGGTGGGCCATTTTTTATCAAGTCCGCTCTTTTTTAGAATTGCTAGGGTTGAATTGCCACCATATTAGTGACCATGAAATTTTGAGCGTGATTAATTTTATTTATGGCGCCATATTTTATCCACAATTAAATCACATAACCGGCCTCTCCACTAATTAGGGTTTTGATTGAATATTATTCACACTTATACATCATTCCATCAAAGCCTGAATCAAAGAACAAACTTCTGCAGAAGGTATGATTAACAAACGTTTTTTTCTTTCAATGGATGGTTAACAAACGTTTGATTTATTTTTCAGTTGCTGCTGCGGGATTTACGTTCTGTTTATTCTTCTGATTGACAGGTAACTTTAATTCATGATTTTGAGTGTTTGTTTTTTGGATTATTGAATGTTCAGATGATAGGGTTTGTGATTGTTCTGATAGGGGTTTTGATATTGTTAAGTTGATGTGTATTCATGTGCCAGTTTACCCGTAATAAAAATACCTCGCATTTAGCTTAAGGTACACATATTTAACTTTCAATATATGAGGATAGTAAGGGTTTGGAGGCAGACGCAGCGGTCAAACGCAACGGGCACGGCTGCAGGCAGACGCAACGGGCGCGGCTGCCGTAACGCTGCAGCGCGCGACTTCAGAAACACAACGTGTGTCACGCGGCTGCAGATGCGCGTATGTTTGTCTGTTTGGTTAATTCACTGAAATAAGAATCCTTTGTAACGATTTTTTATTATTAAATACCGAACCATAACTAACGGTTTGGTTACACGGTTTAGGCTTTATTGAACCCATATAAAATACATGAATAAAAATACAAAGGATTAAACCATTACATAAACTATTATACATAAAACAAATAGAAAGTGTTGATATGAATGTACACATTCTATTTAACTGATATTACATATAATAAACATAAAGTCCTGCTATGATCTGATCATTAACTAATCTAAAAAAAACATACAGAAGGGTTAAAAGTTAGATGGAACCTCATATAAGCATTGGATATAAATGCTACAGGCGAGCAGGGTTTCCATAGTTTTGAATTTTTATCATGGTTAAAAAATATTATCTGGGGCTTAGAATCTTAGATTGTAGGCTGAACTTTTATTTTAACCAAACTAGTAATGGTTCAATTATATTTTAGTTAAACACAATATAAAAATATAATTAGTTAAATAAGTGTAATTTAAAATATTCACAAACTTAAAGTATACTCAAATTTTATGGTCCGGTTCGGTTTTATACGACCGGTTTTGGGTATAAACCGTGAACACAATCGTTCACTACGGTTTGAGATTTTTGAAGTCGACCGACCAGAAGTTTAGAGAAAAAACCGACCGTAGAACCAAACCGATGACCGGTTTGGGCGGTTTCACGGTTTTAAGTCGAACCGTGACCACCCCTAATACGCCCCACGTCTCAAACCGATGACCGGCACAGCCCATATGGGTTTCGTGACCAACTGAAGTTTTTATAATTCATGCCACGGGTTGCTCAAGTATTAAACAACAGGTCGAGATAACAGAAATATTTAGACTTAAGTTTTTCAGCATTAGAAACGGGTTGATTGGGACTTGTCCTAGCGTGTGAGTCGAATATCTGAAATCCAGGTCACAGGTATCTTAGACGGACCAACTGAACTTTTAAAATGCACGCCACAGGAAAACAGGTCAAATTAACAGAAGTATTTAAACTGAAAACGGATCGAAAAGGACGTGTCCTTGGTTCGAATATTTAAATTGCAGGCGATGGGCTACTAAAGTATTAGAAAACAGGTCGGGTCGAGTATTTAAAATGCAGCCCACGGACTGCTAAAGCATTAGAAAATGAGTCGAATTAACTAGACAATAGATATAGACTAATATATTATATGAAAAAACATATTAAATAATTAGTTTTCTGATTATACTATACGTTAGTTTTAAAAAGCGTTTATTAAGCGTGTCTAAGCGAAAGACGACGTAAGGCGGATGTCGGTAGATAATGGTAGGATGTCGGTTGAACGTGTCCAGCGGCCATGTCAGCAGCTCCTCGCCGCAGAACAAGTTCCAGATATGCAGATAACAGGTCTTAATCGGTCGCATATTGGTCGGTTATTATATGAAATCGTAGTTAGCAGTTCGACTATAATTTTCGCCGAACTTTACGCTGAAGACCCCTAACAAAAAGGAACATTTTAGTGACGGATGTTCAGCCTTAACAATTAAGTAAACACTAGTAAACACCCCCTAAAGTGTCATGTTGTTCAGTTTTAGCTGTAGGGTGGAACAGTAAATAAGTAGGAGACTTTTCTCATTATCTCTATGTTCATATCATCCAAATCCTGCAGATAATACCAATAAATTTCGTGTTTCTATTCCACCAAGCGTGAGACCAATAAAAACATTAAACACCAAGAAATAAAAGTACTTCCCGGATGCACCCCGTTCAGCATGGCTCTCATATGTAATCCCTTTTTCTTTCAATAAAAACAATTGGAATTTAGGCAGCAAAGCGAGAAAGAATTTACAAAATATTCATAACTTTATTTACTAAATACATATTTCTATTTGTTTAATTTAGTGAAATTAATTTATTAGTAATTTAATTTTTATAATTAAACTATTAGCATTAAGTTGAAGTTTCCATATGTTTTGTTTTGGATTTTGATTTTGCCAATGGTTTTAGAACATGACTTACTCCTCTTTACTTGAACCAGTAATTTTAGGGAGCATTGATTAGTAATGGCATGGTTTACCAATCGACAGTGGATGTATGAAAAGACTGATACTGACGGATTTCTTAGTTCTGAATATTGTGACAATGTGGATTTGTTTTTGGACTTTCCATTTTCTAATGATGTAGTTGTTGATAAGATCAATAAGCATGGTGAGACAATATTTGAAGATAAAATGTCCTTGTTATAAATGCCAAAATATAAGTTATAGAGACAGAGCCACTATTCAAAAACACTTGTATAAGGAAGGTTTCATGCTTCGTTATGAAAAGTGGAGTGAACATGGCGAAAATTCTATGCGTGACGCCGGAAAATCTTCTACTACAATGGAAGTTGATGATAATGAAGATGGTTACAGACGCATGGTGTTAGATAACATGGATGCATGTGGTTATACTTCAAATACTTTGGAAGGACATGTACCGAATCCAGAAGCAAAAAGCTTTTATGACATGTTACAAGCAGCTGATGAACCATTATGGGAGGGGATGAAGGCTACAAATTGTTCAAAGTTACAAGCTGCCACGAGTTTCTTAACATGGAAATCACTTTTCAACGTGTCTACCGCAGCTTACAACTATAACATTTCCATGGTTAATGCACTACTTCTTGAAGAGAATAAGCTCCAGAAAAACTTTTATGAAACAAAGAAGAGTTTGGAAAAGTTAAGTCTTCCTTACGAAAGAATTGACGTTTGCAAAACCCATTGCATGTTATTCTATAAGCAAGACAAAACATTAACGCGATGTAAATATTGTAAGGAATCTCGTTATAAGAGTCACAAAAATAAGGTACCTAATTTGGTGATGTCGTACATGCCAATTGGTCCTAGACTCAAGAGGTTGTATATGTCTTCAAAAACAGCCAAAGATATGACATGGCACCATGATCACAAAACAATAGAGGGTAGCATGGCACATCCAAGTGATGGCATCACTTGGAAGCATTTTGATGCTGTGGATCCTGACTTTGCAAAAGAGATTCGAAATGTTTGTCTTGGGTTATGCACCGATGGTTTCAATCCAAATAACTCCAACTCAATTCCATACTCATTGTGGCCTGTCTTTCTTATAATCTATAACTTACCTCCTTGGATGTGTATGAAAGATTCATCCATTGTTCAGTCTAATCTTGTGGATGAACTTTCAAACTATTGCTCTCTGTATCTGGAGCCGATAGTTCGTGAACCACGCAACTTTGCCCCTAACATTCCTTGTTCTTCAAGTACCGATATTCGGTTAAGTATATTCAAACATCCTTCTCGAAGATTATTTGAAAAGGGTGGACATGACAAAAAATTTACACAAAAAGATAGAGACAAGGCTCTTACTTATATATTACTTAATTGTGAAGAGCTTCTCGAGTCCGTTTGGCTATTTGATAATGAGTTGAGAGATTCCTTCCCACACTTTGATGAAGCAACCCTTGATAAAATGAAAGAGAAGGAATTTGCTAAGTGGTTGCAGGAGCATGTAAGCATTCTGACACACCTTTGTCTTTATGTTATAGCATTAAAAAAAATACTAACACAATTTTATGAATGTTCCAAATAAGGAACACCTAAGAGACATAGCCTAAGGGCCGCTTACTTATGTAAAATCTCACAAGGGATATTTTGTCAATGGTTACAAGTTTCACACACAAACAGCTTATGATGGTCGAGTCACACAAAATTGTGGTGTCTGTGTCAAAGGGGCTACGTACGAAGAAAATGAAAACGACTACTATGGATTATTAGATGAGATCCTAGAGTTGGAATACCATAGCACCACCGGGCGTTGTGTGGTTGTTTTATTTAGATGTACTTGGTTTGATCCTGTGAAGGGGGTAAGGGTAGACCCCAAAACTCATATGGTTGATGTTAAACCTACGGTAATAGGATGTGTTGATGACCCCTTTATCTTAACATCACAAGCGCAACAAGTGTATTATACATCATATCCTTCAAAAGCAAAATAACTAAATGGTTGGTTAGCGGTTGTAAAGACGACCCCAAGGGGAGTTTACCAACTCGCCCAAGATGTTAGTGAAGTGGTGGAGGATGATGTTGCCGGCATGGAAAATTTCTTTCAAGAGAATGAAAGGGTAGAATGCACAGTTACCGAGGATCTTCTCCCCATTTCTTATGTACATGAGAATGGATGGTCAGAAGAAGTGGAAGATGTCGACGATTATAATAATGATGAAGTTGAGTTTGAAGCCACACATTTAGCTGATGAGGGTTTTAACGATAATGATGAAGAAGTTCATTTTAACAATGAAAATTATGAGAATGAAGAATCAAGTGAGAGGTTTGATTTATATATATATATATATATATATATATATATATATATATATATATATATATATATATATATGTGTGTGTGTGTGTGTGTGTGTGTGTGGTTAGGTTTTTATTTAGAATTGTGCATAATCTATTTTCCTTCCAAATAATGTTTTGCTTCCTAATTAGTTGTCTAACATTCAAAGTGATTATAATTAATTTGTGTTATCAAATGTTTTTTTTTTCTAAATATTTATTGTTCCTTTTGTTGCAGATATCATGGCACGTACTATGGGTCGAGGTAGTGTTCCAGCTGGTGGTCGAGGTGTTGGGTAAGATGTTGGTCAAGCTGGTGGACGAGGTAGTAGTCAAGGTAACCATCTTGCTACTACTCAAGAGGTTTGGCGTTGTGGTGGTTGAGTTTATATGCGAGGTGGTGTTCATTCCAGTGATCGAGATGTTGGTGATGTTGATGTTGAGTATGATTTTCACTTGATGAATTCTCCTATTGAGAGTAACGCTGGTGATGATGAGTCTGCTTTTCATGTTGCTCCCGCGAGGCGGGGATGCGCTTCCCAAGCCCAAGTACCTGAACCTATCAATCGCGATTGGATTTGGGTTGTAGAAGGAGAGTAAGTAGACATAAAATATGTTACTAATATGGTTTTGTATTCATTGGTTTCATTTTGTAGATTTAGTAATCAAGGGACTGCTACCCGGACTATTTCATCAAATTTAATAAGTTTGTGGTCCGGTCCATGGGACAGCTGGAGAGATGTTCCTAATGAGCACAAGACACGATTGTTTGTGCGATTCCAGGTGTGTTTACTTAGACAATTTTTATTTCACTTGTTGGAATATTATGTATGTTTATTTATTGGTTTTTTTTCTTCATAGATGTATTATCAGTGGGGGAGAAAAACCATGCACAAATTCATAGGTGCTGGGAGAAGTGCATTGCTGGTAAATTCCCCACTTTGTTGCGTAACGTACGGAATGAGGCTAAAGCTAAGGCGAAGGAAAAAGGTAAAAATGTTGGAGACCATAAGATCTGAGATATGGAAACAAATTCTTGAGCACTGGAACACACCTAAGTGGAAAGCAAAGTCTTTAAGAAACAAAAACATTAGAAATAGGGCAACCGGCGGCAAACATACTCTAGGATCTCAATCCTATGTGACCATGAAAAGAAAAGCGGTAAAAATTGTTAATTTCCCTCTTTTATTATATATATATATATATATATATATATATATTAGTTTTTTACCCGCGCGATGCGGCGGGAAACATATCACTTAGGTTAGTGAGTTTAGGGCTATCTTAGGGCAGTTCGGTTTTGAGCCATAACCAAAACCAAATTCGTGATGCAAAGGAAAACAAATCACTTCTTAGTAATTCTAAGGGTGTGCATGAGAAGGTTCAGTTCAGATGGGTCATAACTAAAATCTAAATTTTCAGTTAAGGTACTTCAAAACTGGTGATGGGGATTTAAAGAGTTTTACAAGGATGTAAACAAATCGAACCGCGCCAAGCCAACAAAAGCACAACCATAAGCTCAAAACTATTCAAACCAATCCGCCTATAATTTCTGATCTATATTTGACATTCAAAGTGTCGACTTGAGGGTGTTCAAGAACGTCAACATAAGTTGCAACAAATATGTAACTCGGTAAACTCGTTTAATAGCATAAACACGTATGATTCAGGCATAAATTTAAATGCATATACATGGTACTATGAATTATGAATACACATACTAACACACATGCGTCATGGCTCAACTTTATTAATTTTATGTGTTAGAAAAGGTAACGCATGTTAGTTGAATTGGTTGACTTCGGATTAAAATTGGTATGCTACGGTTTTGTTTTGTGCAAACAGGTCCCAGTGTGGCGACAATTTACACTTAATAGCCAACCTCCAGTTTCATTATCATCATCAACAGCTCTCCCAACTCCCAATATCTCTCCCAACTCCCAAAATCATCATCATCATCTTCATCGAACAGATCAACAGATCATCTTCTTCGTCTTCATCGAACATCTTCATCATCGAACATCTTCATCATCGAACAAATCAGGTTCATCTTCATCCTCATATTGATTTTTGGTTTGATTCGATGATTTGAATGTGTTTATATTATGAAAAAACAGATTCTTGATTCTGGGTTTGATTTTGGGTTCCATTCGATGATTTTGGGTTGATTTTGAAAAAACAGAGGGTTGATTTTGGGTTCCATTCGATTATTTTGGGTTGATTTTGAAAAAACAGAGGGTTGATTTTGGTATCCATTCGATGATTTTGGGTTGATTTTGCAAAAACAGAGGGTTGATTTTGAAAAAACAGAGGGTTGATGTATCAACTGAGTATATTGTTCAAAATGCATCAAAACAGATGTTTTCAATGTGTTTTGGTTTTGATTCTTGTGGGTTTAGGGTTTAGGGTATCAAAACAGAGGTTTTCAATGTGTTTTGGTTTTGATTCTTGTGTGTTCATCATATTGATTTTTGGTTTGATTCCATGATTTGGGTTCCTCATATTAAGAACTGATCGGATATGTGGTTTTCAATGTGTTTTGGTTTTGATTCTTGTGTGTTCATCATATTGATTTTTGGTTTGATTCCATGATTTGGGTTCCTCATATAAAGAACTGATCAGATCAGTGGTTTTCAATGTGTTTTAGTTTTGATTCTTGTGTGTTCATCATATTGATTTTTGGTTTGATTGCATGATTTGGGTTCCTCATATTAAGAACTAATCGGATCAGTGGTTTTCAATGTGTTTTGGTTTTAATTCTTGTGTGTTCATCATATTGATTTTTGGTTTGATTGCATGATTTGGGTTCCTCATATTAAGAACTAATCGGATCAGTTTCGGATTGATGTGTTCCTCATATTGATTTTTGGTTTGATTCGAATGTGTTCCTCATTTGAATGTGTTTTGTTGTACAGAATGGCTGCGGATGTAAAGATACGCAAAACACCAACTATGAAGGCGAGAACACTTGACAACCTCCTAGAAGATGGCGCGGTGCACATAAGGAAGTGATTAATATGAATGAATATAACCCCAGTGTAGCTCTTCGATTTTCCTTGAAATTCCAGAGCTCGCTAATTACATATCTACGATATAACCCCAGTGGTAGATATGTAATTACCTACACTGAGGTTATATTCATTCATATCTGCGTCATTCCGAAGTGCACACGTCAGTAAAGATCCACAATTGCTTGTGGATCTTTGACGTTTTGTCTCTGTATTGTATGTTACGGTCTTTTGTTATCGAGTCTGTAAGTTCCGTCAAGTCTACGAAGTTGGTATGACGTTTTGTCTCTGTATTGTATGTATTAAAAGTTTACATTTAATATACAGTTTAGGCTTCAATAATTTGTTATACATTTAAAAATAAAAGAGTTAATTTGAATTATTAGATTTCATAAGAAAAAAGATGGTTTGGATGTGTTCCTCATTTTGATTTAGATTTCATAAGAAAAAAGCAAAAAATGAATTTAGGGGCTCAGGTTGATATTTCACTAATGCCAAAAGACGGTTTTACCCCTGGTTGTTTGAGAACTGTTTAAAAACAACTGATCGGATCAGTTTCGGATTGATGTGTTCCTCATTGATTTTTGGTTTGATTCGATGAAAAAATAGATGGTTTGGATGTGTTCCTCATTTTGATTTATGGTTTGATTCGATGAAAAAACAGAGGGTTTCATCATGTTATTTGGGTATTTTGGGTTCTTAATGTTTGTTTTGCTTGTGCAAAAACAAAGGGTTCTTCATGTTTGTTTTGCTTTAAAAATATACATTTTGGCGACACCTGTCAGTTTTCAGTTTTCGTGTATGAATGCTACAAGTATAAGTGAAAGTAAGATTCTTTCCATTGCGCATCAAAGAATGAAATCAAACCACGCCAAAACTCTAAGAAGATGATGATTACACAATACAAAAATAACTTTCTTTTTATCTTAATATAATATGTGTTCATAAATACAACAAATTGAAATACACATATCAACATGGTCAAAGCTTCTGAAATCATACATAATGACTATCAAAACAAAACTGGTACACTTTAGCGATCGGAATGTTGTTGCCATTAAATTCTTTCTCGTTTCTACTCGTCCAAAGTCTCCATATCGTAGCGAAAGCCACAACTCCCACCTTCTTCCAAGCCTTGGACACTTCTAAAGTACTCCAGTATTCACATTGTCTTAATAGAAGACGATGAATATCTATCACAATGTCTCGAAGAAGCCTCTACGTTTCAGTTTCCCAATGCACTTAGAAGGTTATTTGCGAGATAGCCTCTACGTCTTCCATTACAACCTAACTCAGGCATATAATTGAGAGATGAACACAGCTACAAACCGGGTTAAGCCATGGCTGCAAACAAACGGTGTTTTAAGCACAAGAAACACATATGTAACCTCACAAGCTCAGCTTATGCATCATAGCCTCAACACTTTCAGTTCAGACATATTTTGCATCATAACCTCACAGGCTCAGCTTATGCATCATAGCCTCAACACTTTCAGTTCAGACATATTATGCATCATAACCTGCTCATTTGCTTATCAAAACATCTGGAAGACTCAGACATGTAATTGAGAGATGAACACAACTACGGTTAAAGCCATGGCTGCAACACACAGTTGTAGAGTGAGAACTGTGCAACCTGGATATTGCCCCGCCAAGATGCTACTCGGATCTTCTATGTACCCTCAAAATACAATCATCATCACAGTCTATTGTGTTATGTAACCTCGCTTTAAAGCATGATGTACAAGAGAAATTTGCCACTACACTTAAACAACCTTTAAAGCATGATGTACAAGTGTTTTAAACACATATGTAACTTCACAGGCTCAGCTTATGCATCATAGCCTCAACACTTTCAGTTCAGACAGATTAAGAACACAAGCTCAGCTTTTGCATCATAGTACATCATGCTTTCAGTTCAGACAGATTAAGAACACAAGCTCAGCTTTTGCAATTTAAAGTAACAATTGATTTAAAGTAATGAATCACGTTAAAACTCTAAACAACTTTGCACTTGAATCAATTTATAACTCTTTTTAATAAACTTTTTGAATTCAAAGTAAAAATAGATTTAGTAATTTTTTATGACCAAAAAATTGAACAGTAACCTGTCAGAAAGACTTTCGAAACCTTTTTCAGAAACCTAACTCCTGATTTTACAGTTGAACAGTTTAACAGTTGACAACCTATCAAAGACTTTTCACAAAAAAGTATTCAAACAGTTGACAACCTTTCAGAATCCAAAATATTTTACTGCCATCCTTTTTTAATTCTTTTACTGACGATGACTGTTCAAATACAACTGTAAAAGCAAACACTGTTCGGATTTGTCAGAAAGGAAGCATGCTTGGAAGTCTATAAATTCAACTACATTCATCACAATTCATCACAACTCTATAAGCACACAGCTTAAACCTTCAGTAACATAAGCATGTAAATCAGCTACAAACATACCAGATCTGTAACAAACATAAAGGCTAAAATCATTTTAAGCACATTATCTATCTATCTATATCTATACTCTATACTCTATACTCTATATCTATACTTCTATCTATATCTATACTTCTATATCTATACTACTTTAATTAATAAGCATACTATCTATATCTATACTACTTTATAAAGCATATAGGAAGGACATAAATGGTCATTTGCCACTTTACAACCATTTGAAGCCCATTGTACAACCTTTAAAGCATGAAGGTGTTTTTTTTTGGGTAAAGAGCATGAAGGTGTTAAAAAATCCTTCAACACACGCGGACCCAGCTCATACAAACTAACCGGATGCATTTGACCCGTTTTACCCAAATGGATCCAATATATACTTTCTTTCAAAACATCTGGAAGACTCAGACATGTAATTGAGAGATGAACACAACTACGGTTAAAGCCATGGCTGCAACACACGGTTGCAGAGTGAGAACTATGCAACCTGGATATTGCCCCGCCAAGATGCTACTCGGATCTTCTATGTACCCTCAAAATACAATCATCATCACAGTCTATTGTGTTATGTAACCTTGCTTTAAAGCATGATGTACAAGAGTAATTTGCCACTAAACTTAAACAACCTTTAAAGCATGATGTACAAGTGTTTTAAACACATATGTTACCTCACAGGCTCAGCTTATGCATCATAGCCTCAACACTTTCAGTTCAGACAAATTAAGAACACAAGCTCAGCTTTTGCATCACAGCCTCAAACACTTTCAGTTCAGACAGATTAAGAACACAAGCTCAGCTTTTGCATCACAGCCTCAAACACTTTCAGTTCAGACAGATTAAGAACACAATCTCAGCTTTTGCATCACAGCCTCAAACACTTTCAGTTCAGACAGATTAAGAACACAAGCTCAGCTTTTGCATCACAGCCTCAAACACTTTCAGTTCAGAGAGATTAAGAATACAATCTCAGCTTTTGCATCACAGCCTCAAACACTTTAAATTCAAAAAGTTTACTAAAAAGAGTTATAATTTGATGCAAGTGCAAAGCTGTTTAGAGTTTTAACCTGATTCATTACTTTAAAACAATTGTTACTTTTAGTTCACACAGATTAAGAACACAAGCTCAGCTTTTGCATCACAGCCTCAAACACTTTCATTTCAGACAGATTAAGAACACAAGCTCAGCTTTTGCATCACAGCCTCAAACACTTTCAGTTCAGACACATTAAGAACACAAGCTCAGCTTGTGCATCACAGCCTCAAACACTTTCGGTTCAGACATATTAAGAACACAAAATCCGGAGTACACAACTCCTTCACCACCCTCCGGCAACTGTAAAAGCAAAATAGAATCTTATCAGTAACATTAGATCTATAACAAACATAATCAGCTACAAACATACCAGATCAGTAACAAACATAATCAGTAACATAAGCATGTAAATCAGCTACAAACATACCAGATTTGTAACAAACATAATCAGCTACAAACATACCAGTTAGTTTATATGAGCATGGGGGCGGATGTGAATGAAATGAAATTAGGG
Organism: Helianthus tuberosus; assembly: GCA_030545235.1. Taxonomy (NCBI): domain Eukaryota; kingdom Viridiplantae; phylum Streptophyta; class Magnoliopsida; order Asterales; family Asteraceae; genus Helianthus; species Helianthus tuberosus. Next base: position 95,627,386 of record CM060361.1, on the reverse strand, counting down.
TTTAGATTTAGTGAAAGAAAGTATATATTGCATCCATTTGATTAAAACGGGTCAAATGCATCCGGTTAGTTTATATGAGTTGGTCCGCGTGTTGTTGAAGGATTTTTCAACATCTTTGTGCTTTAAAGGTTGTACAATGGGCTTCAAAAAAAACTAAAGTAAAGAACACATACCACATCTGGTTATCCAGTAGTAAACAAACAAACATTTCGCAGAATAAAAAAGCTACGGCTCAAACAATACCTTGCAAGATAAACACAATAATCAATAATCAACTTCAAATTAAAAATACAAACTTTTTTAAAAGAAAAAAAAACTAAACTACAGAACACATACCACATCTGGTTATTCCGGTGCACCCTAACACGAACAACTCAACGACAGATCTGAAATATTACACAGATCCGATTCAAATTCCAGATGATACTTGCAAGATAAACACAATAATCAACTTCAAATAAAAAATACAAACTTCTTTAAAGAAAAAAAAACCCTATATTCTGTTAAACATTTATTCATGGATCTGGGCCTTGCGAGACAGATTTGACCAGGTAAGTTTTTGAGTGTATAACAGATTTAGTAGGCAAGTATTAATGTTGTAGTAGGCAAGTATTATAACAGATCTTCAAACAAAACCAAGTATTATAACAGATCTGCTAGAAAAAAGTAACAGATCTGAATATATTTCACAAATCCAGTAGAAACAACATACCGAGAAGTTGAACCCAGTAGATCTGATGTCGGAATCGCCGGAGAAAGAAACCCTAAAATTTCACAGATCTAAGTCAAATAACACACAAAAAATGCCGATAAGGTTAAAAAGACGGTACCTGAGAAGTGAAATCGTCGGTGAAATCCGTCGATCTAGTGAAATCGCCGGTGAAATCCATCGATCTAGTGAAATTCACAGATCTAAGTCAAATAACAAGCAAAAAAATGCCGATAAGGTTAAAAAGACGGTACCTGAGAAGTGAAATCGTCTGTGAAATCCGTCGATCTAGTGAAATCGCCGGTGAAATCCGTGCCATGAGACGTATGCAGAGCGTCTGGCGAGAGAGAGAGAAGAAGAATGGGGGCGGATGTGAATGAAATGAATCTAGGGTTTAGATTGAGTGAAAAATAGTTTATATTGGATCCATTTGATAAAAACGGGTCAAAGAGATCCGGTTAGGATCCATAAAGCTGGTCCGCGTGTTGAATGGATTTTTCAACACCTTCATGCTTTAAAGGTTGTACAATGGGCTTCAAATGGTTGTAAAGTGGCAAATGACCATTTCTGTCCTTCCTATATGCTTTATAAAGTAGTATAGATATATATATATATATATATATCATGTCAATGTTATCATTTTTATTAACTTTCAAATTTTACAGGAAAGGAAACTTGGGCGTGAATTGATGATTCGTGAAGCGTTTAAGCAATCACACTGCAGGAAAGAAAGTCGACCATTGGATAAAGATCTAAGTTGTAGCAAATTACTACTTTTGGACGTTGATTCGGAAGGGGACGCTCAAGAAGAAAATCTTGTATGGGTTGATGCTAGGGCAGAGGAGACTTGGGCAAGTCAATTGATTAGTAAATCTAAACAAAGTATTTCGAAATTAAAAACACGAAATTTATTACAATGAAATTTGTAAAATATAATTATGTGTTTATCCCATTAGGTTAAATATGAAGGTTTTCTTGAGGAGAAGTATGGGAAAGAACGTCATAAACATCCAAAATTTGACAAAGACTTGTGGTCACGAGCTGAGGGCAAGAATAAAGGAAAAGGGTACGGGTTAGGCAATGATAGTGACCCGTGTGTAGATAGCAGAGAAGACCCTGAGGTATTTTTAATCCTTTTAGACTAATAAATTTTATGCATTTGTATCGTTTCCCACTGTTATTATGTCTGTTTGGTTTGAGATGGTTGTTTTTTTATTGTTAGGTTTGATGATCTTAAATTAGTGAGTATGTTAAGGAATTTCATAATGATTTGATTACACCTTCTTTACGGGTTGTTTCATACAAAAAAATGTTTTTAAAATTAGGTATAATTTCCTTCTTAATTTGTAAACAAACTGGAACATGCTATTTAGCTTCTAGCACTTGAATTGTAGCTCACAATTGTATTTTGTTTTCTTTGCAACCAAATTGACCCATTATTAGTTTTCGGTAATTTTGATTTCTTGATTCTATTCATTGGTTATTTTGTAGATTGAAAAGTTGAACTTAGTTATCAAGGAGCTCGTTAAGGAAAAAGATGAAGATAAAGAAAGGTTCAATGGAATTATTGCGGGGTTGTTGGCTGACACAGAAAAAGATAAGGTGGATAAAGATGCGTTGCTTGATAGGATGTCACAAATTGAAACTATGTTAACAGCTACGGTTCGAAAATAGGCTATAAACACTTGGTTTTGAATGTTTAGAACACTTGGTTTTGAATATTAGGATAATTTTAGTTAGTTTATATTTTAGTTGGTATTTTTTATATGCTTTTGAAAACAAGATGTTTTATATATTTTTGGGATTTTATTAGACTTTTTTCATATTATTTGTAGTTTTATTGATATGTAATTTTGATGAAAATAGCAGGGAGAAAAGAAATCTGAATTAAAAACCAATATTGCAGTAATTTGTATGGTAGCAAATAAATGGTAGCAAATGGTTGCAATTGTGTAAAAAATGGTGGCTAAATGGTGGCAATATCAGTGGCTAAATGGTATCATAACTCGCAAATTGTGTGAAAAATGATGGCTAAATGGTGGCAATATCGGTGCTAAATGGTGGCTAAATGGTATCAAAATGTGCAAAAACCGATGGCTAAATGGTGGCTAAATGGTATCAAAACGTAAAAAAACTGATGGTTAATTGGTGGCAAATCAGTGGCTAAATGGTATGAAAACGCGTCACAACTTGGTGGCAAACTCGGTGGCAAACAAGGCGGAGCGTAGCAAACATGAACTGAACCGGTGGCAAATAATTTTGACCAATTTTATGGTGGTAAAATAAGGTAGCAAAATATAAAGATGGTGGCAACTTGGTGGCATTAGGGCAATTGACACGGGTGTTTTTGTCACCGTATTTTCGGTGGCAAACTGGTGACAATAAGGAAATTGCTACCATTTTGTAACCAAAAATTACATGACAAAAGCCATGTTTTCTAGTAGTGACCACACACCATCGTTGTCCACCAACGACAGCCATTCCGCTGACTGATTACCACTGCAGACCCCCGTACTCCTCGCTGGCTACCACCATGGCAACAACCTTTTATCACCTCCTGTTGTGTTCTCCGCTGGCTGCCTCCTTCCTCACCACAGAGAGTCCGAGGAGAGAGAAAGGGGACGGCGGCAGTGGTGGTGGCGGTGGGGACGGCGGTGGTGGAGAGAAAGGGGACGGCGACGGTGGTGGTGGGTTTCGACGGCGACTGTGGTGGTGGGTTTTGACAGCGACGGAGACAGTGGTGGTATGGAGGATTGACGGAGACGGTGGTGGCGGTGGTGGGTTTTTTACAGCGACGGTGGTGGTGGTGAGGATTGACGGACACGGTGGTGGTAAGGTTTTTGCTAGTGATTTTGATGTTTTTGGTTTTGATCTTGTGTCCCTGTTGTTTGCTGATGATGCAAAAAAAAAAAAAACAGGTGATTTTTGCCGGTGATTTTGATGTTTTTCGTTGATTTTGATGTTTGTCGGTGAATTTTATGTTTGACGGTGATTTTGATAAGTGAACTATGTGGGTTTTGATCGGTTGGATTTGGGTGGCGATGATGAAAAAAAAAACTAGATTTTGATAACCATGGCGCGGCAACGATGGTGGATGGTAGGTTTTTTGAACCTGCAACCCCACTTTGCAGCCTTTTGATTATCGGAAAATCTGAGCCAAACCCCGTTTTTTTCGAGATACACTTTCTTTTAATGTTGTTCGTTTTCTCTATTTTTTTCCCAGTCGATGACGATAACAATCTATCTGAGACACCTACCGAGTTTGCGATTTCTGGGTGCGTTCGTTTTGCGTAAAAAAGTTTTTGTAAAAAAAAAACGTTAAACCGTAAACTTTTTAACGTAAAACGTAAAAAGTTTAACGTAAAACGTAAAACGTAAAAACGTAAACTTTTTATTGTAAAACGTAAAATGTAAAAAGTGTAACGTAAAACGTAAAACGTAAAAAGTGTAACGTAAAACGTAAAACATAAAAAGTTTAACGTAAAACGTTAAACGCAAAAAGGTTAACGTAAAAACGTAAAACGTAAAAGGTTTAACGTAAAATGTAAAACGTAAAAATTTTAACAAAAAACGTAAAACGTAAAAAAGTTTAACGTAAAAACGTAAAACCTAAAAAGGTTAACGTAAAAAGGTAAAACGTAAAAGGTTTAACGTAACACGTAAAATGTAAAAAGTATTAAAAAATCTTTCAAAAAAATCTGAATTTAAAAATGCTTTTAATAAAAAAATTATATTTAAAAAAATAAAACTAATATAATAATACAAAAAAGTAATAAAAAAACAATAAAGACAAAAAGACAAAATAGAGTAATTTTACTAAACTACTCTTTTTGATTAAAATATTAAAGACATAATAAGACAAAGAGTATTTAATATTAATTTTAGTTACTTTTAATCTCATTCATCCATCTTGTTGATCTAATTACTAGAAAGTGGTTCTCTCGGCTCTTACAACTGGTGGTGGTTTTCATTTAAGCGCTCCCATATGTATATATATATATGTATGTATATATATATATATATGTATGTATATATATATATATGTATGTATGTATATATATACACATATATACATAAAAGCATATTAGAAGGACTTCTTAAGGTCATTTAAATTCCCTTAAAACACCCTTAAAGCATGATGTACAAGTCCTTTAAGCGCCAAAAAACATCACTTTCCACTTATACCCTTCTACTAAAAAACACAGGTTATCTAATGCGTTTAGGGTTTCATTCATAACGCATCCTCATTATCCGCCCCCATCTTCCTTCCCCCCCTTCTCTGTCCTTCATTTTCCAGAAACCCTAAAAACGGAAGGCCGCCTCCCCCGGTACAAACACACATTCTTATGAAATCAGAAAGATGAAGCTTCAGTGTAGTTGCAGTCGGTGGAAAAAAGATCCAGGTAGTTTTTTTTTCTGAATGTTTTCTTAGATCTACCGGACCACCATCGACTTTTAGGGTTTTTTTGTTGTTTTGTTGTAGATGAAGATGGAGCGATGGAGATACACGAGCCATAAGGATGAAGCTTTGCAGATCTGCGTTTTTAGCTACATTCAATAACGGTACAAAAACATTCTTTCGTCAATCAGAATGATGAAGCTTCGGTGTTGTTGAAATCATGTAGTTTTTTTCTATTTTCTACCGAAGGTTTTCTCAGATCTACTAGGCTACCATTAATTTTTGACAGTTTTGGTTGTTTTGTTGTAGATGAAGATGGCAAGCAAAACTTTGCAAATCTAAGACTTTTTCTTTCTCTAATAACGTTGCAGGAAACAAGCAGAGCTAGGGAAGATGACAAGCCCGGATCTGATAGGTTTGCCTCGGTATAGTTGCAATCGGTGGATGAAGATGGAAATCGGGTAGGTTTTTTCTATTTTCTGCTGAAAGTTTTCTCAGATCTACTTTGCTACCGTTAATTTTTGACGTTTTTGGTTGTTTTGTTGTTGATGAAGATGGAGTGATTGAGATGACAAGCAAAACTTTGCAGATCTGAGTTTTTATGGTTGTAAACCCTATATATTTTTACGAATCTTCTAATTTGTTTTCGAATTTTTTGAAAGTTGGGTCAAACTCTTGCTCTTACCCCGTTGTACTCTTAAAGTGGTTAAGCCGTCTTCCAAGAAAGAGCGAAGGTCGGGGAATCGAAAGTCCTTGCAATGTGATAATATTTTGCGGGCTTTAGCTACGTGGAAGGAGGGCTCTGGTTTTGAGGTTTTGGTCAATTCCCTCCTCGCTGATAGTGGAGAAGGGGTCGTGCGTGGGGGGGAGGCACATCGGGAGATAGCTGAGGAGGTTAGCCCCAACATCAAGCAATGTCTTAGAAAAGTGAGTGATGCTCACTTCACTGCTGCAGTTAAGGTGTTGTGTTCCAGTGGGGTTGCTCCTCGGGGGGAATCTACCATGCAAGCCCTTATCGACAAACATCCCTTCGCGCCACCCCGAACCTCCCTTCAGCACCTCTTTCCCAACCTGCGTTATCCGTGGATGAAGACTGCGTCCACAGGTGTGTGAAATCTTTCCCGAAAGGGACATCTTGTGGGCGAGATGGCCTCCGGGCCCAACACCTGTTAGACGCTCTTAGCGGCGAGGGGTCGGCAACTGCCTCGGGGTTGCTTACTGCAATTACTAAAGTGGTAAACCTTTGGCTAGGGGGGTTATGTCCTAAAGTGCTTGCGCATTTTGTTGCTTCGGCCCCCTAATCCCTTTATTGAAACCTGATAATGGGATTCGCCCTATAGCTGTGGGGGCAAATTGGAGAAGATTGGTCTCCAAAGTAGCCATGAAGAAAGTTGGGAAATATGTTGTTAAGTACTTGGGGGACTACCAATTTGGGGTGGGGGTCCCCAATGGGGCGGAGGCGGTGCTGCACAGCGCTAACATGTTTCTTAATTCTTTTCATTCAGATGGCTCGCTGGCCATGCTTACGGTTGATTTTTCCAACGCTTTCAACTTAGTTGACCATTCGGTTTTGCTTCGCGAGGTCCATCGCCATTGCCCCTCCATTTTCCCGTGGGTTCAATTTCTATATGCCCAGCCTGCTAGGCTATACGTGGGGAATGACCGCATCGGGGCATTCACGGGAGTCCAGCAAGGGGATCCCTTGGGACCTTTGCTTTTTGCTCTAGCTTTACACCCCTTAGTGCTTCAGGTGCAGGAAAACTGCAAACTCCCCTTCCATGCTTGGTACTTGGATGACGGGACAGTTATCGGGGACGCTGTTCAGGTTGCTAAAGCTCTTGAAATCATCGGTTCAGAGGGTCCAGCCTTGGGGCTACAGCTTAATATTAGAAAAACTGAGATATTTTGGCCGACGTGCAACGGGGTGAAGGTCCGGCCAGGGCTTTTCCCCAGTGAGATTGGGAGGCCGGAGAGAGGTGTTAAATTACTATGAGGGGCAGTCAACCGTGATGCCAGTTTTATTAGTGGTCTAGCAGCTAATAGGGCAACGCGAGCTGTTGACATTATGGGACACCTTCCCTTGTTGCGGGATCCTCAAAGGGAACTCCTCTTGCTTAGATCATGTATAGGGGCACCTTCCCTTGTTGCGGGATCCTCAAAGGGAACTCCTCTTGCTTAGATCATGTATAGGGGTTGCAAAGTTGCTATTTGGTTTGCGAACTTGCCAGCCCACCTTTGTGGATGATGTTGTTTCATGTTTTGGTGGGGCTTATTTGGGTGAACTCCAGTGGCAATAGAAGACATTGTCGTATGTGGTGGGGCTTATTTGGGTGAACTCCAGTGGCGGATCGCGACTTTGCCGATGCGGCTTGGTGAGTTGGGCCTTCTCTCGGCCCAAGATGTGGCTGCCTATGCTTTTGTGGCTTCCAGGTCTCAATCTTGGGAGTTGCAGGATCACATCTTACGTAACAGTGACTCGGATTATGTCAGCGCCTTGGAACGCTTGCATAAATCTCTCCCAGACTCTGATCTCGGCGGTTTCTCTAACAAGGACACCGCCCCCAGAAAGCCACAGAAAACTTTGGCGAATGCCCTATGTTGTCGAATCGCATAAAGTTTGGGAGAAGACTTCCATTTATCCCCCCGCCAGAAAGTCGTCATTGAATGCCTACAGAGGCCTCACGCCCAGGATTTCTTAACTGTTATTCCTATTGAAGGTCTAGGTCAACGTATGTCAGCGGTGGAGTATCGGTCAATCCTTAAGTACCGTCTGATGATCCCCATGTTCCCAAATGATGAAACTTGCCCAGTCTGTCGTAAAGCGTGCCTAGATAAATACGGGGAGCATGCGTTACACTGTAGAGAGTTGCCAGGGTTTAAGTATCGTCATGACTTTGTTCGAGACGCGTTAATGGATATTCTCAGATGAGCAGGGATCTCAGCAAAGAAAGAGGCACCGGTTAATTTTCTTACAGACCCGACGGAAGGGAGGTCCACCATACGCCTGGCTGACGTGCTAGTTTTTGGTTGGGAGGGCGGGAAACATGCTTGTGTCGATCTCACAGGTGTATCCCCCCTAGCCGGGTTTCGGGAAAATGGGTTTGTGGCGGGGCAAGCGGTATTGAAAGCAGAGTCTAAGAAAGTGGAAAAGCACGCGAAAGCTTGTGAGGATAATCAGCATGCCTTTGTCCCCCTAGCGTTTGACACGTTCGGCTCCTTGGCGCCTGTAACACCCCGAAAATATAAAACCTTATACTAAAATTTTAAAGTATAAATAAATGAGAATTTACCAACTAGGAATTTAACCTAGTTAACAAATTGTCTAGAAATAACATGAAATAGGGTTAAATAACCAAAACTTTATGTTAAATAAAAGTGAAGGGACCAAAGATGTTAAAAGTGAAACTTGTATTTTAGAAATTGATAAAAATAAAAACCAAACACCCCACTAGGGGGCTGGTCGATCAAGAACAAGCAGGGGGGCGACACCCCCATTCCAAAACTCAATCACACACAAAATCAGTAAATTGAAGGCTCAATTCAAGTCGGAATCGAAATTAAAGCATAGAATCGTGATCCTCATTGCAAGAGGATTATAAGGTATGTAAAATTTGATGAAATCTCTAAACTTGAAATTCTCATGATTTTGGAAAATCCGAAATCAGATGTTGCATGTGTGTTATGTGATTAGATTAAGGATGATATAGTGTCTAGGAGTGAAACCTAGACAACTACATGTGAAATCATGTTCAAATTCAGGGAATTCCATGAACACCTTGAAGGTGGGTTGTGGGTTTTACAAGATAATGATGAACATTAGGGTTTAGAATGATTATCCTAGTGTAATTTGATTATAGAAAGAGATTTCCAGAAAGATATGATGTTTAAATACTATGTGAGGGCTTTATTGTTGACAAGTTAGATAATTAGCAAGCTATGAAATTGAATACGAAAGATATAAAAATTCTGCCTATGAAGTGTTTGTTGAAATGCCTCAAAGAAGGCTTGAAACTAGAATTTTGTAGTTAAAACACCAAATTGTGATGTTTTGGCTATTATGCGAAATGTGATTTCAAAGAGTTCTAAATATGATAAAAAAATTGAACTCTATAGGAAATGATACCGGAACATCAAGTGGACAAGCCGGTGGCGATTCGCGGTTGAAGGGCGTACACTAAGGTATGTAACTTGATTTGTTATATTTAGTAGATTTTGATTATTGTAATACGCATAGTGGAAATTTGGAATAAAGGTTGCTATGAATGAAAGCGGTGATGTCGCTATATTGAATAATTGGTCAAAAGTTGTTTAGAACTCGTTGGTAGTCGTCATAAGGAAGGAATTTCGTAGACGAGCCAAACGGGTCGAATAATCAAGCAAGGCATGGTAATGCTCCGGATTATAACGGTTTGATCTTTGATATAGGTTAATATATAGCATGTTAGAAATACGAGAATTCAATGTATAGGTTGTTAGAAAAGTGAAATCCGAGGGTTGGGTTTTGAGTACAATAAACACAACAAACAAGTGATGGATTTCCAGCTACTACCGTAAGTTACGGTAGTACCGTAACTTACGGTAGGGATCATGTGTTTACGGTAGCTTTCTTCTGGTTTATGGTGACCAGGGACTTCCAGAATCCACCGTAACTTACGGTCACACCGTAAGTTACGGTGAAACCAGAAAACAAATTATTATTTTGTTTTTTTTTATTTTGATGTTGGATTTTATATTTATGTGCTATATAATGTGTCAGATCTAATATTTTAAAGATTTTGACCATAGGTAACAAGGTGGATCTTACGGATGGCGGTCATGCGACCGATGAAGAACCGAACACTCCAACCAACGCTTCCGCACTTGATCTTTTGTTTTAAAACTATGTAAACAATTGTAGTTTCTGTCTTGAATATGGTTTCATAGAATCAACATGTGAATGTTGTGTCTAGTTAAAACTTTCAAGTCTTGTAAGTTTTTGTAAACTCCAAATTTTGGTATGAAATGCAAGGTCTTATGTAATTAAATCTAGTAGTATAACAAGGGTCTTACAAGTTGGGAATCAGAGCTCACGGTTGTCAGTAAGTGTTCGGTTCAAGCTTGATCGATCATCCGGTAAGAACTAACTTATTTTGTTAATAAATTATGTACTACGTAGAGAATGAGAAATGAATAAATATGCATGAAAAGAGTGTGTAAGCTCACTCAAAAACAAGAAATGCATGAAACAAGAATGATTAAATCAAGTTACGAACTTGATTGAATTGAAACAAGAATGATTAAATCAAGTTACAAACTTGATTGAATTGAAACAAGAATGATTAAATCAAGTTACGAACTTGATTGAATTGAAACAAGAATGATTAAATCGAGTTATGAACTTGATTAAATCAAGACAAGTAAAGCATGTGTTATAAATGGAATGTTTAACAATCTATGTAAACATTTCAGAAATAGAGATGGCTGATGGAGGTAATGATAATGCGGTGCCAAGAGTCACCGAACAAATGAGGGAAGTGATTGCCGAAGAGGTTGGAAAGGCGATCGAAAACAGTTTGTCGGGTTTTATTGATAAAATTCAAAACACAGTTTTATCAATAGTAGAAGATAGAATCAAGAAATTGGAAGATGATTCAAATGTAGCAAAGGAAAAGCATGGAGGACGAAAGCCTTGTTCATACAAGGAATTCATGGCCTGTAAACCACCAATATACAATGGGGAGGTTGACCCAATAGTGTGCCAACGATGGCTAAGTGATATCGAAGGGGTATTCGAGAGGACCCATTGTGACGAAGATGACTACGTAGCCTATGGTACGGGTCAACTAAGGAGTCAAGCGAAAGATTGGTGGGATAACAAAAAGAGAGAGATTGGTATTGAAGCTGCTAAGGTCATGACTTGGGAAGAATTCAAGACGCCATTTCTTAAGCATCATAGCCCCAAAGCGGTTATGAATAAAATCAAGGAGGAGTTCATGCAACTTAGGCACAAGAATGAGACCATAGACAAGATTACGGCAACGTTTATGGATAAGATGAAGTTTTGCGATGATCTAGTGACGAATGAAGAACAAAAGATATACTACTACCATAACATGTTGAGTGCCGAGTATAGGGAATTTATCACCCCTTCCAAATACGAGACTCTTACCGAGATCATAAATGCTGCTCGGGAAAGGGAGATCGAACTGAAAAAGAGCATTGAAATGGGTGAACGGAAAGCACAAGATGTAAACCCAAGCCCTACTAAGAAGGCACGAACAAAAGAAAGCGCAAGGAAATCTGATACGAAAGGCGGGTCGCCAAGTTGCAGAATCTGCGGAAAGGGTCATAAAGGCGAATGCCGTTACAAGGATAAGCCTTGTCCCATATGCAAGAAAACGGGACATATGGCTATATCGTGCCCGGAGAAAGTGACGGTTTGTTACAATTGTTATCGAACGGGTCACAAGAAGTCGGAATGCCCGGAACTGGTTGGAAAGAAGGATGGGCAGGAACCGAAAGGTGAAGCCCCGAAAGCAAAGGCAAGATCTTTTCAACTAACCGCCGCAGAAGCAAAGGTTGAACCTGACGTGGTTTCAGGTATATTTGCTGTAAATTCGATTCCTGCACGCGTGTTATTTGATACGGGTGCGAATAAATCCTTTGTTTCATATGGATTTATTCGACATCCTTCATTTGTTCTAACAAAAGTACCTGTGCCCTTAGAAGTAGAGATAGGTAATAACAAGAGCTTTATTGTTTGTGATGTACGTGAAAACTGTAAACTGAGCATTGATGACGAAGAATATTTGATAAATCTAATCCCGATGTCAATGGGAGAATTTCAAGTAGTCGTTGGGATGGATTGGCTATCTCAACACCATGCAAAGGTCGTGTGTTTTCGTAAGGAGATAAAACTAACATCTCCGAGCGGGAAACACGTTACCATTTATGGCGAAAAGGGAGGCAATCCTATAGTGTGCACAATGTTGAAAGCTCACAAGCTTATGAAGCGAGGATGCAAGGCATTCATGATATACGCTAATGAGCCCGAAAAAGAATCACGAAAGATTGAAGACGTACCGGTAGTACGAGATTATGAAGATGTGTTTCCGGGGGAATTACCGGGAATACCGCCTGAACGGGAAGTAGAGTTTGGGATCGAATTGATTCCGGGCGCAAAACCCGTAGCAAGAGCCCCGTACCGACTTGCACCGTCGGAATTACAAGAGTTGATGTCACAAATCCAAGACCTGCTTGACAAGGGATTCATAAGGCCAAGTGTGTCTCCTTGGGGCGCACCGGTACTGTTTGTGAGAAAGAAGGACGGAAGCATGCGCATGTGTATCGATTACCGGGAGTTAAATAAACTCACGGTAAAGAACCGATACCCGCTTCCGAGAATAGATGATTTATTCGACCAACTACAAGGTGCGAGCTAGTTTTCAAAAATTGACCTTAGATTGGGGTATCACCAACTAAAGGTCAAAGAAGAAGATGTGCCGAAGACGGCTTTCCGCACGAGATACGGACATTACGAATTCCTCGTGATGTCATTTGGGCTAACAAACGCACCCGCGGCTTTCATGGACCTCATGAACCGGGTTTGCAAGCCAATGTTGGATAAGTCGGTCATCGTGTTTATCGATGATATCTTGGTGTATTCAAAAAGTGAAGCTGAACACGCACAACACTTACAAGAAGTGTTAGAGACGCTTAGACGAGAGAAGTTGTATGCGAAATTCTCTAAATGTGCCTTTTGGTTACGAGAGGTACAATTTCTTGGCCACGTCATAAGTGCCGACGGAGTATTGGTGGATCCGTCAAAGATAGAGGCTGTGTCAAAATGGAATCTTCCGAAGTACCCTTCGGAAATTAGAAGCTTTTTGGGGCTTGCGGGATATTATAGGAGATTCATTCAAGATTTCTCCAAGATTGCGTCACCGCTAACAAAGCTAACACGGAAGAAAGAAAAGTTCACTTGGGGTGCTGATCAAGAGAAAGCATTTCAAACGCTAAAAGAAAAGTTAACTCAAGCTCCGGTATTGACATTGCCGGACGGAGTTGAAGACATGGTGGTTTATTCGGATGCTTCATTATCTGGGCTCGGTTGCGTGTTGATGCAACGGGGCAAGGTAATAGCCTATGCCTCGAGACAGTTGAAGATACACGAGAAGAAATATCCCACGCACGATCTCGAGTTGGCAGCGGTGGTATTTGCATTAAAAATATGGAGGCATTACTTGTATGGGGTAAAGTGCACCATATTCACCGACCACAAGAGCTTGAAATACTTCTTTGATCAGAAGGAGTTAAATATGCGACAAAGGCGATGGCTGGAAATGGTGAAAGACTACGATTGTGAGATACATTATCACCCCGGAAAGGCAAATGTGGTAGCGGACGCTCTGAGTAGAAAAGCGGACTACGTTCCAATACGAGTGAGGTCGATGCAACTCGTGACCTCAGGTATACTTGAACGTATTCGAGAGGCGCAGTTAGAAGCAGTAAAAGAAGAGAATTGGAAGAAAGAAAGAATAATCGGTCAGTTGAAAGATTTGTCGGATGAGAATCACGGGTTAAAGACTCGATCCGGAAGGATATGGGTCCCACATACATGTGGAGTGAAGGCGCTTCTACTTAATGAAGCTCATAAATCCCGTTATTCAATTCATCCGGGTGCGACCAAGATGTACAATGATTTGAAACAAAATTATTGGTGGCTCGGAATGAAGAGGGATGTGGCAAAGTATGTGGAAAAATGCTTGACATGTTTACAAGTCAAGGCGGAGCATCAGAAACCATACGGCAAACTCCAACCGTTAGAAATTCCGGTTTGGAAATGGGAACATATCACAATGGACCTACTAACCAAGTTGCCTAAAACGAATCGTGGTTTCGATGCCATATGGGTAGTGGTAGATAGATTGACGAAAAGTGCTCACTTCATTCCGATCCGTGAGACTTATACGTCAGAAAAGATGTCAGAGGTTTACACGAATGAAATAATAGCACGTCATGGGGTGCCGGTATCCATTGTGTCTGATAGGGATACCCGGTTTACTTCAAATTTCTGGCGAGATTTCCAAGAAAAAATGGGAACTAAATTGTTCATTAGCACTGCGTACCATCCCCAAACGGATGGACAAAGTGAAAGAACGATACAAACATTGGGGGACATGCTACGGGCGTGTATAATTGACTTTGGAGGCAGTTGGGACGTTCACCTACCGTTAGTCGAGTTTTCGTATAACAACAGTTACCAATCTAGTGTTAAGATGGCACCATACGAGATGCTTTACGGTAGGAAGTGTCGAACCCCGGTATGTTGGGGTGAAGTGGGTCCACGTGAACTCGCCCACCAAGATATAGTACGAGCCACGAATGAAAGGATCGATATAGTTCGGGCACACTTGAAAGCGGCTCAAGACAGGCAAAAGGCGTATGCTGATAAAAGGAAAAGGCCAATCGAATTCCAAGTTGGTGACATGGTGCTAAAAGTTTCCCCATGGAAGGGCGTTATTAGATTCAGAAAAAGGGGGAAGCTAAGCCTAAGGTTTATTGGGCCATTTAAAATTATCGGAAGAGTTGGCAAGGTAGCTTACCGCCTTGAGCTACCGGAGGAACTAAGTGGGATTCACGGCACGTTTCACGTGTCACAATTAAGAAAATGTCTAGCAGACGAAACGACCTATATCCATTACGATGATATCGAAGTGGATAATAGTCTGAATTATGTGGTGAGACCCGTAGAGATTTTAGATCGAAAGGTCAAACATTTACGAAATAAACAAATTGACCAAGTCAAAGTCAAATGGGAGCATAGGAAAGGTTCGGACACTACGTGGGAGTCCGAAGAGGAGATGCGACGTCTTCACCCTACATTATTTGGTATGTACTTCGGTTTCGGGGACGAAACCCTTTTAAGGGGGGTGGACTTGTAACACCCCGAAAATATAAAACCTTATACTAAAATTTTAAAGTATAAATAAATGAGAATTTACCAACTAGAAATTTAACCTAGTTAAATAACCAAAACTTTATGTTAAATAAAAGTGAAGGGACCAAAGATGTTAAAAGTGAAACTTGTATTTTAGAAATTGATAAAAATAAAAACCAAACACCCCACTAGGGGGCTGGTCGATCAAGAATAAGCAGGGGGGGACACCCCCATTCCAAAACTCAATCACACACAAAATCAGTAAATTGAAGGCTCAATTCAAGTCGAAATCGAAATTAAAGCATAGAATCGTGATCCTCATTGCAAGAGGATTATAAGGTATGTAAAATTTGATGAAATCTCTAAACTTGAAATTCTCATGATTTTGGAAAATCCGAAATCAGATGTTGCATGTGTGTTATGTGATTAGATTAAGGATGATATAGTGTCTAGGAGTGAAACCTAGACAACTACATGTGAAATCATGTTTAAATTCAGGGAATTCCATGAACACCTTGAAGGTGGGTTGTGGGTTTTACAAGATAATGATGAACATTAGGGTTTAGAATGATTATCCTAGTGTAATTTGATTATAGAAAGAGATTTCCAGAAAGATATGATGTTTAAATACTATGTGAGGGCTTTATTGTTGACAAGTTAGATAATTAGCAAGCTATGAAATTGAATACGACAGATATAAAAATTCTGCCTATGAAGTGTTTGTTGAAATGCCTAAAAGAAGGCTTGAAACTAGAATTTTGTAGTTAAAACACCAAATTGTGATGTTTTGGCTATTATGCGAAATGTGATTACAAAGAGTTCTAAATATGATAAAAAAATTGAACTCTATAGGAAAGGATACCGGAACGTCAAGTGGACAAGCCGGTGGCGATTCGCGGTTGAAGGGCGTACACTAAGGTATGTAACTTGATTTGTTACATTTAGTAGATTTTGATTATTGTAATACGCATAGTGGAAATTTGGAATTAAGGTTGCTATGAATGAAAGCGGTGATGTCGCTATATTGAATAATAGGTCAAAAGTTGTTTAGAACTCGTTGGTAGTCGTCATAAGGAAGGAATTTCGTAGACGAGACAAACGGGTCGAATAATCAAGCAAGGCATGGTAATGCTCCGGATTATAACGGTTTGATCTTTGATATAGGTTAATATATAGCATGTTAGAAATACGAGAATTCAATGTATAGGTTGTTAGAAAAGTGAAATCCGAGGGTTGGGTTTTGAGTACAATAAACACAACAAACAAGTGATGGATTTCCAGCTACTACCGTAAGTTACGGTAGTACCGTAACTTACGGTAGGGATCATGTGTTTACGGTAGCTTTCTTCTGGTTTACGGTGACCAGGGACTTCCAGAATCCACCGTAACTTACGGTCACACCGTAAGTTACGGTGAAACCAGAAAACAAATTATTATTTTGTTTTTTTTTTTATTTTCATGTTGGATTTTATATTTATGTGCTATATAATGTGTCAGATCTAATATTTTAAAGATTTTGACCATAGGTAACAAGGTGGATCTTACGGATGGCGGTCAAGCGACCGATGAAGAACCGAACACTCCAACCAACGCTTCCGCACTTGATCTTTTGTTTTAAAACTATGTAAACAATTGTAGTTTCTGTCTTGAATATGGTTTCGTAGAATCAACATGTGAATGTTGTGTCTAGTTAAAACTTTCAAGTCTTGTAAGTTTTTGTAAACTCCAAATTTTGGTATGAAATGCAAGGTCTTATGTTATTAAATCTAGTAGTATAACAAGGGTCTTACAGCGCCGGAGGCGGTTCGGTTCTTGGCTAGAGTTCAGCGTGTGGTCCACAGCAACTTTTCGACCCCTCAGGGGCGAGGCTTTGTTGTTAGTAGATTTGGGTTTTCCATTCAGAAGGGGATGGTGGCGCAGTTTGTTGCCCGTCTACCTGCTATTCTTATGTAATTTGCCGTGTTGGTTGGAATGAAATATTTGTCCAAAAAATATAAAAATGGTTGGAATGAAATATTTGTCCAAAAAATATAAAAAAAAATTTTGATTTTTTTTTTCAGTTGTTTAGTGGATGATTGTGGCATTAGGTTCACTTGAGATGTGATTTCTTATATGTTGAAGGCTATGATGATCCAGCTCTCCGTTTTAGCAGGTCTGTTAACTTCATATGCCCATCTTTATTTGTCATTAGTTTCATTTTGAATTGATTAATTGTTGATTTGGGTTGTTTAATCGGGTTTCTTAGGTCGGGTTTTTGGATGGGAAATTTTAAACCGATATATGATCCAATATAAATTCAAGTTAATCGATTTTGCATGCCGATTTGTTTTGAATCAGGTGTGAGATATGCTGCACATGAAGTTGTTAGATGGGCTCGGCATCCTTACTGAAGATGTTCTTCAAGGCTCCATTAGATGGAAAGTGGGGAGGACATGAAGGTGATCATCTTTCTTACCATTAAGTCAAATAAATCTTTATATATTTGTTTACTGATGACAAGCTAAGATATGATATGTTTTTTTACTGATTATGACTTTTAGTTTTTTATTTGGATTTGGATTTAATTGTTGATTTGTTGGATTAACTGAATAAATCAAGACGGGACCAACAAAACTTGGATTGAAATTATGAGTGAGCGAATAAATGAAGTATTTCTTCTTGTTTTCTCCTTTACTTGCAGTACTCAGTATTCGGTTCAATATTGACGATTGGAGCAATGGTAGGTGTTGTTATGAGTGGGAAATAGATGATCAACTTGGACGGAGATGGGTAATTTTTCTGCTGTTTATTACTGTTAACTTATTGTAGTCAGGTTTCATTTTCTTGTTCTTCAGTTGTCTTACTGTTTGATTTGATCTCATATGCAGACCATGGGATTGTCTCAAATGTTCTGTTTGTTAGGGTGGCCGGTGGAGGACTAGCGGTCGCTTCTGCCGCGGATGGAGTCGAATTTGAAGCCAAAATCACTCCTATTGTTTGGTTACGATGTTTGTGTTTCAGGTAACTTTCTTAATCCTATCCATAACAGTAGCATTGTTATATTGGTTATTTAAGAGTTTAATTTGCTAATATTATATTGAATAAGATTAAGAATACGAATTTGTTTTGTTTCGTATACTTGCAACCGATTTCTAAGTGTTGATTGCTTAGATTAAGATCAAGATCAAGATCTGGGAGTCTTGTGAGATTGAAACAATTAGTTGGTTAACTCGAATAATATTTTAATTGAGTGTATATATATGTCTGTGTGTCATTGATGAGTGTTTTGATGTTGCTATTGATAGGTGGAGTGACATCGATGCCGGATTTTCTGAAGAAGTTTTTTCCGGTGGTTTATAAGAGGACGATTGATGGGGATTTAGGTAGTAATTACTGCAAGTATGATAATCAGGGGTTACAACTGTTCACTTCGTCGTTGTTGTTGGGTTGGGTTCGTTTACGGGTCACGGGTCGACACGTTATCGGGTCACGCGGGTCGTGGAGTCAAGCATCAAGTCGGGTTGCGGGTTTGACCGGGTTTCGGATCAAATAAACAGCTAAAACAGGGAGATTGTTGACTGAATTAAGTGGTGTGATGCGAAAGAAAAGGAGTACGTGGGCTTCGTTCAATGCACGTTGTGTAGAAGTCCGATTCTTTAGCTTGAGTTAGTTTATTATTGTTTTTAAGAATCTGCACGTGTGGTTTTTGTATACCTATAAATTAGTTTTTGTTGAATGGAAAACATTAACCCTTCATTCGTAAAGATAGAGTAAAAGTCTGCAAGCTTTCTTAAATTTCCTATTCACATATACATAAAATAATTCTAAGTGAGTTGTGAGTGTGTGTTGTGTGTGTGGAGTGGGGCCTGTAACCAACAGTTGTATCTGGTTGGACTGACGGCGACTTTCTTCGCGTCGCATACGACGCTAACACTTGGAAGGAAGCTGACGATGTTGATTGCCGGAGTTTTTACCTCATCGGAGTTGTTCTTAATGTGGCTGCATAGGACCTTGCCATGCTTATTGCTGGAAGGATTTTGCTTGGGTGTGGAGTTGGTTTTGCTAATCAGGTTAGTTTTTATGAGGTATAAATGTTTTTGTAATTGTTATTTTCAACGCATTTATTAATTAAAATGACTTGGGAGTGACAAACGACAACTAATTATGAAAAAACATAACCAAACATTCCCAATATATACACATTGTTTTTTGAAAAAAATAGAAAATATAAAAGTATGGATCACCAGGGTTAGGAAGGAATATAAGGTGTGGATGTATCAAAACTAACCCTAATATTATGGGGTAGAAAGTGTAAGGGGCTGTTTGGTAGCCTCTTAATGACCATTCAGATGCTACATCTTAATGGTTTAAAACCTATGAATGAATAAGAGGTAACCTCAAGTCTGAATGGTTAAGAGGTAACATCTGAATGGTAAATCATCACATGTCACATTCTTCTACCTTCTCATTGGTAAAATTCTTAATGGTTCCATTAAAAGGTAGCCTCTTAATGACCATTCAGAGGCTACCAAACAGCCCCTAAGATGGTTGAATGTGAAGGTTTAACTGCCAATTGAAAATGGGAAGTCACTCTTGTGAATCTAGATATGCTGGACATGCTGGTAATATTTTATTACCAATGACAGTGACCAATTTTGAGTACTTTCTAGAAACAGATGTATTTCTGCATACCTTTTAGAGACTTATTAATATCCTCTTTGTTCAACCTTCAGGTTCATGTACATGCATTGAATGTTAACCAGCATGAAGTTCTTCGCAGCTGATCCTTTGCTCATACCGTAGTCATGGTCAGTGGCGAAGCTTGGAAAAAAAGTTCGGGGGGTCGGAAGGTAATGGACCTAAAAAAAATTTCTATCGCGAGTTTCGAGGTTTATGTTCGGGTCGGATGTCGGTGATTCGATTTGGGTCTGGTCGGGTCAAACATTAATATCAAATAAAAAACGTTCTCGAACGTTAAAAAAGAAGCTATCAATTTATTCTTCCCCATAGCATAATCTAATAACAAAACAAGTTAACAAATCACCCTAAATTTCAAACTCTAATTTTTATCTAAATCAAATCACAATAAGATTAAACAAATAAAATTAGACATAGTTACAGAAAGATTCAACAAGTTTAGGGCAAAAATTCAGACCAATTTCACCCCTAATTTCAACCTAAATCATATAAATCGCAGCCCTAAATTAAACCTAAAGATAAAAACACATACCTTTAACCTTATGAAGATTGAAGAAGTCGAACAAGAGTACAAGACCACAACAACGAGCAGGGTTTTGGTTTCTTTTCTCGAACAAGAAGCTGAAGTCGAACAGTTCTGGAACCTGCGTTTTCCCCCTTCTGCAGTTCTGGCTTGTGGCTTTTGTTCTTCTGGTCAATGTCCCAAAGTAAACGAATTTGGGTTTTTATTGTATAAGGTGAGCCTTTAAGTTGGACTATATAATGATTTGATTTGGGTTATATAATATACATTCTAGTATTCTACCAAATATAAGGATTTGGACTATAATATTTGGACTAATTAAATATTTTATTTGGGCTATATAAATAAAAAAAAATTAAAACCGGGGGTCGAAAACGTATATACCTAATTTTTTTTATAAAACCGGGGGGTCGAAAACGTATATACCTAAAAAATTCAATACGAAACGTACATATATAACACTACTGACCGAAAAGTCCGGGGGTCGGGCGCCCCTGTGGCACTTGAGCAAAATCCGCAACAATCTTGATTTATCACTTCACTCATCTGTGCTTACTTGTCCAATTTCGGGAGGAAATTTCTTTCAAGTTGGGGATGATGTGACAGTCCGAACTTTTAAGGTCAGAATCTTTTAATCACGCGATCCTGTTTCTCATTATTTTTCTTTCACATTCCTTACGACCATGGAAATTAGTAAAACACTTGTGACGGTAATGATATTGCTAAATGTTTGATACGTACGAGTATGTGGAAATAGTGGGCCGATTAGTTGGATTAGTTGTTACTAAAACACATGGGCCGATTACTTGAATTTCAATTATCCTCACACCAAAATCATATTGGGCCGAGTGAAGCCCAATTAAACCAATGGGTTGTTATGCTTTGGGGGTCGGTCAGTAGGGGATATAAACACATAAGGGATACGTAGATTATTAGCACAATACATTCAAATCTTATATCTCTCAAGAAAACAAACCCTACTCTCCCTTCAAAATTACGCACGGCAACAGGAAACCCCCTTCGAGTCATCAGCCTGTCGATCAAACTTTTTGGGTTAGTAAATACATGCTAATGTTAACTTTTAACTGATGATTGTATATTATATGTTTAATCGTAAATGTGAGGAAGATTATGTTATTTTCATACATGTTAATTAATGTTAGGGTACAAGCTATAAAAGTGTTAATGAACTCGACTGAATCCGCATGAAACCTATTGATGGTTGTGTGTTCGAAATAGTTGTGATGACTACATGTAGATTGATTTAAGTACTGCCATGACGAATGATTTCTGGTTAACTAGTTCCATGGATTTGGTTTGCATGATTATTGGTGTGTTGTTAAGAGTTATTAACATGGTTAATGTAAATGATGCTATGATGGGTTATTTACTGGATCATTAATCTGGATGTTAAGAGGATTTATGTTAAACATTAATCTAGAATATATAATGATAAGGTCATAATGATAATTGTTTGATATGGTTTCGGTTCAATGGTTAGTATTGTTATTGATTTTAAATGCTTGTGGGTATACCTAGTTAAGGGGTTACTGATGTCATGAGGATTAGACATAACCTATGAATAATATGAATTGAACTATTGGGCTTGAGCTTTGACTCAATATTTTAGTAAACAATTAACTAAGTCACAGTAACAATTGTATATGAGCTTGGGCCGATAAATTGGAATGGGTAATATAAATAAAAGTTTACTTGTACAAGATTTGGACCCCTCCTGCGTACTGGGCCTGGGATGTATTTGGGCCACGCAGGCTCGGGGTGGACTACAAGGTTTCTTTCATTAAATTTACGTTGGGCCGCATCAGTGAGACACTTGGGAACAGTCATACTTCCAACGTGGGCTGGGCCCTGATGGGCCTGGCACTTTGTCGAGCCCATGACAGTTTGGGCTGGGTTTGTGTAAGGGGCTGTGAATTCTTGGTCCGACACACACACACACATTCGCACAGATTGTTAAGGGTTTGTGAAATGGGCTGCACTAATTAAAAGGGGATTATTAACTTGGCAACTGGGCCGTGCATTTTACTTGGGTTTACTTGGGCCAATAAGATGTACAGGCAGCAAGAAAATACATATGTGTTAGGTGCTTGTTGTTATTGCATGTTTTAGTAATTTACGAATATGTAGATATGAAGTTAGTGCATATGGGTAAAGAAATCTTCTGTGATAATTGTATTTGGTGGCAAACTGTTTAAGTGGATATGGATGCTTGTATATATATATATATATATATATCATTGCGTGGGTACTATTGTATGACAACTTGTTAACTTGGTTCACTTGAATCTTGAGTGGTGTGGAAGTACTAGGGTATTGCATGATCCTACATACGTGTACTTACGTTTAATATACATTAGGTTGCGTGTAACGGATTTAAAATTTAACGCCTAAAAGTACGTAACAACCGAGCAACCTAAGGTGAGTTCATCTCTTGAGCATGCGTCCCGGTGGTTGGGACAGTCAGTGGGTATCCCGGGGAGGGATAAGTCTTTTGGGTAAAAATGGGAATGTTGGATAATATACTCTTCCTATCACCTTTAAAGTCCCTCCGTGTTGTTTGGTTACCTGGGAGGTAACATGGTATTAGTTAGTAGCGCTACTTAGGTTTGACAACCTCACCCTGTACCTGGGAGGACGGGTGTTGAACTAATGACCTAGTCATGACCAATGCTTTGATAGTAGCATTGGAATAAGGGCAAAATAATCAGAAGCCGTCTTGTATTCGGGGTATTATCAACATTACTTTTGGAATTAAATACAATGGATTAACTAGATACTTGGTAACCAACGTTTTCATAAAACTATGAACTCACCAGCCTTGTCTGATACACTAGTTGCATGCTCACAGGTCGTTAGATATCTTGGATTTGTGAACTTGCTGTCTGGAGTGGCTGGAGTGGTCATGGGTCGATTGGAGGGATTTACATTATTGGATTTTGATACTATACATTGGTTATAAACAGTTTGACTTTGATTTATTATTTGCTTTCGCTGAACACTTGGGTTTTCTCTTAAACTTGTTGATGGTATTCTTATTAATAATTGAGAACTTTATTTTGAAACATGTATGGGTTCAATGTAATTAGTGGCTCATTGTTGGTACGTCACACGCCTATCAGGGACACTCCCTAGGTGGTATTTTTGGGGTGTGACAGTTTGGTATCAAAGCCACTTGTTATAGTGAACTTGGTTTTAAAACGTTTTTATAAAACCAGACTATAACCGAACAGATCCGAAATCGAGTGCAAGGTTCGTTTCTCATTTACTATTGCATAGTATATCTAGTGTTTGCTTATGAATAACATCACACTTCTATGTTACCAACCCATGTTACGTGTTTTAAGAGTGTGACTCTTCTTGAACTTTCATGATCTATGTTGTGGCGTCATCTGTCTTATTGCTCGAATTCGGGAAAACTTTTAGCGCGAGTTAAGAGGCATTGAAATAAGCATGCAAATTTCCTTATTATTATAGGTGCACACATAATAATAATGTGGGGTGCATGTGAGTCCCAGTGAGGCTTAACGAGTGTGAGAGGGGTTCCGCTTTGTTAATTGATGTTATGTTAGAACTCAGCAGTGTATAGGAGTCATAGCAGTGGTTGTATCCTACTCGAACATGATCTTTTCACCCGTTTCTGAATCCTTACGAATCTCGATGCTATCGAGTATCACCTGATCACACATCTGAATGCCTAGTGAACTGTGTAGAATGTTAGGTGCTAGTACGAACGTCCCTGAGTTGGATGGCTCAGTGTCAAATGATTGGACTATACTTTCCTCACTTATCTTTGTTTGCTGGAAATTAGCGTGTTGACGCCTTAGACCCCGAAGTGCGATCACTTCTGCAACACTCTCGCGACATACCGTGTATTACTCAGTCAACTTGCAAGAACGATGGACAAGAGGGTAAACGTAGTACCTTACCGACTTCAGCATTTGAACAACCCTAGTTACCGGCAACGAACAACAGCGATTTGACTCCAATCGAATCCTTAACCCCAGTCAGCGACTCATGGGAGTCGACTCTTACGAACCAATCGGGACAAAATCGATGACGAATGACTGTAGAGCGGACTGTGTAACCGCCCGCACCATGAGTAGTGCCTTAGGACGTGGCACGGAATGTGAAAAGATGGACCTTGTTGGCGAAAGGACGCAGGACACCATTACAGGCAACAATATTAGAGGCAACAGTCGTGGCAACATCAAGGTACTCGTGATCGTAGGTTATAGTATGGAAATGAAGATGACCTCGACAAGGATTGACTGTGTTAAGTCAAGGTGACGATAACCAAGGGAACGGCGGCAGTACTGGAAATTCTCGTGACGAAAGCAACACTAGAAATGAAGTTCATGGAAGGACATTTAGTATTGTCATAGGCTATACCAGGCGTAATAGCAACACGATAGCTTGGACGGGTAGTTATTCGCTTCGTCTCTGTTTAACCCTGATGCTTCTTGAAACCGAACCTGTTGTGGAGTCGGTTGATGCAAGTCAATTGAAGCCTTATATGTTCGCTGGGATGCAAACTCGACCTTGGGGGACAGGTGTTCGACATCGACCTTCCTTCTACTACCCCTGATGGTTACAATGCAGTAGTTAGTGTGGATTGGTTATTCAGAAATCGTGCAGACATTCCTGGTGAGGAGGAAATTTTGTGTGGAGAATCGTTATTTGTTCTAAAGCAACAGAGTGGTGCAAAGGTTAGCGCCATATCAACTATGAAGGCCCAGAAATGTCTACGGAGGGATCACCCCGCTACGTTAGCAACCGTTACTGATGTTGAGGCTAAGGAAAAGAGGATCGAGGATCCACCAATTGTTCATGATTCCTCTCCGTGTGCTACCCGAGGAGCTTTCAGATTTACTTCCACCACTGTTAGGCAGAATCTCAGTTTGATCTCACGACAAGGGCAGCCCTGATTATTCGTGCTACATACTGTCTTGCACCAGGAGGGTTGCAAGGACTATCTACAGGAACTGTTGGAAATGAGTTTTATTGGACATAGTTTTTGTTCGCTTTGGGGAGCCCCAACTATATTCGGGAAGATAAAGCCTTTTCGTATGTGTACTGATTATCCAGAACTAAGCAAGGTGACAATCAAGAACTGTTTGCCTCGACCATGTATTGACGGAAGACCAAGAGGAGAATGTTCCTGGAATGGCATATCGAACGCAATACGGCCATTGCGACTTTGTACACCATGACCATTGAGTTAATCAACACACCAGCAGCTTTATGGACCACATGAATCGACAGTATTTATGGATGATGTTCTGGATCATTTCCAAGAGGAAGGAACATCATGGGCGGCATTTGTATCTTATTTTAGAGCTCCTGAGGGAGGAGCCACTCCGCGTGAAGTCTTGTTAAAAGTAACATCTGGATTCGAGAGATACCTTTTGATCATATGATCAACGAAGTGGGAATATACGTGGATCTCGCTAAAGACCCATTTCGTTAGATATTGTTCGGCACCAAAGATCCCTTCGAGGATGCAGCAATTTCTTGGTCACACTAGACTCTATCGCAGATTCAGCACAGGATTTTCGAAGATCGCGCAGCTTAAATCTCTTTAGCACAGTAGGGTGTTGTGTTCGTGAAAGACAAAACAGGAGGACGTCTTTTCAGCTTTCGAATCCCAACTCTGCAATGTTTACACACTGACGTAACACGAGAAAGTGATGAGTTACGTAATGGACTTACAGGAAGAACTGCACGAGTCACTACCTGCGGTGGAAGCCCTGGTATTTGGATTTAAGTTGGAGGCATTACTTGGACGGTACCAAATGCACTACCTAGACCGATCACAAGGGCCTCCCGTGTGAGCTAAACATGTGATGGCACCGCTGGATGGAACTTTTGAATGAATACGACCGTGAAACCTGGACGTGCACGAGCCTTGCAGCCAACTATCGACTCTAACATACCTGATCAAAGTTGTTGGAAAAATCCGAGAGCTCTTAATTCCTACCTTACAAAATCATTAGATGTAAAACTAAAAACACTTCAGAGGTGACAAATGAGCAGGGCAAAACATGTTACTTTTATATCGGTTTGAATTGGGTAGGATCTGGTTCGATTATACAACAGAGGAAATAAATAAATAGAAAAACACATTGTTCGTAAAATAGTTAAAGAATCCTCATTATGATGCCCGTTTTATTAAAAATCAACATGTTTGGATGTTTCGTTTAATCAAAAAGAAAAAGAAACAACTTTGATTGTTTCTAGTTTTAACGTTTTGGCATCGAATATTAACCATCAACAGCTTCAACAGCTGCTACTATAAGATATTCAGAACAATTCTTTCATGCTGTAAAACCTCTTAGGTTAAAAAGTTAAAAAAAAAATCTTAAACTATGAAACTAACACATCATCTAATACAATTCTTTCATGATGTATAACCTCTTCACCAACTAAATTTCACATTTTTCACGTAAACCTAGCAGTAATTATGCTAAATTGCACCAAGTAGATAACAATCACAATGCAAATCATATACAGTCATTCAGAAATTTGTGTGAATATGTGATCATGATATACAGTACATGTCTAACAAGTCAGCCTGAAGATATTCAGAACAATTCAATCCTTGACCTTCCTTGCATTTTGATTCAATAACACAAGTGAAAACACTATGTGAGCACGAGCTCTCCACGTTTATACTTGTAGCTCCAGTCCTCCTATTTGATAACCCCTGCATAGAATAAAGATTTTTTGGTTTGTTACACAAGGCTTCATGGCAAAGAGCTCAAGCCTATGAAAGAAAGTGAAAAGAAAAGAAGAAGCAATGAAGAAACATGTTGCTAATGAAAGGAACCATGAGAGCTAAATAGCTAATCCCACCAAACACTACGGTTTACAACACATGATAGTCTAAAAAGTACAAATAATAACAGTTAAACAAAACACAGATCATAAGGATATGGTTGTAAAATATACTGGGACTGAGACTAAACTAACAAAAGCACAAGCATCTTTTGCTAACCAACTGTCAACTCATCTCATCTAACCCATGTACACTTGATGCTTTTTCTGGCCCTAAATAGAAAACAACCCCCATGGCGATTAAGCTTACCGCCAACTACAATGGTGGCGGTCTTCATGGCGCCCTTCGGTGAGACGAAGAGTCAGATGAGTAAGGATGCCACTGATCATCATCATGACTCAAACTCGTTTCACGTATCAACGGGCTTCGTCTACGATAACTCGACCCTATAGATTCATAACCAAGGTACCTAGGTGTAACATCCCAAAAACGGGTTTGGTAATCAAACCACGTTAATAGTAAAAACGGGTAAAATACCGTTAGTGGTAAAAATTAACCCGGTAAATATTAGGACTCAATTAAATAAACCTAATATTAATTAAAAAGGGGAATAAATACTTTGAGAAAACAAAGTATATAAAAAGGCCAAATTAACGGGACTTGAAACATAACGGGTTATAACTTCCCGAACCCGTTAAAGTAACTAGGAATAATTAACCTACTTAGTAGCATGTGATTAAGTAACTAATGGTGAGATATAGCTTCATTTGATCAGAATAAAACATGAGGGACTAATATGGACAAGTGGGAAACTTGTTTTATTAAAACAAAAAAAAAACACAACACACACTTGGTGTGTGTGTGCGTGTAATCGCCAGGAGAAGAAAGAAAGGGGTTAAAAACCCTAGTTCAACAAATCCTCCAAATTGAAGCTCAAATCAAGCCCGAATCGTCTGCATGATTACAAATTCGTGATCACCTAGTCGTGGGGATCATAAGGTATGTAAAAATTTGATGATTCGTGAAGTTGCAAAATTTGAGTTAGCATCATAATTCGCGAATTTTGTAAGGATTAGAGGAGCTATGGCTAAGTTAGTGATGTACACATGCTTAGGAACTAAACCCTAAGTGAAAATCATACATATGATGCTATGACTTGAATGATTTGGTGATTACCTATATGTGTGTTAAATGGGTGTTGTAGAATGATGAAGAACACTAGAAATTTGATTATAAATTGAGTGTTATTTATCTACATGAGGTGAATCTAGATGTTATTATGCATACTAGATATATTAAACTTGCAAGAATTGTTTGATCTTGGCTAAATAGTTAGTCATGAAACTTGATTTTGATTTAGTGAAATTATGCCCACTGGGTGTTTGTTAAAATGCCTAAACGAAGCTAAAATGTTGAAATTCCATGTGAAGTGTGCATTTGAACTTGTTGATAGATCAATTGACTTTTACGAAGTCAAACTAACTAATGATTTAATCGAGTGATAAAGTCGACATAAGACCCGTAAGATGGAGTAGTCATAATTGATAATGACTAATCTAACCATCTTATGAATTATGATGATAGTTTGACGCCTAACGAGCTAGGTGGAAGCTTGATGAGTGAGCGGGTCAAACGAATCAAGAAGGAAAGGAAAAGCGTAATTTGGATGCGAGGTAAGTTAAGCTTACGCCCTTTTTACTTTTATTACAAAATGCTTATTTGTGAGCATGGAATACGATTTATATTAAGTAAATGAAACATGATGTTCCGGCGCGATATAAAGCTAGTCGGAACAAGTGAAAATGGTAGAAACCATAAATTATGGTAGAAAAGGGTAAAAATGGTGAAATGGTAATCCGGACATGGGTTAACGAATAGATAAATGGATTTAAAACGACACCATTGGGCATAAGTTATAATGGGTCAAATAAAACAGGAAACGACTTTCAAGTTGGATGATTTCAAAAAGTAAACCGGGATAGGTTAAAGGGGTGAAATGGTAATTAAGTGCCATCTTATAATGACAATTGGTCATTTCGATCAAACGGGTCAAATGGTGTTGTTAACACCATTTGTCAATAATATTTGATGATTGCTTGTTGAGTTTTATGATCACAGGAATTAACACATGGTTAGCATTGCTATTATCTAGGTATTAATAGCGAAAGGTATTAAAACGGGTCAATATGTTGATCCGAGCCAGGTACGCATAATTATGTTGTAGTTAAAAGTGCTATTTTGGTCGAATAATTGGTGAGAGTCCTTCGTCGTAAAAGAAGGACCAAAATCGACCAAAACACCCTTGTAGGCTAAATTGAACAACCCTTAAAGGTTGTTTGGAAACGAATTTCATGATTTGATAGATACATAGAATAAGTATAGAAGTTGAAAGATGTAATATGTTAGTCAAATGGCTCTATATGAGTTTTGCCGTAAAATAATAATCCGAGGGGTAAAACTCGAAACATATAGATATCCACATTAAATCCAACGCACATATAGTTGTGGTGGAAGATTACTTGATAAGAAATGTGTGACAACTGCCACTTTCTGGTAATTTACGTACATTTAAAGCAATGATTTACATTATACAAATATGTGTTTGAATATCCGAATTGCTTGATTACATGATATACATCTTAGAACACTCAAGGAATATTCATTTATGATGCACATTATTCATTTTTATTGTTACATTTGAAATAGTGTAAACAATGCATCGAAACAGCTAGAGTAGTACCTGGTAAACTAGTGTGCTGACGAGAACTCAGGATCTGCATAAACCATCTAAATTACATCTTTAGGACTTAGACGAAAGTCCAACATCAAATATACATTAAACCCTATATGGGAATAAAAGGGTTTGGTTTAATATATTACCAATGTCCGGTAGCACCAAAAACTGCCCGAAAACTGCCGAAAAGCGCTAAAAGTTACCATTTCAATATTTTTCCGCAAAATTCAGCATTAGCGTTTTTTTTATATGATACAAAAGTGTTGTTTAAACACAAATTTCATATGAAAATACATTGGGAATACCATATTTATACATAACCGAATATTTCCCTATAACTTATATATGTTAACCTTTCGACTATCTTCTTGCGAAACGAGCGCTAAACATCTAGCCGAACTATATTTTGGCACATGTAGCGAACTAGTGAACATTATTTTTGGTCTTGAAAAGCTAGTTTATGAACATTTCAAGTCATGAAGCATCTCGAAAAATTGTAAACCTTAAACACCTAAATACTTACATCTTCTTATCTCATTTTGAAACCTTATAATTTACCAACACTTTTTCAACAACATAAGGTACCCCCCCCCCCCACATGTGGGCCGCAAATAATGGGTCCCTCATGTTACTAAATATCTAGATATTATGTTTACTTGCAAGTGGATTAAATTGGTGAATTATCATAACACTTAACCACTAAGAAATACTAGCACTTTACCACTTACTTCATCTTTTATTACTCAAACTCTCTTATCATCTTCATCTTCCACCAAGAACACCAAAAACCCACTTCATTTTAGTCTTTTATTTGTTGATCAAAATGGATTACCAAGTAACATAAGAAGATCTAAAGCTTTTGTAAGCAAAGGGAAGGGTTTTCATCCATTCAAGAGTATTCTACCATCAAGATCTTCATCTTTTTATTTTCTTAATCATCCTCCAAGATCATCCCTAGCCTTAGTGCTAGAAGTAAGCTTCAAGATCTATTTTTTTTTCACACTTATATGATGTTATGATTGTTATTATAACAAATAATAACTAGATAATCATATATAATAAACATGAAAAATACAAAGAAGCAAAGATAATAATCATGATATACTTATGTTGGTTTATATTGTGATTTAAGACTTGTTATATGCATATTTGATCTTGTTATCATGATTATGATATAAATAAATTGTTAGAGTATGTTTTAAAAATATGATCTAACAATTACTCATGATTATGTTAAAGGGTTTTTTTTTTTTAACATCAAGGTCAAAAGGGATGATCATAACCTTTGATCTTGTGAAAGTATTAAGGGTTTTTATTTAAAAACAATACTTCCACAAGATTATAAAAAGTAACATACAACTAGAGATTTTTATAAAAGTTGTTAAAACTAGAATTAAACTTGGTTTTTGAACTAGTTAGCATATGTTATGATCATGTTTAAAACCCTACATGATTTGGAAATCATTTTGATAAGCTTATGTGATAAAAATCTCATATGTTTTAGTTAAGATGTTATGAGTAAATTGATGGTGATATTGAAAAGAAAATGATATGTTTGACTAAACATGGCCAAATGATTAATACAAAGGTTATATGGCCAATTTTTCTTAAAAAAACTTTATGTTATAAGAACTAACATTTTTTTTTGGTTAAATCTTTATTAGATTAAAAAGTTTTTAAAGAAAGGCTTTTATAAAAGAAAAGACAAGATAAATATATATTTTTTTTTAGAAAATATATATTTGATCATTTTAACAACTTAAGTGATGTGTGGTATTTGATGTATTAGTTATATATATCAAAGATAGGAACTTTATTACAATGGTAATAATGAACACATGATACATAATAATCAAAGTCTTACAAGACTTCACATAACTACGCCTTAAAACGAGTTACGGACGATCCAAATAATCGGATACAAATTATGGTCAAATCGGACGACGGACGAACCTATGAACATATCGCCAATCCGAGGATTTACTACGACGTTTAGACGATCTTTCGACGCGGACACCAAAATACGTTACCATTAACAAAATTCGGACATTTTGAAACTTATAAAAACTATTATGTTTTTATTTACTAAAAAGTATACTTAGTTATTTTTATAAAAATGTTTTTATAAAAATGAAAGACTTATACTTTCAAATGGGCTATTTTATACAAATGGGCTTACACTTCTTAATGGGCTATTTTATACAAATGGGCTTACACTTCTTAATGGGCTTACTTTCATAATGGGCTTAACTTAAATACATGGGCTAAGCCCAATACCAAACATATGGGCCAAGGCCCAACACTATTTAGGCCCAACACTATTGATGTCCAACACTATTTAGGCCCAACACTATTTGGGGCCCAATAACATGAAAACATGGGCTCGGCCCAATGACACCATTATTGGAAATTCAATTATACAATTTACTTACACAACGACACGAAATCAAGAAGACAAGACCCAATGATACAACTCACAAGATACAAGATGACATATATATATATATATATATATATATATATATTTGGTGAAATATATATGTATATAGCAGTTTAACAATTCATTCATCTAAATATACAGTTCAACGAACAGTAAAGACATACAAGTCTTACACATATTTAAGACACAAGACTTGTACTCAAGTTATTACAAAGACCAAAGTGTCTAACAAATATAAGAACATTTGTAGGTCGCAACACTATTCAGGACGACCGCACGTGAGATCATAGTTACTTCTATTCACAGGACGCGATACTGTGAGTTCATGTCCCCTATTCATTTAAATGTTTTACAGCTTTACAACTATCGGGGAAAATACATGTTCAATTGTATGTTAAGTTATGGAATGAAACACCTTAGATCATGTGCGATTAGGGTCATACATCTAAGCACCATTAATCCAGTTTGGACCTAGGTACAAGTGGTTAGATCTAATGGGTATTGGCGAGCCCCACTCTTGGTCGTGGACCCATACAGAAGAGTGCGTTTGTGTCCCAGTCGATAGTAGTCGACATAAAATCGTCTAGGTTTGGATTGCTTCCTAATTCGTCACACATATTAATGTCCTCGCGAAACATTAATGATCAACGATTTCATTGACGCTTTACATACTACATCTTTACATACAGATACATTTTATACAACTCACATTTTATGGATACATTTTATACAACTCACATTTTACGGATACATTTTATACAACTCACATTTTACAGATACATCTCATACAGCTAAACTGCATGAACTCGCTCAACTTTTGTTGATGTTTTCAAACTTAACATGTATTTCAGGAAATTAGTGGACCTGGCAGACATTTCAGTCAAGGAAAGCAAGTATCAAGACTCCATGCCACCATTTGAAGGGTTTGCCCGTTATATACCGCCTCTTTGCGGTGATATAGTGGTCAAAGCCTTGACATTTTAGGACTTACATTTTGATGTATAAAACAATGACAATTTATTTTCATTTGATGGTTTGTAACCAATACATTTAACTTATGTTGCGTTCTTTTGAAACGATTATGACAATGGCATTGGAGCTTGTTTTTATTCATTTAGTATGTTCACTTATATTGTTATGCAATGAGAACCGATCAGATCACACCTCGCGCTTCCGCTATGAGCGGGTGTGACAGATTGGTATCAGAGCTTCGATTGTAGTGAACCAGGATTCTTTCTCGAGTCTAGTCTACAATCACTAGGGAACCTCTCACGAAACAATTTACACAAGAACAAGAGTTTTCATTGCATAAACATTTTTCAAGGTCCACTACAAACAAATATTCACTTCACATAAATCAAGCGAGGACATTTCCATGGGTGAAGTCTATGAGAGATAGGCGCATTACATTAACAGACTATGTGCCTACAATACATTACATTATCAGTTTACGCATTATAAACGGCATATACAAATTCAACTTATGCAAGATAGAAATCCTTGTTAGATAGGATTTCATGTGATTATATATATATATATATATATATATATGATTTATTTATATTTGTGTGTATAAAATATTTTGCCAAGAACAAAATACCTTCGACTTCAAACTCTATTATTATTCTTTACTCGCACAATGAAAATATCGACCTCACGTCTACTGTGGAGCTTATGGCGAACATGATTCCTAAGTGAAATCTTAAACTTAATTTCGTAAAATATGGTTGCTTTCTCGTGAATGCTGAGCTGCCTGACCATGATAATGACGACGAGGCGGAGGTGGTAACCTTGGACAACTCCATTAGTGGGACGAGATCCCTGTGACTCATATTAATCAAGGTTGATATACTCTTGTCCCTACAAGGAAGATGAATTACTCATCTTGAAGGTGCCCCTTCAGTTGTTATTGTTACAGATTCTTTCCATTTCTATTTCATCTAACGCCATGCCGTTCTGTGAGTAATGACAACGAACATTGACACGTGAGCTATCACGAAGGTCCCTCCTATGTTGAAGGTATATTGACAATAGTGTTTCCTCTGACTGATCGGCTGTATTGTACGAGAGAACGCTAGGGTGACCATGCAAGGTAATTTATTATTACGGAGGCCTACGTAATAACAACTTGTAGTGCATGGGAATTCTGGTGGACTCTGCGGGCCAAGCTAATGATCACTATTCCTTCAAAATTCTTAAGTTATTACTTGAGATTCAATTTTTTCTTATCTATTAGAACACAAACTGTGGTGGTTAGCAGAACACCATACAATACAATACAATACAATACAGGAAGACGACACGTATTTGTTCACACCTAACATTCGATCTATATCACGATTCAGTTGAGACTAGTCATTTAAACAAACAAAACTTGTTAGCTACTCATGGAGGATTTTCCTCAACATTCTCGAAATTCTTGAACATGGGTTAGTTCCATGGTGTCTATGACACTTTACCCTACTTTACCTTACCTTACTTTATCATATTCCACCTTATCATATTTATTGGAAGTGATACAATAAATTCCGTCGTTTGACATTTGTCTTTTTCCAAGGGATGGTATGGCATGCGCCATGCTGCAACTCCCTCATTACATTCTATTCTACATTTTTGGAGATTCTAATAATCTTGCTAGAGCTCGTGAAACTCAAGCACTATTACCATAATTGTCACATGGACAAGTAAGACAAAGGATTTTCTCTACTTAGGATGATCGAGGTCCATAGAGTAGGGAATACATATTATATGGACGAAGACCACTGGTTGGTTTCCCCTCCTCAACGAATTATTTTTTTTTTCTCTTTTTCCATTTAAACATATGACCAATACACGCAAGAGGCATTACACCTTTTGGTTTTAGTTATCCACATTATCATTTATTCAAACATGTATGCACAATATGGTCTTGAGGTTTCCATGACCGATTGATTGCATTCTTCATTCTTGGGCACATGATAGACTTTATTTATCCAAATACATGTCTAGATTCTTTTAATAGTGTGTATTAAAAAGATCATGGCGCCAAAAGAATCAATTGTTTAAGTTAAAAGTTATGTGTTGAAAACCATTGCTTTTACACAAGACATGTTTTATACATGACATTGTTACGCAAGACATTGTTATACATGTCATTTGATGTTGGTATACACAAGACATTTTTGGTGGTTATTTGTAAGTGATGAGACGTGTGTAATATGATAAAAGCATGCTGGATACGCCGCTGGTACTTCCTATATATAAGTGCTTATATTATATTGCATATCGTGGTGTTATTTAAATCTCTTCGACAAAGACAAGACATGACATTTTGCATAAGACGCGACATCTTCTACACAAGACATAATATTCTATTTCAAGACATGATATATTTATACACTACATTTCTATTGGTTATTTATTTAACCATACATCATTCTTTTATATCATCTAATTTTCATATCTATTTTCATATGATTTTATAAAAGAACTCGATCATAACTAGAGCCAATATTGTTGGTTACACTTGATGCTTTCACGATATCTCAAGGGTTGTTTCAATACTACGTAACACCCGAATTCAAACACCCTGAGTGTTACATTTTGTGTTTAGCCTCGGAGATCCGAAGCATGATCGCATCATCCCTCCCTACCTCGATCACTCAAACAATAACTCTCGCCATGAGAGAAATGAAGGCAATTGCTGCCATAAACGATTTTGGCACCAGGATGTATGCTGGTAACTTGCCGAAATCCTAAATGCGACAAGTGAGACGTTCATCATGAGGGCAATTGCAAAAGCGCCAAGAGTAGCAGTGTGCTGAGACCGGGCGCAAAACAAAGGCTTGTAAGACGATAATACTTAAGAATGGATCAAGCTAGTGAATAAGTGTGTGTGTGGTTAGAACTATGAATACTCCACAAAATCCCAATGAAGTCAAGAGTACGTACACTCTACGATCATCATGTACTGATTCTTTTAATACCAACACCGAGCTTAGCTATTGTCTTTAGATGTTAAGCATATACTCGAATTAGAGTCATGTTGGACACATTACTATATCAAGTTAGCTATTGGGGAATTAGCTGAGACATGTCAAATCATTAAGGGTCACCGGTACGTATCCTATCAATCAACATTTCACATCCATATTATTTGATACCATTGCCGATTTTTAGCTTTATCTCAACATTTCACATGCATAGTTTCATGGCTAGTGACGGGATTATCCTAGCTACAATTAGGGGATTTGGTTATCCTACATCTGAACATGGGGATTGGGTTATCCTACATCTAAACATTGGAACTGGATTGTTCTACATCTAAAATTATACAGTGAATTTTTCACTACATAGAATTCAAAATGTACTTGGCCTAGAGTCAAGCAAGCTAGACGTCTCCTCATCCTATAGAATTGGCAAATGGTGAACTAGTCGAGTCAGGAGCGGAAATTCAATATCGATCTGTTACCCGTTCAGTTGGGTCGGTTCGACGTAGTGCTTAGCATGGAATGACTACCCGATAACCGAACCGAAGTCTTCTGTCATGAGAAGATCATTCGCCTACCACTACCGAACGAAGAGACATTTGTTATTCATGGAGAGAAGCACGACACACCATTGCGGACTATAAATTGTATGAAGGCACAAAATTGCTTACGGAAAGGTTGTATTACCTTTCTAGCACTTGTTGTCGACAAGAAGGCCGATGGGCCTCAGATGACAGATATTCCTGTGGTAAAAGAATTCCCTGAAGTCTTTCCTGAAGACTAGCCAGGACTACCACCATATCGACAAGTCGAGTTTCACATCGACTTGGTAACAGGAGCCACACCCGTAGCCAGATCTTCATATCGATTAGCACCTTCTGAACCTTGTAGTTGACTGAATAAGGATGCTGTGAGTTCATAACCCCCACTCTTTACCATTATACATCTTTATAAAGGTTTTGGGGGTGGAAAGACATACAAGTTTTTCAAAAAATGCATAACATTTCGATGAACGAAAATTCATATTTCTAAACCATGTTACAAATGAATTTCCAACTAACTTAGATGGTTTAAGAAAGATTCTAGCTTCTACTCCAAGATAGACTTACGATCGGAGTATCATCAATTATGAATTCAAGAGGAAAGCGTACCGAAAACGGCTTTTCGGACTCGTTACGGTCATTACGAGTTTCTCGTTATACCTTTTGGTTTAACGAACGCACCAGCGATCCTTATGGATTTAATGAATCGCGTGTGCAAGCCGTATCTCGACAAATTCGTCATGATATTCATTGATGACATATTAATATACTCAAAATCAACGGATGAGCACGAGCAATAGTTGAGAACCATTTTAGATGTACTAAAGAAGGAGAAACTATTCGCGAAATTTTCCAAGTGCGAATTTGGATTCGCGAGGTACAATTTCTCGGGCATGTAGTGAACGAGAAAGGCATTCATGTAGACCCATCAAAGTTTGAAGCAATCAAGAGTTCGGAAGCGCCCAAGACTCCAACTGGAGTCCGACAATTTTTTTTTTTTGGGATTATCGGGATATCATCGGAGATCTATTGAGAATTTTTTTTTTTTAAATTACTCAATTGCTAACCTCCCTCACCAATAAATACAATAAATTCGCCCCAATCGAAAAACAAGAAATAGCATTACAACTTATTCTTAAGATTGGTGCATAGCATTTTACAACCTTATCATTATCCGACGATACCGATGACTTTGTTGTAAACTATGATGCTTCGCATCAAGGATTGGGTTGCGTACTCGTGCAACGTGAAAAAGTTATCGTGTACACGTCGCGCCAATTAAAAAGTTCATGAGAAGAACTATACCACTCACGACCTTGAGTTAGGCGCGATGATATTCGCTTTGAAATATGGCGACATTATTTATATGGTACTCAATGCACTATTCTCACGGATCATAAAAGCCTTCAACACATATTCAACCAAAAAGAATTTAACATACGTCAACGACGTAGGGTTGAATTGTTGAACGACTATGATTATAAAATAAAGTACCATCCGAGCAACGCGAACATTGTAGTAGGCGCCTTGAGCTACAAGGAACGAGTTTGAACATTGAGAGTTCAAGCATTAGAGAAGATGATTCACAAGCACTCGAGGAAGAGCATATTCAAGCAGAAACACTTCGAGGCATGAAGAAACAATTAGTGCCGAAAGAAGATGGAACTTTATACCTTATGGGTCGAAATTGGGTTCCATTCTTTGGCGGCCTTTGAGATGATATTTTCAGGAAGCACATAGGCCTAAGTATTAAAAGGATACTATTGGTGGCCTAACCTCAAAAGAGATATCGCGACTTATGTAGGAGAATGCTTGACTTGCGCAAAAGCCAAGGCTGAATATCAGAAACCCTCGGACTTGTTACAACAACATTCCATTTGGGAATGGGAACAAATATCGATAGACTTCATTATGAAGTTACCCAAGACCTCATGCGGTCATGACATGATTGGGTAATCATCGATAGACTAACCAAGTCCGCACACTTCTTACCGATTTGGGAGGAGGATAGTACAGAGAAACTAGCGGAACCCTATCTCAAGGAAATAGTGGCTCGTCATAGAGTGCCTATTTCAATCATCTCAGACCGAGATGATCGCTTTGTGTCAAGAATTTTGAAGTCATTCCAACAGGCCTTTGGATCTCATTTAAATCTAAGCACGACCTTTCATCCACAAACTGACGGCCAGAGCGAATGGACAATCCAAACACTCGAAGATATGCTTCGTACATGTGTTATGGATTTGGGCGGCAACTGGGATACTCACTTACCATTGGATGAGTTTTCCTACAACAATAGCTACCACACAAGTATACAGGCTGCACCGTTCGAAGCTCTCTACGGCCGAAAGTGTCGCTCTCCGCTATGTTGGGCGGAAGCGGGCGA
Organism: Helianthus tuberosus; assembly: GCA_030545235.1. NCBI lineage: Eukaryota > Viridiplantae > Streptophyta > Magnoliopsida > Asterales > Asteraceae > Helianthus > Helianthus tuberosus. Next base: position 95,588,293 of record CM060361.1, on the reverse strand, counting down.
TAAAGAACTTATCGGTCGGAAGTTAGTCCAAGAGACTACAGATAAAATCTTCCAGATCAGAGACCGTATCAAGGCGGCTCGCGATCGACAAAAGAGCTACGCAGACAAGAGACGGAAGCAATTATCCTTCGAGGTCGGAGACAAGGTCTTATTGAAAGTCTCGCCTCGGAAGGGTGTGGCAAGATTCAGTAAGCGTGGAAAGCTTAACCCCCGTTATGTAGGTCCATTTGAAATCTTGGAAAAGATTGGCACCGTTTCCTACAAACTGAAGTTACTAGAAGAACTAAGTAGAGTACACGACATATTTCATTTGTAGAATCTCAAGAAGAGTCCAACGCAAGAAACAGTTTTCATCCCGGAGGATGAGGTTCATATAGATAACAAACTCCAATTCGCCAAAGCACCTGTTGAGGTCATGGACCGGAAGGTCCAGGAAACATGAAGGAGTCGTAACATATTAACAAAAATTCATTGGAACTCTCGACACGGACCCGAATATACTTGGGAACGTGAAAATCAAATCAAAAACAAAATCCCCCCACCTGTTCGAGAATACTCCTGCAAAGGATGACTTAGCTTGAATTTCGGGACGAAATTCTCAATAACAGGGGGAGAATGTGACAACTGCCACTTTCTGGTAATTTACGTACATTTAAAGCAATGATTTACATTATACAAATATGTGTTTGAATATCCGAATTGCTTGATTACATGATATACATCTTAGAACACTCAAGGAATATTCATTTATGATGCACATTATTCATTTTTATTGTTACATTTGAAATAGTGTAAACAATGCATCGAAACAGCTAGAGTAGTACCTGGTAAACTAGTGTGCTGACGAGAACTCAGGATCTGCATAAACCATCTAAATTACATCTTTAGGACTTAGACGAAAGTCCAACATCAAATATACATTAAACCCTATATGGGAATAAAAGGGTTTGGTTTAATATATTACCAATGTCCGGTAGCACCAAAAACTGCCCGAAAACTGCCGAAAAGCGCTAAAAGTTACCATTTCAATATTTTTCCGCAAAATTCAGCATTAGTGTTTTTTTTTATATGATACAAAAGTGTTGTTTAAACACAAATTTCATATGAAAATACATTGGGAATACCATATTTATACATAACCGAATATTTCCCTATAACTTATATATGTTAACCTTTCGACTATCTTCTTGCGAAACGAGCGCTAAACATCTAGCCGAACTATATTTTGGTACATGTAGCGAACTAGTGAACATTATTTTTGGTCTTGAAAAGCTAGTTTATGAACATTTCAAGTCATGAATCATCTCGAAAAATTGTAAACCTTAAACACCTAAATACTTACATCTTCTTATCTCATTTTGAAACCTTATAATTTACCAACACTTTTTCAACAACATAAGGTACCCCCCCCCCACATGTGGGCCGCAAATAATGGGTCCCACACCCCTTGTTCATGTTACTAAATATCTTGATATTATGTTTACTTGCAAGTGGATTAAATTGGTGAATTATCATAACACTTAACCACTAAGAAATACTAGCACTTTACCACTTACTTCATCTTTTATTACTCAAACTCTCTTATCATCTTCATCTTCCACCAAGAACACCAAAAACCCACTTCATTTTAGTCTTTTATTTGTTGATCAAAATGGATTACCAAGTAACATAAGAAGATCTAAAGCTTTTGTAAGCAAAGGGAAGGGTTTTCATCCATTCAAGAGTATTCTACCATCAAGATCTTGATCTTTTTATTTTCTTAATCATCCTCCAAGATCATCCCTAGCCTAGTGCTAGAAGTAAGCTTCAAGATCTATTTTTTTTCACACTTATATGACGTTATGATTGTTATTATAACAAATAATAACTAGATAATCATATATAATAAACATGAAAAATACAAAGAAGCAAAGATAATAATCATGATATACTTATGTTGGTTTATATTGTGATTTAAGACTTGTTATATGCATATTTGATCTTGTTATCATGATTATGATATAAATAAATTGTTAGAGTATGTTTTAAAAATATGATCTAACAATTACTCATGATTATGTTAAAGGGTTTTTTTTTTAACATCAAGGTCAAAAGGGATGATCATAACCTTTGATCTTGTGAAAGTATTAAGGGTTTTTATTTAAAAACAATACTTCCACAAGATTATAAAAAGTAACATACAACTAGAGATTTTTATAAAAGTTGTTAAAACTAGAATTAAACTTGGTTTTTGAACTAGTTAGCATATGTTATGATCATGTTTAAAACCCTACATGATTTGGAAATCATTTTGATAAGCTTATGTGATAAAAATCTCATATGTTTTAGTTAAGATGTTATGAGTAAATTGATGGTGATATTGAAAAGAAAATGATATGTTTGATTAAACATGGCCAAATGATTAATACAAAGGTTATATGGCCAATTTTTCTTAAAAAAACTTTATGTTATAAGAACCAACATTTTTTTTTGGTTAAATCTTTATTAGATTAAAAAGTTTTTAAAGAAAGGCTTTTATAAAAGAAAAGACAAGATAAATATATATTTTTTTTTAGAAAATATATATTTGATCATTTTAACAACTTAAGTGATGTGTGGTATTTGATGTATTAGTTATATATATCAAAGATAGGAACTTTATTACAATGGTAATAATGAACACATGATACATAATAATCAAAGTCTTACAAGACTTCACATAACTACGCCTTAAAACGAGTTACGGACGATCCAAATAATCGGATACAAATTATGGTCAAATCGGACGACGGACGAACCTATGAACATATCGCCAATCCGAGGACTTACTACGACGTTTAGACGATCTTTCGACGCGGACACCAAAATACGTTACCATTAACAAAATTCGGACATTTTGAAACTTATAAAAACTATTATGTTTTTATTTACTAAAAAGTATACTTAGTTATTTTTATAAAAATGTTTTTATAAAAATGAAAGACTTATACTTTCAAATGGGCTATTTTATACAAATGGGCTTACACTTCTTAATGGGCTTACTTTCATAATGGGCTTAACTTAAATACATGGGCTAAACCCAATACCAAACATATGGGCCAAGGCCCAACACTATTTAAGCCCAACACTATTTAGGCCCAACACTATTTAAGCCCAACACTATTTAGGCCCAACACTATTTAAGCCCAACACTATTTAGGCCCAACACTATTGATGCCCAACACTATTTAGGCCCTACACTATTTGGGGCCCAATAACATGAAAACATGGGCTCGGCCCAATGACACCATTATTGGAAATTCAATTATACAATTTACTTACACAACGACACGAAATCAAGAAGACAAGACCCGATGATACAACTCACAAGATACAAGATGACATATATATATATATATATATATATATATATATATATATATATATATTTGGTGAAATATATATATATATAGCAGTTTAACAATTCATTCATCTAAATATACAGTTCAACGAACAGTAAAGACATACAAGTCTTACACATATTTAAGACACAAGACTTGTACTCAAGTTATTACAAAGACCAAAGTGTCTAACAAATATAAGAACATTTGTAGGTCGCAACACTATTCAGGACGACCGCACGTGAGATCATAGTTACTTCTATTCACAGGACGGGATACTGTGAGTTCATGTCCCCTATTCATTTAAATGTTTTACAGCTTTACAACTATCGGGGAAAATACATGTTCAATTGTATGTTAAGTTATGGAATGAAACACCTTAGATCATGTGCGATTATGGTCATACATCTAAGCACCATTAATCCAGTTTGGACCTAGGTACAAGTGGTTAGATCTAATGGGTATTGGCGAGCCCCACTCTTGGTCGTGGACCCATACAGAAGAGTGCGTTTGTGTCCCAGTCGATAGTAGTCGACATAAAATCGTCTAGGTTTGGATTGCTTCCTAATTCGTCACACATATTAATGTCCTCGCGAAACATTAATGATCAACGATTTCATTGACGCTTTACATACTACATCTTTACATACAGATACATTTTATACAACTCACATTTTATGGATACATTTTATACAACTCACATTTTACGGATACATTTTATACAACTCACATTTTACAGATACATCTCATACAGCTAAACTGCATGAACTCGCTCAACTTTTGTTGATGTTTTCAAACTTAACATGTATTTCAGGAAATTAGTGGACCTGGCAAACATTTCAGTCAAGGAAAGCAAGTATCAAGACTCCATGCCACCATTTGAAGGGTTTGCCCGTTATATACCGCCTCTTTGCGGTGATATAGTGGTCAAAGCCTTGACATTTTAAGACTTACATTTTGATGTATAAAACAATGACAATTTATTTTCATTTGATGGTTTGTAACCAATACATTTAACTTATGTTGCGTTCTTTTGAAACGATTATGACAATGGCATTGGAGCTTGTTTTTATTCATTTAGTATGTTCACTTATATTGTTATGCAATGAGAACCGATCAGATCACACATCGCGCTTCCGCTATGAGCAGCTGTGACAAAATGTAGGAATAAGATGCTAGAAATGATTGAAAGCGATTTCAAGCTTTAAAGTGCTTAAATACCCTTAACGGGTCAAAATAAGCATACGAGCGAAAACGGGTTTAAATTGTGTAAGAAACCTGTGACTAGAACCTATTATGATAGATAATATTAGTTTGAAGAGGTGCATATGAAATAAGGATCAAACAAATATGTTTGCTTGATAAAACGCATAAATGGGTTAAAAGTCGATAAAAAGGTAACGAGTCGAAGGCTTAGAAGTCTCAAAATTTATTATGTTGGATGTTGGATTTTAACTCCATATGATGGAGAATTAAATTACGGACGCGTAGGAAAAAGAATCGGGAAAAACGGATTAAAAACGAGAGAGTTATGCTCGTTTCCGTGAAATCGGGTCATGCTGGGTATGTACAGCAACTGTTAAGCAACATTCTGTGAAAAAAGGGGCTAGGCGTCACGCGTAGCCCCTAGGCGTCACGCGACGCCCCCCCTGAAACTGAAAAATGTTTAATTTTGTTGTTTGACCCATATAACTTGTTTATACTTGTTATTTAACTATCAAAACTAACTTTTAAGTTGGTTTTGATCATAGGTAATTGCCAAGAGTGCCCGGATGAAGATCAAGCTCGAAGAAGAACCGAACACGATAAAGTTAAAAACTTCTGCGCAGCATTTCGTCGTATCTTTTAAACGACGAATTCAATTACATTAAGTTGTTCTAAACTTTTAAATTGTAAAAGTTTCAGTAAACTCGTATTGACATACTTACGTGTAATCATATAAACATGCATTTTTATGAAACTTATATAAAATATTGTATTAAACAAGCAAGGGTGTTACAAGTTGGTATCAGAGCTCAAGGTTGTTGACAAATGTGTTCGGTTCGAGGCTTGATCGCAATCCGGTAAGTACATGTATATCAACGGTTTAGTACGATTAAAGTGTTGAGAACAACACATATGGTTATCGTGTAATACACGTTACACCAATAAAAACGATATAGAATAGATATAGTCAACGGAATTACACGCGTTGATGCGTATAGTAGAAAATCCTTGTATTATAATACGGGCATCCTTTAATGTTGAAATTACTAACTGTTATATATGTTTTAGTTGAAGGACACTCGCATATGAGGATAGCGAGAGTTTAACAAATCGCAGATTTGACAGAGGAATGGTCCAAAGAGTATACTCATCAAGGACCTAAATTGCGTAGCGGTCGCGAACAAGGCTAATGGCAAGAGAAGCCCGTTAGGGCAAGCATTACCAGGTGCACATTTTAAATATAATTGCACAAATAGTAATATGCAACAAATATGTAGAAATTGAAAGTTGCATATATAGATTAAAAACTTAGAAAAACCCGAATAGAAAATGTATTCGGGATATTGTTTCCAAGAGAAACAAATAGAGGCATTACTTACATAGGGCGTGATGTGAAAACTATAAAAAGGTCATGCGTGTCATGTGTTAATCGCTTACTTTGGCCAAGTAAGTAGTGGCATATGATACCATGAACTTCTTATAGCAGACACATTTACATCCGATGTAGTAAGGACGGGGTGAATGGGACAAATTAAAAAGTACCCAAATGAAACAAATGAACAAAATAGTTGAAAATAATGTAAACGCACAGCCGGGTGACGGAAGCGTATTACATTAGGATAATGTGCCTGATAGAAGGGACAAGGATTAATGTAAATGATGATATAAATGAATGATCAAAAGAAAATTCACGAAAATAAGTCATCTTGGACGAAAGGGCCATGGTGAACAAAACGGGCAAGTAAGACCAAAGTATAGATGACCGCCGGGTCATAAAAACAAAGGTGTTGCCCACACGAAAAAGATAATCAAGGTTGTTAACTTTAGTCGTAGTAAAGCAAGGATAATGATGATAATCGTCACTCATAATTAATGAGGCCGCCAATGGTGGTCACGTAAAGAATAAAAGACATGGTCGAATAAAAGCGACGGATTTCGCTAAGATGACCAAGTAAATCGAAACAAAGTCTTAATGCATACCGGAAGGGGGTGCAATGATAACGATTTCGGTAAAACACCCGGTTGATGGGTAAGGAATTAAACGCATGCGTAGACTGAGAAACAGGAACGCGAAATAGAAAGTCAAAAGACTTGGAATATGAGTCATAACTAAAAGATGACAAGAATTTTCGCAAACATAAATTTTGGTAATTACGTTCAACCATTTCAAAGTTGGACGGGTCAAATAAAGAATGAAGTTTGACATTCATAAGTGATGAAAATTCACCCAAAATGAGTCAAACGAGTCAATTAAGGAATAACGCTTAATATAATAGGAAAACGCAAACCGGTGAAACCGGAAAGCTAAAAACAATAAGATAGAAGGACCCGGGTAACGGGTTGTAAAGGAATATAAGTATGAACCGGGTATCGGTAAGCGTAGGACAAACCGACGTGTAAATGACGTTAGAAGTCGTAAAGTCGGAAAAGATAGTCCGAAAGTAAACAAATGAAACCTTAGACTACGGTCAAGGTCAACTAAGGTTCAAAAGCAAAATTAAATGATTCCAAACATAACAAAGGATGCTTTAAAGCTATATATGTATAAATAGACAATTGAATAAAGACTAGAATAAAAGATGATCTTCGGGATCATCATAACCTACGGGATGTTAATTAGTGTAAAGGTCTACGGGGCCAAAATGACCCACGGGTCATGAATTGAAGTAAAGGGATCATAAGGGCCTCGCCTTAAAGAGGTGAAAGCTTAAGGAAATAGCCTACGAGGTTAAGTGAAGGAATCTATGGGTCAATAGTGTAAGGTGAGGGAACTTGTTACGAATCCCCGCGTAAAACGAGAACGGAAAACAATAAATTATGGGTTGTCAATTTCCTTGATATGAGTAATTGACATAGTTAAAGAGAAAAACGTTAAACTAAAAAAAATTCAGTTTTAGTAAGAAATAACGTTTTAATAAATATGAATGCTATAAGGCGAATTCGGAATTAACAAATATCAAAGAGTATGGGTTTTTAATATCGATAGGTGCGAGACGATACATTCGAAAAGAAGAAGTATGATAAAGAAACGTTGAATTAAACTTAAACGTGACGTGACACGCTCACGGACAAGAAAAGAAATATAGAAAATGATCACGTTGTAATGTGAGTTACGGAGTATGAAGTGACGACGACTAACTAGTCTAGCCGATAAAACTATTCAAAGTTAAGAAAGCGTCATAACAAATACCAGCACTTGTTAATATAACACAAGCACGGGATAGACCTGTTAAAAAACTAACGAGACTAAGTGGTCAAGTGATAACTCAGTTAATAAAGATAAAGGGTTATGAGCTGTAAGTAACGGCCCGCGAGACCTTACACATGAAAGATGTACGCGTCAGTATACATGAACACTTTTGACCAAAGGAAATGGGAGCCTTGAAAACGAAACTAGGTTCGTTTGATTAAACCAATGAACTACGTAAATAAGGTTTCGGGGACGAAACCTCTTTAAGGGGGATAGACTTGTAACATCCCAAAAACGGGTTTGGTAATCAAACCACGTTAATAGTAAAAACGGGTAAAATACCGTTAGTGGTAAAAATTAACCCGGTAAATATTAGGACTCAAATAAATAAACCTAATATTAATTAAAAAGGGGAATAAATACTTTGAGAAAACAAAGTATATAAAAAGGCCAAATTAACGGGACTTGAAACATAACGGGTTATAACTTCCCGAACCCATTAAAGTAACTAGGAATAATTAACCTAGTTAGTAGCATGTGATTAAGCAACTAATGGTGAGATATATGTCACACCCCGACCGCGTAAAACAACAAATCGCGGCGGAAACATCGGGGCGTGTCGTAACAGAATTAATTGTTTCATAACCATGGCACACAAAGTGTATTTTATTTATTAAACAAGGGTGTTACATTGTCTCAAAACAGTAAATTAAGAGTTCAGAACATAATTAAACATAGTCTATCTTCTTTTAAAGTTTCTAAGGCACAGGTCCGCCCTAGTATCATGATCAACATCCTATGGAAAAGCACCTGAAAACACATGTGAAAATAGGTACGTCAGCATAAAAATGCCTGTGAGATACATAGGTTTTGTGAAAATAAGATTCATGACTTATGTTTGAGAAAATGTTTAGTCATAAACCTTGTTATTTGCTTTGTCTTGTAAATCATTTGAAAATAATAAGATCAGATGATATGTATAAGTAAATGTCAGGCTAAATAATTAACCATGTAAAAATGTGTTTGTATAAGATAAGTTGTTTGTAAATCAATGTCTTGTGAAAAGTATGTTATTTGTATAAAATGTTCTATGTCCCAATATTGAAATGATTCAAATAACGCTATGATATGTAATACCATACAAACACTTATATATAGGAAGTACCAGCGGCGTATCCACCATGCTTGTATCATATTACACACGCATCGTTACTTAATCACTTAATCAAACCAAACCAATCAATGTAAGAAGTCTATGTTTAAATCAATTGTCAAATGTATTGGGTAATATGTCAAAGTGTTCATGTCAAGATGTAAATCATGTCAAAATGTCTATGTCAAATGTCCATGTCAAATGTCTATGTCAAATATCCATGTCAAATGTCTATGTCAAATATCCATGTCAAATGTCTATGTCAAAATGTCATGTATGGCAAGTGAAATGTCTCAACTAAACCATATGCACAAAAACAAAGTATTGAAGTAAAACTTGGTTCAAATCAAAGTTATGTTTTGTGTAAATGCATGCAACTATTTAATATGAACATCTATGCGGTATTGTAAAAAAATGCATACATCCAAGCCTTGTGACTGTGGTGATAAACCCTTTAAATAAATTAAAGGTCTATCTGTCTTATATCATCGAATTCGGTCATTCCTTTCTGTCCCCTTTCCCTGGGATGTCCGGAACGGGAGTTGTCAATTCCTATGGTACCACTACCTACTAACGAACGGCGTAGCTAATGTTAATGAATGTATTGTCCCATGTAAACAAACCAAATGTCATACCAAAATGTAAACATGTGAAAAACAATGCACTAAGTATGTTATCAAATGAACATACATAGCGTGAAATGTCATGTAAAACGATGTACTAAGTAATGCACAAAATGGGCACACCTAGCATGAAATGTCATGTAAAACAATGTACTAAGTAATGCACAAAATTGGGCACACCTAGCATGAAATGTCATAAAATCATGTACTATAATGTACTAACGAACATAGCAGTATATGATGTGAAAACAGGAAAGCATGAAAGTAACAAGTAGGCACATGTGTTTCACCCCAAAACGTTTGGAAAACAGTAAAAGAGGGGTCTATGTACTCACTTGAGATTGCTCAGATGTCTAAAGATAATCACCAAGTAATGCTAGAGATCTCAGAATCAAACGGCACCTACTATAGGTAACTATGTTAATAACCGGACCTTAATCGGATGATTGGATAGAATGAGGTTTCGTAAACCAAACGAATGTAGAGACTCGTGTCATTTGGTTTAACAAAGCCTACATACTAAATGAAACCTAACCTAAGTGCTTGTGACCCATTACGACCCGTTTAGGTAGCTTATGCTACTTTAACGCGTCGTTCGCGTGAAACGCGTTCGGACCGCCTAACTAGTCCTATGACAAGTAATATATGCCTTAACATGTCTAATATGGTTGTCAAATCAGTTTAGATGTCAAAAGTTATGTTACATATGTTTAAAATGAATTTTGGCATCAAAGGGGTATTTTGGTAATTTACCTAAGGCATATAAACTACCTATCATACAACTACTTAAACGAAGCGACCATAAGGTATAACCTCGTAAGGTTATTCCCTATATACTATGGTCACCTAATGTGCTTGGTCGGATCCTAATGATCGACCAAACGGGTCGGGTTCGAAAGTATAAGCGATTGTTTAGATCGCTTACCTTACGACCCTATCTAAGCACTAAACTAAAAGTGACGAGCTAAGCATGTTAAAACATGCTTAACTAAGTTTAGAAAACAGGTTTGGTATCAAAACAAACGGTTTTGATACCCATAAGTAGTTTGGTTACAAAATACGCAAGAATACGTATTCTGACCGAAACTACGGCTCGTCACTGAGCCTAGATAACGTGGTAATCAGTAGGTATAGTCATTAGGGACTATAACCATCGTGATCACGTTCACGTTATGAAGTTCAAACGAACTTCGCATCGACCATAAACTGGTCAATGCAGAAAGTCAAACAAAGTTTGACTTTCGGACTTGAAAGCGATTAAAAGAATGAAAGAATACTTACTCGGGGTCCCCGAATGCTAATCCCGATCCAAGTAACTCAGGTATGAAACGAAGGTTCCAACTTAGAGCCCAAATGATCAGATTTGTGGGTTTTGAAGCAATGGGGGGTGGGTATTTATAGGAAAAGTAGAGCCGTTAGGATCGTTTCTTGAATATCGTGCCACAATCCGAGCCGTACACTTGTCACAAAGTTGTGGTGGCTAAAAATGGACACCATAGGGTGTTGACAAGTGTACTTGCCCTTTAGGGTGTTGAAAAGTTGATTGGAATTGCAAAACACTGAATCTGGTCACTAAACTGATGTTTCTGCCCAGAGTAGGCAGTCGCGTAGCGCGACTGGTAAGGCTACATGCAGTGGCGCTACGCCACTGCCCCCTTGTTTCAGCAAACTTTCAAAATTGGCAGAAATGGTCCCTGCAGCCCGTTTAAGCGATTTTCGATGCGTTTGAACCCCGTTAACCTCATTTCAAGGCTCTAAAATGAAGTTAAAGTATAGGGAACTCAAAACATGCTCAAAAATATCTAGGATGTCGGTTCGTTTGGCCGTGCGATCGCGATGTTCGCTTAATTACGACGGAATGCGCATAAGCGCGAAAAACGGTCCAAATGACGCGACGAATGGATCTTTCTTATGGCGAACACTAAAATATAATATAGTCATGCTTACATAAATTTCTGGATGTCCGGATGTATTCAGAACGTAAGTTATGCGCGAAAATGCAAACTTGTGCACTTTTTGACACTTTTAGTCCCTGAATGACCCAAAAGTTTATTTTAGCACACCAAACCCCTCAAAGCCTATTTCTAAGCTATGTAAAGGATATTTAAAGTGTGTTTAACTTATGGTCATGTTCCGGAATGTTCGTTACAGTTCAGATTGGCATACTTTCATAGTTTGTCAAGTTTAGACCCTGTAAGCGAATTAACTTGTTTTTGCCATACCAAAGCCTTCAAAACTTATTTCTAAGTTATGTAAGGGTTATTTAAGGTATGTTGAGTATATGTTGCTGTTCCGGAGTATTTCTCGCATTAAACTGAGTACGTTTACGCACTAGTTTGCGTATAACTCTCCAGAAAGTGATATAGAGTTTGGAATTGGATAAAAGTCAAAACATGAAAAATGTAAAACATAACAAAACAAACATTGTGATCAAATAACATTGTTTTATTGATAACGGAACTGTTCATAGTGATTACAAGCACAGTTGTTACAATAGAGCTTCATTTGATCACAATAAAACATGAGGGACTAATATGGACAAGTGGGAAACTTGTTTTATTAAAACAAAAAAGAACACAACACACACTTGATGTGTGTGTGCGTGTAATCGCCAGGAGAAGAAAGAAAGGGGTTAAAAACCCTAGTTCAACAAATCCTCCAAATTGAAGCTCAAATAAAGCCCGAATCGTCTGCATGATTACAAATTCGTGATCACCTAGTCGTGGGGTTCATAAGGTATGTAAAAATTTGATGATTCGTGAAGTTGCAAAATTTGAGTTAGCATCATAATTCGCGAATTTTGTAAGGATTAGAGGAGCTATGGCTAAGTTAGTGATGTACACATGCTTAGGAACTAAACCCTAAGTGAAAATCATACATATGATGCTATGACTTGAATGATTTGGTGATTACCTATATGTGTGTTAAATGGGTGTTGTAGAATGATGAAGAACACTAGAAATTTGATTATAAATTGAGTGTTATTTATCTACATGAGGTGAATCTAGATGTTATTATGAATACTAGATATATTAAACTTGCAAGAATTGTTTGATCTTGGCTAAATAGTTAGTCATGAGACTTGATTTTGATTTAGTGAAATTATGCCCACTAGGTGTTTGTTAAAATGCCTAAACGAAGCTAAAATGTTGAAATTCCATGTGAAGTGTGCATTTGAACATGTTGATAGATCAATTGACTTTTACGAAGTCAAACTAACCAATGATTTAATCGAGTGATAAAGTCGACATAAGACCCGTAAGATGGAGTAGTCATAATTGATAATGACTAGTCTAACCATCTTATGAATTATGATGATAGTTTGACGCCTAAGGAGCTAGGTGGAAGCTTGATGAGTGAGCGGGTCAAATGAATCAAGAAGGAAAGGAAAAGCGTAATTTGGATGCGAGGTAAGTTAAGCTTACGCCCTTTTTACTTTTATTACAAAATGCTTATTTGTGAGCATGGAATACGATTTATATTAAGTAAATGAAACCTGATGTTCCGGCGCGATATAATGCTAGTCGGAACAAGTGAAAATGGTAGAAACCATAAATTATGGTAGAAAGGGGTAAAAATGGTGAAATGGTAATCCGGACATGGCTTAACGAATAGATAAAGGGATTTAAAACGACACCATTTGGCATAAGTCATAATGGGTCAAATAAAACAGGAAACGACTTTCAAATTGAATGATTTCAAAAAGTAAATCGGGATAGGTTAAAGGGGTGAAATGGTAATTAAGTGCCATCTTATAATGACAATTGGTCATTTCGATCAAACGGGTCAAATGGTGTTGTTAACACCATTTGTCAATAATATTTAATGATTGCTTGTTGAGTTTTATGATCACAGGAATTAACACATGGTTAGCATTGCTATTATCTAGATATTAATAGCAAAAGGTATTAAAACAGGTCAATATGTTGATCCGAGCCAGGTACGCATAATTATGTTGTAGTTAAAAGTGCTATTTTGGTCGAATAATTGGTGAGAGTCCTTCGTCGTAAAAGAAGGACCAAAATCGACCAAAACACCCTTGTAGGCAAAATTAAACAAACAACCCTTAAAGGTTGTTTGGAAACGAATTTCATGATTTGATAGATACTTAGAATAAGTATAGAAGTTGAAAGATGTAATATGTTAGTCAAATGGCTATATATGAGTTTTGCCGTAAAATAATAATCCGAGGGGTAAAACTCGGAACATATAGATATCCACATTAAATCCAATGCACATATAGTTGTGGTAGGAGATTACTTGATAAGAAATGTAGGAATAAGATGCTAGAAATGATTGAAAGCGATTTCAAGCTTTAAAGTGCTTAAATACCCTTAACGGGTCAAAATAAGCATACGAGCGAAAACGGGTTTAAATTGTGTAAGAAACCTGTGACTAGAACCTATTATGATAGATAATATTAGTTTGAAGAGGTGCATGTGAAATAAGGATCAAACAAATATGTTTGCTTGATAAAATGCATAAATGGGTTAAAAGTCGATAAAAAGGTAACGAGTCGAAGGCTTAGTAGTCTCAAAATTTATTATGTTGGATGTTGGATTTTAACTCCATATGATGGAGAATTAAATTACGGACGCGTAGGAAAAAGAATCGGGTAAAACGGATTAAAAACGAGAGAGTTATGCTCGTTTCCGTGAAATCGGGTCATGCTGGGTATGTACAGCAACTGTTAAGCAACATTCTGTGAAAAAAGGGGGCTAGGCGTCACGCGACGCCCCCCTGAAACTGAAAAATGTTTAATTTTGTTGTTTGACCCATATAACTTGTTTATACTTGTTATTTAACTATCAAAACTAACTTTTAAGTTGGTTTTGATCATAGGTGATTGCCAAGAGTGCCCGGATGAAGATCAAGCTCGAAGAAGAACCAAACACGATAAAGTTAAAAACTTCCGCGCGGCGTTTCGTCGTATCTTTTAAACAACGAATTCAATTACATTAAGTTGTACTAAACTTTTAAATTGTAAAAGTTTTAGTAAACTCGTATTGACATACTTACGTGTAATCGTATAAACATGCATTTTTATGAAACTTATATAAAATATTGTATTAAACAGCCAAGGGTGTTACACTAGGCGAGAATAGACGGGAAGGAAACGATGACCCGGTCAACTCCAGGCGGCCCATTGTCTCTATAATCGCGGTTCCACCTATATTTAGGATAATGGTGAACATAAATTACATTTCATGGCGGTCAAAAGCCATCAAATTCAAATTGATTGTACAGACCAAGAGTCAAAGAATTAAATTCCAATGTTTTCTAAAATAACAACCTAGATTCCACAGTTGACCAGCTAAATGTATGCATATCATCGAACTGTTGCTATTTTCATACAGATATACGTGCAAACATAAATTAAATGTAAAAAAAAATGCAGAAACGAATCAATTCACTTACCAGTGACTCAATATCTAGCGATTTCACATTCTGATTTCAGTTTCAAGACCTAGAACCTGGGATTGAAAAGGAACTTGTTTCAATTTCAAACATATAAAACCATGAAATGATATATGCAATTCAAGGTGTTGATGAGGAACAAAACTTGTTGAAATCTAAAAAGATGAAAATAAGTAACCAACATCCTTGCTACAATAGACAGAATCGATCAAAAATCTTCAGCAAATAGAGAGTGTAATTCGATAACTACAGTGTTTCATGGCAAACCCTAGCCGTTGGCCTTTGACGACCACCAATACCACAGCCCCTGGAACCACTGTCGCTGGCAGAGGGTGGAGTGAGAATGTAAGGGGGATTTGAGAGGACAAATTGTAGGTGGGACGATTCATTTGCAGTCTTTACAGGGATATTAGAGTTATGGAGGATTCAGTCATGATGAAGGTGAAGAGATGAGAGGAAACTGTGATTTGGGTATTAGGGTTATATATATTGAATTCCAGGATAAGAAACGATTCAATTTTTTGAGAAGTTAATGTACGGTTATTCCATGATCAAATCCCTAAAACACCCCAATGGTGTCTTAAAATTTTGGAAAAGTTGCAACTTTAGCCCCTTTAAAATGGCTTCTCTCTATTGTACATAATGCTTCAAAATTTATACGCAAATAAAATTACTATCTTGTCCATCACTTTTCCTTTTTATAGTATTATATATATATATATATAGGGAGAAGATCATGCGAGAACCACCTCTTATTGTGAGAACCGCGAGAACCAATGTGAACACAACAAAAAATGCCTAAAAATAGCTAAAAATCACACAAATTTTTTTTTTGATTTTTTTAATATTTTTTAGGGTAAAATCGCTACTTTTCGAAGGAAATTTTTTTTTTTTTTTAAAAAAAAAAAGGCTACTTTTCGAAGCAAAAAAAAAATATTATTTTTTTTTGCTTCGAAAAGTAGCGATTTTACCCTAAAAAATATTAAAAAAATCAAAAAAAAAATTTTTAGATTTTTTTTTGATTTTTTTTAGATTTTTTTTAAATTTTTTTAGGTTTTTTGGGGGTTTAGTTTTTTAGCATTTTAGCTTGGGGGGGGGGGGGGCGCTTAGGTTTTTGAGGGGTGGGGGATGGGGGTTTAGGTTTTTTTTTTTTGGGGGGGGGGGGGGGGTGGGGTTAGGTTTTTTTTAGGTTTTTTTAGCATTTAGCTTGGGGGGGGGGGGGTTAGGTTTTTTTTTTGGGGGGGGGGGGGGGGTGGGGGGTTTAGGTTTTTGGGGGGTGGGGGTTAGGTTTTTTTAGGTTTTTTTTAGGTTTTTTTAGCTATTTTAGGTTGTGTTCACATTGGTTCTCAAGGTTCTCACAATAAGGGTGGTTCTCGCATGAGCCGCTCCCTATATATATATAGGGGCTCGTTAACGTACAAATGCGCTTATCGTACATTACGTACGCTACAATCTCAGCTGTCAGATCATCTTCCGCATTGAAAATCGCATGTTGTTTTTTTTACCACATGCGAAATTGTT
Source organism: Helianthus tuberosus (assembly GCA_030545235.1). NCBI lineage: Eukaryota > Viridiplantae > Streptophyta > Magnoliopsida > Asterales > Asteraceae > Helianthus > Helianthus tuberosus. Next base: position 95,571,823 of record CM060361.1, on the reverse strand, counting down.
ACAAAAACCAACATGCTATTTCATCAAAATTATCACATGCGAAATTGTTAGAAAAAAACAAACTGTTATTTAATCAAAATTATCACATGCGAAATTGAATTACCACATGCGAAATTGTTAAAAAAAACAACCTTCTATTTCATCAAAATTATCACATGCGAAATTGAATTACCACATGCGAAATTGTTACAAAAAACACCTGTTTTTTCATCAAAATTATCACATGCGAAATTATTACAAAAAAAACAACGTGCGATTTTCATTGCGGGAAGATGATCTGACGGCTGAGATTGTAGCGTACGTAATGTATGATAAGGGAATTTGTACAGTACTCTTTACCTATATATATATATATATATATATATAGGGAGGGGCTCATGCGAGAACCACCCTTATTGTGAGAACCTT